>JAOANR010000003.1:48217901-48817901 GCA_030278955.1 Hygrophila difformis
CGAAGGTCCGGATCCATTCCTCCAATTTGGCTGGATCCTCCTCACCAGCATAGTGGGGTGGCTGGTAGGGATTCACCATAGCCAGATAGTTAGGGCGAGCTTGGGGCGGAGGTACCGCCGCAGCTTGGCCATGGTTGACTTGCGCGTTCCCTAGCGCAATCAAAACCTCCTCTATCGTCCGAAGACGATCGCCCACATTGTTCGGTGCGGGGGCGTCCTGCGCACCTTGGGGTTGTTCCTCTACATGTTGGGCCGGTTCCATGACATTTGGAGGTATTTCGGTAGGTGTTTCAGTGGTGGTTTGGGGAGTGGGTTGAGTTCTTCCTCTTCCTCTTCCTCTGGGTGCCATTCTGGTTCAAATAGGGCGGATTAGGACTTGTGAATTTAACATATAGTCTAAGCAATTTCTATAAATGCATATGTGTTTTGTAATTTAGCACGTGGTGCTCGATCGAACTAAGAAGCGCCGTACGTTTTGGGGTTTTATTTTAATTTGTTTTATTTCGTTTTTTTTTTTGTCGTACGGACAGGTCTGTCCGTTTTTTTTTTCCGATTTATTTATAATAAATCGGGCATTTTATTTCCTCAAAAGAAATTTTAGTACAAAGGTAAAAATATTTTCCTAGCAAAATAGTATCTACTTAAAAAATAAAATCTCTAGCGTCTCAAGACGTCCTTCGGTGGGGTAGCGGGATCCTCCTCCGGGTCTTCCTCCTCCGAACTTGGCGGCAGTAGATCGTCAAAGATAGTGTTCAAGTCTTGCCCATGGGCATCGATGTGTTCCTTCAGTATTAGGTTTTGTGTAGTGAGGGTTTGGACTTGGCGTTCGAGTTGGTTTATGCGGTGGTGATCCGCCTCTCTCAAGTTGCCCATGTGGTGCAAATTGGCCTCCAATTGAGCAATACGGTATTTCATTTGTTCTATGGTTTGTTGGGAATCAAGGTGAAAGTTCATCATTTTGATCATCAACTGCATCATATCTTGACTAGCCATCTGGCGCAAGCAAGAGATCTAAGTTAATATTCGCCAAGATTCTAGGTTAAACTTCGCCAAGATTCTAAGTTCAAATTCGCGAAGATTCTAAGTTCGAATTCGCCAAGATTCTAAGTTCAAATTCGCCAAGATTCTAAGTTCAAATTCGCCAAGATTCTAAGTTCATAGAAGAGATGCAATATGCAAATGCAAATGATGATTTTCCCCCAAAAATAATTTAATGCACTATATATATTTTTTTTCCCATGGGTTTTAAAATAAAAATTTTCCATGGAAATGATACTTTAAAAATTTAAAATAATAGTCAAAATATTAATAGTAGTTTAAAAATAATAAGGGTTTAAAAATAATAGTTTAAAAATAGCCGGGTTCTGATACCAACTTGTAACACCTCGGTTTTTGGTCACTCAGGTCGGGATGTCACCACCACACCTCCCTAGTAAGACACGGTTTCTCCGGCTTACTAAAGAGATGCAAGGCTAGGTATTTCAGTATTTAAAAGCTTTGAAAACATTTGCAAACAGCCCATACAAGATAATCTCGAAAAAAATAATAATATCATAGCGCAGCGGCAAAAGTATTTAAGTATAATATTGCAGCGGAAATGTAAATACGACCAACATGGTCAAAACTCGGGTTAAACAAGCCCGTTTATTCTAATGTCTAATGCAAGAATTTAAATAATAAGTTTGCAAAAATATAGTTCCCCCATGCATGAGCTCATGATCATTCCACATACTCTGTAAGGAAAAAGGAAAATAAAATGGTTTGGTCAGCACAACTTGCTGAGTAAGTTAACACATGCATGATCGTAGGGTTTAAAAGCCATTAATTTAATATTTACATAAAAGCATGATAATATTCATAAATAATCTGAAATGAAGCCATAAGTTTAAATAAAGCATTTAATAATTTAATGAACAACAATTAAAACTATTTAACTATCCCCATTACTCCCAAGATAATATAGCAAGTATTTCACGATTGCATCGCAATCTCGTCAATTTAGCCGGAAACCGGCGGCCGCAGCCGTATCTGCCATACTCAGTACCACTCCGGAGCCTCGAGAAACCCATAAGGATATTCACGAGAGTGTAGGCCATATATCTCATGCCGTTTTGGCAACATATCTCAAATTTTTCGCGCGGGGTCACCATCGTCCATATAGGCACGAAGTGAATTGTTAGGAGGGCACCCTGCAGAGCACTCACCCCCTAATTTTAACGATCAAGTTCGTAAAGGGGATTTTCTAAATTTCCAGATTTCATATCATTATTTCAAAGAGTCTTCTACTCGTTTAAACCTTAAAGGCTAGTTTCCTCGTTTCAACAATATTTCAAGATTTGACTCGGTCAACCACAGTTTACTCTAAAATTCAGTAAAAATCGAGTTTAATTCCAAAAATTCTGAAATTTCACCACTGACTCAGAAACATCAAGATGAACAACTTTCTTGTTTTAACTTTTTCAATCCGAGATACCGAAATAGGTCAAATACATCAATTTTCGTCATAACCTAAATCTGTCCGAAATTCGTATACAGCAGTTCAAGATTATCAAGATCTACCATAGCAAATCAACTCCAAATTTAATGAAATTTTACAGAGATCATTTTAAGACATTTGTATACAACTTTCATGTTCGGCCAAAGATCTAAATCGGTCTAGAACCTATGTCAAAAACGTGATCAAGATCGGACCTAAGTTCTGTCAAGAATTTCAAGATCCAATTTCAAGCAGTTTGGTTTCGGTGGGTTTTCACATATCAAATCGTCTCTAACAATTCTGAAAATTTTACAGTAGATATATCTAAGCCTTAGGAACGTTTTTTGTGTTTTAAGTTTTTCCGTTTGAAGTCGTTTTAAGGTTCGGAAAAATTCGTCAAAACTGTTGCGCCGGTAGAAAACATTCAATGACAGATTTACGAAAGATTCGATTAAGCTTTTAGGTTTCCTGTTTTAATTACTCCCAAAACCATGTAAGTATTAACTTACAGATTTGTAGATTTCCGGGATCGTCTATTTCGAAGGCGTGGCTTCCAGTCCTCCGTCTATCCTCTCCGTTCGTCGGGTTCTACGTTCTAGATCCGATTCGGGGCGTTGAAAGTAAAAGAAGAAGGTTAGGATTCGTTTTCGAATCAAACGTAAGAGATGAATGGATCGGAACTTACCACGACGTCTAGGAGACTCTAATTTTTGTCCAAATCAGTCTTGCCTTGGTCTCGTGCCTCCGACGACTCCGGAATTAGGGTTTTCGGATGTTTAGAGAGTTGTCGGGTTTTGGAAAAGTATTCGGAGCTTTTAAGAGGGCTTATTTATAGTTAAACAAGCCCTAGGGACGCCCAAGGTCTGACCCTAGGAGTCTTGAGCCGAAAGGTGTTCAACCAAAGTCGGAAAATCCGGATTCGGGCGAGAAAATCTCGCACGGGCGAATCTGTCACATGGCGCGGTCGTGGCGCGCTCTTCCTCCTTCGACCGCGCGGCCACCGCGCGACACTCGCCTGGACTTCGGTCCGGGCGGGTCGTGCGATCCGTCGTGCATTTCCTCCTCTCTTTCAGACTTCTATCCCTCTATGCTCCCGTATTCCGATCTCCGGGGTATCTTCGGGTTTCTACTTCCTCTCTAAATTTTTACTCGGGTCTAATTGCATGTTTGGACTCGAATTCTCGAGTTCATTGGTGTCGGGTTTCGGTGTACAATTTATTTATCTCTAATAATTCTTTTTATTTAATTAAATTCCTTTAATTCCTTTTTAAGTTAAATCTCATTTCTCATTTCCTTATCTTTATTTATTTATTTATTTGCTGGATTTATTTGTTTATGGTATTTATTGTATTTATTTATTTAATTTATTAATTAATTTTATGTTGGAAAATTCTCGAGTATTACAACAACCGAGTCCAGAAGTACTTGTATTTAAAAATAATAATCATCCATATACGCAGTGGAACTATAAGTTGTGCAGCGGAAATAAAATATAAGGGCCGACATGGCCAAAACTCGGGTTAACCGGCCCGTATGCGGTCTCATGCAGAAAATAATTTAATGTCCAAAATAAATCCCCCCCGGATGTATGCTCATGCTTCATACTCTGTCATACAAACTCTGTAATGGAAAAATAAACAACGGGTTTTATCAGTATATAAAATACTGAGGAAGACAATTCCTAGCATAGCAATAAAGGGGTTCTTAATTATTAAATTTCAAAGGGTCTTTTTAGCATGCATGTTTAGACAACAATAAAATCCCCAATTTCTCATAATCGAGTTATGTAACACCCCGGTTTTTGTCACCCAGGTCGGAATGTCATCGCCACACCTCTCTAGCAAGACACGGTTTCTCCGAGCTCACTAAAGAGATGCAAGGCTAGGTATTGCAGTATTTAAAACATTTAAAACCATTCAAGTAGCCCATTCAGTATAAATTCAAAATAAATATTATAATGCAGCTGAATAATAGTATCTAAGTATAAGTGTTGCAGCGGAAAATGTAAATAGGGCCAACATGGCCAAAACACGGGTTAAACAGGTCTGTTTATACTATAGTCTAACGCAAGAAATTTAAAATAGAAAGTTTCCCAAAAATTCCCCCATGCATATAGTGCTCATACTCATTCCACATACTCTGTAAGGAAAAAGGAAATAAAATGGTTTGGTCAGCATACTTGCTGAGTAAGTTAATACAGACATGATCGTGGGGTTTCAAAGCCATTAATTAATATTCAAATAAAAGTATGATAATAAATCATAAATAATTCAATTTAATAATCTAACCAATTCACATAATTAATTCATGGCACTAATCAATAATACATTTAGCATAATTTAAATAAAAGCCATAATTAATTTAAATAAAATGTTTAACAATTTAAAAAGGACAACAAGTAATTATTTAACTATCCCCATTACACCCAAGATTTAGTATTTCAAGTATTTCACGATTGCATCGCAATCTCGTCAAGTCTAGCCGGAAGCCGGCGGCCGCAGCCGTATCTGCCATACCCAGTACCACTCCGGAGTCTCGGGAAACCCATATGGATATTCACGAGAGTGTAGGCCATATATCTCATGCCGTTTTGGCAACATATCTCATAATTTCGTGGGGGTCACCATCGTCCATAAAGGCACGAAGTGAATCGTTAGGAGGGCACCCTGCAGAGCACTCACCCCCTAATTTTAAAACATCAAGTTTGTAAGGGATTTCCTAAATTTCAGATTTCATGTATTTGTTTCAAAAGACTTTTCAATTCGTTTAACCCTTAAAGGCTAGTTTCACCGTTTCAACAAGATTTCAAGATTTGACTCGGTCAACCACAGTTTACTTCAAAATACATTAAAAATCGAGTTTAAATCCAAAAATTCTGAAATTTGACCAGTGACTCGAAAACAAAAAGATGAACAAGTTTCATGTTTTAAGTTTCATGTTTTAAGTTTTAATCCGAGATATGGAATTAAGGGAAAAACGTCAATCTTTAACAGGATGATAATCTGTCCGAAAAATTCAACACCAGTTTCAAGGTTTCAAGATCTACCATATCAAACTAACTCCAAATTTGATGAAATTTTATAGAGAGATACCTAAGACATATCTACAACTTTCATGTTCGGCTAAGGTTCTGAATCGGTCTAGATCTAATGTCTAAAACATCTACAAGTTCGGACCTATGTTCTGTCCAGATTTCAAGATTCAAATTCAGAGCAGTTCGGCTTGAGATCAAATTCAGATATCAAATCAAAACGAAAAATTATGAAATTTTTACAGTAGCTAGATTAATGTCTTAGGAACATTTTTCATGTTTTAAGTTTTCTCGTTTGAATAGGTTTAATGGTTCGGAAAAATCAAGCAAAAACGCTGCGCTGTTAAAGATTTCGTTTTGACAGATTTTACGTTCTTGGTTTAAATCGTTAGATCAAGTGTATTTTAAATCCTCCCAAAACCATAGTAAGATTAACTTATAGATTGTTGGGCGTCCGGGATCGTCGATTTGGAGGCGTGGCTTCCAGTCCACCATTTATCTTCTCCGTTCGTCAGGTTCTTCGTTCTAGATCCGATTCGTGATGTCGAAAGGAAAAAGATTAAGTTAGGATTCGTTTTCGAATCAAAACATAAGAGACGAATGGATCAGACTTACCACGATGATAGAAGACTTCCGGATTCGTCCAAAACAGTCCTTGCCTTGGTTTCGTGCCTCCGACGACTCCGGGATTAGGGTTTTCGAACGTATAGAGAGTTGTAGGGTTTTGAAAAGTGTTCGGGGCTGCCAAGAGGTGTTATTTATAGATAGGCACAACCTAGGGACGTCCAAGGTCGGCCTTGGTGAGTCTTGAGCCGAAAGGAGTTCAACCGAAGTCGGAAAATCCGGATTCGGGCGAGTGAATCTCGCAACCGGCGAATCTATCGAGTGGCGCGGTCTCGGCGCGCCGAGTAGCCATTCACCGCGCGGCCCACACCTGGACTTCGGTCCGGGCGGGTTTTGCGATCCGTCGGGCATTTCCTCCTCTCTTTCGGACTTCTATCCCTCTATGTTCTCGGATTCGGATTTCCGGGATATTTTCGGGCTCCTAGTTCCTATCTTAATTCTTTCTCGGGTCTAGATTTAATATTGGCCTCGAATTGTCGAGTCCATTAGTGTCGGGTACACTTGTACAATTTATTTGATTAAGTTATCTTTGGTTCCCCGGGTATTGAAAATTAAATTCCTTCTTAAATTAAATTCCATTTCTCACTTCCTTGTCTATGTATTATGTTTATTCATTTATTATATTTATTTATTATTATTGTTTTATTTATTCTTTGTTTATTTATTTATTTTATTTGTTTATTTTATTTATTTATTTATTTTATGTTGCAAAATTCCCGGGTATCACAGTCTACCCTCCTTAAGAATCAACTTCGTCCTCGAAGTTGTGTTTCGGCTTTTCTCGTGTTAAGAATGAATCCTTTTGTTTGTTTTATTATTTTGTGACTGAACTTAGAATTAAAACTTCCAAGCTGCCTACGTACCTTGTGAAGGGATCAAGCCATAACGTAGTTCAAAACAATTTGAATTTGTTTGGTTACAAAAATGTACGGAAATGCATGGTAAAATACGGATGTGACACCGCGTATTACATCCTCTCCCCCTTAAGATTGCAGTTATGTCCCCATAACTGTGTCGGTGTCGGTTTGGAACAGTGTCGGATAGCATTCCTTCATGTCCGATTCTAACTCCCATGTTGTTGTCTCTCTTTCATGGTTCGACCAAAGAACATTGACCATCTTGACAGTTTTATTCCTCGTTACTCGCTCTTTAGTGTCTAGAATTCGCACTGGAACTTCTTCATAAGTCAGATCCTCATCTAGTTCGATTACTTCCGGTTGAAGTACATGTGTCGGGTCTGGCACATATTTCTTTAGTTGTGAGACATGGAAGACATTGTGAACTCGATCTAATTGTGGCGGTAAAGCCAGTCGGTAGGCCAAATTTCCGACTTGTCCTAGAATTTCATAAGGTCCTATGTATCGAGGACTCAACTTTCCTCGTTTGCCAAAGCGCATCACCCCCTTCATGGGTGATATCTTTAGCATGACCCTATCTCCCACTTGAAATTCTAGGTCTCGTTGTCTTACGTCAGCATAACCCTTCTGACGGTCTTGAGCGGCTTTTATTTTCCCTTGAATCACCTTTATCTGTTGAGCTATTTCTTCGACAAGTTGTGGTCCCACTATCACAGACTTACCGTTTTCTTCCCAGCTCAACGGGCTTCGGCACTTTCGTCCATACAACGCCTCGAAAGGTGCCATGCCAATGCTAGCATGGTAGCTATTGTTATAGGAGAACTCAATTAAGGGCAAATGAGCTTCCCAATTTCCCTTAAACTCCAACACACATGCTCTCAGCATGTCTTCTAGTGTTTGGATCGTTCTCTCGGTTTGTCCATCCATCATCGGGTGGAATGCGGTGCTCATTTTGATTTGAGTACCGAGAACTTTTTGTAACTCCGTCCAAAAATGAGAGACAAATCTACTGTCTCTATCAGAAATGATATCATGTGGTACTCCATGTCGTCGTACCACATTATCAATGTAGGCTCGGGCCAATTGGTCCATAGTCCACGTGTCCTTCATCGGGATAAATATGGCCGTCTTCGTTAGCCGATCCACAATCACCTAAATCTTGTTCATGCCTTTAGGTGATCGGGGCAATCCCGAGACAAAGTCCATCGAGATGCTATCCCACTTTCAACTTGGAATCTCTAGTGGTTGCATCAATCCTCAGGGTTTGTGTCTCACTGCCTTAACCCTTTGACAGGTGAGGCATTTCGCCACGAAGTTTGCCACTTCCTTTTTCATTCCCGGCCACCAGTAGATCTTCTTCAGGTCCTTGTAAAGTTTGTCACCTCCGGGATGCACTGAATATGGTGTATTGTGACCTTCATTCATCAACTTTTGCTTCAACTTGACACACTTTTGAGGCACACACCATCTCCCTTTGAAGAGAATGCTTCCATCCTCATGGATAGCAAATCCTATTGCCTTACCCTCGGCAATATACTCCTTTATTCTCTCCAACTTCGCGTCGCCCGGTTGAGCCAGTCGAATTTCGTCCAATATTGGAGTTTCTACGATCATGGCATTGATTGTGTCACTCACTATGCCCGGATGCACAAGTTCCAAATCCAATCTTGCCAACTCCATGTACAATGTCGGCGGAATTACCAACGAGTTTGTCACGTGTGGGTTTTCCGGCTTAAGGCATCAGCTACCACATTCGCCTTCCCCTCATGGTAGGATATCTCCAAATCATAATCTTTAATGAGTTCCAACCACCTTCGCTGTCTCAAATTCAACTCCTTCTGAGTGAATATATATTTCAAGCTCTTGTGGTCGGTAAACATTCGACACTTTCGCCCATAAAGATAATGTCTCCATATCTTTAGAGCGAAAACGACCGCTGCCAACTCCAGGTCGTGTGTCGGATAATTTTCCTCGTGAGGTTTCAGTTGGCGTGATGCATATGCAACGACCCTCGAGTCTTGCATCAAGACACAACCTAAGCCTTCCTTCGAAGCATCGCTGTATACTTCGAAGTCACCATTCTCTGATGGTAGTGTCAATACGGGTGTGGTTGTGAGTCGTTTTTTCAGCTCTTGAAACGTGGTCTCACACGCCTCTGTCCACACGTATTTTACCCCCTTCTTCAGTAGCTGGGTTAAAGGTCGTGCGATTTTCGAAAAATCCTTCACGAACCGTCTATAGTACCCGGCTAATCTAAGGAAACTCCTTATCTCAGTTGGGCTCTTTGGCGCTGCCCATTCTGTCATGGCAGAAACTTTTGCCAGATCCACTGAAACTCCATCAGCGGATACTATGTGTCCAAGAAATGCTACTTCCTTCAACCAGAAATCGCATTTGGACAACTTGCCGTATAGCTAATTCTTTCGCAAGGTCCCTAATACTTGGTGCAAGTGCTGGGCATGCTCCTCCTCGCTTTTCGAGTAGATCAGGATGTCATCAATGAACACCACTACGCACTGATTTAACAGCTCTCGAAATACATTGTTCATGAGATTCATGAACATTGCTGGAGCATTTGTTAACTGATGACAGTCTTTTATAACTGTCATTTGCGTCCAATTTAGTGTCTTAATAATGATCTTTTGTTCTTAATTTCATAAGTTTTCAATGAATAATCATGGAAGATATGAAAAGATGGAAGAAGAACCAAGATTGTGAAGAAATTGGAAATTACATAAAATGGCTTGAAATTCTAAGTTTTTATTATAAGTCTCGCACGCTATGTTTTTATTTGATCTGAATCACGCTTTGTCATTCAGCAGGAAGTTAAGTTGAAAGGCTGCGGGAGATGGAAATGAACGTAGCGAGGAAAGAAAATGAATGATGTGAGGACTTAAATACGAAATCAGAAAAAGATCCAAGGAAAAATGTTCAGAAGCTGAAGTCTACACGATGATCATTTGACATCGCGTGGGAAGAAAGTTTGTGCAAGACAAGAAGTCTTTAGTGTTATGGCGAGAAGAAAATTGTTTGAAGAAGATCTTAGAATCTCGCCTTGATAAGAAAGATAATTCCATTTTGACTCTCGCTTTGAAGGAACTGGGACAAAGCGATAGGAGAGCTATTCTGATGCGAGTGGTTATTATCCAATGCGGAAAGCAGTTACAACGCCCATCTATAAATAAGACCCTTGGGAGATCAGCTCAAACAGCCGGAGATTGAAGAGAATAGCTCGTTTTACTCTCCAGTTCACTTTTAGAATTCAGTAGGTAGGTTAGCTAAGGTTTATTTTCGCTGTAATTTAATTCATGTTCTTCAGATTTGTAATTCGATTTCACAGTAGATTTTCTTCGGATTATTTTAGTAGATTAGTTTGAGAGTACTCTGGAAGAAGGATTGCTATCGGAATGCTTTTGTTCATCCATTATGACGATCGCCATTTAGTTTCCGACTTCTTCGTTCGAATTCGCATTATTCTGATTGCAATCAGATTTCCAGGTGTATTCGTTTTTAATTTCTTTGTTATTCATGATATATGAAGGAAGATCAGTTGTCAAATCTTGTATTCTTATCTTTCTGGTTACAATTTTTAAAGGCTTTATCAGAATTCAATGTTCTTTAATTCTGTTTTAGAGAAGTATAAACCTCGAACACAATATTCGCTTTTTGAAATCTGCGTAACATCGATAATTTGATTTTCGAGATCATGCTAGTATCATATTTTCAATTCGTAATTTGTCTGGCATAATTACTCAAGAAGTTTGGATATTGTAACCGAGTTGGGTATGAAACTGATAGAACCATTAATTCATTTGATTTTCTGTTAATAGTATACTTTGATTACAATTTTTGAAGCAATCTGCAGAAATTAATGTTCAGAACTAAAAGAAGTTCCTAAAGACCCATGCAGTGTTAACCATCGCGTGATAATCTTTAAGAACTAAACAACTATAAATTCTCAAATCTGGAGGTAAAAGGTTCTGTTTTCATTGTTTACTGAATAAATGTTCCTGAAAGTAGTTATGGTTAATCTCAGGATTTGATCATTTACTTCATATAAGGATTAAACCTCGCTTAGTCTTAAAAGATGACGCGAGGAAATATCCAAACAACTTTGTTCCAAAACAAGTTATTCCAATGCTCTCGCGATGTCATTTTGACAGAGCGAGAGAGTCAACTTGAAATAGCGACAGAATTGGTTCCCATTCTCTGGGATATCAACTACTCAATTCTTATATATATATAACCCCTATTCTATAAGTAGGAGTTGAATAATCTCGCTGCATTCTTTCAGACTATACTGCGAGGGATTCAGTTCTTTGTATAAACTAAATTTGAGGAACATTCTTTGAACAATAGCTCCCTCCACGCTGTACAGATATAGCGCGCGGAAAATTAGAATGTTCATAGTTTGAAACCCAAGATAGTTACTCCGAGCTATTTTGGACACTTATTTTGCTGGATTATTCCTTAAATCTGTTTCATAGGAAAGTAATTTCCTAATTCTGTCTAGTTTCCAATTTATATTTTGGAAACACTCTAGCATTTTACTTAAGAGGATTCAGAACTCTTATCGTTTCTTTATACATATATTACTACTTATATCTAGAATATTTTGGGATATTTCTCATACTATGTGAAGTACTCTTACTTCTTAATACAAATTTACATTTCATATAAGAAATTCATAGGATTACCATCACTGATGCATTGAGGAAGAGGATGATATAAGTTTTCTCAGAACATTTTCCACTTAGGATGATTGAGAACAAACCTGTTCTTAAGTTGGGCACCTAGTACCTGTCGTTTAAAAGGGAAAGATGTTTCAAAAGCCATCTTTTGTCTTATAAATTAATGAGAATTAGGAAGAGTTAGCTTCCAGGGTTCATAGCTTTTTGATGATCTAATCATATGCTATGAGTAGGAGGCTAAGTAACTTACTAAATTTCATTAATCCTGAGTTAAGTCATGGGTATTCGGAATTGTTTACAGAGAATGCCCACGCTAATACATCAATATGAATCTGAATAGTTCAGATAAGTCAAGGATTTTGATTTGCAATTTTATCTTGATATACTTACAGAACTATTATTTCTTATAAATACTTGAATGAATTACTCTAAGAAGTTAAGGCTTGTGTAACCAATGGATGATAGATTTAAATATTTGCTTTCTTATTTCTTGTAGAGGACATCCATTATAGGGACATGAGGCTCTTATCTCATCTCAGAGTAATAAAGAGAATAACTTCAAGTTCAGATGAATGTATGATGATTTAGATGTGACCTTGGGTTGCCAATGGCTTAATCTGAATCTGAAAGAAACAGATTAAGTGATAATTCTGAAAGCTTTTACCAAGAAATGAGTCTGACCGATCATTTCTTTGTAATTGTATCTCAAGATTTCAGTGCTTAATAATGTCATGACACTAGATCATTAGTACTTGTCTTGGGAAAATGATCAAAGACATGAAGATCTGATTAACTTGCATAAAGGATTTTTCTATCCTCAATGAGTCTCCAATTTATCTTTTAACCCATGAATTCATAAACATATTCATATCATTTAACATCATTTTAATTGCTTTCTTTATTTTCTTTACAGTTTTATGCATTTACTATTCAGCATTTATTTCTTAGATATCATCATTACACCATCCATAAACCAAGAGTAGAAACAAGTTCTAGAACCAATAATTCTATTAGAGCACTTCTATCGTGTAACTCTCCAGAGAACGATCCCGACAATTATAAATAAATACTGCAAGCTTGATACCGTGCGCTTTCGGTAGGCAGACCAGGCATTACTCTTGAACAGTCCTATGAGATTTGTAGTGTAAAGATAGTCAAGAGATATGTGGCAGGTAGGTCACACACAAAGCTTCATGGCGCTGTTGCCGGGGAGGGTGTAGCGTTATGAATTTTA
This sequence comes from Hygrophila difformis, assembly GCA_030278955.1. Lineage (NCBI taxonomy): Eukaryota > Viridiplantae > Streptophyta > Magnoliopsida > Lamiales > Acanthaceae > Hygrophila > Hygrophila difformis. The sequence continues at coordinate 48,230,815 of JAOANR010000003.1, forward strand.
GAACTATAGATACTCTTTGGTTTATTTGTAATTATTTACCTTTTACCATATTGAATAAATTCATTAATTCTTTCATTTTGTTCACAGAGAAATTTCAACAGTTTATGAGCGAAAGAACAACTCGATCTTCAAGGCAACCTTTGCTTCCTTTTAATTGTGAACTTGAAAGAACAGCGAAGCTGATCAGAGCGAACGCTAGAAGGAGACAAAGAGATCTTGCAGAAGGGAATCTTTCAACGATAACTGGAATGGCTAATAATGGACAAAATGACGGACCTGGAAACTTACCAAATGGACAGCCAGAAAATCAGCAAAACATACCACTTCGAGGACATTTCCAAGCACCACAAAGGGCTTCCGCGCCACAATTTCTTCATCAACATTACTTTCCACCTAATTTTGCTAATCCTGCTCCAAATCCTCAAGAAGAACAGTATCAACCATGGCAACCAAATGTTGATCAGTACTTGGCTGGAACAGATGAAGAGGTTGATATACCACCTGCTATATTAAACTTGGCATCTTCCAGAGCTTTTTATGGGTTGAGTGCTGAAGATCCACACTTGCATCTTAAAAAGTTTGTTGAATTGAGTAAGACAGTGAAGAAGGGTAGAACTTCAAGAGAAAGCATTCAACTAGCAATGTTTCCATTCTCCCTGGATGGTTCTGCGAAGGAATGGTATGACTCATTGAATGCTCAACAGAAGGCTACTTGGCCAGAACTAGTCAGAAACTACTTGCTCAAGTATTTTCCAGAAAGTAAAGTAGATGAATGGGTAGATAAGATTTCCAGCTTTAAGATGAGAAAAGGAAAATCTCTGAAGGATGCTCGAGACAGATTCTTTGATATGCTTAAAAGATATCCACAGCATGGTATCTCAGAAAGAAGACTTTTAAAGATCTTTTTCACAGGACTTACTCATACTTGGCAGATGATGATCAATGCCACTGGATGGGAACAATTACTCCAGATGCCACTTGATAGAGCTTGGTCAACAATAGACACCATGACAGCCAGCAGAGCAGTCCTCCAAGATGATGACCCTCCATCACCCACAAGAAAGAGTCTTGTTATCCATACAGACAAGAATGAAGAAAAATTTGCGGCACTCACTAAACAGATTGCTGAGTTACAGCTAGCTCAGCAAACAAGTCAACAAATTCAGCATCAACAACAACAACCTATGATGATTCTTCAACCTACTCCCATGGAACCAATTTATCAATGTGGAATCTGTTCTGGACCACATCATAATGATCAATGTCCGCAGCTTCAGGAAGCACCTAAACAAGATGAAAGCTGTAATTACACTGGTTTCCAGAACAAGCATCCAAACTTGAGCTATGGTAACACTCAAAATGCACAGAATGCACATCTCCTAGATCCTCCTCAACAGAACTAGCAGCAGTTTCGTCCTCAGCAACAATTCTATCCTCAGCAGCAAATGTATCCTCAGAGACCTCCTCAACAAATGAATCAGCAGAATAGGCCATATGGACTGTTTGCACCAATGCCTGCAAATTTTCCACAGCAACAGGTGCCACCAGTCCCTTATCCTGTTGTTCAAGATAATACTTATTCTTTAAAAGTGGAGAATGCTCTGAAGGAGTTTATTATTAAGCAGACAGAGATGAATAACCAACTGCAGGCTTCAATCAAAAATGTTGAAAATTCAGTAACAGAGATGGCCAAGTTATTACAGCAAAGAGAAAAATGAAAACTACCAAGTTCTTCTGAAACAAATCCACAATGTAAGGCAGTTACATTGAGGGGATGGAAAGAAGTTGTTGATCGCGAATTTGAAAAGAAACGAGATAGGTTGCTACAGCAGAAAAAGTTCAAAGATGTCCAGACAATGGAAGAAGATGATCAGCTTGAAGAAAGGCGGATACTTGAGGATAAGGGTTTGGAAAAGAATGTTTCAGGACACTCCTTTCCAAAGGAAAAAGAGGGAGGCAATGATATCCCTAACTCTACACGTAACAAAAAGGATCCACTGGATGAACACATGCCCAGGATACCATATCCTGGGAGACTCAAAAATGATCTTCAAGAAATTAAATTTAAGAAATTTCTTGAAAAGATTAAGGCCATTGAAATCTCAATCCCTTTGGTTGAATTAATTGCAGAAATGCCCACTTACGCTAAGTTTCTGAAAGAATTGATTTCAGAGAAACGAAGTGCGGGAGAGCAGCAAATGGTGGTCCTAAATCAGAATTGCATCTTGGTTCTTCAACAACGGATTCCTCCAAAGCTTGAAGATCCAAGGAGTTTTACTTTGCCCCTGATTATCAACTGTAAAGAAGCTGGACGAGGGCTTTGTGACTTAGGAAGCAGCATCAATGTAATGCCACTTGCTATGGCCAGAAGATTGGACTTGGGGAAGATGAGACCAGTGAATATGACTCTCTTCTTTGCTGATCAGTCGAGCACCAGACCAGAAGGAATCATTGAAGACGTTCTAGTAAAGACAGAAGGCCTTTGTTTTCCAGCTGACTTTGTCATTCTTGATATTGATGAAAATGTCAGAATCCCTGTCATACTAGGAAGACCTTTCCTGGTTACTGCAGGAGCTATGATTGATGCAAAGAATGGCATAGTTAAACCTCACGTTGATGATCAGGAAGTTACCTTCGACATGATGAAGATGGCAACATATCCTTTTAATGCTTTTGAAACCAATGTAGCGGGGAAGGGATTAGATTCTAGTACTATGGAGGGGGAAAATCTTTTAGATTACTATAATCTCTTTACCACTGATGTAATTGAGAACAATCTCACCCCACTCACAAATGTTGAAGATGCTACTTTTGCTTACTTGTGCGCGGTTAGATTCTCTGATCCTGAGACTGGTGATATCAAGGACGGATTAGAAAGTGAGGATATGACATCTTTAGAACAATCTGAGGATGACATTGATAAAACAAATCCTTCTACAGAAGGATCTGATTTAAAGATGGAAGTGCAAACTCGAAGCAAATTAATTCCATCTATAGAAAATCCACCAAAGCTTGAACTTAAAGTACTACCAGAACATCTTAAGTATGCCTTCTTGGCAGACAAAAAGAAGCTTCCGGTAATAATTTCATCCAAATTGAGTGAAGAACAAGAACAAGCTCTAGTGTGTTGTAACACCCCGATTTTTGGTCACCCAGGTCGGGGTGTCACCGCCACACCTCCCTAGCAAGACACGGTTTCTCCGAGCTTAATAAAGAGATGCAAGGCTATGGTTTTTCAGAATTTAAAATATTCAAACAACCCATTCATATATAATTTAAAAATAATACATCGAAGTTGCAGCGGAAAATAATAATTACATATGTATAATGCAGCGGAATTTAAATATAGCCAACACGGCCAGAATACGGGTTAAACAGACCCGTTCATGCAAGATCTAGTCTAATACAATAATTCAAAATAATATATCTTCCCAAAATTCCCATGTATGCATATGACGATGCATAATTCTCAACTCTGAAAGAAAAAGGAAAAATATGGTTTGGTCAGCAAAAACTTGCTGAGTAAGTTAACACGTACATGTTTATGAGGTTTCAAAGCCTTTAATTAAATTTAAAAGAAACATGTGCATAATGTAATCTATTCATTTAATAATAATTTAATCGCATAATATGGATTCCATACGATCTTAAATATAGCTCGCAAAGTAATTACATAAATTGCCATAAATATAAAGGCACAATTTAATACAGATTTAATTTGGAATTCTCGCAAACTTCTCGTTTCATATCTTTTAGAGATCACCATCGCTAGGGCTCTTATGTCCACCAGCCTTACGCCTGGGCTCTTATGTCCACAAGTATCATGGTCGATCTTTTAATTAGAGTTAATCCGTCCGCTAGCCATACGATCAGTGTTTCGCTAGGGCTCTTACGTCAACCTAGACATACACTTGGGCTCTTGTGTACCAAGCCGCAGAGAACATTGACAGTATCTAGCTTAGTCATAACCCGCAATATTTTAACCTTCTCGTTTCGGGTATCTTATTTCAAAGAATTTCTACTCGTTTCAACCTTAAAGGCTAACTTCACCGTTTCAACAAGATTTCAAGATTTAACTCCCAGTAAACCCCTGTTTACTCTGAAATTCATTAAAAATCGAATTTAATTCCAAAAATTCTGAACATCGAGATGAACAACTTTCGTGTTTTAACTTTTTCAATCCGAGATACCGAAACAGGTCAAATACATCAATTTTCGCCCTATCATAAATCTGTCCGAATTTCGTGTACAGCAGTTCAAGATTATCAAGATCTACCATAGCAAATCAACTCCAAACTTAATGAAATTTTACAGAGACCTTCTTAAGAAATTTATCTACAACTTTCATGTTTGGCTAAAGATCTAAATCGGTTTAGATCTAATGTCAAAAACGTCATCAAAATCGGACCTAAGTTCTGTCAAGAAATTCAAGATCCAAGTTTCAGCAGTTCGGTTTCGGGTGGATTTCAAATATCAAAACGTCTCTAAAAATTCTGAAAATTTTACAGTAGATGGACCTAAGCCTTAGGAACGTTTTTTGTGTTTTAAGTTTTTCCGTTTGAAGTCGTTTTAAGGTTCGGAAAAATTCGACAAAGCTGTTGCGCCGTTAAAAATCATACGTTGACAGATTTTTGAAAGATTCGGTTAAGCTTTTAGTTTTCGTGTTTTAATTTCTCCCAAAACCATGTAAGTATCAACTTACAGATTTGTAGATATCCGGGATCGTCTATTTCGAAGGCGTGGCTTCCAGTCCACCGTTTATCCTCTCTGTTCGTCGGGTTCTACGTTCTAGATCCGATTCGGGGCGTAGAAAGAAAAAGAAGAAGGTTAGGATTCGTTTTCGAATCGTATATGGAACAAGGATCGGATTGAAGCATACCACGACGTTAGGGATCTTCAAAATTTCGTCCACGCAGTCCTTGCCTTGGTTTCGTGCCTCCGACGACTCCGGAATTAGGGTTTTCGACGTATACAGAGTTGTAGGGTTTTGGAAAAGTGTTCGGAGCTTTCAAGAGGGCTTATTTATAGGTAAATAAGACCTAGGGGCGTCCAAGGTCTGCCTCTAAGGGTCTTGAGCCGATTGGTATTCAACCGAAGTCGGAAAATCCGGATTCGGGCGAGTAAATCTCGCACCAAACAAATCTGTGGGGTGGCGCGGCCGTGGCGTGCCCATTGCCCATTGACCGCAGCGGCCACCGCGCGGCTGCCGCCTGGACTTCAGTCCGGGCGGGTCGTGCGATCCGTCGTGCTTTTCCTCCTCTCTTTCGGACTTCTATCCCTTTATGCTCCAGGATTCCGATTTCCGGGGTACCTTCGGGTTGCTACTTTCTCTCTAAATTTTTACTCGGGTCTAATTGCATGTTCGGATTCGAATTCTCGAGTTCATTGGTGTCGGGTTTCGGTGTACAATTTATTTACCTTTAATAATTCTTTTTATTTAATTAAATTCCTTTAGTCTCATTTCTCATTTCCTTATCTTTATTTATTTATTTGCTGAATTTATTTATTTATTGTATTTATTTTATTATTGTTTTATTTATTTAGTTATTGGTTTTATGTTGCAAAATTCTCGGGTATTACATGTGTACTCTTAAAAATCATATTCAGGCAATTGCTTGGACAATAGCAGATATTAAAGGCATTAGTCCTCACATTTGTATGCATAGGATCATGATGGAATATGAGTATAAACCATCCAGACAACCACAGAGGAGGCTAAATCCACTAATGCAGGAAGTTTTCAAGAAGGAGGTAATCAAACTACTTGATGCAGGTATAATCTATCCTATTTCTGATAGAAAATGGGTAAGTCCAACACAAGTTGTACCTAAAAAGGGTGGGATTTGTATTGTGACTAATGAACATGGCGATGAAGTAGCAACAAGACCGGTAACTGGTTGGAGAGTTTGCATTGATTATGGAAAATTAAATACTGCCACAAGAAAAGATCATTTTCCTTTACCTTTTATTGATCAAATGTTAGAAAGATTGTCAGGTAAACCATTTTACAGCTTCTTAGATGGTTATTCTGGTTATAATCAAATAGTAATTGCTAGCGAAGATCATGAGAAAACAACTTTTACTTGCCCATATGGAACATTTGCTTACAGAAGAATGCCCTTTGGATTATGCAATGCTCCTGCCACTTTTCAAAGATGCATGATGAGTATTTTTTCTGATTTTATTGAAAAATGCATTGAAGTGTTTATGGATGATTTCATTGTCTATGGAATTGACTTTGAGGATTGTTTACAAAATTTATCAAAAATTTTGCAGAGATGTGAAGACACTAACTTGGTTCTTAACTGGGAAAAGTGTCATTTCATGGTTCAAGAAGGAATTGTCCTAGGACACAAAGTATCTAGAGCAGGAATAGAAGTAGACAAAGCTAAGGTTTCTGTTATAGCAAATTTACCACCCCCTAAAACAATCAAGGCAGTAAGGAGTTTTCTTGGTCATGTTGGTTTCTACAGAAGGTTTATAAAGGACTTTTCTAAAATAGCAAGACCTTTATGTAATCTTCTTCATAAGGATGTGGTATTTAGCTTTGATGAAGATTGTTTGACTGCTTTTAAGACTTTGAAAGAAAAACTTATCACTGCACCTATAGTTCAGTCTCCTGATTGGAATCTACCTTTTGAACTCATGTGTGATGGAAGTGATAATGCAGTAGGAGCAGTTTTAGGGCAACATAAAGAAGGCAAACATCATGTCATTTATTATGCCAGCCATACTCTTAATGATGCCCAGATAAACTACACCACTACAGATTAGGAAATGTATGCTGTAGTTTTTGCCTTTGACAAGTTCAGACAGTATCTTATTGGAGCTCAGACTATAGTCTACACAGATCATTCTGCATTAAGATATCTCTTCCCACAGCAAGAAGCCAAACCTAGGCTGATAAGATGGGTTTTGCTTTTACAAGAGTTTGACATTATTATTAAAGACAGAAAAGGAAAAGACAATGGAGTAGCAGATCATCTTTCGAGATTGGAAGAGAAAACAGAAAATGAGGAAGTTGTAAATGATAAATTTCCAGATAAACAGTTATATGCCTTGCAGTTGCATCAATTTGATTGTCCTTGCTTTTCAGATTTTGCTAATTATCTGGCCTGCAAGATTGTTCCAAAGTTTAAAGACTCTCATCAGAAGTCAAGATTTTTCAGAGAGATTCAGAAATACTACTGGGATGACCCCTTTTTATTTAAATTTTGCTCTGATCAGGTTATTAGACGCTGTGTTCATGAGAAAGAAGGTTTTCAAATTGTTAGGAAGTGTCATGAGAATCCTTTAGGAGGCCATCATGGCCCTGCTAGAACTGCTAGAAAGGTTCTACATTGTGGTTTCTTCTGGCCAACTATCTTTTTGGATTGCCAGAAACTTTTAAAGATGTGTGACAGATGCCAAAGATTGGGAAACATTTCAATGAGAGAAGAAATGCCTCAAAAAGGAATTTTAGAAGTTGAGATATTTGATGTTTGGGGAATTGATTTTATGGGACCTTTTCCCCCTTCATATGGTAATCACTACATTCTAGTAGCTGTTGATTATGTCTCAAAATGGGTAGAAGCAGTGGCTTTACCCAATAGTGAAGCTAAACAAGTTACTAAATTTCTGCAAAAGAATATTTTTACCAGGTTTGGAGCCCCTCGTGCCGTTATATCTGATGGAGGATCTCACTTTGTAAATAAACTCTTTGAGAAGTTGCTTAAACAATACGGTGTTCATCATAAGGTTGGATCACCATATCATCCTTAGACAAGTGGACAAGTGGAGGTATTTAATAAGGAAATTAAGCATATTTTACAAGCTTCTGTGAATATTACAAGAAAAGACTGGTCAAACAAACTGGATGATGCTTTATGGGCATAAAGAACTGCTTTCAAGACTCCCATAAGGATGTTTCCTTACAGATTAGTTTTTGGAAAAGCTTGTCATCTTCCATTTGAGCTAGAACACAGAGCATATTGGGCCATTAAGATGCTTAATATGGATGTTCAGTTAGGACAAGAAAAGAGGAAATTTGTTCTGTCTAAGTTGGAAGAGATGAGACTGGAAGCATATGAAAGCAGCAAGATTTACAAAGATCGAACCAAGAAAATTCATGATGCAAAGATAAAACATAAGGAATTTTATGTTGGTCAGATGGTATTGTTGTATAACTCTCGTTTGAAATTGTTTCCAGGAAAGCTGAGATCAAGGTGGACAGGACCATTTCCTATTGTAGCTGTTCATGATAATGGAGCTGTCACAATTATGCTTAATGAAGGAGAAAAGACAGTAAATGGACACAGGCTTAAAGAATATATTGGTCAACAAGATTTAAATATTCAAACGGATTACTTGGATAATCCATAGTTTTTCTGAATTTCTAGTTATCTACTGATTCAAAAAAAAATATATATATATATATAGGGGGTGGGGTACTACCCAGGTTAGCTGAGTAGTATTTCCCCTTTTTCTTAAAGAATTTTGTTAATTCCTTTTTTGTTTTTGTTTTTCAGGATTTCAAGGAATGAAGCTGTGATGAATTAAGAAGGAAAAAGAAAGAAGTCTTCAATCAGGTTTTTGAGTATTGAATAAATTTTTACAAGTGTTTGATCTATCAATCTAAGTACTCACGCTTTGTTTCAAATTAAAGTGTGATTAAGATTGAAGAATGATAGCTCACGCCTTGTTTAAATCTATGAAACGAGAAGGAAGTTTCAAGTTTTGTTAACTAATACAAAATTTGGCTAAGATTCTCGCTTTGATAAAAATAATAATTGGCATGAGGAACTGAATAATCACGCATTGTTAAATTTACAAAGCATGACCAAGTTCTTGAACAAATTCTTCCTCGCTTTGATCAATTTACAAAGCGAGGGACGTTCTACATGTTACGCGCTTACAATAAACAAAGCGAGATTCTGGGAACTTGAACGGATAGATTTTCAAAACGATTTAAGACCAAAACACCCTTACAGACTCTTCTCCCTTTTCATTAAACCATCACACGTCGTTTCACTCCTCTGCAATTATGTCACATAACTTTCCCTGGTCTATAAATAACCAGTTATAGTCCTTTTCCCATTCATATTATCTTAAGTTCTTTCACTAAGATAAATGGCTGGATTACCCCCAAATCGTATAACCTCCATTTTAGATATCCCTGATGAGATTCTAGGGGATATTCTGTCAAGAATGGGGCAGGAAGACATCAAAGATGTGGCTAGAGCAGCACCTACTTGCAGAAAATTTCACAGAGCAAGTGAACTCCCTGTTGTGCGGAGAAGAGCAAACATGGTGGAGGAAATCACTGCAGAGAGAACTTTTGATCAAGAATATCAAGCATTCTTGAGAAGATGCAGGGAAGACAATAACTACATGCTAAACCTGGAGCCCGCATTGAAAGCCTTCCGGAGCACAGGGCTCATGGAAGCTGCATTTGAAATCTTGCGGCCAGGAATAGAAGATGAACATCATCCTTCAATCTTCATCAAAGCATTTATTCTGATGAGTTCAGAGAGCTTTGAGAAGATTGATGAGGGCCTATATTTGATGGGATCAATCTTCAAAGAAGAGGAGCATATTCAGAAGATGAAGGAGAAGATTAGAAAAGTTTTTGCCAATAGTGAGGAGGAGCCAAATCCATTTTTAGGGCAAAAACATAGGGACTACTGTGAATACTTGGCCCCTCATGATAGAAATTTGGTTTTGCAACCTCCGCATTACAATTAAGGTGCTACAAACATTAATTGTTTATGCTGTGAGGTTACAATCTTAATTAAGGATTTGAGGGTAGCCTTTAATGAATATGTAGATGAACTAGATTCAGACTCTGAGTCTGATTTAGAATTTGATTAGGCTGAATGCGTTTGTTCGTTATCATGTAACCTTTTCAGCCTATGTTTTTGTATAAATGAAATTTTTATGTAGTTTTTAATTCTCGCGTTGTTTTTCTTGAATAACTTGTTTCCATCTAAAAATTTTTGCATGCATAAGTTTATTAACTCAATTTTGAGTTAATTTCAAATCCGCTGACATGGCAAGCCTAGGCTTAATCATTAAAATTTAAGAGAAGAATAACACTTGAGTATCCTACTCTGCAGTCTTTAGACTAGGCCGGCTCATTTCTATATCTCTTAACTTCCACATCTTTTCAAATCACTCTCAAATCTATCCATATCTTTTCTCTCGAGAAGAAACCGCCATCGTCAAGTTTCTTCCATCCCATTCGCAACATTTCCATCCAGAAACGTTCGCAACATTTTCACTTCCAGGAACTCATTCAGAAAATGGCAGGTGATAATCCGTAAGCTTTCAAGCTTATTTCATTTTCTTCTTACTGGTGTTTAAATTCTGCAGACTTTGCTTCTGTATTTCGCGTTTAAATGTTTGATTTGTAGCATTAGGGTTTGCATTCTGCATTTTGCATATTTTCTCTTTCACTTGATTACAATTCTCTGAAAACTCGCAGAATCTTAGTTTTAGATTTTCATTAATACAAACAACTAATTTTTCTCCTTAAAACTCGCTTAAACAACATTAACTTTGGAGAGCAGGCTTCTGAGTTCTCTGTACTACAAATGACTGATCTTCCACTGGACATCATTGGAGAGATTTTGTCACGAGTAGGGCAGAGTAGCTTTGAAGACTTGCTCCACTGTAAAGGAACATGTTCAATATTCAGAATTGCTTCAAATTATCCTATTGTCTTCCGGAGATTCAATGTAGAGGATCCAGTTTTTAAGAGTATCTCTAACAAATCCTTTGGTAAGGCTGAGTTTCTACACTCCTGCAGACGGGCTAATAATCACATTTTAAATCTTCATAAAGCTATGGAACTGTTCACGCAAGGTGAAGAGAACAAAGCATTTCAAATTCTGGAAGAAGGAATTAATGATAATCATAAGTTCTCTCGGTATATAAAAGCTTTATGTTGTTTAAGCAGAGTTTCCAAAAAGGAAATAGATAGAGTGCTTTGTTTAATGAGTTCTATATTAAATGATAGGTTAACTAGCTATAATTTTAGATATAGCCTTTTGACTCTACTCTCAGAATAGGAATATGTGCCAAATCCTTTCCTAGGACAGAATAAGAGGGAATTCTGCAACTTTGATAATCATGACTGGGAAATCATCCATGAGCCGCCATATTTCAATTATGGAGCGGGTCAGATTATCTGCCTTTGTTGTGATACAACTAGGGCAGTAGCTGACTTCAGGATAATGGCAAAGGAGGTCTTTTATAACCATAGTATTATTGGAGATTTCTTGGATGAAGAAGGAGGAGAATAATGTTTGTGATAAGCTTTCTAGTATTAGATTTTAAATTGTCACCAATCCAAGTTTCTTGTATTTTGTAAGGCAGCTTGGTATTGTTAATGAAATCTAATCTTTTACCTTGTAATTACTGCACAAACAACAAGTTTTTCTCTGAATTCTGTGTTTTCTTCCTCTTCTTTTCAAACAGAAATGTCGGAATTCCCCAACTCTTGGGAACTCAAATATTTGATATACCTACTGAGTTGTTGGGAGACATTCTGTCGAGATTGGGAAAGGATAGCATAAAGAAACTCTTTAGAGCATCAGAGATATCCAAACAATTTCTTTCAGCAAGCAGATCATCACTAGCTCTAAAGAGAGTTAATCTGGAAACTTGTGCTATGTGGAGAGAAAGTGTTTATCCCAGTAACCAGGTTAAATTTATCAAAGAATGTCAGGATGCGGGAAACTATATGTTTAATCTTGAACCTGAACTGATAGCTTTTGTTGATAATAATGATGAGAAAAAAGCCTATGAACTCTTAAAGCCTGGTTTAGATGATAAACACCAACCATCTGCTTTCATAAGATGCCTCCTACTGCTCTCCAAGCAAGACCAACAATTTGATGAAGAAGGGATCCAACTGATCAAATCTGTAACCCAGGATTCTTTTGAGTTAGCCTTCCTTAAGATTAGTGTTTTGCACTGGCTTCTCTATTGTGAAAAATTCGCAAATGCATTCCTTGCTCAAGAGGAAAGGAGCTTCTGTAAGAATCACTCTCTCATCGAGCGTCAGCAACTACCTTTGAATGAAAGGATGGAGTGCATACCTTGCGAATTAGTTGACATAGTCAAGCAATTCAGAAGAGCAACTGGTGAGGAAGGTATATTATTCGAATGGGAGCAGTGGGGCAATGAAGAAGAAGAGCAAAATGAAGATGAGTTGTTAGATTTAGAATAGTGTTGTTATCAAGCAGTTCATGATTCCTTTTGTTTGTAATCCTTTGTGCTTACTTCCTTGAACAATGAATTCTCTCTATGTCCAGATCTGTACATTCCTTTTACGTCAATGATTTTCATTTCTTAGCTTTTAATTTGGCTACTGTTTTTAATCCTGCTCAGCTGTGAAATTGGAAGCTCCTCAAAGCAACCAAGGACTTCAATAAAGAAATCTGGATCACGGGGAACTCAGATCACAGATCTTCCTTATGAGATTCTTGGGAATATTTTGTCGAGATTGGCATTTGATCACCTTGAGACTGTTTTCAATTGTAAATTAGTCTGCAAGGGATTAGAAGAAGCCACCCACCATCCTTTAGTCTTGAAGAGGGCTATTCTTGAAGAATTCTCTGCATGGGGATGGGGGACTTTCGAAGAAACACAGAGAGATTTTATTGAAAGCTGTAGAAATGCAGGAAATTGGATGTACCAATTACCAGAGGCACTGCGTTTGTTTGTTCGAGTTAAGAATGAACAAGCAGCATTTGATCTCTTAAAACCTGCAATTACTGATAATCACCCCCCATCCATTTACATAAAAGCTCTTATGCTTTTGAGTAAGGATGAAGTTGAAGAGCAAGAGAAAGGAATTTGGCTTTTTGCTACTCTGTGTAAGAATAGACGAAGGCTCAAAGATCTCCAGCTCCAAGTCAGAGGGTGGCTATCAAATCAGAATGAATTCCTTTCACCTTTTCAAGGACAACCTAAGAAGAGATTTTGCAATTATAGGAACTATTATGATAATAATCACAGTCTTTTAAGAAACTTTTATGGTGTTTCCTCAATTTACTGCATGAGGTGTTTAGTCTCTGAGCATTGTAATTTGTTTCTCAGATTTGGTGTTGATGGGGAGATTCCTCCTTATCTTTGATTAACAAATTGGAGTCATAAGAACCATCATGCTTTGTAATTCCTTAATATTAGCATGAATCTGATGAATTTTGTATTCTGTTTTGGTTTGTTCATACTATGTTTTTAAATCTTCTTGTATTCTCGTCTTTCAATAAGCAGACTTAATCAACATTTAAATTTTCACATTTAGAGCAAATCTCTAAATGTGAGTATGGTGATATCATGCAAAAATGATGAGTATAAGAAAGGAAGAATTGATATTATGCTTTCTTTTAACACCTGCACATTTAGAGTAAAGCTCTAAATGTGAGTATGGTGACACCGATTTATTCAGTTTATCTTATCTCTTTCTAAAGGATTCATAAGATGACCTATGAAGAACTTCAAGCTCGAGGCATAGAATCAGACAAGAAAGAAAAATCATTTTTGAGAATGAAGAAAACAGCAAAAATTGTGAAGGATATTCAGAACGGTTGTGGATGGTTAGGAATGGAAATTTCACCTCCAGAATTTTATGTCAATCCACTGATGATTCAACATATACCTGATAAGGAAAAGGAATCATTGATGATTGATCTGGAAGAAATGGAGTCAAGAATGTTACACAATAGTCAATCCAAAGGATCAAACAGGATTGGAGTTGGACTATTTTGACCCTCAACCAATGCCCAAGTATGTGAAGCGACTCACTAAGTATAGCTGTAAACTTCAAGAAATTCGGAATGCTCGAGTTTATGATGCTCAGCAGGCACTCCCCGCATACATGCCTCCAACATTCTTGAACAAGAAGGGGCCTATTGAACAAAATTTCTTGACAAATTTGGCTCTAGACAGGATTATTGATGTTCGGATCAATTTAAGACATGACCTCGAGCCTTATTTTAAGAAAGCTAAACAAGGCAAGATGGTATGGAAAGATGTTCTTAGAACCATTCAGGAAGCTAGGAATAGCGGGATCAGGCATATGAATGAGTGGGCTAAGGGAGAAAATCTGAGGACAAGAATTCTTAAACCAGGGTTGGAAAGAAAACCTAATGAAGAATTTCCATTAGAAAAGTTTGCTGATTTAATGCCTGAACAACAAGCATGGGTTAAAGATGCAGAAGAGAGAGAAGCTGAGAGATCAGGGAAAAACAGGAAGCAGAGATCAGATGCAAAGCAGACACCACAGAACATAGTCAGGAATATATTCAGAGAATTTGTTATTCATGAAGGACTGGAACCTATAAAGAATTTCAGGAAAGTTTCAGCCCCAACAATAACACCAGCAGATGCAGATCCTCATTACAGACAGACCTAACAACATCATGAAGAGATTACCCCCAACTCTCCAGCAAGAAGTTCATGGATATGTTCAGGAGAGAAGGAAAGAATTCATTGAGAAATATATCAGATATGATAGTATATGCAGAGAAAACGCATACAAGGAGCATAGAGCTTATACTGATCAAACACAAGGAATGATTCAGCAGGTAATCATTGATGATTGGGATGCATGGAATGAGAAGTATCTGAACAGAAAGGGAATGAATGTGATGCTAAAAGGTATGGGTAAGAATTTTTATGTCAAGAAAAATGATTCAGATGAAGATAGTACAGATGAGGAACAAAGATTTGAGAAAATGCGAGTAGTGGATGAAGTTACAACTATTGTAGGAGAGGGGAATGAAGAAAATGATGAACCCCATCCGATCTTGCAAGAGAGTATTAAACACTATTATGCAAGCAGGCAAAAGGAAAAGCATGAATTCGAAGAATTTATGAAAACCCAAGATAAGAAAGGTAAAAAGAAAATATCCACCAGGAAGAGAAAGTCACATAATCTTAGTTCAAGCCCTTCAGAAGAAGCACCTTCAGCTAAGAAAAGGACTGGGAGCAAGGTGGAGAAATTCAAAGAAGAAGAGGAAGAATGAAGATGAGCTAGCAATCAAAGAGGTTTTGGACTTGAAAGCAGGAATTCCAGAAACAAGGAATTTGATGGATGAGGATAAAGAGACACTACAACCATCTCAAGGAAAGAAGGAAGTTGTTACTTACAGAAGGAGAGGAAAGTTACTTTCTGAGCAGAAGGAGACTAATCCTGGGAAATCTAAGCAGCAAGAATCCTCTTTTGAGAATGTAGAACAATCATAAACCGTTCCTGAGAAAGAAAAGCAACAAGAAAAAGAACCTGAGAAACCTGTTAAGAAGTTCAGAATAAAGATGAAGGCTAGGAAGCCAAAGTATGTGGTGCAAGATACCAGCTCTGATGAAGAGAAAGTTGAACCAACTTTAGGAGTAATACCTTATACAGAAGGGTTAGAACTCACTCCTTATGGTAATTTGGAAGTGGGAGATATAGATCTAGAAGGCTGGAGAGCATGTAGTGACGAACATCAACCAGATGTACAAGGATCAACTCAACCAACCACTGAACTTCAACAGACTCAGATTATTGCAAGAAATGATTTGGAAAGACAGGATGAAGATCAACAAGCTCAGGTCAACAAGGTTCTTATCCAAAGTCAGATCGATTTACAAGGATCTTCAGAAAAAGAAGTTGAACAAGAAATCTTCAAAGATCCAGCCACAGAAGTTGATAATTCTTTTAAAGTGGCAGATCAGTAGGAACAAGATTCACCACCAAAACAAGCTTCAGATGAGCAAGAATTTTTGGATCAAGTGGAAAAATTAGTGGTGAACACATTGCAAGATCAATCAATTGAAGATTTGCAAGATTTTGAAGATCTGAACTTGCATGGAACTACTGTGGGAAACATGACCTTATCTTTGGAAGGTTTGATCAAAAAGTTCAGAAAACTGGCCAGGGAAGGAGGGAATGCACGTACTTCAGTAGAACAAGCAAATGAATATGCAGCTAAGCTTGAGTTAGAATTGGAGAAAGTTAAACAGCAAATGAATTCTGAGCAAACACTGGAGCCATCTCCATTAGCACTCCAAGCTTATAGAGAAGAAGTGCAGAGGATGTGCAAATGAAATTCAAGAGAATCAACAGAGAGAGTGTTTGGTGGAAGACACTGTTAATCAACATCTCGGAGCACAGACAAATTCTGAGGATCAAATGAATCAATGGGTTCTTCCATCTCAAATTAGGGATGAGGTAACTCATAGAGCGGTTGCAAGGATGAATGATCCTGAGTGGGTTGCAGAACAGAAGAAGAAAGCAGAAGAACATTTTGGAATCCAAGGATTTGATGATTCAGAACCTCCTGCTGTCATTCTTTTGTTAAAGGAACCGGTACAGGAAGATCCCACAGAGATCCTGAACCAGCATAGTTTGGAGATCACTGAAAAGATAGACACCAGCACATCATTGATGCATGAGTCAGACATAGGTAATCTACAACATAATGATGCTGAGGAAGTTCAAGAAGAGAATCCAGAACCTGTCCATGAAGAAAACTCAGAAAAAGTTCAGGAAGAAAATACAGAACCTGCTCAAGAAGGAGGTCAATTAGAAGAAGAAGGAAATGAGAATGTTGGGAATGAGCAGGAAGAAGCACAAGAGTCTGAGAGGAGTGAATCAGATACTTCTGAAGGATCTTCACCGGAAAAGAAATTCTAGAGCTGTTGCCTTTGAGTTATTGGGGAAAGAATAGTCCAAAGGTGAGGTTATCAATCCCTGATAGCATTGAAAAGAAGACTGAATTCACAAAAGAAGAAATCAAGATTAAGTTTAATGGAAGAAAAGAAGCATTAGAGAATTACCTGGGAATGTCCAAGATCATTGTCCCAGACAAGGGATTTCATCCCAAGTGGTTGGATCATAAGTGTATCAATTATTGGAGAAGAATCAATGAATGGGACATTTTCATGAGACATAACAACAAATGTGGTTATGTGGAATTGACCAGGGAGTTCTATGCTAATTTTGATGTGGAGGCTGAAACAACATGGATTAGAGGAAAAACAGTGCAAGTCACTGTGGAGACTCTAAATGATTTGATACAGGCACCTCTGTTAGAACAGCCGGAAGTCAAGTCTGAAGTTCTTTTGAGAAAGAAAACTCAAGGAAATAAGCTTACTAATGCTAGAAAAATGGCATTAGGATTCTGTTCAACACACAGAGGAACTGAGCAGAATAAGATTCAATTGAAGAATTTGAAGCCTGAGTATCTGCCAACTCTTGATTTCTACTACTCAAAGCTCAGACCCACTACTAATTTTCAAGGACCTTCTGCTGGAACTTTTGAGGGATTTGCTTTATTATGGTCAGGGAGAAAGTGTAGTGTTGCACACCATGTTCTCAATGTCATTAAATCAAGAGTTGGAGAAGATGCAGCACTAGCCTATCCAAATCTTATCAGAAGGCTTTCTGAAAAACAAGGAGTGTCAATCACACCATTCTTAGCAGAGATCATAAAGATAGACCCTCCCATTCCATTACCAGTAGATACCTTGAGGGGAGAATTGGTTTACCAAATGCCGGATCTGGAGGAACAAACTTCTGAAGGATCAGGATCAAAAGTACCATCTCCTAAGACAAAATGGGTAAAGCTTCCTTTAAAATCAAAATCATCTCAATCAAGAGCTGCAGTGAAAAGGACAAAGATTTCAGCAGCATCTCCTGCATTGAATCCTATTCCAGAAGATAAGGAATTTGAGAATACTTCTGTACCATCTCAACCTTTGAGACAACCAATGAGGAACACAGTGTCTGTGGATGAATCTCAGAATATGAGTACTTCAATTCAAAGTTTTGCATAGTCCATGGAGATGTTAGTGAAAACTACGTCAGAAGACAAGCACATTCAAAGAGAGATAGAGCAGAAGAGGATTGAACTTCAGCATACCAGGATTCAAACTGAAGAGAAACTCAGGAAAGAGGAGATGGACAGACAAGAGAAGATAAGGAAGGAAGAGTGGGATAGGCAAGAAAGAATGAGAAGAGAAGAGATGGAAAGATTTGAAAGATTGAGGAAAGAAGAGCTTGAGGAGAGAAGACAGGGACGAGAAAGGGATATGGAGCTGAGGAGACAGGAGCAGCAAAATAGTACAAGGTTGGTAGACATTCTTGCCAACCTAGTTTCAGACCTGAAGAAGTCTCCATCAATACCACCAAAAGACCCAGGCAGTGATGCAGGCCCATCCTGAGATCACAGGGGAGTTTTCTCTAACCTTCTCTTTCCTTTGTTATTGCTTTCTTTCTTTCATTGTTTCTTTTCTGTTTCCATTTATTTCCCAAATCATGATTGTGATCTAGAGTATATTTAATGTGAAGTTATATTGTGAGATTGAATTTCAAGTTAAGATTAATCTAATCAGAAACTCAAGTGGGGCAAAAAACTGATGAAGGAATAGAAGACTAGTCTAAAGTGGCTGACCACATAAACATTCACTTTATAGATTTTGACTGCATGCATGAGCCGCTCTTGAAAACTATTTTAAGCTGTGAACTTTGAGACTGATTGATGTCATTACTAGATAAACAGTTTGAAGATTTTATGATTGTATTAACTTTAGTGATTTGTATACCATAAACAACAACTGCACTAAGTTAGAAGGATTGATCTAATCTAGTCTCTCTTAGAAGATGAGTGTGCATATTGAGTGAAGTATGAGTCCAAAGCTAAAGAGCAAGGGACATTTCAGAAACAAACGTGGTAAAATAATGTGGATATAAGTAGCTGGCACAGCTGCCCCTCTGACTTATGAGTTGAAGAACTCTAAAAGAGCAAAGTTAAGGGCAGGGGAGTTGAAGTTTCATCTGCAATGTCAGGTCATGCGAATCCTCCTAATAATGTGAAACCGAGCTATTGAAACCCACGGAAAGCCACCCCTTGATAAAAAAAAATTAAAAAAAAGAGTGTGTATTAGCTTATTCTTTTTAGCTAAGGATTCAGAAGCGCGAGATATGCACATAAGTTGGATAGGATTGAGCGTGAGAAGAGAAATTTGACTAACTAAAGGGCAGAACAATAGTTCACATAAATGCAAATCACTTTTGTTAATGCTTTCATGAAGTCTGGTAAACTCAAAGTCAGGTATGAAGCATCAATCAGTTGAAAGAGTTGAGCTTGAGATAGTTGGAAAAGGGAAGGTATTGATCCAGGAAAGTCTTACATGAACATCTAAATCTTGGAAGCCACAAATTGGACTTGTTCTTTGAAACTTTATAAGTTTCCTACCACTTGAGGACAATGGTTCTAAATGTGAGGATGGTGATGACAGTCATTTATAACTGTCATTTGCGTCCAATTTAGTGTCATAATAATGATCTTTTGTTCTTAATTTCATAAGTTTTCAATGAATAATCATGGAAGATATGAAAAGATGGAAGAAGAACCAAGATTGTGAAGAAATTGGAAATTACATAAAATGGCTTGAAATTCTAAGTTTTTATTATAAGTCTCGCACGCTATGTTTTTATTTGATCTGACTCACGCTTTGTCATTCAGCATGAAGTTAAGTTGAAAGGCTGCGGGAGATGGAAATGAACGTAGCGAGGAAAGAAAATGAATGATGCAAGGACTTAAATACGAAATCAGAAAAAGATCTAAGGAAAAATGTTCAGAAGCTGAAGTCTACGTGATGATCATTTGACATCGCGTGGGAAGAAAGTTTGTGCAAGACAAGAAGTCTTCAGTGTTATGGCGAGAAGAAAATTGTTTGAAGAAGATCTTAGAATCTCGCCTTGATAAGAAAGATAATTCCATTTCAACTCTCGCTTTGAAGGAACTGGGACAAAGCGAGAGGAGAGTTATTCTGATGTAAGCGGTTATTATCCAAGGCGGAAAGCAGTTACAACGCCCATCTATAAATAAGACCCTTGGGAGATCAGCTCAAACAGCCGGAGATTGAAGAGAATAGCTCGTTTTACTCTCCAGTTCACTTTTAGAATTCAGTAGGTAGGTTAGCTAGGGTTTATTTTCTCTGCAATTTAATTCATGTTCTTCAGATTTGTAATTCGATTTCGCAGTAGATTTTTCTTCGGATTATTTTAGTAGATTAGTTTGAGAGTACTCTGGAAGAAGGATTGCTATCGGAATGCTTTTGTTCATCCATTATGACGATCGCCATCTTGTTTCCGACTTCTTCGTTCGAATTCGCATTATTCTGATTGCAATCAGATTTCCAGGTGTATTCGTTTTTAATTTCTTTGTTATTCATGATATATGAAGGAAGATCAATTGTCAAATCTTGTATTCTTATCTTTCTGGTTACAATTTCGAAAGGCTTTATCAGAATTCAATGTTCTTCAATTCTGTTTTAGAGAAGTATAAACCTCGAACACAATATTCGCTTTTTGAAATCTGCATAACATCGATAATTTGATTTTCGAGATCATGCTAGTATCATATTTTCAATTCGTAATTTGTCTGGCATAACTACTCAAGAAGTTTGGATATTGTAACCGAGTTAGGTATGAAACTGATAGAACCATTAATTCCTTTGATTTTCTGTTAATAGTATACTTTGATTACAATTTTTGAAGCAATCTGCAGAAATTAATGTTCAGAACTAAAAGAAGTTCCTAAAGACCCATGCTGTGTTAACCATCGCGTGATAATCTTTAAGAACTAAACAACTCTAAATTCTCAAATCTGGAGGTAAAAGGTTCTGTTTTCATTGTTTACTCAATAAATGTTCCAGAAAGTAGTTATGGTTGATCTCAGGATTTGATCATTTACTTCATATAAGGATTAAACCTCGCTTAGTCTTAAAAGATGATGCGGGGAAATATCCAAACAACTTTGTTCCAAAACAAGTTATTCCAATGCTCTCGCGATGTCATTTTGACAGCGCGAGAGAGTCAACTTGAAATAGCGACAGAATTGGTTCCCATTCTCTGGGATATCAACTACTCAATTCTTATATATATATAACCTCTATTCTATAAGTAGGAGTTGAATAATCTCGCCGCATTCTTTCAGACTATACTGCGAGGGATTCAGTTCTTTGTATAAACTAAATCTGAGGAACATTCTTTGAACAATAGCTCCCTCCACGCTGTACAGATATAGCGCACGGAAAATTAGAATGTTCATAGTTTGAAACCCAAGATAGTTACTGCGAGCTATTTTGGACACTTATTTTGCAGGATTATTCCTTAAATATGTTTCATAGGAAAGTACTTTCCTAATTCTGTCTAGTTTCCAATTTATATTTTGGAAACACTCTAGCATTTTACTTAAGAGGATTCAGAACCCTCATCGTTTCTTTATACATATATTACTACTTATATCTAGAATATTTTGGGATATTACTCGGACTATGTGAAGTACTCTTACTTCTTAATACAAATTTACATTTCATATAAGAAATTCATAGGATTACCATCACTGATGCATTGAGGAAGAGGATGATATAAGTTTTCTCAGAACATTTTCCACTCAGGATGATTGAGAACAAACCTGTTCTTAAGTTAGGCACCTAGTACCTGTCGTTTAAAAGGGAAAGATGTTTCAAAAGCCATCTTTTGTCTTATAAATTAATGAGAATTAGGAAGAGTTAGCTTCAAGGGTTCATAGCTTTATGATGATCTAATCATATGCTATGAGTAGGAGGCTAAGCAACTTACTAAATTTCATTAATCCTGAGTTAAGTCGTGGGTATTCAAAATTGTTTACAGAGAATGCCCACGCTAATACATCAATATGAATCTGAATAGTTCAGATAAGTCAAGGATTTTGATTAGCAATTTTATCTTGATATACTTACAGAACTATTATTTCTTATAAATACTTGAAGGAATTACTCTAAGAAGTTAAGGCTTGTGTAACAAATGGATGATAGATTTAAATATTTGCTTTCTTATTTCTTGTAGAGGACATCCATTATAGGGACATGAGGCTCTTATCTCATCTCAGAGTAATAAAGAGAATAACTTCAAGTTCAGATGAATGTATGATGATTTAGATGTGACCATGGGTTGCCAATGGCTTAATCTGAATCTGAAAGAAATAGATTAAGTGATAATTCTGAAAGGTTTTACCAAGAAATGAGTCTAACCGATCATTTCTTAGTAATTGTATCTCAAGATTTCAGTGCTTAATAATGTCATGACACTAGATCATTAGTGCTTGTCTTGGGAAAATGATCAAAGACATGAAGATCTTATTAACTTGCATAAAGGATTTTTCTATCCTCAATGAGTCTCCACATTATTATTGATAATGAAAGTATGACTACTTAATCATAGTCTTATTTCGTTTAATTGTCGTTAGGTCCAATTTATCTTTTAACCCATGAATTCATAAACATATTCATATCATTTAACATTATTTTAATTGCTTTCTTTATTTTCTTTACAGTTTTATGCATTTACTATTCAGCATTTATTTCTTAGATATCATCATTACACCATCCATAAACCAAGAGTAGAAACAATTTCTAGAACCAATAATTCTATTAGAACACTTCTATTGTGTAACTCTCCAGAGAACGATCCCGACAATTATAAATAAATACTGCAAGCTTGATACCGTGCGCTTTCGGTAGGCAGACCAGGCATTACTCTTGAACAGTCCTATGAGATTTGTAGTGTAAAGATAGTCGAGAGATATGTAGCAGGTAGGTCACACACAAAGCTTCATTAACCCAAAGGATAACACTGTGAACTCGTAGTGGCCATATCAAGTTCGAAACGCCGTCTTCGGACTGTCTTTCTCGGCGATTCTCAACTGGTGATACCCAGATCATAAGTCGATCTTCGAGAATACTGAAGCTCCCTTCAGTTGATCAAATAGATCCTCAATTCTCGGCAGTGGGTATTTATTCTTGATAGTCACTTGGTTCAATCCTCGGTAATCTATGCAAAGACGCAATCCTCCGTCTTTCTTCTTAACAAATAAAACCGGTGCTCCCCATGGGGAAGTACTCGGTCTTATGTATCCTTTCTGCAGTAGCTCCTCGAGTTGTTCCTTTAACTCCTTCATTTCCAGTGGTGCCATCCGGTACGGAGCTTTTGAGACAGGCTCGGTTACCGAAATGAGATCTATCGTGAATTCAAGATCTCGCTCAGGCGGCATGCCCGGGATGTCTTCAGGAAACACATCCGGGTATTCTCTTACCACTGGTATGCTGTCAACCTTGTTCTCTTCCGCCTCAAGGTTGTGCACGTAGCACGCATATAGCTCATACCCCTTACGCATCAAGTTACTTAGTTTGAGGTCACTAACGATTTTGTTGCTCCTCTTAGGGGGCTGAGAATAAAAGATAACTCTCTTTCCCTTACTTTTCGATAGGGTGATCTTTTGTTTCTGGTATTCAATCACCGCTTTAT
Source organism: Hygrophila difformis (assembly GCA_030278955.1). NCBI lineage: Eukaryota > Viridiplantae > Streptophyta > Magnoliopsida > Lamiales > Acanthaceae > Hygrophila > Hygrophila difformis. The sequence continues at coordinate 48,254,141 of JAOANR010000003.1, forward strand.
ACTGGGACAACCAGTCCATCCCCAGTATAATGTCAAAGTCCCTTAAGTTAAACTCTACTAAGTTTGCGAAGAATTCTATGTTCTTGATCACTATAGGAATTCCATTGTATCGTTTAGAGCAAGCTACTACTTCTCCTTAAGGCAGTTGAATTCCTAAGCTAATTATCTCGTACTTAGGTAGACCTAACTCAGGCACTATTCTTGATGCTATGATTGAGCAACTAGCTCCAAAATCAAATAAGACTCTAAGGGGTGTATTCAAGACATGAAATGTACATGCCATCACTTCTCCTTGTGCAGGCATGTCCACTTGGTTAACCACGTTAAGTCTTCCCATCGGGCATCCTTGATTGCCTTGCTGATTTGGATTCGGCTGCTGATCCTGCTGTTGATTTTGATTCTGAGGTGGTTGAGGACGTTGGTTCTGATCCTGGTTCGGCTTCCTAAATTGATTTTGAGGGGGTCTATACCCCTGATTGTCGTCGTTCCGTCCATTTTGATTTTGAGGCTGTCCCTGCCCCGTGACCAAGTCTTCCCTTTTCGTTATGTTTTCAAGCCTTGTTCGGCACTCCCGACGTATGTGGCCCATGCGTCCACACCGAAAGCATGCCCCTTGTTGAGGACATCCCCTCGCCAGATGGGGTCGTCCACATCTCGGGCAAGGTGGTACCGGTTCTTCTTGGTTAAACCTCCTTCCATTATTGGTTTGTTGTGGCCTATTCGACCCTCTCCGCTGTTCGTTCCTTCCCGTGTTGTTCTCGCTTCTTGCGACCCGGTTCCTCTTGTCTTGGGGACCCCGGCTGGACTCCCCACTCACTCTCCTTTTCAGTTGCTGTACTCGCGCCACTGCCACAGCGCGACCGTACACGGCTTGCAGATCAAGGTAGTGCACCCCTGCGATCACCTCGCGTACTGCCAGGTTCAGTCCCATCTCGAACCGTGGGTACTAATCTTGGTGCGAACCTCACCAGTTCCTTGAATCGAGCGTAGTATTCTTGCACGGTCTGGCTTCCTTGTCTCAGTGACAGAAACTCTTCGTACATCGCTGCTTTAGTACTCAAGGGATAAAATCTATCCCTGAGTAGCTCCATCATTTCCGCCCAAGAGTAGGGCTCGTCATCTTCAGTCAGTTTTGCTTGAGTCGCCTGCCACCAGTCGTCCGCTTCGCCTCCCAAGTAGTACGAAGCGACGTGCACCCTCTCTCCTTCCGGACACTTGACCGCGCCCAGCAGCTTGTCAAAGGTTCGGATCCATTCTTCAAGTTTGGCTGGATCCTCCTCACGAGCATAGTGGGGTGGCTGGTAGGGATTCACCATTGCCAGGTAGTTGAGGCGAGCTTGGGGCGGAGGTACCGCCGCAGCTTGGCCAGATTGACTTGCGCGTTCCCTAGCGCAATCCAGACCTCCTCTATCGTCCGAAGACGATCGCCCACATTGCTCGGTGCGAGGGCGTCCTGCGCACCTTGGGGTTGCTCTCCTACAAGTTGAGCGGGTTCGGTGTCATTTGGTGGCACTTCAGTAGTAGTTTGGGGAGCAGGTTGGTTCCTTGATCTACTTCGTGGTGCCATTCTGTTACAAACGGTGTGAATTAGAACGTAATATATTGTCTCGGCAGGTTACTATGCTTGTACGTGTATTTTCACAATCAATGCCTGATTGGACTTTAACGTAACGCAAGGTTTTGTTTTATTTTGTTTAAATGAATAGCTCTTGTATTTTATTCCCTTAAAAGAAGCTTTTAATACAAGTGAGGAGATGTACAAAAATAGCAACGTTTTCTTAGCAAAAATAGTATCTACTATAAATAGAATCCCTAGCGCCTCAAGACGTCCTCCGGTGGGGTAGCGGGATCCTCCTCCGGATCTTCCTCCTCCGAACTTGACGGCAGTAGATCGTCAAAGATGGTGTTCAAGTCTTGTCCATGAGCATCGACGTGTTCCTTCAGTATTAGGTTTTGCGTAGTGAGGGTGTGGACTTGGCGTTTGAGTTGGTTTATGCGGTGGTGATCCGCCTCTCTCAAGTTGCCCATATGGTGCAGATTTGCCTCCAATTGAGCCATACGATGTTTCATTTGTTGTATGGTTTGTTGGGAATCAAGGTGAGCGTTCATCATTTTGATCATCAAGTTCATCATATCTTGACTAGCCATCTAGCGCAAGCAAAAGATCTAAGTTAGAGTGTATCACGCTTCTAAGTTCTCTAAGTTTAGTCAATGCAGTATGCACATGCAAATAATGATTTCTCCCCAAAAATAATTCATGCACTATATATATATATATATATATATATATATATATATTTCCATAGGTTTTAAAATAAAAATTCATTTCCATGGAAATAATGCTTCAAAAATTTAAAACATTATTTAAAATCCTTGGACCTCTATATTGGGTCAAAAATAATTATAATTTGGGCTCAAAAATAATTTTGGACTAGGTAAGTTTAAAAACAATAATTTGGGCTTCTATAACAATAATATAAATACTAATGGTTTAAAAATAATAATCTAGTAGTTTAAAAATAATAATAATTTTAAAAAAATAGTTTAAAAATAATAATGGTTTAAAAATAATAGTTTAAAAATATCCGGCTCTGATACCAACTTGTAACACCCCAGTTTTTGGTCACCCAGGTCGGGATGTCACCGCCACACTTCTCTAGCAAGACACGATTTTTCCGAGCTTACTAAAGAGATGCAAGGCTAGGTATTGCAGTATTTAAAACATTTAAAACCATTCAAGTAGCCCATTCAGTATAAATTCAAAATATATATTATAATGCAGCGGAATAATAGTATCTAAGTATAAGTGTTGCAGCGGAAAATGTAAATAGGGCCAACATGGCCAAAACACGGGTTAAACATGCCCGTTTATACTATAGTCTAACGCAAGAAATTTAAAATAGAAAGTTTCCCAAAAATTCCCCCATGCATATAGTGCTCATGCTCATTCCACATACTCTGTAAGGAAAAATGAAATAAAATGGTTTGGTCAGCACACTTGCTGAGTAAGTTAATACAGACATGATCGTGGGGTTTCAAAGCCATTAATTAATATTCAAATAAAAGCATGATAATAAATCATAAATAATTCAATTTAATAATCTAACCAATTCGCATAATTAATTCATGGCACTAATCAATAATACATTTAGCATAATTTAAATAAAAGCCATAATTAATTTAAATAAAACGTTTAACAATTTAAAAAGGACAACAAGTAATTATTTAACTATCCCCATTACACACAAGATTTAGTATTTCAAGTATTTCACGATTGCATCGCAATCTCGTCAAGTCTAGCCGGAAGCCGGCGGCCGCAGCCGTATCTACCATACCCAGTACCACTTCGGAGCCTCGGGAAACCCATATGGATATTCACGAGTGTGTATGCCATATATCTCATGCCGTTTTGGCAACATATCTCAAAATTTCGCGTGGGTCACCATCGTCCATAAAGGCACGAAGTGAATCGTTAGTAGGGCACCCTGCAGAGCACTCACCCCCTAATTTTAAAAGATCAAGTTTGTAAGGGGATTTCCTAAATTTCAGATTTCATGTATTTGTTTCAAAAGACTTTTCAATTCGTTTAACCCTTAAAGGCTAGTTTCACCGTTTCAACAAGATTTCAAGATTTGACTCGGTCAACCACAGTTTACTTCAAAATTCATTAAAAATCGAGTTTAAATCCAACAATTCTAAAATTTGACTAGTGACTCGAAAACACAGAGATGAACAAGTTTCATGTTTTAAGTTTTTCAATCCGAGATAAGAAAGTAAGTGAAAAACGTCAATCTTTAATAGGATGATAATCTGTCCGAAAAATTCAACACCAGTTTCAAGATTTCAAGATCTACCATAGCAAACTAACTCCAAATTTGATTAAATTTTACAGAGAGATACCTAAGACATATATCTCCAACTTTCATGTTCGGCTAAGGTTCTGAATCGGTCTAGATCTAATGTCAAAAACGTCTACAAGTTTGGACCTGTGTTCTGTCCAGATTTCAAGATTCAAATTCAAAGCAGTTCGGTTTGAGATCGAATTCAGATATCAAATCATAACGAAAAATTATGAAATTTTTACAGTAGCTAGATTAATGTCATAGGAACGTTTTTCATGTTTTAAGTTTTCTCGTTTGAACAGGTTTAAAGATTCAGAAAAATCAAGCACAAATATTGCGCCGTTAAAGATTTAGTTTTGACAGATTTTACGTTCTTGGTTTAAATCGTTAGATCAAGTGTATTTTAAATCCTCCAAAAACCATAGTAAGATTAACTTACAGATTGATGGGCGTCCGAGATCGTCGATTCGGAGGCGTGGCTTCCAGTCCACCATTTATCTTCTCCATTCGTCGGGTTCTTCGTTCTAGATCCGATTCGTGATGTCGAAAGGAAAAAGATTAAGTTAGGATTCGTTTTTTAATCAAAATGTAAGAGACGAATGGATCAGACTTACCACGACGATAGAAGACTTCCGGATTCATCCAAAGCAGTCTTTGCCTTAGTTTCGTGCCTCCGACGACTCCGGGATTAGGGTTTTCGAACGTATAGAGAGTTGTAGGGTTTTGAAAAGTGTTCGGGGCTGCCAAGAGGTGTTATTTATAGATAGGCACGACCTAGGGACGTCTAAGGTCGGCCTGGGTGAGTCTTGAGCCGAAAGGAGTTCAACCGAAGTCGGAAAATTCGGATTCGGGCGAGTGAATCTCGCAACCGGTGAATCTGTCGAGTGGCGCGGTCTCGGCGCGCCGAGGAGCCATTCACCGTGTAATACCCGTGAATTTTCCATCATAAAATAAAACAATAATTAAATAAATAAATAATAAATAAAATAAATACCATAAATAAATAAATGAATCCAGCAAATAAATAAATAAATAAAGATAAGGTAATGAGAAATGAGATTTTAACTTAAAAAGGAATTTAATTAAATAAAAAGAATTACTAAAGGAAAATAAATTGTACACCAAAACCCGACACTAATGAACTCGAGGATTCGAGTCCAAAACATCCAATTAGACCCGAGTGAAAATTTAGAGAGAAAGTAGAAACCCGAAGATACCCCGGGAATCGGAATTCGGGAGCATAGAGGGATAGAAACCCGAAAGAGAGGCGGAAAAGCACGACGGATCGCACGACCCGCCCGGACCGAAGTCCAGGCGAGTGTCGCGCGGTGGCCGCGCGGTGAAGGAGGAAAAGCGCGCCACGACCGCGCCACATGACAGATTTGCCCGTTGCGTGAATCTCTCGCCCGAACGCGGATTTTTCGACTTTCGGTTGAACATCTCTCGACCCAAGACCTTTAGGTCAGATGTTGAACGCCCTAAGGCTTGGGAAATCTATAAATAAACCCCTTGGGAGCCCCAAACAAGGTTACAAAACCCTACAACCTCCTACACATTCGAAACCCTAAATCCGGAGTCGTCGGAGGCACGAAACCAAGACGAACGCTGTTGGACGAATTTTTCTACAGATCTCCATAGTCGTGGTAAGTCTCGATCCAATCTCTATTCAATAAACGATTCGAAAATGAATCCTAATCATCTCCTTTTTCTTTCTACACCCCGTATTGGATCTAGATCGTAGAACCCGACGAACGGAGAGGAGAAACGGTGGACTGGAAGCCACGCCTTCGAATAGACGATCCCGGACGTTCATAAACTCAGTAAGTTAACTCTTACATGGTTTGGGATGAATTAAAACATTCAAAAACTAAAAGATTAACAAGAAATCAAAAATCTGTCAATTTATACTTTCTACCGACGCAACAGATTTGATGAATTTTTCCGAACCTTAAAACGAACTCAAACGGAAAAACTTAAAACACGAAAAACGTTCCTAAGACTTAGATCTAGCTACTGTAAAATTTTGAGAATTTTTGGAGTTGATTTGTTATGTGAAAACCCACCGGAACCGAGCTGTTTAAATCTAGATCTTGAAATCTTGGACAGAACTTAGGAATGATCTTGATCACGTTTTTGACATAGGATCTAGACTGTTTTAGATCTTTGGCCGAACATGAAAGTCGTAGATAATGGTCTTAAGATGATTTCTGTCAAATTTCATTAAATTTGGAGTTGAATTGATATGGTAGAATTCGAAATCTTTAAACTATGACACATTAAACTCGGACAGATTTGTTCTTCTGCGAAAATTGGTGATTTTAACCTACTTAGGTATCTCGGATTGAAAAAGTTAAAACACGAAAGTTGTAGATCTTGACGTTTCTGAGTCAGATATGAAATTTTGGAATTTTTGGAATTAAATCTGATTTTTGACGAATTTTAGAGTAAACTGCGGTTTACCGGAAACAAAATCTTGAAATCTTGTTGAAACATGGAATTAACCTTTAGGGTTGAACGAGTTGAGATATTATTTCTAAATAAATACAATTGAAGTCAGATTTTAAAAATTAAATCCCCTTACAAACTTGATAAATTAAAATTAGGGGTGAGTGCTCTGCAGGGTGCCCCCTAACGATTCACTTCGTGCCGTAATGGACGATGGTGACCCCGCGCGCTAAACTTGAAATGTGATATTGCCAAAACGGCAAAATATAGAGCCTACACTCTCGTGAATATCCGTATGGGTTTCCCGAGGCTCCGGAGTGGTACTGGGTATGGCTGATACGGTTGCGGCCGCCGGGCTACCGGCTAAACTTGTTGACATCGCGATGCTATCGTGAAACTTTGAAATACCAAATCGGGGATGTAATGGGGATTTTCAATTAAATTAAATTAGATTAAATTATGTTGTTGTCCAATTAAATTATTTAAATGCTTTATTTAAATTATGGCTTTTATCTTAAACCATGCGATATGTGTTATTAAATAGAGTCCGTGATAAATTATGCTATTGGATAGTTGATTAGATTAAATTAAATATTATGTTACTATCATGCTTTTAGTAAATTATTCAATTAATGGCTTTTAAACCCTACGATCATGCATGTGTTAACTTACTCAGCAAATTTGCTGACCAAAACCATTTTTAACCCTTTTCTTACAGAATATGTGGAATGAGCATGTGTGAGCACGAATCATGCATGGGATTTTGGGGAACGTTACTCTGCTTTTGAATTCGTACTTTAGACTATATTATGAACGGGTCTGTTTAACCCGTGTTTTGGCCATGTCGGCCCTATTTATGTTTTCCGCTGCGATATGTACTAAACCATTTATTTCCGCTGCGCTATACTATTATTATTTTCCAATATTATTGAATGGGCTGTCTTGAATGATTTAAATACTTTTAAATACTGCAATACCTAGCCTTGCATCTCTTTAGTAAGCTCGGAGAAACCGTGTCTTACTAGGGAGATGTGGCGGTGACATCCCGACCTGGGTGACCAAAAACCGGGGTGTTACAGGTTGGTATCAGAGCCCGGCTATTTTTAAACCATTATTATTTTTAAACTATTATTACTATTTTGACTATTATTTTAAATTTTAAAGTATTATTTCCATGGAGAAATTTTTATTTTAAAACCCATGGAAAAATATATATATGTGGTGCATTAAATTATTATTGGGGGGAAATATCATTTGCATGTGCATATTGCATCTCTCCTATGAACTTAGAATCTTGGCGAAACTTGAACTTAGAATCTTGGCAACTTCGAATCTAGAATCTTGGCGGAACTTGAACCTAGAATCTTGGCGAATTGAACTTAGAATCTTGGCGAATATTAACTTAGATCTCTTGCTTGCGCTAGATGGCTAGTCAAGACATGATGCAGTGGATGATCAAGATGATGAACGCCCACCTTGACACCCAACAAACCATACAACAAATGAAAAATCGTATAGCTCACTTGGAGGCAAATCTGCACCAAATGGGAGATTTAAGGGAAGCTGACCTCCAGCACTTCCTGAACTTGAGAGCCGCTGATCAAGATCGCATAAAAGACTTAGAAACTCAAGTGCAAAAACTCACCGAACGAAGCGATGCTGTGATAGATAGAGTCGAGGATCTAGGGACGGACCTGCTCGACCTCACTGATATAGTAGTACCATATAGCCCTGTGGAAGACCACTTGATGGGACCACGAAGCCTAACACCCCCAGTGGAGAGCCCGTCCGGCCTTATCCATGGACGCTACGGAACCCTTGGGCTCTGGCCCCACATGGTCCGCCCACCGCCAAACCCGAGCCCCGTGGAGAACCATCTGGAGGAGACACCGGACCCAGTTCCGGAAGCCGTCGATCCACCATCCCCAGTGTTTCATGGACCCTTGGGCACCGGCCAGGTCTCTGATGAGGATGATCCTATGGAAGACCCCGCTACTCTGCCAGAGGACGCAGAGATCTTTTAGATACTTTATCTTAGATAGTATATTTATTTTGCGCATCCTATTACTTGTATTAAATTTCTTTTAAAGGAATGAAATGCGAGTTGATTTTTTTTGGAATTCTTCAGCCAAAAATTATTGGAAAAAAAAAACCCGAAACAGTTCCACCGCATTTTCTCTAAATGATAACAGTCAAATCAGTCAACAAGGATACAACGGGAACATAAACTGCGAAACATAATCAGCAAGATCATTCTTGTACAGTCCATAAGAAAACAACTAAATAAAACACTACTACAGCAAGCCTAGATGGAAACGCAGAAACAAAGGATCACTGGTCGGGAGGCGGGAACTGACTACGCATATACTCGTCCATCTGGCGCATGTAGGCGTCATGTCGGTCATGGAGGCCTGCTGCTCCAGCTGCCTCGTGGTGATCGTATCCATGCGAGCCTGGTATAGATCCATCCTGGCATCCAGAGCGTCGTAGCGAGCCTGCCCGGCTGCAAACCCAGCGTCCATACGAGCAAACCCCGCGTCCATACTAAGCTGCATACCCTGCAGCATCTGAACTATCTGCGGCATCTCCGCACCCTGCTGGGGAACCACGGGAGGCGGAGGTGGCTGCTCAGGAGGGACAACTAGAATCAAACCATCACCGTTGGGCTCCGGGCGAAGGACAGCCGGAGGAGCCCCACGTCGAAGAGCACTGCGTCGAGGGGCGTAGGTAGGGATACGGTAGTAGCCGCCAGCGGATAGCTCGTAAGGATCCGTCTCTGGGGACGTACGGATCCCCTGAGCCGCACACATGAGGCAAATAAGATGAACGTGGGTAATCACCATGCTCCCTCGTCCTCGGCGCATACCCCTCAGGTTGTCCGCGATACAAGCCCCAACATTCACCCTACCACCTCGGGCGAGAAAGCAGATGGTCTCATAGACGTGGTCTATAACAATATGGCTCCGGGTGATCGGCCGGACACGACCTAACCATATCTGAGCAAGCTCGCGCCACGGAGAGTCCATCGTCGTCAACCGCAGCTCATGATCATGCTCGAGCTGAGGAGCCATCAAGGTGCATAAAACACCCCACGCAGGCGGGGGTATACGACCCTCAGGCTGTGGCCGGAATACGCCGTCGTCAGGAAGGCCGAAGTAGACGTTGATCGCCGGAGCACTGAAATCTAGATGGCGACCCCGAACCCAGACTCGAGACAAGTCGCTGTTCTCCCCGAGACCGCCAATGTTGGCGATGACCTCCATAGCTAAATACCCAGAAGCGATGCCCTCGGGATGGCGTGCAAGCCCAGTCCACTGAAGAAGACCCAAAACTGGACTAACCCTGTCGTCGTCCATATGGCGAGGATACATGCCTCTCTCCGGGACATAAGACCTGTTTCGACGAAGCTCGTCGAAGTAGAACTCCTGAGAGGCCATAGTAGCAAACCGATACCTGTTGTGTCGATGGGGACGCACCTCGTCGGGGAGACCCTTGAGCTTAGGGCCCCGCTGCTCCTCGTCCTCCTCGGACTCGCTCTCATCAAAATCAGACATCGCCGGAGCGGCAGTACTAGGACCAGCCTCATCGCGCTGAGCAACTCGTCTCCTGGTCCTCGGGGGGACACATGAGTGACGCCAAAACAACCCACAGGAAAAGCAGCATCCTGCAAATATCCAACCAATACCAAATGTAAGGATAAATCCTACACGGCGATTACATTAAGCATAATCTAGAAAACACAAGAACATGAAGTGTGAGCCCTAACACGAGCAATCAAGAAGATAACCAAACCAATACTATGTCTAGAGAAGTCCCAAACCTCTTTGGGACATTTCGTCAAACACGTGGAGTGCGCAATAAATCAAGACCAAAGTTTACTTGTAAGCACATGGGGAACGCCCCAAACCAAAACAATTGCTTAGGCAATAACTCATCATCATAATAGGGCATAAAACAACGACAACGAACTCATCCGCATGCCCACAATACCAATACAAATCGGGAAATTCATGCTTTCTTTAAAATATGGAATCTAGTAAAAACTTCCTCAAACTAGGCATACATTGTTGCACAAATACTTCCTAATCAACAAAAATAACAAGAAGTATCGTCCAAACTCGCTGATTGCACAAATTAAGTCTAAAAACAACAAACCCCCAATTCTTGTCCCTAAGCCCTAGTTTTTAAATTCACCCAAAGATTAAGGCTACACAAGACATAAAATCTGAAATTGACAAGTAGAAGTAGTAGACGCATACCTTGCAAAGGAAAATCGAAGCCGGGAATGAGAGAATCGGGGGATGGGAGAACGAATTTGAGAGAAAACTAGAAGAAGCCTCGGAAGTGGAAATGGGGCGGAATGGCTAGCGCTCCGCGCGAGCCCTTTTGTTCGAACTGCCATGGCCGCGCGGTCGCCGCGCGCCACTGCGCGGGCACCGCGCGAGCCTCAAAAATTGTTTTTTTTTTTATTTTTTTTTTACCTTCTACTGTTTACTCAATGAGCTATACGGCAAGTTGTCCAAATGCGATTTCTGGTTGAAAGAAGTGGCATTCCTCGGACACATAGTATCCGCTGATGGAGTATCATTGGATCCGGCAAAAGTTTCTGCCGTGACGGAGTGGGCAACTCCGAAGAGTCCAACGGAAATAAGGAGTTTCCTTGGATTAGCTGGGTATTATAGAAGATTTGTGAAGGACTTTTCAAGGATTGCACGTCCTTTGACCCAGCTACTGAAGAAAGGAGCAAAATACGAGTGGACCGAAGCGTGTGAGACTGTGTTTCAAGAGCTGAAGAAACGACTCACAACCACACCCGTATTAACACTACCATCAGAGAATGGTGACTTCGAAGTATATAGCGATGCTTCGAAGGAAGGTTTAGGTTGTGTATTGATGCAAGACTCGAGAGTCGTAGCCTATGCATCACGCCAACTAAAACCTCACGAGGAAAATTATCCGACCCACGACCTGGAATTGGCAGCGGTCGTTTTCGCTCTAAAGATATGGAGACATTATCTTTATGGGCGGAAGTGTCGAATGTTCACCGACCACAAGAGCTTGAAATATATATTCACTCAGAAGGAGTTGAATTTGAGACAGCGAAGGTGGTTGGAACTTATTAAAGACTACGATTTAGAGATAGCATACCACGAGGGGAAGGCGAATGTGGTAGCCGATGCCCTAAGTCGGAAAACCCAACACGTTACAAACTTGTTGGTAATTCTGCCGGCATTGTATATGGAGTTGGCAAGATTGGAGCTAGAACTTGTGCATGCTGGCACAGTGAGAGAAACGGTCAATGCCATGGTCGTAGAAACTCCAATATTAGACGAGATTCGACTCGCTCAACCGGGTGACCCGAAACTCGAGAAGATAAGAGGGTATATTGCCGAAGGAAAGGCAATAGGATTTGCTGTCCACGAGGATGGAAGCATCCGTTTCAAAGGGAGATGGTGTGTGCCTCTTAAATGTGCCGAGTTGAAACTAAGGTTGATGGAGGAAGGGCACAACACGCCATATTCCGTACATCCCGGAGGTGACAAGCTATACAAAGATCTGAAGAAGATCTATTGGTGGCCGGGAATGAAGAAGGAAGTGGCGAACTTCGTAGCGAGATGTCTCACCTGCCAAAAGGTTAAGCCAGTGCGACATAAACCCTTAGGGTTGATGCAACCACTAGAGATTCCAAGTTGGAAGTGGGATAGCATCTCAATGGACTTTGTCTCGGGATTACCCCGATCACCTAAAGGCATGAACAAGATTTGGGTGATTGTGGATAGGCTAACGAAGACAGCCATATTTATCCCAATGAAAGACACGTGGACTATGGACCAATTGGCCCGAGCCTACATTGATAAAGTGGTACGACGACATGGAGTACCACATGATATCATTTCCGATAGAGACAGTAGATTTGTCTCTCATTTCTGGACGGAGTTACAAAAAGCTCTCGGTACTCAAATCAAAATGAGCACCGCATTCCACCCGATGACGGATGGTCAAACCGAGAGAACAATCCAAACACTAGAAGACATGCTGAGAGCATGTGTGTTGGAATTCAAAGGGAATTGGGAATCTCATTTACCCTTGATTGAGTTTTCCTATAATAATAGCTACCATGCTAGCATCGGCATGGCACCTTTCGAGGCATTGTATGGACGAAAGTGCCGAAGCCCATTGAGCTGGGAAGAAAACGATAAGTCCGTGGTAGTGGGACCACAACTTATCGAAGACATGGCTCAACAAATCAAAGTGATTCAAGGGAAGATGAAAGCCGCACAAGACCGTCAAAAGAGTTATGTCGACGTGAGACGAAGAGACCTAGAATTTCAAGTGGGAGATAGAGTCATGCTAAAGATATCACCCATGAAGGGGGTGATGCGCTTTGGCAAACGAGGGAAGTTAAGTCCTCCATACATAGGACCTTACGAAATTCTAGAACGAGTCGGAACTCTAGCCTACCGATTGGCTTTACCGCCACACTTAGATCGAGTTCATAATGTCTTTCATGTCTCGCAACTAAAGAAGTATGTGCCGGGCCCGACACATGTACTTCAACCGGAGATAATTGAGCTCGATGAAGATTTGACTTACGAAGAAGTCCCAGTGCGTATTATCGATACTAAGGAACGAGTAACGAGGAACAAAACCGTCAAAATGATCAAGGTTCTTTGGCCAAACCACGAAAGTGAGACGGCAACTTGGGAAATAGAATCCGACATGAGAGAACGATACCCGACATTGTTCCAAACCGATACCGACACAGTTATGGGGACATAACTGCAATCTTAAGGGGGAGAGGATGTGATACCACCTATTTTTCGTGCACTTTTGTAAATTGTTGAACTACGTTATGGCTTGATCCCTTTACCGGGTACGTAAGCAGCTTAGAAGTTTTAATTCTAAGTTCAGTCACAACATAATAAAACAAACACAAGACCTTTAGCACGAGAAAAGCCGAAACACAACTTCGAGGACGAAGTTGATTCTTAAGGAGGGTAGACTGTAATACCCGTGAATTTTCCATCATAAAATAAAACAATAATTAAATAAAAAAATAATAAATAAAATAAATACCATAAATAAATAAATGAATTCAGCAAATAAATAAATAAATAAAGATAAGGTAATGAGACATGATCGTAGGCACACTTGCTAAGTAAGTTAATACAGACATGATCGTGGGGTTTCAAAGCCATTAATTAATATTCAAATAAAAGCATGATAATAAAGCATAAATAATTCAATTTAATAATCTAACCAATTCGCATAATTAATTCATGGCCAAAACACGGGTTAAACATGCCCGTTTATACTATAGTCTAACGCAAGAAATTTAAAATAGAAAGTTTCCCAAAAATTCCCCCATGCATATAGTGCTCATGCTCATTCCACATACTCTGTAAGGAAAAATGAAATAAAATGGTTTGGTCAGCACACTTGCTGAGTAAGTTAATACAGACATGATCGTGGGGTTTCAAAGCCATTAATTAATATTCAAATAAAAGCATGATAATAAATCATAAATAATTCAATTTAATAATCTAACCAATTCGCATAATTAATTCATGGCACTAATCAATAATACATTTAGCATAATTTAAATAAAAGCCATAATTAATTTAAATAAAACGTTTAACAATTTAAAAAGGACAACAAGTAATTATTTAACTATCCCCATTACACACAAGATTTAGTATTTCAAGTATTTCACGATTGCATCGCAATCTCGTCAAGTCTAGCCGGAAGCCGGCGGCCGCAGCCGTATCTACCATACCCAGTACCACTTCGGAGCCTCGGGAAACCCATATGGATATTCACGAGTGTGTATGCCATATATCTCATGCCGTTTTGGCAACATATCTCAAAATTTCGCGTGGGTCACCATCGTCCATAAAGGCACGAAGTGAATCGTTAGGAGGGCACCCTGCAGAGCACTCACCCCCTAATTTTAAAAGATCAAGTTTGTAAGGGGATTTCCTAAATTTCAGATTTCATGTATTTGTTTCAAAAGACTTTTCAATTCGTTTAACCCTTAAAGGCTAGTTTCACCGTTTCAACAAGATTTCAAGATTTGACTCGGTCAACCACAGTTTACTTCAAAATTCATTAAAAATCGAGTTTAAATCCAACAATTCTAAAATTTGACTAGTTACTCGAAAACACAGAGATGAACAAGTTTCATGTTTTAAGTTTTTCAATCCGAGATAAAAAAGTAAGTGAAAAACGTCAATCTTTAATAGGATGATAATCTGTCCGAAAAATTCAACACCAGTTTCAAGATTTCAAGATCTACCATAGCAAACTAACTCCAAATTAGATTAAATTTTACAGAGAGATACCTAAGACATATATCTCCAACTTTCATGTTCGGCTAAGGTTCTGAATCGGTCTAGATCTAATGTCAAAAACGTCTACAAGTTTGGACCTATGTTCTGTCTAGATTTCAAGATTCAAATTCAAAGCAGTTCGGTTTGAGATCGAATTCAGATATCAAATCATAACGAAAAATTATGAAATTTTTACAGTAGCTAGATTAATGTCATAGCAACGTTTTTCATGTTTTAAGTTTTCTCGTTTGAGCAGGTTTAAAGGTTCAGAAAAATCAAGCAAAAATATTGCACCGTTAAAGATTTAGTTTTGACAGATTTTACGTTCTTGGTTTAAATCGTTAGATCAAGTGTATTTTAAATCCTCCAAAAACCATAGTAAGATTAACTTACAGATTGATGGGCGTCCGAGATCGTCGATTCGGAGGCGTGGCTTCCAGTCCACCATTTATCTTCTCCATTCGTCGGGTTCTTCGTTCTAGATCCGATTCGTGATGTCGAAAGGAAAAAGATTAAGTTAGGATTCGTTTTTGAATCAAAACGTAAGAGACGAATGGATCAGACTTATCACGACGATAGAAGACTTCCGGATTCGTCCAAAGCAGTCCTTGCCTTGGTTTCGTGCCTCCGACGACTCCGGGATTAGGGTTTTCGAACGTATAGAGAGTTGTAGGGTTTTGAAAAGTGTTCGGGGCTGCCAAGAGGTGTTATTTATAGATAGGCACGACCTAGGGACGTCTAAGGTCGGCCTTGGTGAGTCTTGAGCCGAAAGGAGTTCAACTGAAGTCGGAAAATCCGGATTCGGGCGAGTGAATCTCGCAACCGGTGAATCTGTCGAGTGGCGCGGTCTCGGCGCGCCGAGGAGCCATTCACCGTGTAATACCCGTGAATTTTCCATCATAAAATAAAACAATAATTAAATAAATAAATAATAAATAAAATAAATACCATAAATAAATAAATGAATCCAGCAAATAAATAAATAAATAAAGATAAGGTAACGAGAAATGAGATTTTAACTTAAAAAGGAATTTAATTAAATAAAAAGAATTATTAAAGGAAAATAAATTGTACACCAAAACCCGACACTAATGAACTCGAGGATTCGAGTCCAAAACATCCAATTAGACCCGAGTGAAAATTTAGAGAGAAAGTAGAAACCCGAAGATACCACGGGAATCGGAATTCGGGAGCATAGAGGGATAGAAACCCGAAAGAGAGGCGGAAAAGCACGACGGATCGCACGACCCACCCGGACCGAAGTCCAGGCGAGTGTCGCGCGGTGGCCGCGCGGTGAAGGAGGAAAAGCGCGCCACGACCGCGCCACATGACAGATTTGCCCGTTGCGTGAATCTCTCGCCCGAACGCGGATTTTTCGACTTTCGGTTGAACATCTCTCGACCCAAGACCTTTAGGTCAGATGTTGGACGCCCTAAGGCTTGGGAAATCTATAAATAAACCCCTTGGGAGCCCCAAACAAGGTTACAAAACCCTACAACCTCCTACACATTCGAAACCCTAAATCCGGAGTCGTCGGAGGCACGAAACCAAGACGAACGCTGTTGGACGAATTTTTCTACAGATCTCCATAGTCGTGGTAAGTCTCGATCCAATCTCTATTCAATAAACGATTCGAAAATGAATCCTAATCATCTCCTTTTTCTTTCTACACCCCGTATTGGATCTAGATCGTAGAACCCGACGAACGGAGAGGAGAAACGGTGGACTGGAAGCCACGCCTTCGAATAGACGATCCCGGACGTTCATAAACTCAGTAAGTTAACTCTTACATGGTTTGGGATGAATTAAAACATTCAAAAACTAAAAGATTAACAAGAAATCAAAAATCTGTCAATTTATACTTTCTACCGATGCAACAGATTTGATGAATTTTTCCGAACCTTAAAACGAACTCAAACGGAAAAACTTAAAACACGAAAAACGTTCCTAAGACTTAGATCTAGCTACTGTAAAAGTTTGAGAATTTTTGGAGTTGATTTGATATTTGAAAACCCATCGGAACCGAGCTGTTTAAATCTAGATCTTGAAATCTTGGACAGAACTTAGGAATGATCTTGATCACGTTTTTGACATAGGATCTAGACTGTTTTAGATCTTTGGCCGAACATGAAAGTCGTAGATAATGGTCTTAAGATGATTTCTGTCAAATTTCATTAAATTTGGAGTTGAATTGTTATGGTAGAATTCGAAATCTTTAAACTGTGACACATTAAACTCGGACAGATTTGTTCTTCTGAGAAAATTGGAGATTTTAACCTACTTAGGTATCTCGGATTGAAAAAGTTAAAACACGAAAGTTGTAGATCTTGACGTTGCTGAGCCAGATATGAAATTTTGGAATTTTTGGAATTAAATCTGATTTTTGACGAATTTTAGAGTAAAATGCGGTTTACCGGAAACAAAATCTTGAAATCTTGTTGAAACATGGAATTAACCTTTAGGGTTGAACGAGTTGAGATATTATTTCTAAATAAATACAATTGAAGTCAGATTTTAAAAATTAAATCCCCTTACAAACTTGATAAATTAAAATTAGGGGTGAGTGCTCTGCAGGGTGCCCCCTAACGATTCACTTCGTGCCGTAATGGACGATGGTGACCCCGCGCGCTAAACTTGAAATATGATATTGCCAAAACGGCGAAATATAGAGCCTACACTCTCGTGAATATCCGTATGGGTTTCTCGAGGCTCCGGAGTGTTACTGGGTATGGCTGATACGGTTGCGGCCGCCGGGCTACCAGCTAAACTTGTTGACATCGCGATGCTATCGTGAAACTTTGAAATACCAAATCGGGGATGTAATGGGGATTTTAAATTAAATTAAATTAGATTAAATTATGTTGTTGTCCAATTAAATTATTTAAATGCTTTATTTAAATTATGGCTTTTATCTTAAACCATGCGATATGTGTTATTAAATAGAGCCCTGTGATAAATTATGCTATTGGATTGTTGATTAGATTAAATTAAATATTATGTTACTATCATGCTTTTAGTAAGTTATTCAATTAATGGCTTTTAAACCCTACGATCATGCATGTGTTAACTTACTCAGCAAATTTGCTGACCAAAACCATTTTTAACCCTTTTCTTACAGAATATGTGGAATGAGCATGTGTGAGCACGAATCATGCATGGGATTTGGGGGAACGTTACTCTGCTTTTGAATTCGTACTTTAGACTATATTATGAACGGGCCTGTTTAACCCGTGTTTTGGCCATGTCGGCCCTATTTATATTTTCCGCTGCGATACTGTACTAAACCATTTATTTCCGCTGCGCTATACTATTATTATTTTCCAATATTATTGAATGGGCTGTCTTGAATGATTTAAATACTTTTAAATACTGCAATACCTAGCCTTGCATCTCTTTAGTAAGCTCGGAGAAACCGTGTCTTACTAGGGAGATGTGGCGGTGACATCCCGACCTGGGTGACCAAAAACCGGGGTGTTACACACCGCGCGGCCACCGCGCAGCCCACGCCTGGACTTCGGTCCGGGCGGGTCGTGCGATCCGTCGGGCATTTCCTCCTCTCTTTCGGACTTCTATCCCTCTATGTTCTCGGATTCGGATTTCCGGGTTATTTTCGGGCTCCTAATTCCTATCTTAATTCTTGCTCGGGTCTAGATTTAATATTGGCCTCGAATTCTCGAGTCCATTAGTGTCGTGTGCACTTGTACAATTTATTTGATTAATTTATCTTTGGTTCCCCGGGTATTGGAAATTAAATTCCTTCTTAAATTAAATTCTATTTCTCACTTCCTTGTCTATGTATTATGTTTATTCATTTAATATATTTATTTATTATTATTGTTTTATTTATTGTTTGTTTATTTATTTATTTTATTTGTTTATTTTATTTATTTATTTATTTTATGTTGCAAAATTCTCGGGTATCACAAGTTAATTTAAAAATAGTGATTTAAGGCGTAAGCATAACTTTAAAGACATAATTTAAAAGCATAATTAACGACGTATATAAATAAATAAAAATTTAAGTCTTTTAATTTTCCCCGTTACTACCAATCGAGCTTCAACTAATTTCTCATATATTTCATATATCGGTTTTATGTATTTCACTGCCATTGGGCAAGCTATGTATATCAATTGCCATTCAGCAAGCTCCGTGTATCGATTGCCATTTGGCAAGCTCTGTGTACCGACTGCCGTTTAGACAGGTCGTGTATATCAACTGTCATTTGACAGGCTTTCAAGTGGTTTCACTGCCACTCAGGCAGGCCGTGTATTTCTCACTGCCGATTTGGCAGGTCATGTGCACAACTGCCGTTTTGGCATAGTTTGTTTTCATAACGTTCACCCTCGACCGTTTTGGCACGAAGCGAAAAGCTGGGGGGGCACTCTATCGAGCACTCACCCCCTACATCGTATCCGATATCGTTTCAACTTAGTGTAACGGGATTTTTGAAAATATAGCTTTATCGTAGAACAAGGTTTCGACCGTTTGTTTAGAAATTTCAAAATCTCGTAAGTTAAAACAGTTCGTTGTCACAGTTTACTCCTTTTCAGTTTAAAAATTCAATACAAGGGCGATTGATCTGAAATTTTCCCAGTTGCTCAAAAACACAGTAACGAATAACTTTCGTGTTTTACGTTTTTTGAAATTATCTGAGGTAACGGGTGAAATTTTACAATCTTTACAAAGTACAAAATCTGTCAACTTTGTCTACACATCACATAGATTTTCAAAAGAGTTTTTGACTTATCAAACAACCTCCAAAATTTATGAAATTTTACAGGCACTTAAAAGACACCAAAATAAACAAGTTTTATTAGAGGAAAATTTCGTTAATTCATTCCGGATCAAGTCAGAATAATACACTAAATTCGGTTTAAAAATCTGTCGGCTATTCTTCTCGGACACAGAGTATTCAAAACAGGATTTGACTATCCAAACGTTGATGAAAAGGTACGAAATTTTACAGGCATATCTTCAAGACATTTATCTACAACTTTTATGTTTTCACCAACGAAAGGTTCGACTACATAATCTGTCCAGAATTTCGAAAGGTTCGTTTATTGCAGAAACTGTTTGGCATGATTTGGTATAGCAAACCTAAATGAAAATGCATGAAATTTTAACACAAGCTAGATTAAGATGTTAGGAACAAATCTCTAGTTCGGAGTTTTTCGTTTCGGATTCTCGAAATAGGGTTTTTCGGCCAATCTCAGAAAATGCGTAAAGATTGAATCTGTTATGTCCGATTGTAGTGTTTAGTTAAAATCTAATGTTTCTAACGGTTCGAAACCACCGATATTGATATGTAAGGCATTATCTTACAGTGGGTGTGATAAAGGATGTCTCCGGGTCGTCCGGAATCGACGGATGGCTACGAACGGATCTCCTCAACCCGATTTTCTCTGCCTTTGGCTCCGATTTGTGTTTTTGAGAATAAAAACCATAAGTTAGAATCTAAATCCGATAAAAACTATCAAACGACGTTCAAGACTTCATCTTACCACTATCTAGGGACTGAAAACTCCTCTCCATGTCCTCCTTGCTCGGATTTAGTCGCCGGAAATTCGTTGGAAAGTCGTCAGAAGGTCGGGACTTTGTGGTGTTGGCTTTCGGAGAGTTTTTGGGTGAAGAAGGGTTTGTAAGACTGAAAATGAGTGGGAGAATCTGTCCCCACTCGTCCTAAAAGCTTTCCCCCGACTGAGATTGACTTTTCTTAGTCGGGGGTCGAAATTTTGGCAATAAGATCGCTGAAATCGCGCAAGGGCAGCTGTCTGCTGCTTGGCGCGGTCTTGGCGCGCCCTCGCGCGGAGACCGCGTGGCTCCGGTCTGGACTGCGGTTCGGACCGGGTCATGCGATCCGTCGGGTTTTTCTTCTCTCTTCCGGACTTCTATCCTTCTACATTTTCGGGCTCGATTTTCCAGGTCGTTCTCGGATTATAAATTCTATCTTAAATCTATTTCGACTTAAATTGATTTCGTGTTTGAAATCTTAAGTCCGTCGGTTTTGGATTTGTCGGCTTTTAATCCGTCGTCTTTTGACTTCGGTGCATTTTCGACTTTACGGGTTCCGGAATCAAAATCCCTTCACTCTTCGGATTGAATTCTATTTCATGTCATAAAATTTACGGGTATTACATAAATAATGTTATAATCGCATATTCTGCATTGTTTCACCATCATGATGCATTCTGGAAAAGACTATGATGCCAACCGCCCTATGACGCCAACCACGTTGGGGTCATAGGGAATGTTTGGCGTCATAAGCGTTTCTGGCCATAACCATTTTTGCATGCTGAAAGTACTATGACGCCAACCACGTTGAGGTCATAGGGCAGGTTTGGCGTCATAAGTGCTTTTCGGCCAAAAAATTGTTCCACGTCGTGCATGTCCACGTCATGGCCCCACGGGTCATGACGTAATTCCCATGACTCATGACGAGGAACCCCAAAATTTTGCATGTTACTTTTTATGTTCCTTATGACGCAAAACTCATGACGTGATCCTAGGATCACGTCATAATTTCATGTTTCACATCATAGCCCCCCCATTTTCAAAGGCAAATTTCTAAGTCATGCAATGATGCCAACCCCTGTAATGACGCCAACCTTTGGCGTCATACTGTATGGTTCCGCGTCATTAGTGACCCTCACCTCGATTCTAACCTGTTTGACGCCAAACCGATGACGTGATCCCTGGGATCACGGCATAAGGTTGGTTGGCGTCATACTAAACCAATTTTCATCCAAAATTCATTTTATTATCTCTAACCCACCACTATGTTGCATCTCCCACATTTTAACCCCACGGGTTAAGATGTAATATCCAGTACGCAACATAAGGCGTTATGCTGCCAAAATTTTCATTCTCCATTTTCACACTTAATTAATTGAACCCTTGCGTCAATAATTAAAGATCAAATTTGGAAATAATTAAGATCAATGGTTAATTGGTGTAAGGAATTTTGTTCAATTCATCACTAAAAGATTATTTTACAAGATAGAATTCGTTTAATCTAAAGAGATAATCTGGACTGTAATTAATTATGGAATGAAATATTATTTAGGTTAATGAATAATTATGGGTCCAAATCCATAATCCTTGCATGAGAAACCAAAGTCTCTCATGCAAGATGATTTTTGTTATTCTCTTTTATTTTATTTTTACTTTATTTTGGTCATTATCTGTATTGTGTGAAATGAATAGTAAGAAATATATAGAATAATGTTGGCGAACGGTCCCTTCACGGGGAAATAAAGTAGCCCGTAGTCTGTGTGTCAATTACTGTTTGTTATTTTGCATGATCTGAACAGTGATTGATGAGGTAAGGCGAACGGTCCTTTCACCAGGAAATGAAGTAGCCACTCAGTCAGTTCCTGTCCGGATACAGTTTCGTTTTCTTATTTTATTTTCAAACCCAAATCTCAAGCTGTGCCAACACTAGATGACATAGGTCCATGTCATCTAGTAATTAAGACAGTGAAGAGAGCATGTAGGTTTTCATCTCATTTCACATACAGTAATGGTCTGAATAACAGCGACCACTGTCATTCTAGATCAAGTTGCTGTCTAAATTCACCTCATCTGAATGATAAAGGACTGGACCACAGATGACTGCAGTCTATTTCCCCTTAATTATTCTGCCATCTTTTAGTCTCTGACTAATTCCTTCTGTGTTCCGAACTCTGTCTAGTCCCGCCTTATATTTTGGGGCAATTAATTTTACACTCTTCATATAACATTTTTTTTGAGAAGATTGATTTTATTTCCAAAAACCAGACAGAGTCTAAACATGAGATACAGAATATGCCCAACTCGACTATATCAGGCAATGATAGAGTTCAATTGCAAACATCAAACAAGATATGAAGACCACTGAGACAGAATACAACAAGGAATGGCATTAATCGAAATGTGGTCTAACTATTTTGGGATCCTTCCCTTAGACATAGAAGTCATGATTTCAATCAGATATCTCATAATAAACTTCCAACAAAAAGTCTTTATAAAATCCAGTTCTGAGTAAGGAATAAATTCTACAGTTATGACTAATTCACATTCAACTGGGGGATTGATTTTGGGAAATTAGAAGTAGAGTCAGTGAGTAGGTCTATTTAGGCTGAAAGGAGTTGTGTTTTAGTTGAGAGTCTAGTGCCTGTTTAGGGAATGATTTTCAAAGATTTATTATTTTCCAAAATTATTGTATGTTGGAAATCTTATATTAAATATTGCACTGAATCAGAGTCCACTTGGATTCAGACAAGGTGTAATAGATAATATTAGAGGAACAATATATAGGCCTTGGTTATTTTTTAAAATAGGGTTGAGTATTCTTTCAACTGCTATTCTCTTCTACCAAAGCCTAATTTTGAGTCGTGAGTGAATGCATCCGGAACAAACTAATCTATTAGTTTGTTTCATTAGTTTGTATCTCATAACCACCCAGGAGTAGGTAAACACTGCGAGGAATTTACTGATGACCGGGAATTCTTGATCTGCGTCCGGTCATCAAGACTGGGGGCTCTCATTTACTACCAGTAGATGCTTTTAAAACCTCCGAGTGATAGGATTTTAAATGCTTTCTTTACCGCTTTCTCTTAACTGCTTTTATAGAGGTCACTCGGATGTATTGAGAAAACTTCTAGTTGCTACTAGGAATGGGAGTTAGGGAATAGTTCAGGGCTTAATTTTAGTCTTTGGGAGTGACATGGGGAAATGATAGCAGTACTTGGCATTTCAACTAATGATTTTTCAGGTGTTGCTCATCCACCACAGATAAATGACATACCCCGGCAGGGGCAGTTACGCATCTGTGGTATCTAAGAAAGTGTTGTCTTAAAGTGCACGTAAATCCTTGCTGTGAGTACCTGTCTGTTAAAGGGAAAATAGCATAGGAAGCATGAGGGTTGGCTAACTGAATGAATTATCCCAAACAAAGAACTGTGTAACAAAATGGAGGTTTAATTATTGTTTTATCTAAATCTTGTCCAATCTTTATTCTTTTCTCCTTGTCCCTTCTGTCCACTTTGAGATCAGCTTCATAGTTAGCATAGTATAAATTTACGGCTTCATCTATATAATAAATCCTAATATTTTTTGGCATGTACAGACTCTTTTGTCCTTATTAAATTTAATTCATCCTTCTTAATTTTAAAGAATTAATCAGTCATTATATGCTCATTTTTAGATCAACGGCTCTTATTAAAAATACATTGGCAGACTGAGTTTACACGTAATCTGCTGACTAATTATACATCATCGGACACATCATCAATATCTATATTTAGAAAATACATCTATCTATTAGTATAACAAAATCTTGAGAAAATCTTCGTATATATTTTTAAAAAATATACTTAATTGATTACAAATATATATATATATATAAATTATTTGATTGTATACGTAATATTTTGAAAATGTTAATATTATAATACTATTAAATATATTTAATTAGCTTAAAATTTATGTCTAAAAAATATATAATCATATATCAATATAAGGATTATAATAATCATATTTTGAATAAAAAATATTTCATTGAAAGTATGGTGTAAACATTAAATTGACCCTAAAAATATTTATTAATATAAAATTACTAATAGCCTAAAAAAATTTATACCATTCTAAACAAATTCTACATAATTTTTTTTTTCTTTTTAAGAAAAAAGAAAGAAAAGAAAAAAAAGACTAAAACATATCATAGTTTAATTATTAGAATAATATCCTTAATCCAGTAATCCTCATCTGTTATATAATTTTTTTATAAATGATTTGTACTGTAAAAAAATATAAGAAGTATACCCCTAAAAGACTTGGTATTGGAGTATAAATTTGATTTTAAAGCTTATAATAATAATGAATTAAAAAATAATAAAAATTTAATTAAATTAATTGAAATATTAACTACCAATTTTTTTTTTAAAATCAATATAGAAAAGAAAAAATTGGAGAAAATATTATGGACTAAAATAATATTTTAAAAATTAACATATAATCAAAACGTAATTATAACTAAAATTTATTTTATAAAATTATATATTAGTCCATAAAAACTAATCACAACAAAAATTTAAAATATATTACGGAATAAAATATAAGTTTTAAATTGTGAAAAGATAACAAAAAAGTATAAATAATAAATTTTTTAAAACTTTGGGGATAATAATCAAAATATACAACATATTAAGGAGTAAACTAATGCGTAGTATTTTTTTACAACCTTAATAACGCAAAATATGCTCCATCAGTTCCGGTAATACCGTCCCAAAACTTTTGGGCACGGTATTTTAGGTATAATGAGTTATTGTGATAAAGCGGAGTAATTAGTTGATGCGATGTTTTTGTTGATGTTTATGGAGTAAGTTTTTTCTAAAAAAAAGAAATGTGACAATTGTAGTGGGACGGACCAAAAAAGAAAGTGAGACAGAATTAGTGGGACGGGTGGAGTAATTTTTTCTAATTTTGAATAGTTAAGGGGTATTTATTTTTCACTTACTCTCATCATTTTAGATATGAAAGAAAACTATATATATATTTAGTTTTTTAACAATAAAAATAATTTATTCTATATTATGTCCACCTGGGTTTGAATTTCCATAATTTATCTTATTATCTCCTTTATTTTCCTTTTATTTTCCTTTAATTTCCATGTATTCCAATCATCATTTAAACAAAAGACTTTGAATATCATGTAATCCAAAAAACACTATATACTCATTTTATATCGTCATATTAGTTCAACACCCGTGCGTAGCGGGGGAAAAAATCTAGTTAGAATAATCTTTACTGCTTCCATAGGATAATTTTATCTGCTTTCTAGATCTAATGTTTATCGCTTTTTAGCTTAGGTCTATCTGCTTTGTAGAATAGTTTCCCTGCTTTCATAGTGTAGCTCATATTCTGTCAAGTAGATGTTAGAAAAAAAATCCACTTTGAATTGAGTAACCGAGTTGAAAATCTTATGAAATGGCGTGGGACCTGCTTCCATCGCACATCCTCCAGTGAACGATCCGGACTCACTATAAATATTGCAATTTTTGACACCGTGCGCTTTCGGGCCACAGTTTCTTAACACGAGTAATAAAAAACGTGACAACCTATAAATTATCCCTAATCCCAACTCCATCATCATAAATTGGTTTCTTAAATAAAACCTAAACTGGGATTCTTCATTAATCTATTTTAAAAATACTCGTGTAGAAAATTGTCAAAAGTTTCAATAGCCAGTTTAACACTATTTTGGTTTTGTTTGAACTCTTTTCATGGTTTGGAATACCCAAAATAATGGGTATTATCAAACCCATCTATGAAAAATGGGAAGTTAATCATCTTCAGTGTCCCAAGAACATGAAATGAACATTATAATCCATGGATTTTACTGCTTTCATTTCATTTTGACCATTTGGTCATTTCTGTTGTGTTTAGACAGTTTAATATTGTTTGGATCTTATTCTTTCATGATGTGTGGTGGAAAACCCTAGACTAGGTTCACGACGTAATTTTATGTCTAGCGACATGAGACTCATGCCTTAGAAAATATTTGAAATACACCCGTCGCAAGACTCACGTCGCAAGCTTAGGCTTGCGACGTAATTTAATGCCTTGCGACTGGGACTCCTACTCTATTTTAGAAACAAAAATTTCTATCTCTCAACTCACCCGTCGCAAGACTCACGTCGTCGCAAGCCTAGGCTTGCGACGTAATTTAATGTCTTGCGACGAGATCTTCTTTCTTTTTCAAAAATCAGAAACTTTCAAATTTCTAACCTCCCCATGTCGCAAGACTCACGTTGAAAGCCTAAGCTTGCGACTTAATTTTTGTCTTGCGACATGAATACCATTTATTACCAAAATTCCACAAATTTATACATCACCCTCCCGTACGTCGCAAGCCCTCACGTCGTGAACCTAGGTTCACGACGTAACACCTGACTTGTGACGTGGATGACATCCTCATGCCAAATTTTCCATTTCTCCATTCCCTCCATTTAATTAATTGAACCCTTGTGTCATTAATTAAAGATCATAAGATCAATAATTAATTTGATATAGGGAATTTTGTTCAATTTCCATTAAAAGATTTTTCTATAAACTAAACTCTTATGATCTAAGTATATAATCCAGACTGTAATTAATTATGGGATGAGTGATTATTTAGACATAACGAGTAATCATGGATTAATTTCCATACCTTGCATGAGAAAACAATGTCTCTCATACAAGGCAATTTTCTTTCATTTTAAATTCCAAAAACATTTTCTTACTTTTATTTTGATCTTTACCTGTGACTGTGTAAAATAGGCAGTAAGGGATATCACAAACCAATGTTGGCAAAAAGGTCTATTTCTTAGAGATACTACTAGCTCGTCTTCTGTGTATTAATTATTGCTTATTATTATGCATGGTCCAATTGGAGTCTGGTGGAAGCTACGACAAAAAAGGTCTCCTCACAGAGATACGAATAGCCACTCAGCCAGCTTCCAGTTGGATACAGTTTTTTTTCTTTATTTTAATTTCAAAACCCAAAGTCCAATTTGTAAAGAAAGTCAGTTGATATCTGTCAAATATTATCTGATAGCCATTGCAGAGAAGAAACATGTAGGTTTTTATCCAATATCACAGATAGTAGAGGCCCAACTGCCAACGACACTGTCAATAGGGTTTTCTGCTATCTAAAATCATCCTACCCAAATGAAAGGGAAATTTGGACAGCAGATGTTTGTAGTCCACCCAATCATTTTGCCATCTCTTTAGCCAAAATAAAATTCTTCACCTCCGGCTATTCATCTTTGTGTAACAAATTCTGTCTAAACCCACCTTATATTTTGGGTTAATTTTAATTTTATCTTTCCATATAAATTTATGCATGATAATATTATGTAAATACTGTGGTCTAAATATTTTGGGATCCTTCATTTGGACATAGAAGTCTTGATTTAAATCAGATGTCTCATAATAAATTTCCAACAAAAATTCATTTAAAATCCGGATCTGCGTACTGAAAGGATCTTTGTTTCAATTGAAAGTTTAGTACCTGTGTAGGGAATGATTTTCAAATATCAATTATATTCCAAAAGCTGTATGTTGGAAATCTTATATTAAATGTTGCACTGAATCAGAGTCCACTTGGATTCAGATAAGTTGTCATAGATAATACTGGAGGAACAACATATGGGCCTTGATTATTTTCTAAGATAGGGTTGAGTATTTTCTTTCAACTACTATCATCTTTTGCCAAAGCTTATTTTTGAGTCTTGAGTGAGTGCATACGGAATTAGTTTGTTTCATTAGTTTGTATCTCATAACCACCTGAAAGTAGGTAAACACTGCGAGCGGTTTACGAATGTTCGGGAATTCTTGATCTGCGCCCGGTCATCCAGACTGGGGGCTCTCTTATATTACCAGTGTGATGCTTTTGAAACCTCCGAGTGATAGGACTTTTTAAATGCTTTCTTTATCGCTTTCTTTTAAATGCTTTTATAGAGTTCACTCAGATGTAGTGAGAGAAGTTCTATCTGTTACTAGGTTTGAGAGTTATGGAATAGTTCAGGGATCGATCAGAAACTTTGGGTGTGACCAGGAGAATGATGGGAGTACTTGACATTTCAATTAATGATGTGTCCGGTGTTGCTTATCCACCACAGATGACTAATATACTCTTGCAAGACATTGCAATGGGAGTTATGAGTTTGTGGTATCTTAAACTTTGTTGTCTTAAGAGCATGTAAATTCTGGCTGTAAGTACTTGTCTTAAAGGGGACATAGTACAGAAGGCATGAGAGTTAGCTAACTGAATAGGTTGTCCCAAACAAAGATATGTGTAACAAAAAAATGAAAGTTTAATTGTGTTTCATCTTAATCTTATCCAATTTTTATTATTTTCTCCATGTCCCTTCTGCCACACTTAAATCTGCTTTTCTAGATTAATGATAGATAGCTTAGTATAATATTTATCTACTTTCTTAGAATAAATTTAGCTTCTTTTTAAGATAATTTTAATCTGCTTTGTAGAATAATTTTAAATGCTTTCATAGCCTAGTTTGAATTCTGTCAAGTAGATGATAATTCAAATCCACAAACTTGAATCGAGTAACCGAGTGGAAAATCTTATAAAACGATATGGGCCTTGCTTCTATCGCACATCATCTAGTGAACGATCCGGTACTTACTATAAATTACTGCAATTTTTGACACTGTGCGCTTTCGGGGCACAGTTTCTTAACACAGGTAATAAAAATGTGACAACTTATAAATATATCTCTAATCTCAACTCCATCCTCATAATTATTTCCTGGCTTCGGCTTATCCAAAAAAAAAAAAAAAACTCCATCCTCATAAAGCGGTTTCATTAAATAAATCAAATCGGGACTATCTTCTTTTCGAAAATACTCGTGTGGAAAATTATCAAATGTTTCAATATTACTACTATATGTTTGTGTGATTCCAATTTCCAAGCAAAGATCGATAATCATGGAGTAGTACTTAAATAATTAATTCCATCACAATCACTTTAATTCAAATGAAATATGAATAATTTCCATTACATATTGAAAGAATAATGAAAAATCAACATGGTGGCATATCATGTGGGGGTGGGAGTACATGCTCATCAGCCCCCCTTCCGCTTTCCACTATGAACACTGTCTCCATTCCCCATGTCAGATGTCTCTCCAAATGGCAATGCAAAAACCATACCCCTATATATCAAGAAAAACCATGAATAAAAATTTTAAAATTCGTGTAACATTTTTGATCCACAATGAATGATTATATAATGATTTGTATGGT
Source organism: Hygrophila difformis (assembly GCA_030278955.1). Lineage (NCBI taxonomy): Eukaryota > Viridiplantae > Streptophyta > Magnoliopsida > Lamiales > Acanthaceae > Hygrophila > Hygrophila difformis. The sequence continues at coordinate 48,283,546 of JAOANR010000003.1, forward strand.
CGATAATCTCCTTGCATGGTAATCGAATTCAAGTTCAGAATTCGGTTAGCTGTCAAAGATTTAGGAACGAAGTTTCGATAGCTAAGATAAAAATTTCTTGTAGTCATGAATAGCTATGACTTACCAGGATTGCTTGCTTGGAACCTGATGGCTGTCCACCCATTTCTCGGTACCATGATAGTGTTCCTATGTTGGGGATCCACAAGATTATAGTTCAATGGATCCCTTTGTTCATCGAAGTTTCCGAATCCCCAGCCGACGACGTAGAAGCTGAATCCATGGAGGTGCATTGGATGGTCGATTCCGGCCACGAGATTAGTCCCTTGAAAAACCACTTCCAATACGGAATCATACTTGACAAGTTTCACTTGTGTTCCTCTTTTAGGGATCTCGAGTTCAAAGGGCAATACGTCGTCGGTGTAGTTGAACACGAAGGGCGGGAGTTCCGGGAAGCGTGCGCCAAATACGCCCGGTATACGGTAAAAATAGGAGCTGAGGATGTCGACATGAGGGTTCACAAAGCTGATGTTGTTCATGCTGGCGGCGAGCCTTGTGCCGTTGGGCCCCCGGCACATCTGGCCGCCTGGGGCACAAGGGAGCGCGTTGATTGAGATGGTTGTGATGATCCTCTTCGTGATTTCTTGGGGCACGATTTCCGGGTGGCGTTCGGAGTTGAGGCTTCGGATACTGAAGCTGAAGTTAACCGCGGAAGAAGTGTCGTTGTATGCTGGAAGACGGGGCAATAAGGCAGATTCGTTAGTGCACGCTGTTGTATAACGAAGCACCGCGGTGGTGGTCGTGTTGTCGAAATCAACCGCGGGGTCACTGACATATGGCTTGGCGGCCATGAAGTAGTGGCCCGGCGGTTGATTGGCGTACAAAAGGCAGTCCATCGACTGGCCGGGGGTGATGACGACGTATTCCGCTGTCAAGGGTTTTGTGTAGGAAGCATCGGTGCCGACAACTGTGAGGTTGTGGTTTGCCACGCCGAAGAAGAGGATTTCATTCATAGCGGCGTTTACAAGGCGGAGGAGATATGTGTTGTTTTGCTTTACGTCCAACTTGAATGCATCTGTGTTCACAAATGATGGATAAAAATAGTTATTTCAAATATTTTAATTTTTACGGTTTAAACTTTCACATTAAATTTTTTTTTTTATAGTGTTTAATTTGTGAGGAATATGTTTACCTTCCGTCGAGCAAGGGTAAAGGTCTCCAGGCTGCCCATTTATGGTATAGGCATCAGAGTTCCGAGGTTGTCCTCCGCTGCCCACGAATTCCTCCATCACCCTCATTACATCCTCTTTCCACCACTCACCTATTTATACATTTTTTTTTATTACATACGAAAAAAAAAAAACAAACAAACAAACCAACAAAAACCCAAACATTAATAATTTTTAATCAACACAATATATACACATTCGAGAAAAAATTGTTTTAGCTACCGAATTCGCTAGATACATTAATCGTTGGATTCAGTAATTACCAAATCTGGATAACTACAAAAAAGTTTTTTCCTCAAAAAAAAAAAACTACAAAAAGTTTAGCTATCAAATTCGGTATTTTTTTTCATTTTTTTTCTTGTAGTGAAATGCCATATCGCTTACTAATGAGAAATGAATAAATGACTCTAGCTAACAAAATATATACTCTCTCCGTCCCATTTAAGATGTCTTATTTGATTTCTGCACACAATCCAATGCACTTTTTAAATCGATCATATTTCAAAACATATATAAGTAAAAATTATGTGAAATATATATTCTAAAACTACACGATTAGACGAATCTAACAAGACCGAACTCGACTATTTTTTTCAAATATTTACTTGCAATAATATTGAGTCAAAGTTAAATAATGAACAGTGCTAAAAAGTCAAACAGAACGTCTGAAGTGGGACGGAGGGAGTATTTAATTAGCATGTATGGTTAAAAGATGTTATGACTATTTCTCATTATCTAAACTTAAAAGGATAAAGTCATCAATTTTTTTCTCAAACAACCTATACAAGCTAAGAAAGCTAGCAAAGAGATAATGGATCTTCATGGCACATAAATTATAAAAGGACAAAGGGAAGGGATATGTGGCCGGGTGGGGATCAAACCTCCAACCTCAGGGAATTTGACCACTAGACCAAGTACTAATCCTCAAATCATCAAAATTTTAAACGTATTGTAAACCATTTTGTAATACTCCAATTAAGAGATAAAGGGCCAGATCTCGTAACACAAAAGGTCACATTTGAAGAGATCAGACCATTAATCCATGTACCTAATCACAACTTCATTAAATGAAATATACAGATTTACTAACCTAGAATAATTAGAACTTCTGAGTTAGGTTTAGGGAAGGGAGTGGGCGTTCCGCGCCTTGGGTAAACGATGATCAAACCGTGCAAGGTGGCACGTGACCAGTCGCTGTGGGCGTGCCACCACAGTGTGCCTTCTTCTTTAGAAAATATCACCTTGTACCTAAATGCATTCCCCGGTTGTATTGGACATTGGGTGATGTACTCAGGACCATCTCCCCATGGATTTCCAGGCTGCTTTACTCCATGCCTGCATCATATATAAATAGGCTAAGAATAGGATAAGACATTTCTTATAGTTTAATTTAAAAAATATTAGATTGTACATTAAATAAAGGAAACCCTAATTGCTAAAATGTAAAAGAAACCTTAATATAAATGAAAATGTACTTGTAAGGAACAACATTCTTTCACAAGTCATGAAGTCAATCATTTCCCTATTTCGTACGTACGTCTGTTTTTTATTTTTTTTTTGGGTAAACTATAAGGGATTTATTGGTAATCTTGGAGGACCAGGAATAAACTTCCAGATACAATACGGGTAGACTTAGTGGATAAATTCCGTACGTCTTCCAATTAACATCCAATTGCACAATATTTTCTGTCTTATCTTTTCATAAATCTGGAGGGGAATTGAATTATACCAATGAATGGTAATATTGTATTTTCCTTTGTTGATAACGTCGACGAATATCGTGTCTCCTTTATAAGCTTTTATTGTTGGGCCTGGAAACTTTCCATTCACTGTCAAAATGTTCTTCTTTTCACACAATCTATTGAATGGAGCTTCCCTTACCTGCATGCAGTTCCAAATAATGACCCAAAAATAAAAATTAAGAAAAATGATTATTGATTCTTCAAAAATGAATCACAAAATTAACAAATCTCTTACATAAACATATTGAGAAAATAATTTTTTTTTTTAAAAAAAAAAAAACATGTACTAAGAATAAGCAGTACTCACAACAAAACGATAGCGACGACTCGTCTGATGAGCCTCATTGGAGCTGAAGAAATTAGCGACGACAACTATGACAATTAAAACTTGCACTTCTTTGAGAACCATGGTGAATGTGTGAATATGAAACTGGTGTATTTCGTTTAGTATTTTTTTCCTTTTCTTGAGTTACTTATAAATATTTTATTGTTCCTTTGAAGTAATTAAACATTCAAAATTTATTACGGGTTTGTAGTGTGAATGATGGAGAGATGGGGGCAAGTGATAATTAATGCATTAAAATTCAGTCGTTTCGGTTTTGTGATAATAAGTAATTGTTTAATTTAAGACAAGAATTTGTATTGAAGATTTTGGGGAAATATAATTGTGTAAATTTGATTTTGACTTTTAGATTACACATAATAATCAATTAATGTTGGTATTCGTGAACAAGGCATTTATAGTTAATTACTAGCTACCTATCATCATGGCATTCATTTTTTGCGTGGTGATTCTAAACCGATGCCTATGACAAAATTTAACTTTACTACTCTCCATTCCTTTTTAGTTGTCTTTTTAGAGAGTAAAAAGTGTTCCAAAATAGTTGTCATTTTTAGGTAGTTATAGGTAGTTATACTATGTTTTTACTATATTGTCTTTCACTTAAATAAATGTTATTTGTTGACATTTATTAAGAATGAGTTTAGTTGAAGGGTAAAAATGTAAATTTATGAGTTAATTAATGCACACCTTGGTTATTGAAATTGAGCTGAAAGAGACAACTAAAAAGAAACGGAGGGAGTATAATAGTATTTTTTAGGGGTTTTATATATACATACAGGTTTTTATTGAAAAACACCCAAATTCTAAATACACATCATAATTATTGAGGATTCATATTATCTTGAGTACACCCATCGCATAAATGTCACAAATACCTTTTATTATTTGAGAGTCAATTCTATAATCACGATAGAATATAATTCTAAATACACCATTAAACTATCCACTCACACGAATGCGGAAACCTAATTTTCTCATTCACACCGTTATTAAACTCTACCATTCTAGCACTATTAGAAAAAATCCGGATTCAGTTGCTAAACTTTTTTGGTGACTAACAAATTACGGTCACTAAAATTGTAGTCACTGACAAATTTTGATCGCTAATTCAGTCGCTAACCTATTTAACAATTGAATTTTACTAATTTTTTCGATTGCTAAAATAGAAAATTTTGGTAGTGTAGCTTTTAAAATTTTCAAATTCTAACATCCAATGAACTCTAATTTTAAAGATAATACCACAGGAAAACAATTAAAACTATCTCATCAAGTAGTTACTTTTTCCTTTCCCCCTTTTTAAGCATTGTGTGTCAATGTCCTTGTACAAAGAAAAACAATCTCGTTTAAAATTTGGAGAAATGTTGGTATGAGGAGTAAACCTATAAAAATTTAGAGTGAGAGAGGATCTTAATAAAAAGTTTAGATGTAGGATTAATGCTATCTTCTCTCTTATTAATAGACTAGTGGGAAAACTATGCAATGCACAGCGTAAAAAGGACGTACAACTGCCCATAGAGAAAGAAAGAATAATTATAGATAAGTGTACGTGGGTTCCCATCTACAACAAATTTTTTTTGTAGGATTCACTAATAGTAACATATATCGCATTCCTATGCCTGTACTTTTCTTTATCACGACCAACATTACCATTATCATCCTTCATGCAAGAAAGAACTAACTGAGGCCAAACAATAAAGCATACATGAATATTATAACAGAACTACAAGTTCTCATTAGATTTCACTTGAAGATGAACTAACAAGATATATCTAAGCAAATAAGTTTCTTTCAACTGCCTCCTAACTGCCACAAAACTTGCTTGCTTGAATCAAAGACGAAAGGAATCAAGTATAGTACTGTAAGATATAAACAAAAACCTCCCCTATATTAAAAACCTTCCCTAAATTAAAATTTAAGTTGAAAAGAAAATGAAGCACCTCTCAAGTTGCTCGGATAAATAGTGGATATTCACTCTCTGCTTCATCAAGGTGCCAAACCTTACACCCCTGCCAAATTCAACTAAAGCTAGTGAGCTAAGAAAGCTAAGCATTCCATATAAACTTTTATGTTCCATTTTTAGCACAGTATGCCCAATGCCAAAAAAAAAACAGAAAAACACACCACATGTCAGAACAAGCACAGTCCATTACAAAGAATGGTCCACTGGAAACCACAATTCCTAATACCTTCAATCAATATTTCATTATTATTTCAGTGGTAGTATAACAAATCGCAGAAATAAGCACACACACACACAAATATTTATAGGAAACATAGCCAACAAAATTATTTCATAACATTATTATTTCACGGATCCATTTGGTTAACATATATAGTAACCAAACCAAGCATTTAAAAACTACAAAATTAGATACATTATTGTACGGAACCAGAAAAGGACTATTTTAGAGGTGCAAAATCAAATAAAGAGTTGTAAGGAATCAGAAAAGGATTGTTAAAAGAAACGATAGCAGCCCATGGAAGGAGAAAAAATTATCTTTAGATGAGCGAGTGATTGAATATTGCCGAAGAGAAAATGTTGATGTGTATGGTTATAATTATAGGGCTTGTCCTTATATTGTACTCTATTTACTTTCGCTCTCTCTGTGTCTCATCTCAATAGTAATACTACATAAAACATCTTATTCAATGACATATGTAGCAATCTAAATAAGTGTGTACGTATATATATTTCTTCGAGGCAAAGCTCCTAATAATGGAAGGAAATAAAAATATGGACACTGGGCAAGTGTTAGTACACATGTAAAGCAATAAATAATTTTTTTGACATCATGTTGGATAGATTGCAGTTCAACAGTTAGTCAACAAAACTATTTAATAGAACGGCGAACAAATATAAATCGCCTAAAAATTTACTTGCCAAAAATAGCAATAAATGGAAAGGTAGAAAGGAATGCAAGGGAGATCCCAAATATAATAGTTTGTTTGAGCCCGAATTGTAGTGCATTCAAATAAGCTATCTGAAAAAAATGAGAAATTGAACTGATGTGAAGGGTAATTATTAGGAAGAATATAAAATATACACGTCTCAATTGTAACCTGTCCGATGTTGTTTGAGATCATCCTTAGCAGGGATCTTGCAATGTCTTCGTCTTTATAATCGTGGAGCTTTTTATTTTCAGATACCCAAAGCTAGAAGCAATTGCTGTTGATGTAAGACCAATCTGGAAAGTTAATTGCCAAAAAGAATTAAAAGTTTGAACCACAAGATCAATCATTACTTATTTTCAGGACTTATTACTTATTTTTATTAAAATCAGATGAGACAAGACTCATTCAGATCACATCAAATCAGATTAAAGCATTATAATAATATAGATAAGATAATATCAGATCAAACCAGACCAGACCAGAACAGATTGAATCAGATTAGACCAGAAGAAGAAGCCAGACCAGAAAAATTCAAATCAGATCAGACCAGACAAAATCAGGCCTACAGAACAGGGAATTGGCAAGGTGTCTTTTTTATTCTAGAAAAGCTTCCCGACTTCTCTTTGTACCAGGGAAAAATGAAGATAAAATATATAAAGGGCATGTTTACTTTGTATGATAGGATTGATTAATTAATAAAATATTCTGAATAAATTAATCTCTCCTAATTAGGTGAGAGATGAGGCTATTTATCCATAATTTTAGCATAATTACAACGAGCCTTGATTAATCAAACGTCATAATCATTTAAAGTAAACATATAATTAGCTTTCATAAAAATAATCAATCAAGGCTAATCGACCCAAGCAGTTAAAGAACCAAGATATTTGCCAAGAGTTTCGAGCTCAACTTCATTTGACTAAAAAGCTCAATCACATATTAATATCATATCGAGCTTTTATTATTAATAAATCAAATTTGAATCAGTTCACAAATGCTTAAAGAACTACTTGTGTTTAACCGGCTATTTAAAACACATTAAAATCAATGTTTTTAATGAATCCAAAACCGAGTATGACTTGCTTAAAACATACCAAATTTGAAATCAATTCCAAATATGTTTTAAAATAATTAATCCTAATTTGAGATTAGTCTTGGGTCCAATGTGGCATAGGGATACCCAGTATACGCCAAAAAATTAGTATTTGTATATATTTCAAATAAAACTTAGATATTCATCTCATTAAAACCCCGTTATTAAGAGTATGTTGTACCTTTGCGTAGTCCGTTCCACAGTAAATAACCCCAACAAGCATATCTATTACTCTGTTGTTTCCCTTATCACTAAGCTCCAACAACTCATCGAAACTGCAATAAATGAAGTTGCTGAATTAGAAGAAAGATGGCAAAGGCTCACTGGAATCCAATTAAGCACAAATGTTACCAACAACGGTTGTATTGTTAGATAACTTAAACATTGGGAGATACAAATAAGAGGCCAAACCTTTTGCACTTGGTCAGAAGTTTCCCCAAACCCCAGAATGTACCACCTCCAAACACTTGTTCCACTAACTCTACGGAATTTGGTGTCGCAGTCTACCTAGATAGCAGCCAGTGAGACGTTAAGGAAACAAAAGAGATACATACAAATAACTCTAAATGAGATTTTCGAAATTGTGTGCTAAGTCGATACCATTATTAGAATTTAGAAACACACTATAAATTGCAATATGATGATAAAACAAGATAAAATGGAACAAGGTTGAAGGATATATTGACTTTACGGCATCTACATCTTCAACAACCTCAAAACAAAATCCCAAAAAAAAAAAAAATCCACATTTCTGTTGTTCATGGAAATTCCTATTTCACTGGATTCGTGAGATATCATGGACAAATTTGAATTGTATGTGATTTTTACCTTGATCATGCTAACACCTGATTGAATATTAACAAGGAGATAAGGGTATAAATGTTTTGGGTGAATCTGGACATACTCTTTGCGCCCATCCATATATGTAAACGCTTCTTGGTGCACTGCCTAGAGCATAAATATTGGAAGTCATGAGAAATACAATTTATAGTAAAAGATAGGAAAAAATGTAGAGAGAAGGAAAAGAATCCCTTAATCCCCAAAGAACAAAGACATTTGTTACAATATTGAAAGTATTGGGAAAGTACATACAGATTCTTGTATTCAAGTATATGCAAAAAGAAGGGTGAACATTGATTCAACATCATCTCCATTGTAAATGACAAATACACACCCTCTATCAATTTGTTGGTAGGATCAGTGGGTCTCAGCAAAGTAGGAACTTTCTAATTAAATCAGTTAACTGCCTCTATTGTCTTCCAAGGGAAAAGGTTCCAATAAATACAGAAACAATTTAGCAATTATTTGTCACTCTATGTCTCATCTTACACAGCAATTGAGAAGAAACTAATAGATGGAAGCATTCTCAGGATTCATCAAAGAAATGAGAAAATTGCCTCTGACTGTACAACAAGCATATCTTTTGCTTCTCATTTTTCAAAAGATACAATCATTTAGTTAATTCTCGTTCAAGAGAGTAACTCAACGTCACTATATTTTAAATTTGTACTAACTGCCCAAAAAATTATTCCCCTCTTTTTATGAGCATTCTGCATTTTATGACCATATTATGAGGATTTTAGAATTTTGCATTATATCAGCAAAGTACGGGTCCTGCTATTAGAAGGCCCCTAAAGAGGGTAAATCGAGTAGCACCGGATCTGCAAATCAAGATAGAATTTGACATATCCACATTAATAATATCCAAAGTTAAAACTAAATAAAGAAATATTATGAAATAAATAACAGGTTTTACCACCAACTCCCACCGACCAACACCAACCACCATCACCATCACCACCACCACACCAGGCCGCAGCTGCTTGAGAATCGCAAGGAAGTGGAAGGGGATGCTTTCATTTGTTAGCAACTTGAACTACAGCACCAAGTATTAAAGAGAGTAAGGCTCCATTTGATTTTTAGAAGTAAAATGGAGCCAACAGTATATAATTTATTAAATAAAAACTATATTCAAATATTCTAAACACGATATATATCTTTTCGGGGGTTCATAGCAATCATTCATATTTCCAACTTCCAGCCTATACCTTATTCAATTTTATTAAATGGTCATACTAAAAATTACTACATAATAAGGTATGAAAATATAGTTGAATAATAGTTATCTCACCAAGGCATGGAACTTGGGCTTAAACTGAGGAGTGACATCATCAACATACTGTGAGACTTTAATTCTACAAAGAAAAAAAATAAGGGATCAGAGCAATTTAACAAACAAATTTATAGTCCAACACAAACTGATGTGATAAGAGTATTCATGACTGATGCAGGAACACCATTTCATAATAAACATAAGGTGGGAGGATTGAAACATAAAAGTATAAAAATCTAGAATCAATTTTTTAGAAACTGAATTGCATAATACACTTACCAACCTCAAAATGCAGAGAATTTATAGTTTAATACGTGATTTGTGAGACATCATACATATGTCCTTTTAGCAGAACTACCAACATTGCCCAGTGCCCAGTGCCCACACAGTTGTTGCAGCTTTTGCTGGTGCTTCTGATACTACATTGCAGAGTGCAGCAACCACCTGTATTATTGAAGGAAGGAAAAAAAATTAAACGAACAGATTATCATTATTTTCAATAGCATTAAAGCATTCGGCTATCAAAACTTCAATAACAACATTAAAACAAACCCTAAGTCCGACGGACGAAAGGAGGACAATTAGGGGGATGAGATTTCTGTTGCGACGGACGAGAGAATTTGCAAAAGAAGAATGGAAACTCGATGAAACTCGAGGATAACTCGATGAAACCCAATGTGAAAAAAATTTTGATATAATGGCCAGGCAGCCAGCATTTCAGTTCACCTGCAATTTCTAATCAAACGGGCAAAATCAATTCAGAAATGAAAGGCGATTGAAATTGAACTATAATCGATGGTGGAGAATTCAAAATATGAATGCACACCTTCCCTGCTGAGAATGCATCGGTGTAGACATTGCTAGCACTTTTCCCTGTCCAAATATAGGAATAAGTTAGCATTATAGAGCATATCTGCAAGCATAAAGTCCTACTTCCATATATCCCCCAATTCATATCTGATGTCATACCAGTTTTGTTCCTAAATCTATATCTTTCCTCTTTGCTTTCTATATCATAGTATCATCAAGAGCTTTTAATCCACAGGTATAATACCAATGCTTCTTCCTGCAGTCTTTTCATATTTTAGATGAAAGAATAGTTGGTTCATTGCATAAATTTAGTGAAACCAAAATCCAAAGATCTATTTAATCACTAAAAGAAAAACAAATCTGGTATGTCTTAGAATTGCATCATCTGTAGAAACACAATAACACCCAGCTCCATTTTGGAAGCAAAACAAAACGGAATTTGTTGCAGAAAAGAGCCTTTGAACTGAGTTCATGAGACTCCTCAAAAATTATTTTTCATAGAACAATCAAAAGAAGTTCAAGAGATGAAACACCAAAACAATTCTACTGCAACATCAAGCTTTGGGAAGTAATTGTCAGGTATAATTTTTTTAAAATCATATCACATCAAATTTTTATGGGAGACCAATGAATTAGGTTCACCTCTTTAATTAATAAATAACAAGTCACATTTTTTATGGCTTCTTCAGCGCTTCACATGTTAAAATAATTTCAAATCAATTTTTTCAATCTACTTATTCCATGAAACAAATAGAAAAATTTAAAAAAACACAAAACACAAAAAACAGTTTGTGCAACAAAGTAGACTTCAATTGAAGAGGACATACAAAATCAAAAACTATAACCGTGAGGCAATGAATTGTGCAAAAGAAATATCTGCAGAACAGACTCCAAACATCACAAAAATTTATTAGTATTGGTTAACTTACACCAGCCATAGGTATCACAGTAGAGGGTTCTCCATCGTAGAAGTGAAACAGACCTCCATCGAAATCTACCCCATGACTATTTAAATAGCAAACTGCCTTTGGAAATAGAGAGAAAGAGACCAATCAGCTAGGTTTTCCAAGTACCTACGCACTAAGAGCATCAAAAATTGTTACTAAATAGTATATTGATGGACTATAAAAATTATTGCTATTGCATTCTACACTTCGTAATCTTTCATATAACAAGCAGACAGTCACTCCGACAAGGGAGATTGGGGAGGGCGCTGGGGGGAGTATCAGACAAAATTATTGTTTCACCACTCAACATGGAGAATAAGTGCAATTCTTCACTCCAAAGATTTGACGTGAAACAGTTTTAATCCCCAAAAAGTTATTATTCGTTTTAAGGAAATCTTGATGATAAAATGTCATTGCTCATACTGATAGGATGGGATAAACCACTGTGTACAATTGGGATGCAACTGATATCATAGAGCTCAAACATATCCAAATTAGCAGTTGTTTCACGCTTAACCACAACAGATCTTGGAGAGGAGCAACACCAATAAAGCTTCACAGTGCATCTATATTTGTACTACTACAAAATAAAATAGCTTGACATTTCAATTCTATAACTAATAAGGACATGGGAAAATGTAAATTAAAAAAGTGTGCAGTAGATTGGCAAACAAAATGAGAACAATAGGATTTAAATAAACAAGAAATCAAAAAACACAAGAAAGATACAGATCGCGCATAATACCTTTGTTTGAGATAATCCCTATTATGATCACTGTGCCATCCAATTTTAGCTCCCTTGCACCAACTGACAAGTAGGCCATAAGACAAGACACCTAATGACAGTCAAAATAGTAGCAAAAATCCCATCACAATTTGATGGCCGGCTACAAGTCTACAGCTGGAATCATTGAAATTGCAAGTATGAAATATGAGATTATATTAAAGCAACGCTCAAATGGAACCTCCAGCATGGCAGATAGAACGTTGCCAAAGATCCCAACTCACAAGGACAACATAGATCCATTTTCTCAATTATGAGCGTAATTCAGTAAAGATGTTTGAACTTCACAGAGCGCAAAATGCCACATAAACAATCACGTTTAATCATAAATCCACCTAATCAATCCGGTGTACTCCACGACCAACTCATATTCACATCCGAAATGTTCCTCCACCTTCTCCTTCAACCGCTCTACGAATCAACCCATCAATCGATCAGAAACGAAACTCCACAAAGAGGTAAAATAACAATTCTAACCATAAAAGCAGTACAAAATGATGGCATTCTAACCTTAACAAGGGAATTGAGAATGCAGTACAAAATGATGGCATTAAATTACAAAATGATGGCATTCGGTTACCAAAATCCCAGTAGAGCTCAACACTAAGTTGTTGCCACTTAGATAGGTATTTGAAACAACTAGGAATTTTCAGAAACACATGGTATGCATAAACCTAGAGAATTTACAATCAGTTCAAGAATGAATCTAAAATTATTGCCATTTGATCTATTAGAAACCAATCCAAAACACACACACTACAAACAACACTTCACATGCCAAAAACAAGCAAAAAAATAAGCTAACTAAAGTAAACTAAACAAATACATAATTAAAGAAGCATAACCGTAGCAAACAATAGCAATTCTAGCCACAACCCTCACCCTCAAGAAACACATTCCCAGCACAACCTGCTAGTCATGCAGCAATACAATTAATGCTAACGTGTGAAACCAATAGTTAAACTTAAAATGCCGAAAATTGAATGACACCCATGTAAGAAAAATAGCAGCAGCACCGCGGCTCAACACCTAAGCCATTCACCATTAACTCTATGTGTATTTCAGTGAGACATAAAAATTCCCTTTTCCCTTTTCTTTCTAGCAACAAAGTTAGACGAACTGATATTTAGGCTTTGAAGCTTTTAAACTCTCTGTAAAAATGTAAAATCCCTTAGCAAAATCGATTTTTGGACATATGTAAAATTCGTAAAACAGATAGTTGTACAATTGCAATAGGGCGGCTTAAAAATCAAACACAAATTAAGAAATGTGGAAGAAACTACAACAAGGTAACCAAAAGATTGTTTATACATAGAAGCACTGAATTGTAAAATCCGAAGTCGACAACGCCGGGCAAAAAGAAACCTACCTTGGACGACGAATGGTCGAGCCAGCGGCAGGCTTGCTTCGGCCCTTTCTTATGGCGCCGAGCGGCGACGAACTGACGGCGACACCAGCTTTAAGTCGAGGCTGACCTCGTCCAACAGGGTTAGGGTTGGCTTGGTCGAGGTGGTGCCGGAATCGCGTGGAGAGGGTTTGCAGACGACGATGGATGAGCGAAATAAAACCCATACCTTTGCTGCTTCTTCTCCACTGAAACGCGTCGATCTGCATCTAATCGAGAGCCCCGGTCGGCGGTGAATTCCCCTTCAAATCCCGAATCGAGTTAGCCAGAAAATAGGGACATCGAGAATAGGAGAGCCAAAGCAAGAAACATGGCAGGGAGAAGCAGAGGAGAGCGGCGGAGACGGGGACGGAGGAATTTAGGGCGGAGGAATCGAAGACGAGGGGGAGCAGTGGTTTACAGGGACGACAGATGTGTGAGTCGAAGATAGATGCAAAATCGGGTAATACCCGACCCGAGTGATTTGGAAATAAAATAATGATCCAACGGCCACAAATTCAATTTGCACTCTTGATCCAATGGCCAGAATCGAAATTGAGCAGGGGAGATTGGGAGCTCTCCCTCTTATAGGATATAATAGATGTATCAAAATGGACCGACCGCGCCATACATATCGACACACGATTGTTAACCGTAAAAAATGTTTGAGGAGTAACACCTCTATTTGATTGAATATCAAGATGATTACAAGGAAGTACTGAAATAAATTACAGAATTTAAAGAAAGCTGTAAAGGGGAAAGCAGTAAATGAAATAAAATTGCAGAAAGCAGTAAATGGAATGGAAATGCGGAATGAAAAATACTACAGAAAGTAAAACAATGTAAAGGCAGCTTCTTTTGAGAAGAGTTAGAGTGTCTCCCTTGGCTGCTGCCTCCAGTATTTATAAGGAGACGCACTTCTCCTCAATCCAGACATTACCACTGCTGCAATGAATCCCCAAATGGCACCCCTGATGATGAATGGCACCTCTCCACAATCTGCTCCAGACATTACCACGCTCTTCTCCCTCTGATGATGCTCCTCTTTTAACTCGCAGTCATCAATCTCGGGACTCACCCATGGACTAGGCTGGCTGCTCCTCTTTTAACTCGCAGTCATCCGTCTCGGGACTCATCAATGGATTGGGCCGAATACTTGGTTATTGGGCCAGAAAGTAATGGATCTTAATTTTTTATTGGGTTAACAGATGTCCCCCCTCGCGCAATTTGTCTGATTAGGATTTTTAAGACAAATATGCGCATTCAAAATAGGCATGGCCCGTCAATATTTTTTTTTCACGCTGGCTGCCACCTTGGAGGACTCAGCCGCCACTCTTCATGGCCCGGCCGCCGCTTGACACTGTTTGGCCACCACCCTAACCTTCTCGGCCGCCACTTGCACGTTGCTCAGCCGCCAGGGGAGCATCCCGGACCAGCCACCGCATCAAGCCTCCCGGCCACCATCAACGTGTGCGTAGTCGCCGTTGGTCTCGCTTTGCTAGCGTCGCAATGAAGCAGCCACCTTCCAATATCCCGACCACCATGGGAGTCCAATAGATCAGCCTCCATAGACGTTCAAGTCAGCCACCTTCGCCCACGACGTGGGCCGCCACACAGCAAGTCCAGCCGCCACCAAGGCCTTCTCAGCCGCCACCAGGGCCAGGCCAGCCGCCACCTACACGTCCTCAGCGCCGCTGCTCAGGTCCTCAGCCGCCATCTCATCGTTACCCGGCTGCCCAGCTTCAGCCGCCTTTGGCTATCATCCGGCTATCATTGCCTGTCTTCCAGATGCCATCGCATCCCTAGGGTAGCCGCCATTCAGGATTCGTACCAGGCCGGGCCGCCGCATGCTCGAGTCCTCATCATCATTCGCCAGCCGCCGTGCCTTCGCCAGCTGCCATTGGCTTTGCTCCGGGCTGCCGCTTCGATCCCATGCCGCTATTCGAAGGTCCGGCCGTCACGCTTCATCGCTTCATCGACGCCATGAACTCCTCGTCAGCCTCCACTCATCCTCAGCCTGTCTCAGTCACCTGCGCCTGAGGGCTCAACTGCGATGAAAGAATTGCTTGCGCTAGTCGGTGTGCGTTGAGTCCCTGCTAATGCGAAAGGCCAAGGCGGCCTCTTGAAGGCCTTAGAAACCACGGCGGCCTCTTGGATGCCCTAGAGGGCATGATAGCCTCTTGAAGGCCAAGGCGACCTCTTAAAGGCCTTAGAGACCATGATGCCATGACGGCCTCTTGGGGGCCAAGCTGGCCTCTTGAAGGCCTTAGAAGCCATGGCGGCCTCTTGGATGGCGGCTCCCTGCGAGCAATTCTACTTTCTGCCCGATTCTTCATCCATCTTTTAGTCTCCGCAGGGTGTTCGGGACGCCTCATCAAAGTTGGTACCACCTGTACGCCGTGCCTATAGTCCCAAGTTACAGGCTGGTCTCTTCCATTTTCACAGACTTCCAAGGCAGGTTTTGGGATCTCAATCCTTAACGGAGGGTTCTGCTTCCTCTAGTAATCCTTCTCCTCAGCCTCAAGAACTTTCTTAAAATCCATTTGGGTGATGTTTTTGAACTTGGATTGTTTCCCAAACAGCTCCTTCTCCGACTCGGACTCCTCAGACAACAAGTCATCATCTTCCTCATTGAGTTCAATGTACTCCTTATCTTTATCAGTCCGCCTACTGGAGCCGCCATCCTCCGGATTTGGGATGAATCCCGAGGCACCAACATGAAGCTGAGGGAATGGCTCAATATCCACCTTCAAACATGCAATTTTTAAATGACCTCCTTTTATTTTGTTATGAATGGAATTTTTAAAGCCTCGACACTTAGTGATGCTATGGTGTACGAGTTATGCCACTTACAGAATGATCGGCCCTGAATGTCCTCGATCGCTGCTAACTTCTGCCCCTTAGGCAGCCTAATCACCCCATCTTTGAGCAAGGAGTCGAACACTTGGTCTGCTCTACCCATGTCAAAAAGATCTTCCTCAGGCCTGTACTTGGCCTCTTTCTGCTTGGGTGGCTTTAGAGCCGCATAAGTATGTTGCTTTGATGTCTGGACTAACTCCGCAACAGCCACCTCCACGGGCTCGTCCTCCTCATCACTAAATCTCACCTCTTCGAAGTAGGCTTGATGTGCAGGATGACGCTTCTCTTCTTGTTCCTCCAGGAATTTTTTCAAGTGGGCCGCTCTCTCGGCCAGTTGAGCAAGATCAGTTGCATGCTGCACAATTATATGTTCCGTTAGTTTTGGCAACATACTATCCACTACTATATTGGCTATCTCCCTGTCAGGGACTGCCATAGTGCATTGGCCTTTAAGCCGTTGTAACCTGTTAATGGAAGTGCTTGTCGAATCATCGACAAATTGTTTGGCATTAGTAAGGTCCGTCAGACTCACCAGTGACAGCGGCGTGTAGAACCTGTCATGGAATGCTCGCTCCAGATCGACCCATTTTTGAATGGAATTAGGCCGCAATGATGCATACCACGCAAAGGCAGGTCCAATGAGGGATGAACTGAACAACCTCAACTTCAACCAATCATTGGCCGCTGCTTCACCACATTGAGCAGTGAATCTGCCCACATATTCCACAGTGGACTTCCCGTCGTCTCCTGAGAAGGTGGTGAACTAGGGCATCTTGAAGCCCCGTGGGTATGGTTGCATGGTATTTACCCAATCAGGTTAAAACTTCCTATATGTAGGCCGCTCCATCGGCCTTAGTTGAATCCAAAGTGCTGCTGCATCATATCTGCCGGCAACTCAGGTGAGACCGCCGATGCCTGTGTAGGAGGCATGGCGGCTGGTGTGACAGGTGTCGCAGCCACTCCACATGGTTGTGGCGTTTGCCCCCTAATGTTGGCAGCATCCAACCAGGGTTCAGTGGTGCCGGTACTGGTGAGTATTTAGCCACATAAGGTGTGTTTGGAATGCTCGACATAGGATGTGCCGCTTCGCGTGGTGGCATGCTAAGTCCATCAGAGGCCGCTGGACAGCCTGGTGAAGCATTGGAGGCCATGAGACAGCCTGGTGCCTGGGAGGACGTAAGACAGCATGGCGAGGCATTGGAGGCCATGACACAGCCTGATGGCTTAGAGGTCATGAGACAGCCTAATGAGGCATTGGAGGCCATGGGACAACCTTGCAAGGTATTGGAGGCCATGAGATAGAATGGTGCCTGGGAGACCGTGAGACAACCTGGTGAGGCATAGATTGGCACTGAAGGTGTCGCGTACCCAAAAATCGACATGCTGGGTGCCGCTGGAGTGAAAGTGTAAGCCGCCTGATAAGGGAATGGAAATGGACTGGACAGGCCTCCCGCCTCTGGAAATGGCGGCCGACCATGTGTAATTCCCCAAGTCCTTTGTTGGCCGCCTGACGACCCTGGGCTTGGGAGACTAGGCGGCACATTCGTGCCGTTTGCAGGAACAGTTCCCTCTTGCTGAGTACGCAGGGAACCACATATTCTATCAGTCTAGTCGGCCATGGCATGCCGCAACACATCCATGAGATGCCTCATGAGTAAAGACATGAACTCGGCCATCAACTCCGTCATCGATAGCTGCATTTGCTCGGACAATATATGGGTCTGCATAATCCCCTGTTGTGGTTGAGAAGTGCTCGCCGTCTCAACGATGTCCTCGACGTGGTTTGAAATGGTGTCTTCTCCTGTAGAGACATCTCTTCAATTCTCTGTGTCAGATCGCTCACAAGTTTTCCAGATCTGAGATGCATACACTCTTCAAAGCGGATGTGACTTCAATTTCGTGTCCCACTGGGCGTGCCGATTTGTTAACCGTAAAAAATGTTTGAGGAGTAACACCTCTATTTGATTGATGAATATCAAGAGGATTACAAGGAAGTACTGAAATGAATTACAGAATTTAAATAAAGATGTAAAAGGGAAAACAGTAAATGAAATAAAATTGTAAAAAAACAGTAAATGGAATGGAAATACGGAATGAAAAATACTACAGAAAGTAAAATAATATAAAGGCGGCTTCTTTTGAGAAGAGTTGGAGTGTCTCCCTTGGCTGTTGCCTCCAGTATTTATAAGGAGTCACACTTCTCCTTAATCCAGACGTTACCACTGCTCCAATGAATCCCCAAATGGTGCCCCTGATGATGAATGCCACATCTTCACAATCTGCACCAGACGTTACATGCTCTTCTCCATCTGATGATGCTCCTCTTTTACTCGCAGTCATCCGTCTCGGGACTCACCCATGGACTAGGCTGGCTGCTCCTCTTTTAACTCGCAATCATCCGTCTCGGGGACTCATCCATGAACTGGCCCGACTACTTGGTTATTGGGCCGAAAAATAATGGACCTTAATTTTTTATTGGGTTAACAACGATGAAGGCAGACTCTAGCCCATAAGGAAAGCTCGCCAGAATTATCTCGAACCAATCCAACTCAGTAGTTAGGTGGAGAATCGACAACCGGGGACTTGACTACTAGGTAAGTCCACATCCGGTTATACACTGTAATTCATCGCAAATTAAAGTACAATACTTATTTTTGCTTAAAAACTTATAAAAAATACAACCATAAAATAATTAACATAAATAAAATGTACGAGTAGTATTATATTCTAAATTATAATTAGCCCAGCCCATTGGTTTCTTGTTGGTCCAACCAAAAGCCCAAACTCAAAATTCAAACCCAGAAATAGAAATCAAATGGGAACGGCAAAGTGGATCCTCTTCCCGAAAAATCCACTCAGCATTTCTTTCGTCGTTGTGTAGCCGGGACCGGGTGGCTACCTGCTGCCTCCTGACTTCGAGATCCAAGAACTGACCAGCCAATTCGGCATGTCGTTGAATTAATTCTATCCGAATTATACAAATTCCCAACAATTTTGATTCTTAGGACTGCAGGAGGAGGTGGGGCAAGATGATGGCAGAGGATCTAGGGGTGGAAGCCAAGGAAGCGGCTGTCAGGGAGGTTGCCAAGCTTCTGCCGCTGCCGGAGCTTTTGCAATCCATATCTTCTATCAAGGCTGATTACATTGCTCGTCAACAGGTTCGTTTCTTGCTGTCAACTCATTCATCCGGCACTTTATAGCAGAAATCTCGCACCTTTTGTTTTCATTCACCTCATGGAAGTCTAGTTGATGGAAATGTCTGTGAGGGTTTCTGTGAGTTGATGCTTTGTAAAAGTTTTAATTGAAGCTCATCTAGTGATTAGTTCATTGTGGATCTTCTATAGGATTTACGGCGTTTTTGTATCTGGGTTAAAAGAATTTCGTATTTGAATCTTAGATTAGCTGTGCATTTCATTGATTATTTTCTTATCGAACAATTGTGAAAGCCTAAATTAGTTGTTGAGTGTTCAACTTCTCATGCTAGAGGAATTGCTGGGGGTAATCAGAATAGGAATATAAAAATTTGATTTTTCGTTAAGGGACATTCATCGAAGTAGATGTTGTAAAATCTGATTTTGCTATTATTGTAAATTTCCATGTACGGGATAAGTTTTAGGTTAAAATCAATAGATAATACTATAGTAGTAACTAAGTTAATTGAATTACTATCTTGTAAACTGCGACGGGCGACAATTATGCTGGGGATAATACTATAGTAGTAGTTCTTCTTCTTCATTAATAGTAATTATTTTGTAGATCACTCTTTTATTTGTTAATAAATATCTTTTTTAATTTTTTTATGGCTTGATGCCAGGCAAATGATGCACAACTCAGTACAATGGTTGCCGAACAGGTAAAATGATTTATTCTGAGCTTGTAAGCCTTTTACTTGACACAACAGTTTCTATTATGGAATGATAATACTGTTTCTTCTTGCAGCTGACATATTGTTGTCAAGCCTGTGAAACTGAAGTTTTGTTTTTTCTCCCTGAATTTAAAATCCTGTAACTTGTCTCCGCATTGAATTTCTGGATTCAGGTTGAGCAGGCACAAGCAGGTCTTGAGTCATTGTCTCTGTCTCAGAAATCGATAAGTCATCTCAGAGATAACTTTGTTGAAATTGAAAGGTATGGAGATGATGCAGCATGCACTTTATACAATTATCTCCATTACTTCATTTGCATTTGATTGGCGTTAGCTTGACACTTTAATCGATTTTATAACTTTTCATTCTAACAGGTTATGCCAAGAATGCCAAACATTAATTGAAAATCATGATCAAATAAAGCTCCTCAGTAATACAAGGAATAATCTAAGCACAACATTGAAGGTGAATCAGATATAAACTTTTACTTCACAAATTAAAACTTTACCTGGACTTAAAATTTGTTTGGTCACAATGGGTATGGTGGAATAGTGCGCTGGCCCATATCAACTCATTTTACTGACAGCAATTACCAATTTACATTCAATTGCTATATCATACAGCTCTGAAGGAGCTTGTTTTCTCCATATGTAGTTTTTGCTTTTAGCATGTCAGTTGTGCCCAACTTTGTCTAAATGTCAACCATTTTCTATCCGCTTTCTATAACTTTGTAGCTATTTTGCAGGATGTGGAGGGTATGATGTCAATCTCTGATGAGGCTGCTGAAGCGCAGCGCTCTTTGAGCGACGATAAGGAACTTATTCATACTTACGAGGTTATGATTTTTATGTGATCGAATAATTAGTTTATTCATTGAAAGAGTAATTGTTATTTATAAAATTTTTGTTCAACTTAAAATAGAGGTTGACAGCACTTGATGGGAAACGAAGATTTGCATTAGCAGCGGCATCATCTCATGAAGAAGAGGTTGGTCGGCTGAGGTCAGAAAGTTTACATGTTTCCATTCAATGAGAATTGTTGTAGTAGAGAGATTATGTTTTACCATGTAATATATGGAATGATTTTGACTAGTTTATTGTGATGAGGTAAAAATCACTATTAATGTGCCCACATAATGATTTCAAACGCTTATCTCGTAAGATGTATTAGAATGGTATTGCTGTTCTGTTTCTTATTTTCACATTAATCTTTTGACCATTGAGTTTTGATCTTACTTTGGAATAGGGGTGGTGCCCAAATTATTAGTTTTTCATTCAGTATTATACATATGATTATTGAGTATATTGATATTATATGATTACTATATATATATATAATTTGAAAATAAATTTCCAATGGTGAAAAAGAATGGAGAGAAGGCGTCGGGCAACCAGTACAAAGCTATACCCCCTCTGTGTCTAAATGTTTGTCTGGCAAGGAGTCAGTCATGAAAACCACCAACTCCTTGGTGACAAATATTTAGGTTCAGATGGAGTACAAACAATACAAGCATTACCTCAATCATCTAGGAAGTTCAAATCAGCAAGCCACATTATTAAAACCCAATGACATTGTTATACCCACTGATACACTGCAGTTTACCCACTGATACACTGCAACCTTCTCTGTATTGTTGAATACTTATTGCATATATTATATATTCTTAAATCATAAAATATATTACTAACTAAAATTTAAATGAATCCCTAAGTAATCACACACACCCACATGTAAAATTTGTAGCCCGCCGCATTTAAGCCCTTTCTTTAGCACTCTTCAAATTTGAGACTTTGGTGTTTCTGCTTTCTACTCATACTTGAGATTTATATGAATATACGAATTTATCTGATTTTTTTAATAACACGGCTAAGGCCTACTGCACACCCTGCCATACCGAGATGCCTGTACTGGGTGAAACATTCTTGCTTGTCCCAGGCTGGAAGATCAAGTTTGGGTAAATGGCTTCACTCTTCTGTGCTAATCTCAAGCCGATTTGCGAACCCAACCTGTTATCACAGCTCTTCTGGGAGTAATATAATAGTTGATTGCATATTGTATGTTTGTATTTATTCATTCTGTTTCAACGAGAGGAAGTGTGTATATGTTTTTTTTCCTCTTTTTGAGTTTCCCTAAATACGACCTTGAAAATTTGTGTTGGAGTTTTGATACTTAATATTTCTGAAGGTTTCTTTTAAATTCTTCATGATAGACTGTTCATTAATTCACAGTGAATACTTTGAAGATATAGATCGCACATGGGAGACGTTTGAGAAGAAGTTATGGGGTCATATCGCCAACTTCTTAAAACTTGCTAAAGAAAGGTACATATGCTTTTCGGGCATTTATTATACTGGAATATTAAACCATTTTATTCAATTTGTTGTTTGAACTTCCAATGAATGATCAAGTTTGTGGTTTTTGTAATATAGAGAACACTGATTGAATTATGTTATCTGGCATGCTGTTGGTTAATACTTGAGGAAGAGGAATAGTGCATGCAACTAAGTATGGGAAGTTTTAGGTTAAACATAGAGTTGATAATCATGTCAATCTTCACCTTGAATAAAGACTGGTTTGATAGCTTTGTCAATTAGAGGACACATATGCTTATTTTGTGTTGTTAAGCCGAACTTTGAAGGTGAAAGTGCGACATGTTTGACAGCTCTGACCTGACTCCAGGTTTACAAGGCTAAATTAAATCCTTCATGGAGGGTTGGCCTTTCATTAAATAACACAAGAAAAATGACAAAAGTTTCCATGACATTAAGGTCATGTTTGGTAACACTATTAGTCTCTTAATGCATTATGTATTAAGCTTGTTGAATAAAAAATTGTTGATTAAGCCTGTTTGATTGGTGCAGATGTAAACTTAATTCTTTGAGTGGGTTTGAATGTTATGTATAATATGGAGTTCAAAATTATTACTTATTACAATTGTATCAGAATTAAATTTACTCTTTTTTTTAAAAAAAAAGAATTAATAATCAGTTTATTTATTTTAAATGTAGTATTACTTAGTTATCCACATCCACATCCCGTCCTTAATTAATTAGACTTAAAGACTTCAGATTCAAACGTCCTGTTTATCAACTGGGGGCTAATGCTGGGTTAGGGCTATATAATAAACACAAAGAGAGATATTTACAAGACAGCAATTTTTTTATTGATAAAAAAATGCACCTCACTGTTCTCATCCACAGTATTGAATACTTGAAGAAATCATGTCATTTGATAAGCTGAGAATTTGCTTATGTTGTTGGAAAAACTGCATGGCACATCATGTGTCTTCCTTCAACTCTGTCTTTAATGTGATTTTGTTTATGAAAGTGAATAGTTTTGTCAGCAATTCTGTATCTTTGAGCTGATGTGGTAAATGTTTTATTCAAAAAATGTATAATTGTAAGTCATGCAAGGCTGATGTTGAAAAATGTGCTTTAAAATATATGTATGGCCTTTCTGTTAAGCATCAAATTGACAGCAGAATAAGGGAGCTAATTGTCTGTTTGGAAAAAAACTAAATAAATAAAGAAAAACGAAAGAATAGGTTCTTGGAGAGGTGAAGACCTTATCTGTATAATTGGCAGTGGAGAATGATTTTTTAGGCATTTTGAGTACTGGTTACTATGTGAGCTGAGTGATATTCACAACTATTACTGAATGCTCATCTGTAGCTCATGGTCTGTGTAGTTGATTAGATTTTTCAGAGTACATAACTACATACCAGCAAATGATTTAGGTCCTCACCCAGTCTTTATTGTCTGGAAATCATAGAAATAGGACGAAGAAGGTTGACTACGTGCTAATTTGGTAAAACACATACTCCCTCCATCCCACCCGACTTGAGAAAATTCTTTTTGGCCCAAGAATTAAGGTGGGGTAGATTAAACTGATTTATTTATTGATGTGATGTGATGGACTGATAGCATCAAATTGACAGCAGAATAAGGGAGCTAATTGTCTGTTTGGAAAAAAACTAAATAAATAAAGAAAAACGAAAGAATAGGTTCTTGGAGAGGTGAAGACCTTATCTGTATAATTGGCAGTGGAGAATGATTTTTTAGGCATTTTGAGTACTGGTTACTATGTGAGCTGAGTGATATTCACAACTATTACTGAATGCTCATCTGTAGCTCATGGTCTGTGTAGTTGATTAGATTTTTCAGAGTACATAACTACATACCAGCAAATGATTTAGGTCCTCACCCAGTCTTTATTGTCTGGAAATCATAGAAATAGGACGAAGAAGGTTGACTACGTGCTAATTTGGTAAAACACATACTCCCTCCATCCCACCCGACTTGAGAAAATTCTTTTTGGCCCAAGAATTAAGGTGGGGTAGATTAAACTGATTTATTTATTGATGTGATGTGATGGACTGATGGTTATGAGTGGGAATTTATTGTTGAGAGAAAGTTTGGAATTTTAAATGAGTTATTTATTGATGTGAAGTGATGGTAGCGTGCTTATATTTATTGATGTAGTGGATTTAAAATTTGTAATTATTACCATTTTGAAATGTTGCAAGTGGAGTGGACAACCCAAAAAGGAAAGTGTTGCAAGTGAAGTGGGACAGAGGGAATATAAGTTAGAACCATAATGGCGTAGTACTTAATTCATAAGGTTAGCTTGAGAACATCAAATGCAGTGACTTATATGTGTGTCCAAAATTTATGATAAACAAGAGCCCCAAAGTTGAGTGATTTGAATTTTACTTTATCACTTCATAAAATATAGTACCTTTTTTAACACTAAATAAAAAGACTTTTAATAACAATTGGTTTTTATTGTAGATTTATAGCTAAGTGATTTGGATTTAGATTTCATTTGGTTTTATCACACGAGTCCAAAACATACCTGACATTTCATCAATCATTGTTTATGTCGATTGGATGTTTTACTGTTAAAGTTACAGAAAATCAAAGTTGAGGTTTCTTCTCAATCCGAGGTTGGCCTATTTAATCAGGAATAATTTATGATTCAAAGATTTGTACTCAAAACCATGGATCATGATACAGCCTCTCGTCCCTAAGATAGAACCCTTAACTATTGCGCTTCTGTCAAACCTTAAAACTGACCAATTAAACATTGCGAATGTCACCAAGTGAGTAAACACTAAACTATGGCTCCTAATCCATATATAATATCGCGAAAAATATGATTGGACATAATATTTTTAAGTGCATGCATGTAATAGACTACTGTTATTATACATTTGTTTTTCCATTCTTTTAACATCAATCGTTCTCATTTTCTCTTGCAGTCCACAAACATTGGTTCGAGCATTGAGGTATGTTTACTTAAATTGGAATGTGTTTACAATGTCTTTGTGGTTGGGTAAGCACTGACAAAACCTTTTATTTTATCCTTCCTGTAAAAAGGGTTGTTGAAATGCAAGAAATCCTTGATGAACAATTAGCAACTGAAGCAGCTGAGGCAGAAGGTGGTGATGCAATGGATCCTATAGCAAATCCTCGCAGAAATGCCAAGTATATACCTGGTCAATGCACTTTGGTTACACTAATGATTGTGTTACCTAAAATGTTTTGCCCATGCTGTCACTCGAAACAGTTTTGCATCTTATAAAATTTACTGGGGTTCGTTTTGCACAATTTTTCTCTAGGAAATCTGCTACCTCAATGCCATCCTCTAGAAATCTTACGCAGCAGAAGTTGAAGGCTATAGGTAAAGGCTACAAGGATAGGTGTTATGAGGAAATAACAAAGTCAGTTGAAGAGCGTTTCAATCGATTGCTCAGTGAGGTTCTTGTTTTATGTTGCTTCTGCATATTTGAGATTTTGGAGGCACTGTTTAAGAACTATTAAATGTTGGTCAATCCTCATGTGATTTTAATCCTGTCCTTTTCAGATTGTATTTGAAGACCTAAAAGGAGCGCTAGAGGAAGCTAGAATGGTAGCATTTCCTTTTCCTGATCTGTACCTTGATATTTTTGAAATTTTAAATTATGATCTCTGTTTTATATTTTTCTTATAGTTATGAATTAATTGAGCTGTTTGCACTTACGTTTGATGGATCTCATACTTCCTCGTTCTCAAAAAGTTGTAATATTCCTGTATTTCACGCAATCCAATACACATTTTTAGCGCTTAATATCTCAAATTGTATAAAAGTAAAAATTATAAAATTTGATATTCGGAAACTACACGCTCAGACGAATCTAACAAGATCCCACTTAACTTTGTTTTATCTTATATAACTGTATTAAATAATTGAATCAAAGTTACTCAATAAATAGTGACAACTATGCAAATGTTTCATTTATATAAAAACAGAAGGAGTACATATGTATGATTCATAATGTTTGAAATGCTATAGTATGTTAAGGGACAAGGTGACTTTTCTCTTCAAAATTTCTTTTCCATGGGGTTTATCATCTGTCTCTTACAAATGTTCATCAGCTTGCATTCTTGTGCAAAATAGGTGTTAATGAAATAGTATGATATTTTTGTACCATCTCTTTGATGCTTAAAACTTAACATGTTGCTACATTTTGTTACCTAAGGTAAGGGAAGTTGATTATCCAATTCATTTGTGAGGTCTGGTAACGAAGTATTCTAGGTGTTTTGCATTCGTGTTGTGAATACTATTCAAAAGAGCCTAGTTACGAAACTAGACCAAAAATCTCACTGGTTTGAGCTTCGCATATCATTGTTGTGATTGTGAATTCATTACCAAGATGAGCATTTTTCTGGTTGAGACTGAAACAGTTAATATTTGGATAGTGTGAACCAATTATCCACTGATTGTGTTAAATTTAAAGATGTCAGTGTGACAGTGCAGCTTTGTCAAGTTGTACAAAGTCAAGTATCTAAAAACGTTATTTGATTTTGTTATGGCATTTCTATTTGTGTCAGATTGGTGAAGAACTTGGAGATATATATGACTACGTTGCTCCTTGCTTTCCTCCCAGGTTTGCGTAGTTTATTTGTTAATTTGAAAGTGATTGGGTTATTTGGATTCTTATCAGGCCTGAGGGACAAAGACATGTTGTTAGACTGACTGTTTGTTGTTTTTCATGATACTTACTCCTTTAAACAAAATTTCTTCAGATATGAAATCTTCCAGCTTATGGTTAATCTGTATACTGAGAGGTTCATTCAGTGGCTGAGACTACTCAGTGACAGAGCTAATGATCTGACAAATATAGAGATACTAAAGGTATCACATCTGAATCTGATGTTGGAGTGAAACTAATCGTGAATGAGTATAGGATATATGATTCCTCTAATTGCTGTGTTTTCATTAATACATGTTCAATCAAGGTCGATTTTGCATTTTTGTCCAACTTTAATTTGTCTATCTTTTGAACTATTTGATCCAAATAGCAGACCTTGATGTAGTCTGAATAACATAAGGACATAGAAAAGGCATCCAGTTTGATACTCCATGAGAAGGGAATTGTTCAATTGACAGATATAACTAAACAAAAATAGAATGCTGTTAATATGTTCTTGGTGCCAATGCTTTTTCCATGTGCATTTTGCAGAGTTTAATAAATACAGGAAAATGACGTGTCATTTCTTACAATTTTATATGTATCGTACTGAAATGTGACTCTCTTTTTGTGTTGATTTTCAAAGAATGTTTGGACCTTACATTGTGGACTTGTAATTGGTTTTGATAGAAAGCACTATCAAATTGTTTAAAATCTCATACTAATATTCTAGTGAAATACAAATATAACCCATTCCAGTGACAAACAATCTGGACTTTTCCCTTTCATTTCTCTATGATAGATGATAGATCTACAGAAAGGAAGACTTAATGTTCTTGTGTTTATGTAAAATACTTTCCTGGATTGTTTTGTTATCTGCAAGCAAAATCTAACCAGGGCATATACATATTTTTTCAATATTTTCTTTATTCTTTTGTTGGTTGTTTCACATTTTTCTTGGCTGGATTCCTGAACAATTCTATCCAGGGCTTGGTTTGAAGCTATTTTAATCGTGATTGTGTGCTTCTCATATTAGGTAACTGGTTGGATCGTTGAATATCAAGAAAATTTAATCGGACTTGGTGTTGACGAGTCCCTAGCCCAAGTTTGTTCCGAGAGCGGTGCAATGGATCCCCTAATGAATGCTTATGTTGAGCGTATGCAGGCCACAACAAGGGTAACTAGAGGCTATAGTATTTCCATCAATCTCTGTTGCATTAAACCACCTTATACGGTCTGACATCAACTGAATTCCTCCTGTTGTGTAGAAATGGTACTTGAATATTCTTGAGGCTGATAAGGTACAGCCACCAAAGAAAACAGATGAAGGAAAACTATACACACCAGCTGCAGTTGACTTGTTTCGTATCCTTGGAGAACAAGTACAGATTGTACGAGAAAATAGTACTGACGTCATGTTATACCGAATTGCTTTGTCCATCATTCAGGTATGTTCACGTGAGTGGTCTGCCAACTATCACTTACTGAATTACACAATCACTCTTTATTTGGTTCTGTTCATTTTTTTAATTACCACAGTTGTCCAGTCAAGCTTAATTGCAATCTCTTTATTTCTTGGGTGGAGGCGGACTTGATTTGGAAAAATTTTAGAATTTTGAGTCTAAAGTTTTTAATTAGTTGTAAAAATTAACTGTTAACTAAATAAATATTTGAGATTGCTATAGGTGTTAGAATTTGGGATTAGAGTTCAGAGGTTAGCTTTTAGCTTCAAAAGATTAGAGTTTAACTTTCTAAAAGAATACCAAACAAGTGTTGGGATTCTTAGCTTGTTGAGAAGTTTTTACCATTTCAAAAGCTAAATCTAAACTCGAATCTTTTACTAAACCATGCCAGAGTCTAGCTATAATGGTTGCACTCTTGACTATTTTTGGGTTTCATCATTTTTTCGTGGGCCTGCATCATTTGGCATTACGCACCTGTTTGGTGGAAATTTTAAAAAATAGATCAACCAAAAACACCATCCCACAGAACCCAAAAAATGCAACCAAACATCATGATTATGTTTGAGCTGCTGGCATTTATATTCTAAATTTCTAACCCAGATGATAGCATTGCATTTTGTTCCAAAATTTTTGGGGCTAGAAATGTTGTCCATGTCTGGATATTATGATAGCCGGATACGATACTTTGCAGTTTGGATTAAACATCATGCGTATGCCTTATTCTTGTACAACTGCAACTGGCTTGCATTTGGTGTACGCCCGTTCGGTTTTTCCTTTCCACTATCTCCTGTTTTAGGTTTTGGAAGATGAATGTTTGGTAACTTAAGTTGAACATTTCTAAACAAATTTTAGTGCATGTTTGAATATTTTATTGAAGTCAAATTGCTTATTATAGTTTAAGTCAACAATGTAGACTCTCAGACATTACCTGCATTGATATTCCGTACATTTGACCGTTTTTCTGCATAATGTGGATCATCAACTTTCTTTAAGGTTAAGCTTGGATGGAGGGATTTGGGAGGTGTATTTAAAGTCCATGATAACAAATTCCTCCACTTGTTTCGGTTAATGGAAGGGTTTTGAAATGAATTTTGAAATCCCCACCCTCAATTTTCCATTACACTTTAGGTGGATTTCAAATTCCTCCTAGACTGAGGAATTTAAAATCATTTCCTAAATTCTCCTCCAACTCCAAATCCATTCATCCAAATGTAACTTAAAGTGTTTTATTTGTGCTGTGGGAAGTTCCCCATGCCAAAACTTTTATTAAAAAAAAAATAATCTCATGCACTTTGGATTAAAAAACTGGGAAAAAAGTGGGTGGTTAGTTACCCCAGTAAATGTTGTGGCTCTCTTTCTCGTCGAAAAGACTCAGATATATTATCAGTGGACTAACTGTAGTGATTTTTTTTTTACACGACAACTGATCTTGTAAAAAATTCTATCTTTGTATTTTCTGACCATTTTAGTAATTTATTTTCTTGTCCTGCACTTTGCTAAGTTTACTTATTTCAACATTGTTCTCCATGAATACAGTATTAGATGTATGGGCAATCGATTGGCGGATTCCCAAATCATGCGTTCTTAAACCTGATTTATTCTGTCCCAGATTCTAATACCTGTAGCATTAAACCTTACTGTGAAATGTTTATCGTAACTATGCGAAAAATAAACAAGGCTTGCTAGAATTTGCATATTGATTTTTTGTTTTTCATGTTTCAGGTGATGATTGATTTTCAAGCTGCTCAAAGGCATAGATTTGACGAACCTGCTTCTGAAATAGGTTTAGAATCTCTATGTGCGATGGTATGTGTATATATAATTTATATATGTATATATATATATACTATATGATAACACCGACTGATTGCTTGGCTGTTTCATATATAAATCTTGTTAATTAAATCATGTTGTCGCAGATTAACAATAATCTTCGCTGTTATGATCTTGCCATGGACCTCAGTTCAAGCACCCTTGAAGCACTCCCACCAAATTATGCTGAACAGGTGACTGTTTTCTAGAGTTTCTGTGCCATCACTCCAATTCAAAGAACTGACTTTTCTATTTTAGTACTATGCTTTCGTTTAAAACTAAAAGCTGTGTTTGGAGCTAAACCATTCAGGACACCAATGATTCTTTCTCGTCAAATGTCAACAGTTCACAGAAAAAGGGGGGATCCTTTTCAGAATCCAGATAGCTACTGGACTTTAGTGGAAAAGCTAAAAACTATATCACAGTAACCCGACCAAATTCCCTAACTGGTTAATGTCTTGTATCAATTTATGAATGACCACACATTGATTACTTTAAACTAATGGAACAAATCTTGGCATATTTGAAAGGTGCTCCTGGATTAGGAATATGTTTGAAAACCATGGCCACAGTGAAAGATAATGTACTGGCATGCTCACTTTGTCAATCCAATGTGATTCCTGATTGGTTAAGTGATAATTTTATTCCTTCTAAGTTGATAGGATTGATTATCCCAGAGTTTACTAATTTAGCTTAGCCATACGGGCCCCTCATATTATTATGGCCTAACTAAATATGTGATTAGTTTACTAATTTAGCTTCGTAAAATTATCAATCAAAGCTGATCCATCAAAGTAAATATGTTGAGACTTGAGATAGGATGTAGGCTGTGGACACATCTAGTTCATGAGAATTTAATTGCAGATTTAGCAAGGCTGATTTTTATGTTCTATTAACACATGCAATATTTAGAAGAATATAATATTGATATCATTTGATTTTCTGTACACATGGGCTTTGATGCAGAATGTTAATCTTTTCATGAAACTGATTCTTTGTTAGTTGTATAGGTTAATTTTGAGGACACTTGCAAAGGCTTTCTGGAGGTTGCAAAGGTAATATTAGTTATTCCTTCCCTATCTTGATTCTTGATCTATGATCTATTTCCATCTATCATATTCAATCACATGTTTGCATCTAGCCATCTACATGGTAGCTATGTTATATGCAGTAAGACTGATACCCTTTAGTTTCCATTGGATGACAGAAGCTTATTAGTGGCATTGTTATTGTTGAAGCATCCCACATTGATAAATTAGTGGGATTCCCTCTAGTTTATATGGATAGTAGTTACTCCACTCATTGCCAATTGGTTTTGAGTTGGAACCTCCGATCCGTTGTTTAACATGGTATCAAAGTCATGGGTACCCAAAATTGGGTATGTTGTTCACCCTGAAGATGAGATTCAATTTCGAGATGGATATCATCTCGAGGGGTGTGTGTTGAAGTGTCCTGCATCGATAAATTGGTGGGATCCCCCCTAGTTACATGGATAGGAGTTACTAGGCCATTCCAATTAGTTTTGTGTTGGAACATCCTATCCAATGTTTAAAAGTGATTTATTTGTTTATTGTTTGAAAAATATATTTTGCAAAGAAATTAGAATTCATCACTGTCCAATGTCTATGCATATGCATGCAGAAATCTAATCTTTAAATCTATTTTTCCAATTGTCATGGCTTATATTTAACTGATATTCCTCTTGATCGTTGTGTAATGAAAATTGTATTTGTTATTAGGAAGCTGTTCATCAAACTGTAAGTGTGATTTTTGAGGATCCAGGAGTTCAGGAATTACTTGTGAAGTTATATTTAAAAGGTAATAATTCATTTATTTATATTACCTTATTGTTATGTTGTTTCTTTCTATTAATACAAGGGATCTATTCAACTTTCTTCTTTGGAGTTTTGTTACTGAGATTCTTAGCACTGAAATCCAATTGTCTCGAGGGAAGGTACATGAGGCAGAACCGGAGTCTGAATCTGAATATATCAAATTAAAGGGTTACAATGCTGGAAATTTGACCACTGGAACAAAAATTTCCTCTCCTGGATTTCAGTTTCTAGGTTCAGGAAGAGAATTTAAACTTAAAATTAGGAAAAAAGTGTCTGCAGTTACAGGAATTGAATAGATTGTCTTCACATGTTCGGTTCGTTTTCATATTTGTGTTGCAGATTGGTTGGAAGGGCAGGTTACTGAATACCTAGTAGCAACATTTGGCGATTACTTCACTGATGTCAAGATGTAAGTTTATTGCTGGGTTTCTGTAATTCTAAGTTATTACCTAAAGTACATGGTTCCAATAGGTGCAAATCTGGGTGTATAATCGTAAATTTTTCTAGTTTTCTTGCGTGGTCTTAAATGGGCGCATTTGCAAATGAAGGTACATTGAAGAAAGATCATTTAGGCGATTTGTTGAGGCTTGCTTGGAAGAAACTATCATCGTCTATGTGGACCATCTACTTGTCCAGGTTCCTGTCACAAGAAAATTTCATTAGAGGATAAACTTGTCGTTAATTTTGTCTAATCATGCAGTTGATTTTGACTTTATTCTGTTTCTTTCTCCAGAAAAATTACATCAAAGAAGAGACAATTGAGAGGATGAAGCTTGATGAAGAGGTTCTCATGGACTTCTTCAGGGAGTATATAAGTGTTTCTGTAAGCTCGTGCACTCATTTCTAACAACCCCATTCTCTTTGTCATATAGAATAAATGAATAATGTTAACGAGGATTCGGACCTCATGAAATTCCCCTCTAGCATATTAGAATGCTATCCCATTACTGCAAGTACAATGCTGTCACATCCACTCATTTTCTCCTTAATTTTCAAGTAACGCAGAAGTCTAATTATTGGACATGTCATTGTCGAGTATATGCTTCATCAAAATTTATTGGTTAACTGAGAAAATTGTATTATGTACTGCAGAAAGTTGAAAGTAGAGTACGGGTACTGGCAGACCTACGAGAACTTGCTTCGTCAGAGAGCCCAGATTCTTTCACACTTGTATACACCAATATTCTTGATCATCAACCAGACTGCCCGGTAAGCACTACTACATTATACGCAGTATTTAGTTAGCGTCAGCCATATTAGTGATGACTGATGATACATCGCACATCATGTCATTTGGGCCTCTTGATTATATGTCCTGGCCACTTTTTATTTTGAAATTCAACAGGATTGCTGAAGTTAGAATTACTTTATCTCACTTGCATT
The DNA here is from genome assembly GCA_030278955.1 of Hygrophila difformis. Lineage (NCBI taxonomy): Eukaryota > Viridiplantae > Streptophyta > Magnoliopsida > Lamiales > Acanthaceae > Hygrophila > Hygrophila difformis. Next base: position 48,317,049 of record JAOANR010000003.1, read on the forward strand.
TCCCATATCCTTTTGTGGATGCAGCCTGATGTGGTTGAAAAAATTGTAAGCTTACGTGAAGGCATACCAAGAAAAGATGCAAAAGAGGTAATCCTACAACAGATAACATCTTTAACAAAAAATTTAAAGCCAAATTACTTCGAACCTTAAAGTCATTTTTCACTCGAAACACTTTCCACAATTCCATTTATCCTTCAAGCTTTGCCACATTAGATAAGATGAGAAAACCACTTATTGGTAGCCATTGGCGAATGAAAGTAAAATGGTAAATTACCCACCTATATTGATATTTGTTATTGTGTAACAGGTGGTCCAAGAATGCAAAGAAATCTACGAAAACTCTCTTGTTGATGGGAATCCACCAAAGACAGGTTTTGTTTTCCCAAGGGTGAAGGCCTTACAAGCTTCCAAACAAAATCGCATATGGCGAAAACTCACCTAGCCAGCCATTGTTATTCCCATCCCATTGTCATGAGAAGGTAGCTGGATTCAGTATCTTCCACTCTCACCACCTGCTGCTATGTGCATGTGTATATGATTGTCACTACTGGATTTATTTCTAGTTCTGGAGTGGAAGGACACAAATGATGGACATGGTGTTTTTCTAGAACCATTTTCTGCTTGAATACCATCGATGATATCCATCTGTTATGGATATTACGTCCAAAACTAAAAGGGATTTGAGAGATTTTCTAGCCCCATAGGGGACTAATAGCAATTATGGCATTGGTTTTGAATTCAGCTATAACTTATGTATATTTTTTATTGTTTCATTACAGGATGCTTCATAACAAAACTTAATATTTAAATTTAATAATTAAATATTTAGTTTACTATTTTAATTGTGTGATGCAAAAAAAAAAAAATTGTAGTAAAAATGTTCTCTTAATTGAACGAGTGAGAGAAAAACATTTGTAATTCAACTTTTATTTATTACTCCTATTACAGAAGTAACATACTATAGCGATTGATGCAACATTTTCTATTATAATAAGATAAGACATGGATCTCCCTTTAGAAGCCTCGAATGCAAGCCACGCTGTTCGGAAGGGAATGATTGGACAAATAGACTTCAGGCTCCCCTTTTTTGATTTGATTTTGAGGCAGCAAGACAGAGGGGAGTGCTATTTTAGGAGTTTTTCTCCGGTCTGCTTTAAAGGTTGTATTCCCCAGCAATAGATCTGGGTCACCAAGTGAAAGCACCACTAGCCTAAAAGACGACTTGGAATTGAATGTGAATCTCTTTGATATCGGGCTTACTCTTTAGGAAAAAGTACACACACTAATATATGTCGAGTGGTTATTTTCCCAATAAAAAATAGATTTAGGGAATATCAACATCCACTATTAGCTTAGCTCCCCGGAAATGAGATCCCATAAGCCAGTTGTTGCGCATATAGATCGTTGCTGAAATATAATATTCCTTATATTTTTTTTTATCATCCCCACTTTTTTTCTGCACGCAGTCTAGCTAAAAGCGAATTCAAAAGATCGATTTCCTGCGATTACTTTTTTTTTTTTTTTTTTTTTTTTATCTTTTTAGCTTCTTTAGGTCGGCAAATATCCTGTACCGCAATCCAATCTATTTAGTTTATTGATAAGGCGGAAATCTCTATTTTAGTATTTTTAGAAATAGGGGTAAGGGAAAGTCTTCCTAATTATCTCGAACCGAGAGAGTCTCATGGAAATATATATAGACTGGATCATCTTAATTCTTACTCAATTATTCATGCTACTTACTAGATGAATCGAATCAAGCCAAGTCAAAACTCTTTCCTAATTTTTTCAGCCGCAGCTTTAGCCCCTCGACTTAACATCAACAGGAAAGAGACCACGAGCCAATTATTACCTTACCCAGGAGATTCTCACGGCTGAGTTTCTGGAGTGTCATTTCATGCATATATTACGGGAGGGGAACATGGTTGCGGACTCTCTCGCTAAGTTGGGAGCGGATGATGAGCGGTTCTACACGACATGAACCTTCCCTCTGGATCGCCTGCGACCCTTGCTAGCAGCAGACGCAGCTGGAACGTGGTTCCCACGGGATAGTTGATCTTATGCTAGTATATTTTTTCTTTATTCTGTTCATCTAGCCTTAAATGGCTGCAATGCAAAAAAAAAAAAAAAAAAAAAGAGATTCTTCATACATATTTTAAATTATTAATAACTCAAATTATACACAAGTAAAAATTATAAAAATTTGATATTTTAAAACTACGCGATTAGACGAATCCAACATCTCACTTGACTATGTTTTATATTATGTAGCTATACTAAAAAATTGAATCAAATTTACTCAATTAACGGTATTAACTATACAAATGGTAAACATATTAAAAAATGGAAAGAGTATATTGTATCGCTAAAATAAACACGGGCCGGTACTACAGTATGTCATGAAAATATTATAGTGAAGTCGTTGAATTGTTCTGCTCAATAATGCTATTATGTGTCGCTATTCATATATACAAATATAGATAAAATTAATAACTTATTAAATAAATCCCGACCATTCAATTAAAGTTAAAATAAAGGCAATAAATAATTGATAGTACAGTAAGAGGATGACTCATATGCTTTGAACCCTATTGCTATAGGATATGAAATATAAAATCAAATGCAATCTAAATAATAGATTTTAAACTTTAAATATAATCCATCTTTCAAAATGAATTTTAAATACTTAGGTCTGCACTAACTTTTGGTTTCTTTTGATTGCTTTGAAGAGTTTTAGATTTTATATAAAAACAATAGCATGTTCTTTTCACAACCTTTTAAAAGATTTAGTTGTCAATTGGAGCTTCGAAAAGTTTTCCAATCAGAAGCAAAGCTTTCGAAAGCTACTTTCTAATTTAATTAATTTTTCTCTTCAAATTACAATTTATATTACCTACATCTACTTCTAACACTTATAAAAACTAATAACTATTCCCTCCGTCCCAACTATGATGTCCTATTTAACTTCCACACACAATCCAATGCATATTTTTAACCGTTAATATCTCAAAATATATACAAGTAAAAATTATATAAAATATATATTCTAAAACTATACAATTAGATGAATCTAACAAAACCGAACTCGACTATTTTTTCCAAATATATACTTAAAATAATATTGAGTCAAAGTTGAACAATAAACAGTGTCAAAAAGTCAAACATATCTTATCTGGGGCGCGGAGGGAGTACAATTTTTACAGTTTAGATACAGTTCTAGTTACAACTATAGCTTTACGTGTCCATATCACTCGAACCAAATACACACCTTATAGTGAATTGTGAACCAGCCTTATCCAGTAACAATGCGCAATGAAAGAAAAAATTTCAATGTAAGAAACAAAAAATCACTCAAACCTTGAAAGCAATACAACTCAATTAGCCCCCAAAGGGTATCAAATCAAATCTATATATACACAAAATTGCAAGAAACGGAAAAACACAAAAAAGAATCAATTACATACTCGACAAATGGAAAGACAACTTAAGAACCATGACCAGTCCTTGACCATAACTATGACACTGAAAATCATGCAACAAAACCACACAGAAGGAATAACACATGCGCTTGAATGTCCTTTCTTGAACACAGGGGAACAATCACAAAGACGTTCATCTCCGTAATTACAACAGCACAATTGTTTGATGCCATCATCCCTCTGCAAGACTTGTGTGAAATCCGAAATCCTTGCTCTGGTGCTTACGCAAAAGTGATGTCGCCGTAAATCATTCTTCGTCCTCAGTTAGCTGCAGATTGTATCCATGCTTGCTGTCTGCAAAGTGTCGATATGGTTAAAATGGAATCTATATATATTAAGTAGATTCTTTTACCAAAACGATTGAACTTTGGAAGTACTACTCCCTTGTCCTAGTCAATATGTCATGTTTGACCAGAACACGCAGTTTAATATACTTTAATCGTTAATTTCGTATAATATGTACAAGAAAAAAAAATTATGTATAAATCTATACTCAAACTATGTAATTAGACGAATCTAACAAAATCTGACAAGTCTGTGTGTTTTTTTCCTCCTATTATATACTTGTAAAAAAGAATGAGTCAAAATCATGACCCGAAAATCGCATTCCCATTTCTAAATATTGCAACTGAAGGAAGAAAAAAAAAGCACTATATTAAAACAATCATATTGAAATACCTTTGGCTGAAGCTTTACTGTTCCTACCTTTCCTTTCAAAATCATCATCACATAGATCATCCTTTCCATCATTTCCAATATCACTTTCGCTGGCCGTTTCCCATTCAGAATCATCGCTCTCCTGCCCACACATATCTCCAGCATCACCTTCACATTGAATGCCTCCGTGTTTAATAGCAGCCTCTCTAAATAACCAAGCAGCACGCATCTGCTTCTTAACTAAGCGCTCAGCATAGTCAGGAACCTTGTTTTGCCTCAAGGATAGATCAGGATCCGTTGATTGGGAGAATTCATTTATGAATAAAATAGCATCCAATAGACTCTCCTTGGCAAACCCAAGCATGTCATATGCTTGTGCCCGTCTCCATAAACTTCTTGCATGACGGTTCACTGGGTTATGTAGGCAAAGTGCACGGGTAGCATCCCTGATAGCGGCCAGAGGTTGTTGCAATAAAAGATGGCATTGTGCTCGATTACTGTACAAAACTACCCTCTCTTTCTTTGACCTCATGGGGCACAATGCCAGTGCTTCGGAATACTTTGAAGCAGCGCCAGAAATATCTCCGGATGAGAATAGAGAATTTCCTTCAAGTTTAACCACTAAAGCAGCCGCGTGCTTGATATGAAGATCTTCTTTTGGCATACTCTTTTCCCATTTTAACCTTTGTTTAGAGGCAAGGAGTTCCTCAATCTCCTCTTTTACACGGCTACTAATTGAGTTGCGTCCTGTTCCAGGTGACTGAATGCATTCTTCGAGAACATTAACAATTGAATCACCAAGTTTCTTATGATCCCCTAATGTAGTTATTTCTGCAAGGTCAATCAATGTCGGAACCACCTTGTCACAGACCTGGCATCATTGAGCAAATAAGAATGGATTATGTCTTTGGAGTCAAAAGCAGCAAAAACTTACATGTATGAACTCTCACTTTTCACCACAAAGAAGTAATTAATGGAGACTTTCATGCCATTACGTGAATCTAGTGGAATGAAAATTGAAATAAGGATGCAAGCATTAGGGTAACTCAAATCGCCAGACAGATTTTCTATCAACAATAAATCTTCTAATAAGGTATACCTCATTCACACTAACCATACAACTCATAAAAACAATCTTCTTCTTCTTCTTTTTTTTTTCAATACACAAATCCGCAAACTTTAATAATTACCAAATGATTATCCATACGTGTAAAAGGCAAATGTTGTGGTTAATGCAAAGCTTGTGCCATGCCATGGCGCAGGCGCAACAGACATGCCATAACAAAGTATTTATTATCCATTATATATACATACGATATTACAAATATAAGATAAAATTTTACCTAAATCATGACAAACATTAAAACTATCTGACATATCGAATATAAACATCAAATTTGAAATTATAAATTAAATGAAAATGAATTTAGAAGAAAAAAAAATCTACAAAACATCCACTGCATTTAGGCAGCAGAAGCAGGGACAGATATTGCATTGAATATATTTTATGTGCACATATAGCCACAAAATAGAAGTGCTTATAACTTAATATAGTCAACAACAAGCCCACAATACAAATAAAGCAAAATAAAACCAGCCTACAAAATATAATTAAAAAAAAAAAAAGGTATCAGAGTAACTTGAAGTGCATGCATTGGAGGCGAAGGGTCAGGGCAGGCAGTAGCAGTAGCAGTAGAGAGCAGGATAGGTTGAGAAAGGAAGGGTAGCAACTGTTTAGAGATTGTGCTTGGGGCTTGGGGAATCCTTCAGTTTTGGAGGGATTTGGGGATTTGGTTATACTGAATCTTTTGCTTTTGGAGGGATTTACTGATTTAGGATTAGGCAATTGCAATTTATAAAAGAGCATCTCATACCAACACGGAGGTATTCAATATAGAAAGAAAGAAAAAATTCAAGTGCATGCCTCTGCACATTGCGGCATTGCTCATGGAAAACCTCAGCAAAAGGCATGCATGCGCCATGGTATGTAATTAACAACTATGTAATATTTCCCCTAATCAAACTAAAATTTACTTACAATACTTTCATGCAAATTACAAAGTTATTGAATATGTTTGCATGCCGGTACTATACTTGTAACATACAACATTAACTATAGCACACCTACACAGTTTGGCTCCACAAAATCGCACACTGCACTCTTCTGACAAAAATATAAACTGATAAGTATTTTATTTGGTACAAATAAATATTTATGATTTATGTTTGTAAAGATTTAAATAATTAATAGAATAATAATATGATATTGCTTGTATAGTTTGCAATGAGCTTTGATAATTTTCTGCTATGACACATCATGCACCAGTGCAGAGTGCACCACTAAATACATACATGGTTATATACTCTCAAAATGAACCATTACTCCTATATTTTATTATGTCACTCGATCATTCAATCATTTTATAATTTCTGTGCGTGAAAAAAAAAACACAAACAACATGACCAAAATTTAAAAATAAAAATATATATAAGATTCCGGGTGCACACCACATGGTGCACAGCATGCCACAGTTCAAAGACCTCAGGAGGAATGTTGAATAGCAGGGAGCACAACAAATACAGCCAACTCAAAATTTGATAATTAAGATCATAAATGTATAAAAGCAATAGTTTTTAAATTGGCAAAAACATATTGTATAACAAAAACCATGTAGTACAAAATTTTCTCAGTATATGTCCTATCAGAAGGGTAAAATTTAAAACTAGGGGTGCACCATGAGGTCCCTTAGGGAAGCACAACAGTCATAGTATGAGAATGGCCCAAGACTAGCACCCACATGCACCATAGAGCACTATACTTTAATAATACACAGTAAAGTCAAAACATCCGAGAACTAATTTTCAGGCTACACTGTCTTAACAAATAAGTAAAATTACATTGGAATAACAATGATTTAACAGACTCTAATACTTTTAATGGAGAATCCACATTACGTTATTAAACTATGTCTTCATGAGCTGAATTACGGGAAAAAGATATATAGTAAAAAACAAATAATAACTTTGTTCACAAAAATCTGAAATGCATAGCTATCTTACCACTAAAAAGGTCATGAAATTGGCAGAAAAATAGAGGTGAGAAATGAGAGAATACATGCTTCTTCTCCATGTATTCCATCAGAATAAGCATTCCACTTTCCTATATCGCATTAATATATATGAAGGCGACCTATTAGACAATGCTAAACTCTATGGAATACACTCATTGTTTCTTATCAGTTGCTTTTATTCCCTTTCCATTACACAATATCTTCTTTATTATAATCATTGATGCTTCACTGTAACGCTGTTATTCATTTGCTCACAAGCAAGATTAATGGACTTTCTCAATCTACATGAAAATATGTGAAGTTTCCCTGCATGAAACATCTCATGGAAAAATCATTTCCAGCAACCATCATGAATGAATCCACCCCTCAAATCATTATCCATAACGTGAGATTAATATGTTCTCATGTAACTAAGATGACGTGAAATACCCATGTCATGTACTTTATAACAAGCTAAGGCCTAAGATACAGGCAAAGCAATAGCTTGTGCAGATTCAAAGTCCTCGAATGTCAAATTCATGCTTAAATAAATTTATCAATTTGCCAAAGAGTACTTATGCTAAACTTGCTCAGCACAATTCAAATTTATTGCTTCGTAAACAATCCTATACGCAATAATGAATAAGCAGGTGCAGACAAATAACCAAGGGAAACATATAAGAATGTGCAGATAAATAACTGAACATAATGGATTACCTTGTGGCAGGTACTTGGATCTTGAAGCAACCAAAGAAGACAATCAATTGCCATATATTGCCAGTCATCTGAAGACCGTGCTATGTTACACAATGCATCTATGATGCCTGGACAACTAGCCACTGGGGCCCTACCAAGCTTATGATGGCAAATTGTCCGTAATAAACCAATTCCCGCGGGCGAGTTTTCATTAACCAGTCCCCCCCACATGGCAGGAAGCTTTACTAAGAATTCCTGTTTGCATATTGTAGGAAGGAATTCAGGTTTGAAAGCAAAGCAATTGATCAGCTGCAGAGACCAACACTGCAGCTGACTAGCCCATTCTTCTGCCTTCCTCGACTCCATTTCAACACCACCCATACCACGTGTGAGCAGATCACAGTGATAACTAAGCCTTCTGTCAGCATATTGGTAAAAGTGAGTGTAAACAATTTCCAGAGAACTCATTGCTAACTGCATTGAAAGCTCTAATATCTCTCCATGGTTGGCTACAGCCGGAAAAGTTGCAGCATAAGTAGCTAAGTGACCAAGAGCCCGTACAGCCACTCTCTGTTCAACCCAAGTTAATCTCCCTCTCAGAAGTTCTGCCAAAGGCGGGATTACCCCACATTGCACTGCCATTTCAGCAAACTCTTCCATATTCATAGTGTACGATCCTATTATATGCGCTGCATAGTAAGGAATATAAATATTCTGGTCATGAGATAGCCAACGTCTGTTCTTTAAGCCTTTCCAGATGAGTGATGCCATGCATTCAAAAATGCCCAACTCAATGAACTCAGGATCGTTAGGATGTGCCATGGCAGTGTTCCAAAGACCACTGATAGGAAGAACCTGTCCATCATCATCTTGTGAAGGAAGTTCCCTAAAAAACTTCAACAAACTTGCTCTGCGTTTGCTAGGGTTACCCTCCTTCATTACGCAAAAGAAGCATCCAGGGTATGGGCAATCTGGGGACACTTTTTCCATGCTCATGAAATATTGAAATTAAGAACCCAAACTTCCGTAAACTGCAACTAGGTTCTCATGAAGCCCCAACCTGACATAACATGCAAAAATTTCATCATGATGATACTTTAATCCGAAATATGGAATCAGCATTCATTGCATTTGCATACATAACCGGTTAGATTTAAGTTCTACTATGGCAGAGGAAAAACTTATCCCTAGTATTAAATCATTACTCCTCATCCTACATTGCAGTAGAGAGCACACAGGCTTAGATGACGGAACCGAATAATTTACTTTCATAGTTTCCTGAATATGTAGAGAATATCTTATATCAATTTGTAAAAGACCTGTTGAAGCCAGGTTAATATGTTTTGAAGATTTGCATCTCTTTAATACACCATGAGATAAAGTCAGAATCTTTTTTATTAATTTGCTGCCCTTGTCAATGAACTAATCCCATCTCCATCGAACAGCAGAAATGCAAAGTCAAAATCTTTAATGAAAATGGACAAACTGCCCTCCTTTGAGTAAGACAATTGCAGCTAGAAAGAAAAGAATTCAAAGTCATAAAAGAAATAATTCAGGCATCATAAAGTTTAGGCTGGACACTAAGACATTCAGAGTCATCTGCAAATCCAAAAAGGTCAGAATCAAATTTAAAATACTGTTTTCTTCATTAGCTATTCAAACCAAATTCAAACTCTACGTAACCAAATTTATGCAAGGCGGAAAATATGAGATATATCCAGTGACAGAATAAAAGAATAATTTTAATTGTACAAAATTAGGTAGAAGAGATATCCATATTCAATCTTGGAAGTCAAAAGCATTTCCAGTGTCCTAATCATGAAGATGACAGTTCACAATAAGGCAACAATAATACAAAATTCGAAGTAACTTTCTAAATAGATCCAATAAACCATTTCAAAATTTGCAGAAAACTACACCGCCAGCAACAAATTCAGAAGAATAAACAAAACCACAGCAACATTTAAAAAAAAAAAAGACCTAATTACCGTTGATAGACCTCATTCCCAGATGGATCTATGCTCAAAAGGCGAAATAATACAACAATTGAGACAATTTCTCGCTTCAAAAACCCCCCAAAACAACCATAAACACTTTTATAAAAGGAAAAAACACTTCTTGCACACCCTGCTTAACCCTTGGGTTCAAAAGAGAAAGAAAACAGGACGAAGAGAAAAGGGCACAGTAAATAACCTAAATCCTAAAAGATAACCTGGTAGATACACACGCCGACGCGGAGAGGCTTGCAAGAAGACAACAAAAGGGCACTTTAATTTAGTTGCAGGCCGCTGTAGATAGTTGAAACTCGTAAAGCAATTCCACTTTAGGAAGGCAAAAAGAAAAAGAGGAAATATTCCTGCAAAAATTTAGGGGGTATTGCAACAGCAAGAGGGCAGAATGGAAACACAGTAGAGATTGTGGATGGTGAAGATCCGGGACGCTCGTCTTGTTGCGCTGTTGTTTGTTCCTGAGTGTAAAGTCTGCTGAGAGGAAGTTCGATCTCGTCTCGTATGTAGTAGAAGTCGGAGGAGTACTTGTTGGGAACAGCGATTTACATTCAAGAGTGGGCAGGGCATCACTAAATTGAAATACGGGTCCCACACATTACATACATGACTGATGACTCCATAGTCCATTCAGATTCAGACAATGCCAATAATCAATCATAGGCAAGGTAGGCCACGCACTTTATATTCTGTAATAATCTGTATTATTAGTGACAATTAGTGCTGTTTAACAAATTAGTTGTACTAACATTTCTAGCCCGGCTGAATTCAGTTCAGCTGAGAGTTTTTAGTGAGTTGAGCTGGGGATGGACTTAAGGTCTGAAGCCCAATCATCAATTATTCAAATGTTAAATATTGTAACAACGACCAGTGGGTTGTGGCCTGTCTATGTAATTATTCATTTGTATTGTACGGGACGTTACCGTTGTTTGTCCGTCCCTACTACTCTGTACTAAGTGGAAGTAATATTTATTTCTTTGAATTTTTCTTCATTTTGTTTTGGTCTTTTCTCTTTTGGAGGTTCTAACAATTACAGTCTTTTTCACAACAAAATATACTTAAAAAGTAATACAACTGGAGAATGTTCACGGGCATTTCATAGTTGATACTTGATAGTGGAATCGAATTTTCATTGTGACCTCGATTTGTCTTGACTCCTAAACTCAATAATTTCTGTTGGAAGTTCAAACTCCTCATTCTATCTTCTGGGCGTTGGAATATTATTGGCTCACATTTAAATAAATCAATTGATTTTGGCATTAAAGTCCACCTTTGATGATGGAGTGTGGATTAAATAGCCCAAAACAGAGTTTTGGAGATTACCTCTCCAATCCTGGCCCATTAAATATTGTACCGTGTATTAAAGAAGAATGTAGTCAAAAACTATATTCAAATTAGCAGTGTTTAAGGAGTAATTATGAGAAAGTGATTTTTACCACTACGCCCACTCTCCCTAATTGTAGGACTTTATATCTGCATATAAATAATAGTATGAGGACGATCTTTGAACACAGTAGATAGAAAAGAAAATACGTAGAAAAAAAAAACAAGAGAGTACGGTAAATACATTGCAGAAAAGAAAAAAAAAAGGTTTCTCCTAATCATCAAGGAGACGTGGAAAGAAAGACCAAGGAGAGGAAAAATCCATAATTGAAAGCAAAAATGAGGCGAGTTAACAAGCAAAGGATGCAGGTAAGTCATTAACTATGTAGTTCCTAAATTACGTTTGTAGAAACATGAATTCATAATTTTCTAAGCATTACATTTATCAAAGTTTACTGAATTTTATATGAAACTACATTTACAGTAAACATAGAAAATTCTTACATGTGGTATCAGAGCATGGTTGTGTGAATTCTTGTTTCTCATGTCGATCTACATACTGAATCTATTGTTCATGCTAAAACAATTTTTCTCCGCAGAATGTTTATTTTGTTCAGGCATGAATTTTTTTTTTTTTTTTTTTTGCATCTATGTGCGCACTATATTTTTTTAAAATTTTCAGATCTCATGAATTTTGGATAGATTTAGCTTTTTTTTTTTCATATCAAATAAATTCGCATACTATATGATATTTTTGGCTTGACTTGCTGATATGATATTGAAAATGCATTGCCTCTTAAATTTAGAAAATTTACATATCAGTTTTTTTTTTCTTTTCATTATTATCCGAAAGTGGTATTTTGTTTATTTCTGATATTATGCAATGTTTTCGAATGTGTTACCGCAGAAAATTTGATAACAACAAATAGTAAGCCTCTTGCAGGCTAAGACGATAGAATTTAAATAAAAATTTTTTCGTTGGATTGCGCCTTAAAAAAAGTTTAAGAACAATGAACAGGAAACAAGTCCCTTGCCCACTGTTGATTACAAGAACTAAACTTATCTACCAACTATGAACTACAGACTACAAACTACGCTAAAACTAGGATAAAATAAAAGAGCAGATTTGCTGTGTGGTGTTGATTGTTGTATCTCTGCTGAGTTGCTCAGTATTTATAGGCCATCTGGTAACCGCCATTCGCGAACTGCCTTGGTAGTGCTTCTGGTAACCGCTTTGACACTGTTGACGACTACCAGTCTTCTCTAGTCCGTTGGGGTTGGTGGTTTTAATCTTTTGTTCTGCTTCTCTTTCTACGGGAAAGTAGGTCTAGTTGTCCTCCTTGGCTTGGCCGGCCAATAGGACTGTCCCCTCGTTCGTGGCCTGACGGACAGGTAAGTCTATTTGATAGACTATCCGTTCTGGCATGGCCAATAAGTCTAATTGGTTGAATGTCTCCTCAGTCCTAGCCTGATGGGCAGGTAGGTAACTGTTCCTTTGGTCCTGGTCTGACAGGCTGATAGGTGACTGTCCCTTTGGTCTTGGCCTAACGGGCAGATAGGTGATTGTCCATTTGGTCTTGGCCTAACGGGCAAATAAGTGATTATCCCTTCGGTCCTGGCCTGACGGGCAGGTAGGTGACCGTCCCTTCGGTCCTGGCCCAACGTACAGATAAGTTTAATTGATATGTTTATTTTGTTTATTTTATTTATTTATTTATTTTTCTCTGTGATAATATTGGCCCCTATTCAAACATTCAAAAGTTATATGTAAACTCTTTCGATGTTTTGAATAATCTTGTTAAGCAATTTTAGGGATCCAATATAATACTATTATTTTTCCATTATCTTATGCTCGAGATTTTGGAAAAAACCCTAAGCCTCCTTATAAGCACTGATTTTCAAAAGAAATGATTTTTTCTTTCCCTTCTTCTTCTTCATCGTTTCTCTCCTCCTTGGTTCTCTTATTCGAACGCCATTTTCTACACCTATAAACCAGACACCGTCTTCCCTCGTCGGGTTCCGCCATCTCCCATCCGTTGCAGGTAAAGGCTCTGCCTCCTTCTTGTATTTCAATGACCGCAAAATATCATGGGTTGGGTTTCGTATATATGACTTCTCCTGGACTTGATTAAGATATTTATTTTATAATCTGTATTGTTTTTGAAACTTGCTTGCCATCGAAATTGTATGCTTGTTGTGCCCTTGTTAAAAAATTGATGGGCATCAGATTTAAAAAAAATAAAAATAAATGGCGGTTGAGTGGGGTAATCATAGCTAAAGACTTTCCTGACCCATAATCCCTTGTCTTTTCTGTCATTAGAAATCATTTTGGATAGGCCAAAGGAATAGGGGTGTCAATTTTGGACACGACCCGAAAACACGAACCCGACTGACACGAACCCGATCGACACGAACCCGATGCAGTTTTGGGTTTTTTTGGTTTAGTCGTTTTTGATTTCTCTAATCCGAAATTTGACCTAAAAATTTTCAGGTCTTGTTCGGATTTGGTATTTCAAGTTCATTTCGGGTTTTGGGTCGTGTTTGGGATTACAGATTTTGTGTTATATCCTTATTAATACCTGACACGAATACGACCCGAACCTGTGAAACCTGAAATATGACCTGATCAACCTGACCGAAACACGACACGAACACGACCCGAAACCTGAAATTGACACCCACCAAGAAATCAATTCAAATTTATTGAATTCGCCCACTATGACCATTAGAAGATACTGAGAATTTAAACAATGGTCGTGAGCATTGTTTCAGAATCGGTATGGTTATTGGCTTAGACTAGCCATATAGTCACCATGTCATTGGCTATTTTGATTATTAGGATCATTCAGGTCACAACGATATGTTTCCCTTCTAGTGCCACTATCTGACTTCATTAATTATGTGTTATAATTTGACAAATATGGTAAACTTCACATTAGAAACCACTGCGTTTGATAAGCTTAACTAGGTTCTTTGTTCAACAATAATTGGATATACTCTTGGTGTTCAGTTAATCCAACCATCATATTCATGCTGAATAATTAAGCACTGCCATTGTCAGTCATTGCCAATTTTACTAAATAGACTGGAAATCATATATAATCCAAATAACAATCACTGGCAATTAAGTTATTGGCAACTCGTATTAGTCATTGCCAATTCTATATTAGTATTTGGTAATTAGTCGTTCCGCAATTTACATTAATAATTGACAATAGATAATTTATAGTTGGCAATTTATCCAATAGCCATGCTCAGAGACAATAAATGTTCCTGGCTTGTTGACTCAATACTATCCACCGTGCTTTTGAACATTTATTTGCAAATAGTAAAGCCAACTGTGATAGCTAATCACTGGCCATATCCTCATCTACCAGTTAATGACTCTGGTCTCATCGAGCTTATCAACTGTGACCACTATCCCAGGGATTCGTTTAATTAGCTCAATTTGGCTTTAGTATTTTCATTTCAAGCGATACTAAGCTCTTGCCAAAGCTGGATTTTCCGATTTACGCTATCTTCAGGCATTTTCTTAGTCTCGTTATAGCATCCTATAGACTAAAAGCCACGTCTTATTTCTCTTTTTTGGCCGCCCATGATAACTTTTGAACATTTGCTTTGTTTTTGTGAGTAAACTTTTACCATGTGCTTCTATTATATTTTTCATATAATTAGAATATTCAGGCATTGTTTACTTGATAGATAATATGTTATATTTAATGATAATATTTTGAAGCTAACCAGTTCATGACTTAGTCCAACCCTTAATAGCTATGGCGGGCATCACCGCTACATCCAATCCAATAATTCCATTCGGGGTTAATGTGGCCCACAAAGGTCGGCCACAGAATTGTCATTATTGGGCAACACCCCTCCTGATCCACCTCTGCAGTGTTCAGGTTCTACCTTGCAATTCCTCCGGCCATTTTTCCTCACCCCTGCTGATGCTGGAGACGCACTTGCCTGTTTATTGGGTCGTGGGAAAAACATTTTGGCTCACTATGAGGGACTTAAATTGGATTGTTTAAGAGTTCGGATTCGATGTATGCCTCCTCTCATTGATATGTACATTGATTGGTACAATAGGATTCGTCCATTTAAGGAAGAACATTGGCGTAAGTATGGTATTGACCAAGCCATTAAGTCCTCCACACCACCCTCTGAGGCTAGGGAAGGGTTTTTGGCACTATGATATGCTTTTGGGATTCGTCAGTGAATGGCTTCCTATTTCCCCATGGCATGATGATCCCTACTTTGTTGGACGTAGCCTTGCTTGCTCGGCTTCCTATTGCTGGGCAGGGCATTTCCACTATCCGCGATGCCCCTTCATATGACATCCAATACCAGAAAGGGACGACCATTTCATCTGAATCATTTATCAGCAGTAACCGAGGCGAGGAGGGTTCGTCAATTACCCCAGAGGAGCACGCGGCTTTTCTCTTATGTTGGTTGAATAGATACATTTTTTGTGCTGGTAACAAGTGCATCGTCCTTCATCATATGGACTTGGCTTGCTTGTTGGTTGCAGGGGGTCGAGTGGCGTTGGGCACCATGTTTTTGGCGGATCTGTATAGAGGTATCAACAAATTAACTGAAAAGATTCGTAATGGTACTGCTCCCTCGACGAGTATTAACGGTCCCATTTGGTTTTTGGAGATTTGGTTTAGACTTTATTTCTCTATCGGGATTCCATATGGGAAACGGGTAGAATTTCCTATGACCTCCACAGTTCTTCCTATAGCTAATGTGATAGCCTCCACCTCCCAATCCAATTCATTGATTGATTTGGTTCGTGATGTTTTGTCTGGGGCTCAGAGTGATGATGTTTTTTCCCCGTATCAGCGCTACATGCATTTGGCGTCCTACCTCCTATGGAAGGATCCAGCTTTGCATTCCCTTTCGATGATGACTCATTCACCAGAGATGATACGACCTCATGGGATTCCATCACCAGGCCCCGACATCTCTTGAACAACAAGTTTTTACTCAAAAAGAAGGTTTGGATTACATCAGAGCCTTACATGCCACACTGTTTCGCCCGTCAAATGGGATGCTGTCAGGGCATCCCTAACGATCTTACCTTGGCCGGTCTGTCACCTAAGAAGAACCCTAGGAGTCTCATCATTGCTGAGCATGGGGCTTCTTATGTAGCCAAAATTCAGTCTTACTTGGGTCATAGATCTATACTCTCTTTCAAGTTACAGGTATGTTCTCTCAGGACTGCCCCAACCTGGTGGTCTACTTTCTGGAGTAAGTGTGGTAATTTTGTTGATCATTACCTCAAGTTCTTGGGCACTGATACAGAAATGGTGCCAAAGAATAGTAAGTCTAAAGCTTCCACCATTGTTACACCGCCTGGGAGTCCAACGAACCTTGCGAGCCCTATACCGCTTCAGTCTTCTAAGAAACAAAAAAACCTTGGGAATACCCAACCGTCTTCCTCCAAAAATAGAGGTGTCGGCTCCAATACAGATCCAGTTGTCTTCTCAGGTAAATGCACTAAACGGTGAATTGTTTTAATTTTGTTCATGTTTATTAGCTAACTTCCACATTCTTCTTGCAGGTAGATACCTCCCTAGACCCTCTCATGGTCCTCTCACTTGGCCTCCCTTAGGCTCTGCTCCTTCTACTCGGCAGGTCAGTACACTTTGTTTCTCACGCTAGATATATACATATATATCATCTTTTTCATTTCTCTATATGGATCAACAAGCATCTGCAGGTCAATTTCTCACCCATGATTCTGCCGCCTCAGGTCCAGAGCCTATTTCTGATGATGAGGTATAGCCTTTGCTTTATTAATATTTGGGTATCAATGACGTATGTACCTTTGTTTTCTTCCATTAAGTCTTTTCATGTTCCCCAGGCCAATTCAGAGGGTTCTGAATGCTCAGCTTCTTCAGGCTCGGAGTCAGAGGTATGCTTATTTTATATCAAAAACTTCTTCCACCATTGTTGTTGGTTTATATCAGTCTGTATATTTTCTATTCATACAGGATGAATCCTATATTATCGAGACGGAACGCAGGCTCAAATGTAAGCATGATACTTCATCAGTTGGTCGGTCTCGTTTTGGAGCTAGTTTGGATGGCCAAGTGACTTGCTCACCGATAAGAGATGTTTCCCTTCCCAACTCGGTACGCATGCACTATCATATATATACATGTATGCATGCATTTTAGGCATGTATATTGATGCACCCTGAGAAACCACATTTAAATAAGCTTAAATTATGATAAAATGGACTTAAATTGCATGCATGTGATCCTATTTTATTGCTTTTTAGTGTACATTTCAGGTGATGTGTAAATATTAATAAGACTGATTAAATTGAGCTTATTGTGTACATTTCAGGTGATGTGTAAATATTAATAAGACTGATTAAATTGAGCTTATTTGAGTTCAATTTACTTTGTTTTATGCTTTTTAATAAGACTTTGGCAATTCTAAGACATTGCAATGATGTTTCAGGCATTGAAACGAAGAAAGAAAGATGTTCGGAGGTCAAAGGATGCAAAATTCGGAATTTTCAACACTGGAAGGCTCCAGAATGCGCCACATAAGCATGGCGGCGCATAAAAATGCTCTCCAGCGCCAGTTTATGCGCCACTTCAACACTTGGGAAAATTTCGGATGGAGGAAGCTTCAGGATGCGCCAGCCCTTCTTGGCGGCGCATAAAAAGCCATTCCAGCGCCACTTTTTGCGCCGATTGTCAAATTTTAGGAAATTGTCAGAATGCACCGCTTCTTCTTGGCGGCGCCTGAAACCACCTTGGAGCCACTTTTTGCGCCGTTTTGGAAAATTCGGAAAATCAGCGTATGCGCCATTGCTCTTTGGTGGCGCCTAAAACCCTCTCCGAGCGCCATTTTATGCGCCGACGTCGCGGTTGAGCAGTTTCTTAACCTCCCGAACTCGGTTTTAAACACCATTTTCTTCATTTCTTCGATATCCAGACTCATATTTTCGAACAATACTCTCTGGAAAACATCTGCTAATGGGAGAAGAAGGCCAGAAACACAAAATCATGTCGGAGGAATGCATCAAGGACGCTGTTCTGGGCGTGTTCTTCCTATTCTAGGTGTTGCCTTTCTTTTTCTTGCATTGTAATGAATTGAAATTGCCTCTAAATGTAATCTGCTATCATGTTTTTAATTTGTAGACGGATTTCTGTGTTGTTCGTGTTAGAAGTGTTCTAGAACGGGAGTTCAGAATCACTTTGAAGTACGAACCTATCTTTTATGGAAGCAATAAAATGTCGATGTTTTATTCTGAAATCTGGAATTCTGATTAATCTGCTTTTGATCGATGTTCTGTGTTTAGGAATAAGAATCTGCTAATTTTGATTGCTTAAACTGGATAAATCTGCTATAATATTAGACTCTGTATTGGGATTGTATGTCAGATGCCTGCAATATTGATCGAGATTTTATGTTTTTATCAATTCTGTAATCTGAAATGTTAATCTGCTAGAAACCAAATTGATCGATCAATCTGTGCCATCTATTTTTAGTAATCTGGCATTAAATCTAATCTGTCTGTATTTTAATATTATTAATTAAATCCAGTTTACTATGTTTTATTGTTATTTTACCATAATTGTTAGATTATTTACACTGTTTTGCATAATTTGAATGTTAGAATCTAATTCCATAAATTCTGCTTTGCTAAATCGGGAGATAAAAAGTAGAATTAATATTTTAGTACCGGAATTGGGAATAAATTACATTAAAAATGGATTCTGGCATGTGCACAATGATTTGGGAAATGAAAAGTGCCTATTAATTGCTATAGGAAAATTTGTATGCTTGGGAAAGACTCAAATTTAGGCCTAGAATAATGATTGCAAAATGTTAGATAATCTAATCAGCTTCCATGAAGTCCGTTTAAGCATAATTTGAAGTGTTAGTAGATTATTATATTTTTAATCTTTATAAAAATATTTAAATTTAAGAAATTGATTTTTAGAACATTGGGAAATGTCAAATCATAATGCAATTTCTATTTTATAATAAAGATGACAATATTTAAAATATTACAATCAACTCCCATTAGTATTTTTATCAATTAAAACTTTAATTTGCTTTATTTTAATTTACTGTCACTGTTCTTAATTTAAATCACCATTAGAATTAATCAAAATCTTTTTAAATATATTAAATATAATTAATGAACTTAAGAACAAATAAAATTTCTCCGGAATGAAATAATATTCTGAAATTCCCTGTGGATTCGACCTGGTATTCACCGGTTTTTATTACTTGATGACAACCATCCGCTTGTGGTAAAATATGAGTGGTGAAAATCACCCATCAAGTTTTTGGCGCCGTTGCCGGGGAATTTGTTGTGAACTTTTAATTGTTTTTAGTTTATTAATTTAAATTTATTAAGTTAAATATTAATTTAACTGTTACTTATTTTATTTTATTTTATTTTATACTTGCAGTGCGAAGCAAACAAGCAGAAATAGCTTATGATCCTGAAATTGAACGTACTCTTAGAGCTATTAGATTAGGGAAACGTAGGAGACCAGCTCAGTTGGAAATTTTAATTAATTCATCCTCTGATGAAGAAAACTATTCTCCAACGACTGGAGTTTCAACAATTCTAACTAATCAATTAGTTGCTCAGTTCAATAAGTTAAACATGGCAGCGAATGATAATGATAATTAGGGTAATAATGGAGGTAACGGTGGTGATTTGGAGCACGATGATCAAGCTGAAATGACCATTGAAGAACACTTACAAGGAACTAGTGGAAATCTGCTTAATAGAACTCCTAGGCATGATGTAGATGCTTTAAGCTTTACCCTTCAGCCTGCACTAATCACTATGGTTCAAGCTAATCAATATAATGGATCACCTACGAATGATGCTGTAGAACACATAAGGAACTTTCTGGACTATTGTGACACAGTGAAAATAAATGGTGTTACTAGTGATGAAATTAAGTTGAGATTGTTCTCGTTTTCACTCAGAGATAAGGCTAAAACTTGGTACAACTCACTTCAATTAAGGGATGTCACTACTTGGGATAAAATGTTAAAAGCTTTCTTAGAACAATTTTTCCCACCATCTAAGGTTATTGAATTGCAAGAAAAAATCAAAGAATTTGTGCAAGATGAGGGTGAAACTTTACTTGAAGCATGGGATAGATATAACACTTTATTGGCACGATGCACGAATCATGGCTTTGAAGATTGGCAGCAGATGCACTTCTTCTACAATGGATTGATTGATCATTGGAGGAACTTGTTGGATGCAGCGGCTGGAGATTCTTTTCTATCTATAGGACCTTCTAGAGCTAAGGAAATAATTGAGAAAAAGATATCTAATATGAAAAAATTTCCTGGTAAGAAAAATGCTAGAAATAAAACAAAAGGGGGAATCTATGAGGTAGAAAAGGCAGTTGCTATAGATTCTAAGTTAGATGCTTTAATGAGGGAAGTTTCTACGCTTAAGAAAGGCCAAGCTAAAGTTGTGAGATGCGGTATTTGTCATGGACCTCACGAGTCATCAGCTTGTCACTTGCTTGATCAAGGACTTCAAGAGACTATGCAGTGTGAGAGCACTGAGGAGCAAGTGGAAGATGTGAACTACATGGGAAATAGGCAGTAGAATTACAACCAAAACCGACCTCAAAACCAAAATTTCTACCCTAATCAAAATTCTCAATTCCAACAAAACACTTATCCACAAAACAACCGTCAATCTTATCCACAAAACCAAAATCAAAATTACCCAAATCAAAATCAAAACTTTCAAAACCAAAATCAAAATCAGAATCAAAACTATAATCAAAACCGAAATCAGAATCAACCTTTCTACCCTAACCAACAGCCTAGGAACTTTCAACCTCAACAACAGCTGCAACAAAATCAAGTAAGTGATGAAGTTAATTTAAAAGAGTTAATGAGCACAATCGTGTCTCAACAACAAACAATTCAGCAAATGCAAGCCTCAATGAGAAATCTGGAAGTGCAAGTTGGTCAAATTGCTAGGGACACTTCAAATAGACAGCAAGGAACACTACCAAGCATGCCTGATCCTAATCCAAAAGAGCAATGTAAAGCAATCACTTTGAGGAAAAAAAAGGAATTACCTAATCCTTACCCTACCTTAGATGATCCAGAGGTTTCAGCTGATACTGTAGACGATCAAGGTGAGGATGCAGAGAAAGAAAGTCAGCAGAAGGATTCTGAGGAGCCTAAGGAGAGTGAGAGAGTTAGTGTTGACAGGAGTAAGGATAAGGGAAAGTCTACTGTTCCAGTTAAGTCATATCAGCCACCCATCCCTTACCCACAGCGTCTTAAAAAGGCTAAGGAAGATAAAGATTATGCTAAATTCTTTGAAGTCTTTAAGAATTTAAGAATTGATATTCCTTTTTCTGATGCTATAGCACAAATGCCTGTGTATGCTAAGTTTTTAAAAGAAATTCTATCAAAAAAGAGGAGTGTTGATGATGAAGAGAAAGTGACACTGACAGGGGAATGCAGCGCAATCTTACAAAGAAGGCAACCTATTAAACAAAAGGATCCTGGGAGTTATACTATTCCGTGCATTATTGGCACTAAAGAATTTAACAAAGCTTTGTGTGATCTCGGGTCTAGTATTAATCTGATGCCTCTACATGTCTTTAGAGAACTAGGAGTAGGAGTTGTGAAGCCTACTAGGATGCAGCTACAGCTTGCTGATAGATCCATTAGGACTCCCTTAGGCATTGTAGAAGATGTTCATGTTCAAGTAGAGAGCTTCATTTTCCCTGTTGATTTTGTTGTTCTTGATATGGAAAAAGACATTGATATCCCTCTGATTTTAGGTAGACCATTTCTTCAAACTGGTAGGGCTATGGTAGACATGGATGATGGTAAAATTACACTTAAAGTAGGTAATGAACAAGTGTCGTTTGATATTTCTAAGACAACTAAAACACAACACGCTAGTTCTGACACCTATCCGTGTAATAGAGTCACAGCTATCTATCAGGAGGATGAGGTGATTGAGAGAGAGTTCTTTACTAGACACGATCCCTATAGGAAATTTGAGCAGTTAGTGGAGAGTTGTGAAGACTTAGCTGAAAGTAAGTGTGAGGGAGGATTACCTGTGCAAGTAACATGTGCAATTGAAGAATCTAAGTTAGTCCCGTCTGTTGAAAAGCCACCTAAGTTGACATTGAAGGAGCTGCCATCACACTTGAGGTATGTTTTTCTTGGTGAGAATGATACTTTACCTGTTATTGCAAGTAATAAATTAAATGATGATCAATTAACTGCATTAACCCAAGTGTTGAGTAAGCATGTTAGAGCAATAGGTTGGACAATAGCTGACATCAAGGGACTGAGTCCAGCATTGTGCACACATCGGATTTACATGGAGGAGGACGACAAGCCAGTTAGACAGCCCCAAAGGAGATTGAATCCACATCTACAAGAAGCTGTAAGAGCAGAGGTGATTAAACTACTCGATGCAGGTATTATCTATCCTATTTCTGATAGTCAGTGGGTGAGTCCAGTACAAGTAGTGCCTAAGAAAGGAGGTATGACTGTGATTAGAAATGAAAATGGTGAATTAGTACCCACTCGACCTACTACTGGATGGCGTGTTTGCATTGATTATAGGAGATTGAATGATAAAACTAGGAAAGATCATTTTCCATTACCTTTTATTGATCAAATGCTAGAGCGTTTAGCTGGTCATGAATTTTATTGCTTTTTAGATGGCTATTCTGGTTATAATCAAGTTCCAATTGCACCTGAGGATCAAGATAAAACTACTTTTACATGTCCTTACGGTACATTTGCATATAGGAGAATGCCATTTGGTTTGTGTAATGCTCCAGCTACATTTCAGAGATGCATGATGTCTATATTTTCTGATTTAATTGAGACATGCATTGAGGTATTTATGGATGATTTTTCTGTATTCGGGTCTGATTTTGAAAAATGTTTAATTAATCTGGAAAAAGTTCTGATTAGATGTGAAGAGTCGAATTTGGTTCTTAATTGGGAAAAATGTCATTTTATGGTTAATGAAGGTATTGTCTTAGGACATAGGATTTCTAAAAATGGCATCGAAGTTGATAGGGCTAAAGTAGAAGTGATTGCAAAAATTCCACCTCCTAATAATCTAAAAACTTTGAGAAGTTTTCTGGGTCATGCTGGATTTTATCGAAGGTTCATAAAAGATTTTTCAAAAATTGCATTACCTCTGTTTAAGCTGCTATGTAAAGATGTTGAGTTTGATTTTTCTGATGAGTGTATTGAGGCGTTCAGTAGGATCAAGGAAGCACTGATAACTGCACCGATTATTCAGCCACCCGACTGGAGCCTGCCATTTGAGATCATGAGCGATGCTAGTGACTTCGCTGTTGGTGCAGTATTGGGTCAACGAAAGGATAAGAAACTTCATGTTATTTATTATGCTAGTCAGGCTTTAAATACTGCACAGAAAAATTATGCCACTACTGAAAAAGAGCTTTTATATGTTGTTTATGCATGTGAAAAGTTTAGGCCATACCTGATAGGCTCAAAAACTGTGGTTTACACTGATCATGCTGCTATTAAATATCTGTTTGCAAAGAAAGATGCTAAACCACGGTTAATTAGATGGGTATTATTGTTACAGGAATTTGACTTGGAAATTAGAGATAGAAAAGGAGATGAGAATCCTGTAGCTAATCATTTATCTAGACTTGAGCATGAAAAAGGGGAAGGAAGATTAATTAATGATGCATTTCCTGATGAAAATTTGTATTTAATTAATAACACTTCCTCTGATCCGTGGTTTGCTGATTTTGTGAATTATTTGGCATGCGGTGTAATTCCTGATCATCTAAAATGGCATAGCCAGAAACAAAAATTTAAAACTGATGCTAAATATTTTATTTGGGATGAACCTTATTTGTTTAGACTTTGTTCAGATCAAATCGTAAGGAGATGCATCCCGGATGAAGATTTTGAGAAAATATTAAAGGCTTGCCATGAAGGACTTGGAGGAGGACATGTTGGACCGAATATGACAGCTCATAAGGTACTCGAAGGTGGTTTATATTGGCCTAATATTTATAGGGATGCTAGATCATTTGTGCAAAAATGTGACGTATGTCAAAGGGCTGGTAACATCACTAAAAGAGATGAAATGCCTTTAAAAGGAATTATGCCTGTTGAGTTGTTTGATTTGTGGGGGATTGATTTTATGGGTCCATTTCCACCATCTAATGGGAAATTATATGTTCTAGTTGCTGTAGAATATGTGTCAAAATGGGTAGAAGCTGAAGCATGTGCGTTGAATGATGCTAAACAAGTGATTAAATTTTTGAAAAAGCAAATTTTTACTCGTTTTGGTGTGCCTAAAGCAATCATTAGTGATGGTGGATCTCATTTTGTTAATTGGGCTGTTAATCAATTGTTATCTAGATTTCATGTTCATCATAGGATAACAACACCCTATCATCCTCAAGCCAATGGTCAAGTAGAAGTCACTAATCGTGAGATTAAAAAGATTTTGGAAGCCACGGTAGGAAAATCTAGAAAAGATTGGGCTTTTAAGTTAGATGAAGCATTATGGGCTTATAGGACAGCATTTAAAACACCTATAGGTATGACTCCTTTTAAATTGGTTTATGGTAAAGCTTGTCACTTACCTTTTGAACTTGAGTTTAAATCACTTTGGGCTATGAAGAAATTAAATTTTGAATTTAAAGAAGCTCAAGAGAAAAGGAAAATAGATCTTACTGAGTTAGAAGAAATAAGGCGTCATGCTTATGACAATGCTTTAATTTATAAAGAAAGAACAAAGCTTTATCATGATAAAATGCTTAGGCCTAAGGTGTTTGAAGCTGGTCAATTAGTGCTTTTATTTAATTCTAGATTTAAACTCTTTCCTGGTAAATTGAAAACGAAATGGTCAGGACCTTTTAGGATTGCGAAGGTGTTAGATAATGGTGCAGTCGTTTTAAAAGCTGAAGATGAAAGGGAATTTACTGTAAATGGTC
This sequence comes from Hygrophila difformis, assembly GCA_030278955.1. Lineage (NCBI taxonomy): Eukaryota > Viridiplantae > Streptophyta > Magnoliopsida > Lamiales > Acanthaceae > Hygrophila > Hygrophila difformis. The sequence continues at coordinate 48,342,248 of JAOANR010000003.1, forward strand.
AAAGACTTAAACATTATTTTGGAGATGAAGTTAAATTCATCGAACAAATTAATGTTAAGCCATTGGTTGTTTAAATCTACTTATTGAAGTAAATGCATTGCATGTTTAATTATGTTGAGTTTTGATTTATTAAAATTTATAAAAACCAATAAAAATTATAAAATGGCAGAAAAAGACAAAAATATTTTGCATTTTATTGTTTATGTGCTTTTAGTTGTTTTACTGTTTTTATTAAAGTAAGTCGTGTTTTCATTTTAATTATGCTGTTTAATTGTTATGCTATGTATTGTATGTGTTCAATAAATTGAGTAGGACATTGCTTTGAATTAGAATAAGTAGCAAAATGTTGAGAAATGATGGATTCATGTGTGCTTGGAAGATTGATCTTGATATGTGTATTTTGACTCGGTGATGAATTAAGGAGAATGATCTATATAAACTAGTTGATTTAATTGAGGAGAATTATGATCCGGAATGATTTGAGGAGCCTATTTATGCTAAATCTGACTTGCTAACCTTAGGGAGTGTATTGACTATCATTTTGGTTGAATTTGAACTGAATTTCGAGTGTCACAGGCTCAGTTTAGGCGCCACACCTTCATGGTGGCGCCCAAAACCAAGCTCAGGCGCCATTTTATGCACCAATTTCAACCTTGGAAAAATTTTAAGTCAGTTTTTGCGCCACATATGCTTTGTGGCGCATAAAACTGCTCCCTAGCGCCAAAAATTGCGCCACTTTTAAACTTGGAGAAAATTGAAGTCAGGTTATGCGCCACTTCTTCTTTGTGGCGCATAAAATCACTCTGGAGCGCCATTTGATGCGCCATTTTCGGACTTGGGATTTTTCAGAAAATTCTCAGGCGCCACTTGTACTGAGTGGCGCCTAAAACACCATCCAAGCGCCATTTTGGCGCATCGACCCGCGGGTCAGAACCCTGACCCGGGTCCAAAATCGGGATTTTTACCCCAAAATTCACCTCCTCTTCTCATTTTTCATCCATTCGACCGAGCCTCCTCCTTTCTTTCTCAAGACCGAGCGCCATTCTTCTTCCCAAGCGACACCATCCGCGCCACTTTGGTAAGAATTCTTCCAATTCTTGTTTCTTCCTATCAATTCTCATCTACATTGTCAATTCTCATTCCAAAAACCCCAATTTTTGCTTGTTTACCCAAATTAGGGTCAAGAACCCTAGTTTTCTAACTTTGGGGAATCCTCTTCAAAGTGTTCAAATCCTTCAATCTAGGTAAGAACGGCTATCCTAATTCAATTGTTATCATATTCTAGTGCTTTAAATTACATTAATTTTGGTATTGGTATTGTTACTTGAATTTTGGGTTTTTGTAGAGTGTGGGATAAAATTTGATTTTGAGTATCTAAATCCTAGTTTAAACTTGAACAAAATGTTGTAGAACATGGATTGAATGCATTTGGTGAAATTTTTGGATTAACATTAAAAATTTGGAACTTTTAGAATTCAAAAATCTGAAAATTTCTTTTAATTAAATAAAATGGCGTTTTTGATAATTAAATGGATAAAACATCACTAGAATATGTCATTTTAAATATATTGAAGTTGTAAGCTCATTTTTATGTCAAGAATTCCATGTTTTTCATTATGTAAGTCAAATTGGGCATTTTTGATAAAAACTCTTTTATTTATAATTAGAATAGGTTGATTTATCATATAAATAAATTGGAATGGATTTAAACATTAATTTAAACCATTTAGGATAAACTAGTTTATTAAGTTAGGTTATTTTATTTATTAAATCTGGAAATTTAATAAAATAGGAGTTTTTATTAAAAAAGTGTGTCCTAAATGTGAATTTTAAACTTTGGAATAAAAAGGATGATACATTTGAACAAAGTTTAGGATTTGTGAGCCTTAAAATGCAACATTTTGGTCATTGAGTCATATAAATCCCACATTCTAGGTTGATGTATATGTTTGCTTTATACTTAACACTTAAGTTAAACCTTTGGTTTAAACTTAAGTGTGAGGATGAGAGGTAATGCATATATATGATACTAACCCATCATTTTTGTACAATCAGGTGCCAATATAATGTATAATCCTCCAAATCTCCCTAAGAAATCGGGTTATAGGTATATACCGATGCCCGAGGGGAGATTGGGGATTTATGATCCACAGTCACCGGATAGCGTTCCTACTCCTATTCCTGATGAGCATGTTTTTGAAAATCGCAGACTCCGCACTAAAAATTCGACACAGATGGATCAGCCCCAAGGATCAGGTGGTGCTTCTAAGTCCAAGGGACTTCTCTCCTATTTTAGGAAGAGTAAGTCCAAGAGCGGTGCATCTTCCAGACACACTACAGTGCCCGCTGATGACCATCAGGAGGTCAATCAGCCTGATCAGCCTGACCAGCCCGATCAGCCTCAGCCTGAGGCATCGGATCATTCACAGGCCCCCACTAGAGCCTCTCGGGGGAAGGCACCCGCTACTACTTCTACTTCCTCTCGACCTAGGAGGGGGAGATCTGCAGCATTAGTTATACAGGAGCCTGTCCCTGAGGCTGTAGGAGGAGAGGAAGATGAGGAGGAGGTTGATCAGGAGGAGCAGGAGGATAGGGGAGGACCGAAAAAGCAGGATCCTAGAGCGTATGTCCCCGACTTGCAGTATGTCAGTCCGGGCATATTTGATGCCACTGTGTTTAGGAGTGCCAGAGCCTACGAGTTATACAAGAGGTTTCACAAGAAGAGGATCATTGCCGATAGAGGATTTTCAGACAGAGATCTGCAGCACCCCCTACTCAGTGATGCTATCAGATCCAGAGGTTGGGAGAGATTTGTTAGACATCCAGTCGGGACATATTCATGGGAGTTGACTAGGCTGTTTCTAGCCAACGCTGAGGAGGAGGATTCTTGGATTTTTGGGGTTAGAGTACCCATTACTCCTCAGCACATCAACCAGTTTTTCGGATTAGTGGATGTGCCTTACGGCAGGGATTTTTGGGAGCCAGTTATGAGGGCTGATGATAGGGAGGAGATCAAGAAGCTTGTCTTGATGTCTATGTTTGAGGGTCAGGAGGATGTCCTCACATATGATGACGATGACATGAGTAGGTTACATGGGCCTGATATGGATGCACCCATGTATCAGCTGCTCATGTTCTACAGATCTAGACTGAGTCCTTCGACTCACACTTCTGGACCTACTGCTGTGGATATGTACGTCCCATACTGCATTAAGGTGGGGAACCCGGTTAACATGGGAGAGCTTATAGCATTGGAGTTGAGACAGACACCGGGGGTGTCTAAGAGATCTGCTCTCATGTTTCCTAGCTTGATATGGCAGCTGTGTGCACAGGCAGGAGTGGATATGGGGCAGTTTGACAGAGACTGGAGGATGAGGCCCCCTATTCCCTTTGGGAAGAGAAACTTCAAGCTGCCTGGGATTAGATGCAAGCCTATGATATTACCGAGGGAGTTACCCAGGCAGTCACCGCCACCTGCACCTTCACATGCTAGCCAGGAGCATTCTGAGGCTCCTTCGCAGTCCACCCGGGGTACACGAGGTGGTAGAGGTAGAGGTAGAGGACGTGGCAGAGCTCAGCCACAGCAGTCGCAGCAGTCACATCAGCAGTATCCGGGAGAGCCGGATTGGGCTAGGGCATTGAGGATTGATCAGCAGACGATGATGACCAACCAGCAAAACTGGATGAACACTATGGATGAGCGAATGAGGTTGGTAGCTCAGAGACAAAACTTCTTGAGCGATCAGATCGAAAAGAATGCCCGAGCCCAGGCTTATCATGCAGCCAGACTTGAGTATTTTATGTCCCAGAGCTTAGGACAGCGGTATGTCGCTCCTCAGACACCTTCTGAGGACGATGATGATGAGGACTACGTTGGGTCTGGGGATGGTAGCGATGAGGATGCTGAGGATGCTGAGGATGCTGATGCTGGAGATGGGTCTGAAGAAGTGGGTGATAACGATGATGATGATTCTGAGGACTCCGACTGACTGAGAGAGATGAGCGATAGATAGGCTTATGATCATTATAGATGACATGTATTGATAGGCCTATGTATTTGACTCTATTGCGCTTCTGAGTTTATTTTGCTACATTTCAGTATTTACATTTGGGTTGTAATTGTCCTAACTCTATTTTCTTTTATTACTTTTGCTATCTTAGACTTGTTATTTCTATTATCTATGTTCTTGTAATTTTATAGAGTAATAGATGAAGTTTAAATGAATTTTAAGGTTTTTAGTTGCTTTTTAATTCAATAAAGTAGCTCTTACCAATAACATGCTTAATTGAGTGTTTTGAACTGGTTAAAAGATCAATGAAGTTTATTTGAACTAGATTGAGGTGTAAATGAAGTGAAATTGGTATTGTTGAGCGATTTGGAGATTTTGGACATCATGGGGAAGAACTTAGGAAAAACACATTCTGCTCGAATTGACACAGAATGCGCCATTTAGGCATAGTGGCGCCTAAAAACACCCTTAAGCGCCATTTCATGCGCCAGAAAACTTAGAAATTCTTCTAAGTTTTTCCAAAATGCGCCACACATGCTTGATGGCGCATAAATCTGCCTTTCTGCGCCACTTTTTGCGTCGCAGAATTAAAGTTTTTCCAAGTTGGCTTCAGGATGCGCCACTTCTTCTATGTGGCGCAAAAAACCCCCTCCCGGCGCCAATTTTTGCGCCATTGTAATTTTTAAAATTTTTATTATTTTTAAAATGCGCCAGTTGTGCTTGGTGGCGCCTGGAAGTGATCTCCTGCGCCACTTTTTGCGCCATCGACGCAAATCTTTCAAAAATTCGCGAATCCAAAATATCCAAGTCATATCTATTCGATTTTTGGGATCCTAAACAGCATTATACTAACTCCAAATCATATGTTTAGTGTATATTTGGATCTAGATTAAATCAATCCCGCCATATCTCAACAAAATCAAGATTTCACCTCTTTAAAAAGAGGCATGACCGATCGGTCACACCCTCAATCTCAAATCTGTCAATTTTTCTCTTCTTCCAGTTTAATTAGCTTTCCAATCCCAATCCTTTCTTCCTAAAATTCTGCCACCATGAGACCAAAGAGAAAGAATAACCCAAGGAACAATGGTGGAAAGAAATTGAAAGCCACAGAGCCTGCCCCATCACAGACACCAGAAATTAATGAACCCATTCTGGAGCCGGCTGCTGTGGGAGCTGAAGATGACTTTGTAAACAATCTGGTAGCTCCCGACTCGTATAATGGTTATGATACTTCCTTCAATTCTGCTCAACCAACGGAGGATGATCCACAGCAAGAAGAAGACGTCGCTGAATCCCCGGAGGAAATCTCACCAGAAATTCCTCGTGAATCTAAAACCAAGAGGAAGAGTCACAATAGAAAGAACGATACTACTCCTCTGGAAGAATTAACAGGAGATACTTTTAATCCGGCCATTTTCATCAATCAAACTGCGTATTCTTATTATCAGAAGATGGCGGATAGATGGATTTTTGCAGATAAAGGGTTCACTGAAGCTGACATGGAGAGATTTTCGGTTCATGATGCTCTCATGAGTCGAGGATGGATGAAATTTGCTGCGCATCCGGAAGGAGTTTATTCTTGGGAGCTTACCAGACAGTTATTGTGCAATGCTCAGTATGATCACTACACTTCATGGATTAGAGGAGTGCCTGTGCCATATGGTCCTGCGGTGATCAATGAACTTTATGGTACTGTGGATGTTTCTTGCCCAGCTACGAAGAAGAAGCACTTCCATGACCCTATTTATGAAGAGGAAGGAGGACCCGAATTGGAGAAAAGAATTTTGAAAGAGATGTTTGAAACTCAAAAGAGGGTGGCCTACATTGGAGAGAAGAAGGCGAATGTTGTAGCTACTTTAATGGCTGCACCGCTTTATCAGATCTACCTGCTCTACAAGCATAAGGTATTTCCTACTTCACACACTTCACAACCGAGTGCAGAAGATCTTTATTTTGTGTATTGTGTGAAGAACGGGCTACCTATTGATATTGGAGAGATGATAGCATATGAGCTGGATAAAATGGCGTCTGACACTGCACGAATTGTGCTGGGATTTCCTGCACTGATCTGGACCCTTTGTGAAAGAGCTGGAGTGAACATGACTGCCTATGCTCATGATGTGAAGCCAAAGCCCCCTATTTCTTTCAAGAATTTCTATCATAAGCCTGGAGTAAGATGTGCAGAGCTTGGCTACCCTACCACATCCCGTGGGACACCCACTTGTCATCCTGATAGACCTAGTACATCTGGTACTAAGGTAGAGCCTGCAGAGATCGCAATCAATAGGATGACCTATGAGATTCATCAGCTTAGAGAGGAGATGAAGAGGAAGGAAGATAGTACACGAGCACAAATTTCACAACTTTCTAATAGACTTGAATTTTTCATGTCTGAAAGTCTAGGTGATCGATATATTCCTCCTACTACTAGTTCGAGCTCTACAGGGGATGATGATGTTCCTAGGGAAGATGAAGTAGATGATTCGAATGGATCTTTAGAAATCTAGATTTTTGATTAGATAGGAATGCTCCCTTTTTGGTTTAATTTGTAATAGTTAGAACTATTTTGGTGCTATTTTGCTTATTCAATTAGTTTCTTTATGTAATAGTTGCTAGAATTTGTGGTATTTTGCTTTTGGTAAATTTATAAAATTTAAATATTTTAATTAAATCTGTCCATAATTATTTAATTGATAAAATGTGCCTACAAAATAAATAAAAATCTGAAATTTAATAATAAAATCTGAATTTAAATAAATTATGGATGAGGTTTAATTATTTTAACTTATAATTTGCCATGTGTTCTAATGATCATCTTTTGTATGAGCAAATACCATATAAATATAAAAAGAAGCAGGATATACGGCAAGAAGCAAGCAAAAGGGGAACAATCAATACGGTGAAAGAATTTCTAGGATCTACATATTCCAGGTGTGATCTTTTCATGTATTATGTTATCAATTCACATGAAGAATATGGTAAGAGCTTGAGTTAATTTAATTTTAGTTTATTTTCTTATTTTCTTATTTTCTATGCTTTAAATAAAATAGTACATGCATGTCTAGTTATTTTAACTTTAAATTGTGTTTTCCCAGTGGTGCTATTATTTAGAGATTATCACATCAATGCCAATCTGGAGAAAATCCAAATAAGTCTAAATGTTCTGCTCTAATCCGATTTTACAATTTAATGGGTGTTAGGTTTCTTAGTTTAAAGTTCTAGACTATATCAAATTGTTATGCAAGTTGTTTGGGCTATTAATGACAATTCTACTTGCCTTGCAGAAAGCTTTTTGATTAATTAGACTAGTTATTTAAAATGTGGAGAGTTATCATTATTTATAAACAAATATGCTCGTTCCAAGTCTTTTTAAATGCTTAATTAAAATAAAGTCAGAGTGAGAACCCTGTAAAAAAAAAAAACAAAACAAAACAAGTTATCTTGCAAAAAGAAAAAGAAAAGAAAATTAAAGAATGCAAGATTAAAAAAAAAAAAAAGGAAAAAAGAGAAGAGAAAAACAGGGTGATTAAATAAAAAAATTCATAAACTCTTGACTGGATGACTGGCACATATTCGGTGACACGAGTAGCTTTTGGAATTCAACCGTCTACAACTCAGCCAAAGTGTCTAGAATATAGTGAAACCTAGCCATAGATTGAGCATATTTAAAGACTGGAAAAGAAAAGCATATTTACATTATTCGCTTTCCCATATTGAGTGCTAGGTATAATTAATCTGTTTTCTGTATTGTAAGTGTTTTGGATATCTGGTTCTAACAGCTGATGCATATCAATTTGCCTAGTTCTAGTACATTAAACTTTGAACCCTCTTATCTCATTTTGTTGTTGAAATCTATGATTTGGCAGAACTATAGAGACTTTATCTTTATTATCTTGATTGGCAAGTTAATGTGCTAATTGATCTCATTGCTCAAGGGACGAGCAATATTTAAGTGTGAGGATGTTGATGCACCCTGAGAAACCACATTTAAATAAGCTTAAATTATGATAAAATGGACTTAAATTGCATGCATGTGATCCTATTTTATTGCTTTTTAGTGTACATTTCAGGTGATGTGTAAATATTAATAAGACTGATTAAATTGAGCTTATTGTGTACATTTCAGGTGATGTGTAAATATTAATAAGACTGATTAAATTGAGCTTATTTGAGTTCAATTTACTTTGTTTTATGCTTTTTAATAAGACTTTGGCAATTCTAAGACATTGCAATGATGTTTCAGGCATTGAAACGAAGAAAGAAAGATGTTCGGAGGTCAAAGGATGCAAAATTCGGAATTTTCAACACTGGAAGGCTCCAGAATGCGCCACATAAGCATGGCAGCGCATAAAAATGCTCTCCAGCGCCAGTTTATGCGCCACTTCAACACTTGGGAAAATTTCGGATGGAGGAAGCTTCAGGATGCGCCAGCCCTTCTTGGCGGCGCATAAAAAGCCATTCCAGCGCCACTTTTTGCGCCGATTGTCAAATTTTAGGAAATTGTCAGAATGCACCGCTTCTTCTTGGCGGCGCCTGAAACCACCTTGGAGCGCCACTTTTTGCGCCGTTTTGGAAAATTCGGAAAATCAGCGTATGCGCCATTGCTCTTTGGTGGCGCCTAAAACCCTCTCCGAGCGCCATTTTATGCGCCGACGTCGCGGTTGAGCAGTTTCTTAACCTCCCGAACTCGGTTTTAAACACCGTTTTTCTTCATTTCTTCGATATCCAGACTCATATTTTCGAACAATACTCTCTGGAAAACATCTGCTAATGGGAGAAGAAGGCCAGAAACACAAAATCATGTCGGAGGAATGCATCAAGGACGCTGTTCTGGGCGTGTTCTTCCTATTCTAGGTGTTGCCTTTCTTTTTCTTGCATTGTAATGAATTGAAATTGCCTCTAAATGTAATCTGCTATCATGTTTTTAATTTGTAGACGGATTTCTGTGTTGTTCGTGTTAGAAGTGTTCTAGAACGGGAGTTCAGAATCACTTTGAAGTACGAACCTATCTTTTATGGAAGCAATAAAATGTCGATGTTTTATTCTGAAATCTGGAATTCTGATTAATCTGCTTTTGATCGATGTTCTGTGTTTAGGAATAAGAATCTGCTAATTTTGATTGCTTAAACTGGATAAATCTGCTATAATATTAGACTCTGTATTGGGATTGTATGTCAGATGCCTGCAATATTGATCGAGATTTTATGTTTTTATCAATTCTGTAATCTGAAATGTTAATCTGCTAGAAACCAAATTGATCGATCAATCTGTGCCATCTATTTTTAGTAATCTGGCATTAAATCTAATCTGTCTGTATTTTAATATTATTAATTAAATCCAGTTTACTATGTTTTATTGTTATTTTACCATAATTGTTAGATTATTTACACTGTTTTGCATAATTTGAATGTTAGAATCTAATTCCATAAATTCTGCTTTGCTAAATCGGGAGATAAAAAGTAGAATTAATATTTTAGTACCGGAATTGGGAATAAATTACATTAAAAATGGATTCTGGCATGTGCACAATGATTTGGGAAATGAAAAGTGCCTATTAATTGCTATAGGAAAATTTGTATGCTTGGGAAAGACTCAAATTTAGGCCTAGAATAATGATTGCAAAATGTTAGATAATCTAATCAGCTTCCATGAAGTCCGTTTAAGCATAATTTGAAGTGTTAGTAGATTATTATATTTTTAATCTTTATAAAAATATTTAAATTTAAGAAATTGATTTTTAGAACATTGGGAAATGTCAAATCATAATGCAATTTCTATTTTATAATAAAGATGGCAATATTTAAAATATTACAATCAACTCCCATTAGTATTTTTATCAATTAAAACTTTAATTTGCTTTATTTTAATTTACTGTCACTGTTCTTAATTTAAATCACCATTAGAATTAATCAAAATCTTTTTAAATATATTAAATATAATTAATGAACTTAAGAACAATTAAAATTTCTCCGGAATGAAATAATATTCTGAAATTCCCTGTGGATTCGACCTGGTATTCACCGGTTTTTATTACTTGATGACAACCATCCGCTTGTGGTAAAATATGAGTGGTGAAAATCACCCATCATATATATATATATATTTTAGGTAAGTAATTAGCCCTTTTTGTTGCAGGCTGAGTTGGGGGAGATGGAGCGGAAATCAAAGTATGATTATAATCGAGTGGTAGATCGAGTGGACGCTCAAATTGACCACCAAGGAAATATCTCCCCATCCAGGCCAAGTATCCCTTCCCCTCATTCAAATGGCAAGCTTATGGCTAACCCTGGGACAACGTTCGAGACAGACAACAATTCACTATCACCGGGTGTGTCCGATCCTGTTGCCATAGCTGTCAACCCTCACAGTCACGGGCCGAGTCCGACCCTACCATCACAGTGGTATATATATATATATATATATATATATATGCTTGGAAGCCAAGTTCTAACATATTTTGTGTTCATCATTTGTAGGTGGTTTCTGCAGACATTAGTTTAATTGGTGCTTCTCAAACAACCTGTAGGGCTATTGGAGCCGTCACCCCCGCTACCCCCTTATCCATTGGCAATACCCCTGTTTTGCCATCTGCTACTATGGCTCGTGCTAATCCTCCCATAGGAGTAGAGTTGACCAGCCTGGTAGGCAACTTTCATTTATGCTTCTACAAGACAATCTAATTTTAACTAGATCTCACCATCATCCTTGTGATACAGCCACCTACTCATGCTTCGGGTCTCATAGATAATACTCCTTCAGTGGTTACAACCAATGTAAGCTCAAAAATCCAGGTAGTGACCGCCTTCCCTTTATTTTTTCACTAATTGGTCGTGTGCGCGTTGATGATGCTCGTCGGAGGCGGACTCCTAGCTTGTCCGAGCTTATTGAGCGTTTGAGCGGGGACGTCGGTAGGTGATGTGACATTTGAAGATTTTTGTCAGGTAGAGATTGCACTGTCAGACTATTTAATATCGGGCATGATTGCTGATAACAAGATCAACTTGGTCGAAGGGGCCATGCAAGATATCGCTCATCTTCGTGTAGTGGTGCCTCCGATCGCGGCGGAATGTGATAGGGTGGACAATTAGGCTCCCCCTTTTCATCTCGCCACTTTGAAGAATGACCTTCAGGCCTCAACTTCTCGTGTCCAGGCATTGCGCCTTCAAGAAGCAGCAGTGGTCGAAAAGATTCAACAGAAAAAGAAAGAGTTGGAATCATTGGAGGTTGAACAACAAGGGATCGTCGGGCAACGCCAGGAGGAAGAAGGAAAATCTACCATGTTAGCTGACAGTCTGGCAACTGAAGACAGGAGATTTAAGTCCATCAAAAATACTTGTCAAGCCTCGGCATGGGAAAACATGGAAAGTTTTTCCAAGATATGGGATGATGTCATCGAGACCTTGAGGTCTTTGCCCCGATAGGCACTTTCTTTCCTTTGGTTTTAGGTCTTTGCTCCGATGAACATCTCTCTTGTGTTATTTTTTTTCCCATTTTTATTTTGACAATGCTATATGGATATGCGTATTTATTTACAGCTCATATATATATTTTTATATGCATCGTACATTTGACATTTTCATGAATAGTCTTTGTTAGCACCACTTTTTTTTAAACAAAAGAAAAAATAGTTGGCACCAATTAGAGAATACATGCCCGATAAAAAGGCTTAAATCTCAAATTCGGAGAAATAACAAACTGATTTTATTTATTTAGCAAATCATATGGCCAGATATTTCTCATGTTGTTCCAACCATAAAACCCCATATTCCGCTAAATAAATTTCACCGGGCTCGTTCCCTCGCCTCTATATATATTCCCAACAGCAGCATATTTTTGTTTTTGACTTCTAGTGCCCTCTTCTCATCATGTCAGGCAGAATTAGAGTTGACAACTGGGCAGAAGTTCTCCAACCCCTCTTAGTTAACCAACATCCTCAGGGTGATGATGCGCGGCGTCTTAAAGTCTTGCTCATGGACATTGATGCCACCTTGAAGTTTTCACTTAAGGGAAAGAGAACTCTGGAAAGGGCGATCGACTTCTTAATTAGGGTGTGTGATGATTACCCTTTCCTCGAAGCAACATTGGCCCATTACAAAGAGGCTGAGGAAGAATTGAAAAAGTCAGTCGCCTCCCTAAATGGCTTCGTTCAAATCATAGATTGGAGGGATAATGAATTAGATCTCGATCTTGATCCGTATGCCACCCTGCTTACAACGGCTGAAAAAAATCTCTATGAGATCGCCACTTCCATAGGGGCTAGCGAAGCAAACAAGCTTGAGTATTAGATCACTTGGGAAAAATTACCGTGCCGACTGGACGATTTATTTGAGGAAGAGCCAACAATGAAAACAGGACTCAGGTCACTCCACTAGGCCTCCTTTTGATTTTCTTTTATCTTTATCTTTCTTTTTAATGGCCTCTCTTCTGTACTCCAGCTTTTGGCAATAATACTTGATATTTACTGTTATTTTATTTTGATTTATCATTTACCATTATCGTTCTAATACTCCAGCAATACGTGTATAGCCATTTTTAGCTTTAGCAAATATTTAAAAGAAAACTGAATTCGTTAATAAACAAAACGCCAATCTTGGCTTAATAAAAGTAACAATCCCATCAGCCATGTACATATCAATCTAACAGATCAACAATTCAATTCCTACTCACGCGCTCAACCATATATTGGTCAGCAAGGTTGTTATGGGTTGAAGGGATTTCGGCGTCGTCTCGCAGCGAACTCCATATAAAAGGCGTCCTACTTCTCTAGCAGTCTTATTCCACTCTATAGCCTTTGCTTTTCACTACTCAACTCTACCTTTACGATCATGTCTACAGTGCCACAAGCGGTTACACCTGATAATTGGTTGGTGAAACTCCAACCATTTCTTGTGGGCAATTACCCTGATGGAGATAACACAGATGACCTAGAAATTCTTCTCTCTGATATGGTCACCAGTCTGTCATTTTCCATCCGATGGAAGAAAACTCTGGATCGATGCCAGGACTACTTGGAACGGCTTTAGCTAGACTATACTCGGACAGTGGAGGACGTCGACAAATGCCACGAAGCTGAGCATCTGCTCCATCGACAGAAACGTCAATTAGAAAACATCATAGGCTATCTTGATGAGCACAGTGATTTGGGCGTTCTTCTTCGGCCTTTCTTGGACTTTCAAAACACCCTCAATGAAGTGCTTGGGGATCTCACCCAACAAAGTCATAAATACCAAAGCAAGGTTAAGGAATTCCAGACAAACTGGGAGGACTTGCTTCCGCAGCTTCAGGCTCTGACCGACGAAAATCCTATTCCCAGGGTTGTTCGTCGGTTCCGTTGATTGCCGTCATTCTGTATTCACTTCCCAATACAATGGAAAGTATTTTTTCAAACAACGAGCATTTATGCTGTCATGCTTTTGTTTTCCATCCTTGTTAATAAGTGCAAATGCTCCGTTTCCAAGATCAGTTTGGATGATGTAAGGTCCTTCTCAATTGGGAGACCATTTCCCAGTTCGTCGTTTTTCTTTTGTAATGGCAAAACAGTTTTTCAAACTAAATCACCAACATGAAATGGATTGGCTCTAACCCACTTATTTTAATACCGAGCCCTTCGTTGGGCTTCTCTTTCCATATTATTAATTGCTTTTGATCGGTCAGAACTAGTTTGTTCAAGTTCCCTCATAAGCATAGTTTCATGAACATCACTGGGAACTATCTCCACATTCATGGTATGCCTACTGGGCACTGTGACTTCCATGGGTAGTACTGCATCTTGGCCATAAGTTAGCCTATGTAGAGTGAATCCCGTGGCAACACTTTTGGTGTTTCGACCAGCCCATAAGGCTGTAGACAAAATTTTATGCCATTTTCTAGGCTTGTCTTCAATCATTTTTTTTTATATTATTAATCAAGATCTTATAGGCTGACTCAGCCTGGCCATTTGCCTGGGGATTGTATGGGATGAGTGATGAAGCTTAATTTTAAATGAGGATAGGTAACTAATGAATTGCTTCCCCACAAACACTGCCCCCTATCGGTGGTGATGGAGTGGGGTATCCCATACCGATGGATAATATGTGAGTCGATGAAACCAATAACATCTTTTTGAGCCTCTAACTTCAAGGGAATAGCCTCCACCCACTTAGTAAAGTAATCTGTAGCTAATAAATTTATGCCCTTTGCTTGAGGGCGGATAGATCATCCCTATGACGTCGATGGCCCAAGATTTAAAGGGCCATGGTTGGATCATGTAGTTCAAGTCACACACCGGGACATGTCTAAGGCTGGCGTGCCTCTGACATGCCTAAAACCTAGGGGTGGAAAAATTTACCGAAAACTCGGTATACCGAGCTTACCATATCGAAAATTACCGAAAAATATCGAAATTTAGGTATACCGAAATTTAAATATACCAAAATGTAGGTATGCCGAAGAATTCGGTACGGTATCTGAAAGGAGCTTATGGAATTTTCGGTATTTTGGTATACTGTTATACCGGAATATTTCATTTATTATTTAAAATTTTTATAATATTCAGCCCTTTTTCTAATTAAAGCCCAAATGCCCAACTCTTAAGGCCAAGCCCATATCTCCAGCATCCAATCCAACACTCTCGATTCACACATTCACAGACTCAATCACCACGCTGTGCAGCGGCAACCCCAATCGTTCAATGCCCTAGTTTGCCTATTCCAAATCGGCAGACGGATTCTCCATTCTTCACTCATCACAGATTCACTCTCGTTCGATGCCCCAAACGGAGAAGCATCACTCACTGCCAGCGTCTTGTTTCACCGTCTATGACGCACTGACTCTCTCTTTGCTGCTGGTGTTTCAGTTCTATCATTACCAAGGTTCTCTCTCCCTCTCTCTACACTCTATGTGTATATATATGCGCAGTCTTCTGATTTTCTAGTTTTTTGCTCATATATTTATGGATGTGCTTGTATCAGTAGTGTATGCGTGGTTCTATTCTTAAAATTTTGTGGTTTTGTATGGTTTTCGCTGGATATGCTCGATTGCTTTATTTTATGGATTTTGTTTTGGATGGATTTAATTACTTAGATGTGCTCTGGTTGTGTATAGAATTTCGGTGCTTGTTGAATGGCTTTGCAAGGGTTCTATCCAATTTAACAACTCATAGGTGGGAACTAGAAATTGATGGGCTAAAGTATAATGAATATGTTTGAAGTTAGTAGATATTGTGCTTTCTCAATAATACTACTATTAAATTGTTCTTTGGGATATAGGCTCTTGGTATGCACAATGGACATGTATATGATTCAATGTAATATGCATTAAACGTTGAAGAAATATGTTTTGTTGGAACATATTGGCCTTTGGCCCAGTTTAGAGAAGAGTGTAACTGATCGATTTAGCAAGAGAGCATTTGTCTTTAGTAAGAAAGTATATGATGAGTTATTTCTTTAATTCAAATACATGGTGCATAATGCATTCACGATCTTCAGTTCAACCCAATCCATATAGTATTGGAAAAAGGAACCTCACCTCATCAGTCATCGTGTTTCTTTTCCTTTCTTAAATGCATCATGTTTCTTTTATTGAAAGAATGATCTTTTTAATTTTATTCATTTCATACTCTTCACAATTTAATGAATGGGAATGGCATGTCTGAGGTCTGATTATGATATAGGGACTGAAGATGGAGACTGATTTAGGGAATGGCGTTTGAATGGCATTTTATGGGAATAGTCACAGTGGATTGATTTTGTGTTTGACAGGTTTTAAGGCTCAAAGAAGAAATGAGATTGAAGATACAAATTGAAGTTTTATTTTCAATAATTTTGTTGAATATTGATTTTTATTGTTTTGTTAAGACATTTGGAACTAAGAAGGGCAAGTTTATGTAATTTTTTTCGGTATACTCCCGGTATTGCTTTTTTTGTTCGGTATGTCGATATATAACAGTATGTAATGATTTCGGTAAGTCAAGTTTTCGGTATTTTCGGTAAAAACTGAAAATTCGGTACTTCGGTTCGGTAATGGTATATATTAAAGAATACCAAAAATTTCGGTATACCGATTTCGGTATCGGTATCGGTATGGTTTTTAGTTATACCGAAAATTTCGGTACGGTACGGTATCGGTATTTCGGTATGCTGTGTTTTGTCACCCCTACTCACAACCTTGGGCATATTTATTACAGTCCTCATATATGGTAGGCCAATAGTACCCATATCGGTGTATAGTCCATCGCATGTTCAGACCTGCCCTATGAGCTCCGCAAATGCCTTCATGGACTTCCGCCATAACTTTCTTCGCTTCAATGTGTCCCAGGCATAATAAGAGAACATCTTCGACTGTTCGCTTATACAAATCACCCCCCATCAAGATAAACCTTAAAGCCTTGGCTTTAAGATTCCTATCATCAATCTGTGGATTTTTAAAATATGCAATGATCTATGATCGCCAATCAGATGGCATCGGTTTCATGGTGTCACTGCTTAGTGTCAAGGGCAGAGTTGGCCCCCCGAGTGTCATATTAACTGATGTGTCAGGTATAGGATTATCCATTTTTTCTGGGCTCCCGTCTGCCTGAGGTGCCTCATTTCCCTCATAAGATTTCTCACAATCAGGCACGGGGTTGGTTAGTTCATGAATTTCCCCATTGGGGCGGTACTTAGAGGCTAGCTGAGCCAAGCGATTGGCTTCTTCATTTTCATCACGTGAAATTTGTTCAAACGTAACGTCTGCTATTTTGGCCAATTAGTCATGAACCCGATTTTGATATCCCATCAGAATAGAGTTTTTGCAACCATAAGCCCCAAGCACTTGATTAATCACCAATTGAGAGTGTCTTCTAATTATTACAGTTTGGACTCCTCTCATGACCAATGTCTCAAGCCCTAAGATCAGGGCTTCGTACTCAGCAGAGTTATTAGTTATTGGTCCTAGCTCTAGGTATAGCCTAATCCTTTGGCCCCCCGGGCCCTCAATGCTGACCCCTACTCCAGCCCTAGAGCTAGTAGATGATCCGTCAAAGTGTAAGACCCAGGGCACAGTCTCTACACTCTCAAACTCAAAATCCCATTCATCATCCATATTCACTGCATGGTCAGCCAAGAACTCAGCTACTACCTTACCTTTGACTGCTGCAATCGGGATGAAGTTTAATGAGCATGGAATCAACTTGACAGCCCAGTCCAACAATCGACTTTGAGCAGGAATTACACCACGTTATATTTGGACACTACATCAGTGTCTCTAGGAAGGATGTAATGTTCCAGTTTGGTGCATGCTTACCCCAAAGAAAAACATAATTTTTCTACAAAGTGATAATTGAGCTCCAGGCCAGCTAGAGTTTTGCTTAGATAATAAACGGCCCTCTCTTTCCCCTCATCCCAGTCTTGAGCCAACAGACAACCGATTGCTACATCGGAAGAAGCCATATATAGTTTTAACCTTTTGTGTGGCTGGGTGGCACTAGCACTGGGGGGTTGGTCAAGGAATGCTTGATTACTTCTAAAGCTTCATCTTGCTCAGGCCTCCATTCTATGTCCGGCCCTATCTTCCCTTTAAGTAATTTGGTCTGAGGCTTCATTTTGCTAGCTGTATTGGCAATAAACTTTCTAAGATAGTTAAACTTACCCAGTAGGCTTTGCACTTCTTTAACCCATTTGGGAGGTGCAACATTGATAATAGCCTTGGCCTTGTTGGCATCGACCTCTATTCCTCATTGATGGATGAGGAACCCTAAGAAATTCCCGGCTGACACCCCAAAGGTGCACTTTGCCGTATTAATTTTTAGGTTGTATCTTCTCATCCTAACGGAAGCTTGTTCAAAGTCTTGTAAGTGTTGGCAAAAGGATGGGGACTTTATAATTACGTCATCGATGTAAACGTCCAAAGTTTTGCGAATTAGGTAATGGAATATGGTGTTCATTGCCCGCTGATAAGTAGCCCCCGCATTCTTCAGGCCAAAGAGCATGACCACCCATTCGTGAATACCAATAGCTCCTGGAAACCTAAAAGTAGTCTTAGGAATATCCTCCTCAGCCAAATTGATCTGATTACATCCCGCGTAACCATCAATTAGTGAGAGTATCTTGTGCCCTGCAGCTGCATCGATCAACATATCAGCTATAGGCATAGTATACTCGTCCTTTGGTGTGGCCAGGTTAAGGTCCCTGAAATCTATACAGATTCTCATCTTACCATTCTTTTTGGTAACCGGGACTATATTGGACAACCATTCTGCAAAGCGGCATGGCCTGATGAATTTGGCGTCCAATAATTTCCTAATCTCTTCTGCAATTTTTGGCAATAATTCTGGGTTAAACCGCCTTGGGGCCTGCTTCACAGGCCTATAGTTAGGCTTAATTGGCAACCGATGCTCAATCAGTTTTCTATCTAACCCTGGCATATCAGAATATTCCCAAGCAAGGCAATCCTGATTCTTGGCCACTAGTTTGGCTAACTCATTCTATTGGTCGGTTGGCAATATAGAATCACCAATATTGAACTCGACCAGTGGATCTTGAGCATAAACCGTTGGCTCATGCTTTTCTAATAATTCAGGCCATTCATAAGGAGGTTTCTTTACTTCAGTTTCTACTTGGCCTACATCAGAACGAATCATAAACAAAGAATTTAAAGAACAACTTTTATTACTAGAACTTGAAATTTATTACATATTTCATCAGAAATTAATATTTCTGGCTATCTGAGCCAAGTTTTGAAACAGAAACATCTAGTAGAAAACATAGCCCCTCCTAGTGAGCCAGCAATTAGGAATGGGGTATGCACCAACTATCCCGCTCATACTAAGTGCCGGAACTAAAGTATCATAGAACATAGTGTCACTAGCACTGGCCCCGACAAACCCCTGGAATGTGTATTGATGGGCCTCCACATAGATCACCTTATCATCATCCCAAAAAGCTAGCTTTTGATGTAGAGTCGACGAGACACATTTGGCTGAATGGATCCAATCTCGCCCAGGTAGTAGTTGCATCCACTACGAACAAGACAATGGACACCACTTTAGGGCCTACTCCAATTTGAACAGTCAACATACCCAATGGTTTAGTGGCATGACTAGTGAAACCCGCCAACTCCAGATCTGCCTCGGCAAGGTCATCGATTGTCTTTCCTATCTTCTTGAGAGTGGTGAGTGGTATCACATTGTACACTGCTCCATTGTCGATGAAAACTCGGTTGAACCTTTTCCTGTTGATGTGAGCTTGGACGTACAATGGTTTAAGATGATGCGGGACATCTACAGATAGGGGCTCAAACACCATTGGTGGGGTAATTCCATGATTTACATCCGGCGCCTCCTCCTCATAGGCTGCATGTACATATGCCCACGCTGGTTCTTCAATCGACTGAACACTGGCCACCTGATGCTTGGATCCAGATGCTTCTCCATGCACTAGCACATGTGTCATGTTAATAGACATAGTAATACTATCAGTTGTCCCTTCGGGCACCTCATCATTCACAGATGATTCAATCGACTGGTCGGCCTCCACATTCTTCATCTTTTATGGTGACTCTTGCTCATCGATTGGCATCTTTGAGCTGCCATTTTTGTCTTCATCGACCATGAGCGCCTCAAGCTCTTCTGTGGTAAAATCTGCGAACTGAGTTGGCGCAAGGTCATTGTCAAACTCTTAAGCGACCTTTTTGACCTTTTTGCAGTAAGCACACTTAAGACCTTCATCCACCCACTTTCTCTCTTTAAGTTCATCAACCGTCACATTAGGAAGGGAGTTTTGGGCTGTTTCAGTCTGCCCAGGGGCAACCACCTTGGTACCCTCAGCAGGGCGTGACGACACATCATTGTTGGCACCTGTCTCTAATTCATTACTTTTCTTTCGACAAGGACCTCCTAGATCCCACATTGACAATGGAGCTTTTGTGGATAGGATGTGTTCACTTGTCTGATTTTTCCCGTTGGGCAAAAATATATTTTCTTTTGGCCTTGCGTATTTGTGTTCGGGTCATCCCTGGGAAACGGGGATCCACATCCACCGGCGGTGGTGGAGCATTCCGTACCCATTGCATCGGGTTGACCTGAGTCATTGGTAGGCGTCGGGTAGGCCTCCACCAAATCATGGCTCCATTTCTTATTTGAACCTCATAGGTTCCATCTGGATATGTCCAAGCCAGGGCTACTTGATCAGTGTGTTGGTTAAGAGTTGGGGAAGTCGATGGTCGGCCTTGATACCCCTTATTCATTCCATCATGGTAACCACCCTTACTCCTTGCTAAAGGTTGTCCACAATCAGGATACCTCATCGACCGAGGTGGTGGGCTATAGCCCTGTCTCCGACCCTCCTCTTGATTAGCCCTCTAGTGACGGGCCGTGGGTGGTAACGGATCCCTCGCGTATGTTAAGGGTAGTTTCATCTTGTCACCCTGGCGTGGGTGATCTATACTTTTTCCCTTTGAATCCCTTTCAGGTGAACGATCTGCACTCCCTTTTTGTGGCTCCCTTTCCACCGACCCCGTCTGCCTTGAAGGGCCTGCCTGCATAGTAGCCATTGTTCTTCGTCTACTCCCATATGGAAATACTTTAAGCGGCCAGTGCGTAAGGCCTTGTTAATTTCCAGTTTAAAGTGATGGCATTGGGCTGTGGTGTGTGTGAAGAAGTTATGCATCTTACAATAACTTCTTCCTTTGATTTCTTCAGTTGTGGCCAATCGCTGGCCTCTTGGGAGCCGCATTTGCCCTTCTTTGAGAAGGACATCAAAAATTGGATCGGCTTTGCTAATGTCGAACATTGGCTCCTCACTGGTGCCATTTTTTGATGATGGTTTTGCCTCCGTAGTTGGTTTGGTAGCGTTGGGTTGTAGTTTGGGACAAGGGAAAGGTTTCCCCTTCACTAACTCTGCAACCGCTTGCTCAGCCACCTCCATGCCTGCTAACTCCATACTAGCAACCTCACAATCAATTTCCATATCTGAGTATTCTAATGCTTCTATATTGGAAATAGGTCTGTTGTATTTTTGAGGATTACTGGCAGACTCCTCGTCCTTAAATAATGTTTCTAGGCGAACCGCCTTTGAGGCTAGTGATGAAAGATCTTGGATATGATCCAAGGTGGTTGAGCATCGCGACATCAACCGTCTCACCCTTTCTATAAAAGCTATGACTGTTTCCTTGGGCATTTGTTTAGCATCCACTATGTCATAACCGACACTGTTGGTACTGGGTTAAAGGAATGGGTATAGAACGCCTCCTCCATGTCTTCCCACGTTCTGAAGTGACCAGGAGGTAAGTTGGTGAACCACAAAAATGCAGTCTTGGTTAAAGATAAGGAGAATAACTGCATTTTGTAGTATGGGTTTCTTGCATTTACTCCCAATTGGGCTGTAAAGCGCCCTATATGCTTGATGGTAGATGAGTCATCCTCTCCAGAGAAAGTAGAGAAATCGGGCACTCTGAAACCCCTAAGAAGAGGATGATCGCGAGTGATGGCCTCAGGGTATGGCTTTTGGTAGGCCATCTGACCAGTTGGCCTTACATTCAGGCCAAACTGAGTTCGTAGCATACCTACCAAGACATCTGGATCAACCACGGGGCTGTCCTTGGGGTGAATTGGACGTTAGGAGCAGTAGGATGAACCATCGGTGGTCTCCAAGGTTCTGTCCCTAAATGACCCATTGGCCTGTTTGGAGATGTATCAATTGGATAGTGGTCTGCATCCCTGGGGACAAAGGCAGGTTGCCCACCTAATGGGATGTTGTTCGAGTATGTGGCGACAGACCTCCGAGGCCTAGTATTGCTGGACTCGGGCCTATCAAAGTTTTGGGAATGGATATCCCCCACCCCCACCCACCCCCCCCACCAAAGGATAGTGTAAGGCCAGGTGGGGGTGGTACTCGTGGAACTTGCCCCCCAGGGGCATTAGTTGCCCAATTAGGGAAAACGCCCATGCCAGCCGTATACGGCCCAGGGGCGTAAAAACCCTGATTTAGGGAGGCCTGTGCGGATAACTCATTCCTCATAGCCTGAAAGCGGCTATCCAGGCAGCTATCCAACATTTCCCCAAGCTGGGTTATTAGGTTCGCAGGTAATAAGTCCATTGCTGGATTCACACCAGCATTTTGCCTGTTGTGGACGGCACAAGTGGTGGCGGAATTCCGCCAGTAGTAGTGTCAGTGGATGCTCTCGGTGTGGACATATTTATCCAGGATATAACTTTTGATCTTAACACCAAGCTATCCAAACTTTCCAAATTAGATAATTGATCTATGGTAAACGATTCAATCGTCTCCCACTGTGGCCGCCAATTTATTATCGCATAAAATTTGATAACAACAAATAGTAAGCCTCTTGCAGGCTAAGACGATAGAATGTGATTAAAAACTCTTTCGTTGGATTGTGCCTTAAAAACCGTTTAAGAACAATGAACAGGAAATGAGTCCCTTGCCCACTGTTGATTACAAGAAATAAACTTATCTACCAACTATGAACTACTGACTACAAACTACGCTAAAACTAGGATAAAATAAAAGATCAGATTTGTTGTGTGGTGTTAATTGTTGTATCTCCGCTGATTTGCTCAGTATTTATAGGCCAACTAGTAACCGCCATTCGCGAACTGCCTTGGTAGTGCTTCTGGTAACCGCTTTGACACTGTTGACGACTACGAGTCTTCTCTAGTCTGTTGGGGTCGAGTGGTTTTAATTTTTTGTTCTGTTTCTCTTTGTTCGGGTAAGTAGGTGTAGTCGTCCTCCCTGGCTTGGCCGGCCAATAGGACTGTCCCCTCGGTCTTGGCTTGACGGGCATGTAAGTATATTTGATAGACTATCCCTTCTGGCCTGGCCAATAAGTCTAATTGGTTGTCTGTCTCCTCAGTCCTGGCTTGATGGGCAGGTAGGTGACTGTCCCTTTGGTCCTGGCCTAACGAACAAATAGGTGACTGTCCCTTTGGTCCTGGCCTGACGGGCAGATAGGTGATTGTCCCTTTGGTCCTGGTCTGACGGGCAGATAGGTGACTGTTCCTTTGATCTTGGCCTGAGGGGCCGATAGATGGCTGACCCTTTGGTCTTGGCCTAACGGGCAGATAGGTGACTGTCCCTTCAGTTCTGGCCTGACGGACAGGTAGGTGACCATCCCTTCAGTCCTGGCCCAACGGACAGATATGTTTAATTGATATGTTTATTTTTTTTATTTGTGATAACAGAATGTTATTAGTTTGCACAGATTTGAGTGGTTTATCTTGCAAGTGGTATAGTATGGTTTCCGTAATAATGAATTGAGGTTTTTATTATTGAATCTATTGCATGAATATTTGACTGCAGTGGTGCATAAAGACCGATTAAAATGCAAATCATTTGTCCTATTAATTAAATTTTTGTGTATTTGTTTATTAATGATTCGATGCAGTCGTGCATGTGGATTCTACTGCTTGAGTTTTTTGCTCCATTAATTAGAATATTCTTCTGCCAGTTTATTCAATAGCCTATTACAATGTAGACCTTATATTTATTCAATTTTGCTTCAGTATAACTGGCGACTTTCTAGTGTCACTAATGTTTTTATGAAAACATTTGGTTAAAGTGTGATTTATGTTTCAGTGTTATACATATGCCAGTATGGTTATTAGTATATACTGTGTGTAATTAAATTTAAATATTGTATTTATCTATTAAGATTATTCATGTTATATAATTTCATGTGCTTGAAAATTAAATTATTCGGACTGACATTATTGGAGGTTATGCGTAATGGGTTCACCTAAAGGTGAATTGCTATGCATGAATTAATTCCAGTAAATTACAATACAGTCATTAAATTATATTTGGCTCATATGTATTAGGCCGCCCAAAGGTGGGTCGCTATGATCTAGTTTATTAAGCATGCATGTCCAAAGATTGCATGTTTTTTAAGTATTTTTTTGTTATGAATATTTCTCATTGTGTATATTAAAAGAATAAATTATGTGTTTAGGTTTGGCCGTAAGGTAAACTTAAATGCAATTGAAATTTATGTCTGAATCTATTATTTTATTCAAAGCATTAATGAATGGCATGAATTTTCGTAATTTGATGCAGCTTCTGTGTATCTTTTGGCTTCGGAAAACCCTGTTGTGAAATTCAATGTGTTCAATTTTGTAGAATGGTATGAGTAGATTCAGTTAACACTTGGCATAATGGATTTGGATCTAGCCATTGTGTCTGATGAACATCCTGCTGCTATCACAGACTCAAGCATTAAAAATGACAGATCCCTTCATGATGCTGGGGAAAGGTCAAACAGGCTGAGTTTGATTCTGATGAGGATGTCAATGGCAGAAAATATCAAGCCACCCATGCTCAAAATATAAAATGCCAAAGAGTTCATGGAGTTTTCCGTGTCTGACCTAGCATACAAATCCATCATGGAGACACGCATGAATGAGCTAACCAATAAGAAATTTGATTGGTCTAAGCAAATCCATGATCATCTGACAGAAATATCAGATCTTGCAGCAAGGCTTAAGGCAATGGGAATGGATGTGAGTGAATCGTTCCTCGTTCAGTTTATTATGAACTCTATTCCTGCCGAGTTTGGCCAGTTCCAGGTGAATTATAATACCATAAAAGATAAGTGGAACCTGAAGGAAATTAAGGCCATGCTTGTTCAAAAAGAAGGAAGATTGACCAAAATTAGGGACCACTCTGTCCAGCTTACTACATATGATGGTGCTAGTAGCAGCAAAATAAACCAAGTAAAGAAAGGCAAGAAAAGAGGCTAGCCCCCTATGAAATTTGTTGGAGGCCAAGTTGAGAAGAAAGTGCTTCTTCTCCAGAAAGACTGAACATGAAAAGAAAGATTGTCCAAAGAGAAAGGCTTGGTTCGAGAAGAAAGGTATTCATTATTTTTCTGTAGTTTTTGAATAAAATCTTATTGAAGTGCCTAATAATACTTGGTGGATAGATTCTGGTGCTACTACGCATGTGTCTCACATATTACAGGGATTCCTTATGATCCTGCCCATTAGAGGAACTGAACAACATTTGTTCATGGGGAACATGATGAAAGCACGAATAGTGGGCATTGGGACATACCGCTTAGTTCTTGACGCTGGTCATCATGTTGACTTGAATCAATGTCTTTATGTTCCTGAATGTGCTAGAAATCTTGTATCTCTAGGAAAGTTAGATGGAGTTTGTTTTAAATTTGAATTTTTATGTGGACGTTTTACAATGTTTTTTAACAATGTTTTGTATGGTAGATGTTTTATTCAAGATGGGCTTTATAGCTTCAATCTTGATAATCAATTTTCTGAATCCTTGTTTTATACTACCTCCGTTCTCATATAAGTGAACTATTTGCATAGTAGAAACTATTCATTGGGTAGCTTTGACTAATTTTTTAAACATAGTTATATAAGAAAGAACATAGTCATGTGAGATCTTGTTAAATTCCTCTAATCACTTAGTTTTAGAATATCAATTTTTTATAATTTTCACTTATATATAATTTGAGTTATAAACATTTAAAAATGTGTCTTGGACTGCGTAAAATGCAGGAAGGGTGCATTTATATGAGAACAGAGTGCACTGAATGAATGTTCTGCTCTTTGTGGCATCAACGTTTGGGTCACATCAACTCCAGTACAGAATAGTTGTTACCATGATAGATCACTCAGCCCAAAACCCATCACCATGATCGTGCTCTGCGTCCTCCTTGCGAGTATCTATAAGAAGAGACAAATTGCAAGGTCCCAGTATAAAGTACTAAACAAGAGTATAAATAGCTGGGAAACGGGGAACAAGAGTTAACATAATAAATAACAATTTATATAATTGTATAATTAAATAATTAAAACGTCACACTGTCTCATACTGGTGCTTCAACCACGCCATGTACTGCAAAACAATAATAAAATAAATCACATAAACATAATATATATATATATATATATATCCAATCTCAAGATTTGTAAGCATAATTTCATAAATTACTAGTCCAACGACTAAATTCAGTTTCCGGGTTATCCAAACAACCATATATCTGCTCGAATCGTCGCTACAATAACTAGATACAAAGGCGTTCTGTTCCTTCCTCGTTTCTAAGGCATGGTAGATATCTCAAATCCAATACAATGTGCATAATACACTTATCATAACTATTCAGACATGTTAGGATCGTAGTACAAGCATAGGAATGATTTTTTAGACAAGAAATTATGAACACAAGAAAAACGAGGGAGAACAGCCCCTGGCGCGCTAGTAGTGCGCTAAACTCGCTACCAGGGCGCAATTGAACAGCTGCGGGCGCTACCCGCGCGCGAGCACGCCGGTACAGAATCGTCGTTCAGACGATTTCTGTCCATTTCCTGCCCCTTTTCCCCCCCGAATTGATCTATCCTCTACTCCTTCCTTGAATATAGGTAAGTCCACAAGCTTCCTACTTCAACTCCCAAGCTCCCAATCACTGATTCCTCTCTACATTGCAAGAATCAATCCCCAATTCATCAACAATCCCACAACTAAACTCAAAACATAACATGCAAGAAGGAGCTCCAATAATCAAGATGAGTAACCAAACCTCAACAATCAACTTACCCAAGCTTCGTCCAACAATACACAAGCTCCAACTAAAGATTTAGACCGACAATTCCAAGCCCATCTACAAAATATCCATCCCAAGCACCCATTTTCGTCACTAAACAAAATACCACCAAAATCCACACCTCAATTCATGAGAAAAAGAATTAATTGAAGAAAAAAAACACTTACCTTATGTTACAGGTTGGATTCCCCACATGTTTGGGCACTAAATTTCTCAATTTTCCAAGAACTTCAAGAGTTTCAACTAGGGCAAAAGAGGGTGACGGGATTATGGTGTTGTTTGGGGATGAAATGGGTCCTCAACTGCCCCAAATATGATTTTTAAACACGCAATGGGTCATGGGCTAGGTCTTGGGTCGCGGGCCAGGTCGTACAATGGGTTGGTGGGCTGGGCTTTTCAAATCTTGGGATAATTTTTCACTAGTCAATTTAGTTTGAGCACTTGGTCTCTTATTCTCTTGTGGGTTTGAACCCACTTAATTTTCCACCTCAACCGATTACTCATCTACAAAATCCATATTAATATTCTTTACCTAATTAAATCCATCATGCGTTAATTATTCTTGGTGTTACAATCAACCCAACTGGTTAATATCCCTACCTTGATGTCACAACCGTATTACTTCACCTAAACTGTTGGTCAATCAATTTAAGATCAATAACACGAAGTCTGGTAAACAGCAAATCCAACAGAAACACAACAGCAATATAGGCAAATAATAATCTGGCTTCAAGCCTCATAACAGTACATCATCACAGTACTATCCGTAACTTGCAAACCATACCAAGTGCATAACAAGAACAACAGAAATATGGTTCACAGACCAAACCCCTAACAAGATAACACGGAAATAGCAGGAAAGTCACAAAAAGGATAACATGGTCCTCAAGACAAGTGTCACAGTCAACAACAAAATAATGCATCCCTAATAGATCACTCAGCCCCAAACCCGTCACCATGATCGTGCTCTGCGTCCTCCTCGCGAGTATCTATAAGAAGAGACAAATTGCAAGGTCCCGGTATAAAGTACTGAACAAGAGTATAAATAGCTGGGAAACGGGGAACAAGAGTTAACATAATAAATAAAAATTTATATAATTGTATAATTAAATAATTAAAATGTCACACTGTCTCATACTGGTGCTTCAACCACGCCATGTACTGCAAAACAATAATAAAATAAATCGCATAAACATAATATATATATCCAATCTCAAGATTTGTAAGCATAATTTCATAAATTACTAGTCCAACGACAAAATTCAGTTTCCGGGTTATCCAAACAACCACATATCTGCTCGAATCTTCGCTACAATAACTAGATACAAACGCGTTCTGTTCCTTCCTCGTTTCTAAGGCATGGTAGATATCTCAAATCCAATACCAATGTGCATAATACACGTATCATAACTATTCAGACATGTTAGGATCGTAGTACAAGCATAGGAATGATTAATAGACAAGAAATTATGAACACAAGAAAAACGAGGGAGAACAGCCCCTGGCGCGCTAGTAGTGCGCTAAACTCGCTACCAGGGCGCAATTGAACAGCTGCGGGCGCTACCCGCGCGCGAGCACGCCGGTACAGAATCGTCGTTCAGACGATTTCTGTCCATTTCCAGCCCCTTTTCCCCCCCGAATTGATCTATCCTCTACTCCTTCCTTGAATATAGGTAAGTCCACAAGCTTCCTACTTCAACTCCCAAGCTCCCAATCACTGATTCCTCTCTACATTGCAAGAATCAATCCCCAATTCATCAACAATCCCACAACTAAACTCAAAACATAACATGCAAGAAAGAGCTCCAATAATCAAGATGAGTAACCAAACCTCAACACTCAACTTACCCAAGCTTCGTCCAACAATACACAAGCTCCAACTAAAGATTTAGACCGACAATTCCAAGCCCATCTACAAAATATCCATCCCAAGCACCCATTTTCGTCACTATACAAAATACCACCAAAATCCACACCTCAATTCATGAGAAAAAGAATTAATTGAAGAAAAAAAAACACTTACCTTATGTTACAGGTTCGATTCCCCACTTGTTTGGGCACTAAATTTCTCAATTTTCCAAGAACTTCAAGAGTTCCAACTAATGCAAAAGAGGGTGACGGCATTAGGGTGTTGTTTGGGGATAAAATGGGTCCTCAACCCCCAAAATCTGATTTTTAAACACTCAATGGGTCATGGGTCGGGTCCTGGGTCGCGATCCAGGTCGTACAATGGGTTGGTGGTCTGGGCTCTTCAAATCTTGGGCCAATTTTTTACTAGTTAATTTAATTTGAGCATTTTGGCTCTTATTCTCTTGTGTGATTGAAACTTTTGACAATTTCCCACACGAGTATTTTTCGAAAAGAATAGTAATCCCGGTTTTCAATTTTATTTAATGAAACCAATTTATGAAGATGGAGTTGGGATTAGGGATATGTTTATAGGTTGTCACATTTTTATTACTCGTGTTAAGAAACTGTGCCCCCGAAAGCGCACGGAGTCAAAAATTGCATTATTTATAGTAAGACCGGATCGTTCACTGGAGGATGTGCGATAGAAGCAGGGCCGACGTCGTTTTTATAAGATTTTCCACTCGGTTACTCGATTCAAGTTTGTGTTTTAAATTACCAACTACTTGACATAATTTAAACTAAGCTATGAAAACAATAAAAGTTATACTACAAAGCGGATTAAATTATATCTAAGAAAGCAATTAAATTTATTCTAAGAAAGCAATTAAAATTATTCTAAGGAAGCAAATTTAAAATGAGACAGAAGGGACAGGAAGAAAATAATAAAAATTGGACAAGATTCAGATGAAACACATTAAACTTCCATTTTTGCTACACAGATATTTGTTTGGGATAATCCATCAGTTAGCTAACTCTCATGCTTTCTATACTATGTTCCCTTTAACAGACATGTACTTACAGTCAGAATTTACATGCTCTTAAGACAACAAAAATCTAAGATACCACAAACTCATAACTCCCCTTGCAATGCCTTGCAAGAGTATGTTAATCATCTGTAGTGGATAAGCAACAACTGACAAATCATTAGTTGACATGCCAAGTACTCCTATTATTCCCCCATGTCACGCCCAAAGTTTGAATCAAGTCCCGAACCAACCCATAACTCTTAAACCTTATATACGGCGGTCAACCTCTAAGTCTTCCGAGTGTCCTCTACAAAAGCATTTAAAAGAAAGCGGTAAAGAAAGCATTTAAAATCCTATCACTCGAAAGCTTCAAAAGCTATCTCATTCCGTTAGTATAAAAGAGCCCCTGATCTTGGTGACCGGATGCAGATTTAGAACTTCCCAAATATCAGTAATCCACAGGGCTTATAACATCTGGTTAGTTATGAGATACAAACTGAATGGAACAGACCCGTGAAGATCTACTCCGGATGTACTCACTCAAGACTCAATTTTAGACTTTGGCGGGAGAAGATAGTAGTTGAAAGAATACTCAACCCTACCTTAGAAATTTACCAAGGCATATATGTTGTTCCTCTAGTATTATTTATCACATCTTATCTGAATCCAAGTAGACACTGATCTGATGTAATATCTAATACGAGATTTCCAACACACAGCAATTTTGAGAAAACAATTGATATTTGAAAATCATTCCCTACACAGGTACTAGACTCTCAATTAAAACACAGATCCTTTCAGTCTAGATGAGACCTAATCGCTGACTCTGCTTCTAAGTTCTCAAAATCAACCCCCAGTAGAAGATGAGTTAATCATAACTGTGAAATTATCCCTTACTCAGATCCGGATTTTATAAAGTAATTTTTTTTGGAAATTTATTATGCAACATCTGATTTAATGCAAGACTTCTATGTCCAAGGGAAGGATCCCAAAATAATATGACCACAATATTTACATAATAATATCATGCATACATGTATATGGGAAGATAAAATAAATTACCCCAAAATATATGGCGGGGTTAGATAGAATTTGTTACACAAAGATGAATTAGCCTTGAGATGAGAAAAATTTGGCTAAAAAGAAGTCAAAAATAACTGGGGTGATCTGGACTGCAAACATCTGCTATCCAGTTCCTAACTATTCCAGGTGGTATGATTTTTAGACAGAAAAGAGTTCCAAGTGACAGTGACCGCCGTCATTCAGCCCCCTTTTGTCTGTGAATGGAGGAAAAACCCACATATTTTCTTGCTGTAATATTTCTCAAATAATGTTGGTCGACATCATTTAATAATACTACAACTTAAATTCAGGTTTTGAAATTAAGGTAAAGAAAATAAAACTGTATCTAATTAGGAATTGACTGAGTGGCTAATCGTTATCCCTGTGAAGGGACCTTTTTGCCGGAGCTTCCACCAATCTCTAATTAGACCATGCAAAATAACGAGCAATAATTAATACACAGAAGACGAGCTAATCGTTATCCCTGTGAAGGGACCTTTTTGCCAACATTGATATGTGGTATTCCTTATTACTCATTCATACACGCAATTAAAATGAAAAGATAAAATTAAAAGAATATTTTTGGTATTGTATGAGTTTTAATCACACAATAATTTTGACACTAGAGGGTTGGGATGTGTAAAGGATAAAATTAGATGTAAGGGGCCTAAGCCCAATACACCCATGCAACTTAGACAACTCAAGAAAATAAAATATTTTTGGAGTTTTAAAATAATAGGAGATCAATGCGGATTGGGGTATAAACCGCATCCCTTAAACCGCATTGAGTATGCATGAGAAATGAAGTATTTCCTTTACCCAATCAGTCATTGCAAGGATGCGAAATAACATCATCTAATGCGGTTTGTCAAATCAATGCGGTATAAACCGCATTGGACAAACCGAAATGATGAGATTACTTCCTCACTCAAATTTGGCTAAGGCATTTGCTTCAAAAGTGAGGGTGATGCGGTTTACAAAGGCAATGCGGTTTAACCGCATTGCTAAACCGCATTGGTAGACAAAGAAAAATAAACTAAGGCATGAAGTGGATGGAGTGCATACAATGCGGTTTCCAAGCCAATGTGATTTACATGGGCAATGCGGTTTAGCCAATGTGATTTACATGGGCAATGCGGTATAAACCGCATTGCGTAAACCTAATTGGTTGAAACCGCATTGAGATAAAAATAAACAAACACCATTTTTTTATCATGCAATGCGGTCTTCATGGGCAATGCGGTATAAACCGCATTGCACAATTTTTGCTTAAGTCATATTTTTTATTACTTACAAGTATTCATGCGGTTTCTAAGCTGATGCGGTTTATGATAGATGGGATTGACCACATCATTCATTTCACATCAGTGTCATCTCGCAGTCACACTTGTGAATATTTAGTGGTTAATAACAGTATACATGTTCAATGGCTAATAGCATGAATTAAACCCTAAAACTACAAACAAGAAATTCAAGAATTAATCTAGCTAAAACAGTCTAAAAATCTAAGAACTACATGCATAAAGATAAGAACACCAACATTATCTAAGGCAACAATAAATAAAATATCTAGAACATGAAGAGTAAAATAAAGCATTAAAACCTATTTCTAACAAACCCTAAAATTATCTAAAACCTAAGAACACTTATTTGAAACTCTAAGGCATAAAAACATACTAGAAACCCACTAAACATGCATTTATTGAGACATAGTAAACAAGAACAATATTTGTTGTACACAAAAATCAACACATGCCATTAAATATTTCAAGAAATGAACATAGTGACTTGTATGCACATTTTAAGGTTTTTTAGAAAGCAAAATAAATAAAAGAGTAAGAGAACTCATACCAAATTTGTGAAGCATTTTCTTGTATTTCTTCAACTAAAAAGCATTAAAAGTTCAAGAACAACCCATTATTTGGGTGTTCTCAAATTTATTTCTACACTAGAAAACTGTAAAATTATAGAAAATGGCTACACTAAAAAGGTAGAAACAACTATTTACAAATTACATTATAACTACAACTAACAAAAATTAAATTAAATTGCAAAAAAAGAAAAAAAAATCTACTCTAAACTAAGCTAAAACCCACTGTTCTCTCCAAGAACAGGGAAGAAAAATATTTAGACTGTATGCTGCTCTTTTGAAGTGAAATAGAAGGAGTATTTATAGGGAGCAAATATGGGAAGGGATAGAAAGGGGTTAATGCAGTTTAGAAGAGGAAAAGGAGGGGTATGTGCGGTTTAGGACAAAAAGATGAGGGGTCTTTATGCAAAAATGGAGGAAGAGAGAGATGGAGGGTTAATGCGGGGGGAGAGACGGGAACTGAACTCCAGGAGGGAAAAGACAAAATCTTTTGCTCTTCGGGACTTTAAGTCCCAGGACTCTTCTATTCTGCGGCGCAGGCACCGCTCCACTTTACCCAATTTCAAAATCGGTTTCCATATGTGATGCGGTTTATACCGCATTTCTCAATATTGTACCCATTAAACCGTATTAAGTAACAAAACTTAGATCGGTCTATTTTATGTGATGCGGTATATACGCATCGTTTTCTTAAAAGAGCCCATTGATCTACCGCATCCCTCTCTATATTTCTTCTCCAATTAAACCGCATCAGTTACAATTAAACCGCATCATTCTTTTCTTTTCTTGTTCAATTTCAATGCGGTTTCTCATTTCATTTCTTCTTTTCTATTTTGCATCACCGCACTCTTCTTCTTCTTCTTTTTTTTTTTTTTTTAAATTTATTTATTTATTTTTTTGTTCTTCTCCTTCTTTTATTTCTTAAACAGCTTCTTTAAATTGGCCATTCTCTTGCTTCATTTTAAATTGATTATTGGGGGTTTGTTGGAGCTGTTGAAGTTTGAACGGAATTGGAGAGTGGAAGGAGGTGGCATCGGATCTGGACTGGAGGGCGATAGAGGCACTGAAAGTGTGAAGGTCGCCGGAGTTTGACGAAGCTAGCCAGAGCTCGCCTGCTGTTCGGTGGAATTGGTGCTGGCGGAGGAGACTGGTGGCGACGAGAGGCTCCGCCCGAACGGAGGTTGCGATGGGGGAGTTGGGGCTGCCGGAGCTGCTGATGTTGGTAATGGCAGGAAGAGATGGCCGGCTGGAACTAACGAGAATGGTGGTGCAGCGGCGGGGAAGCTGATTGGATGACCGGAGGAAGGTTGGACTGGTCGGAAGACGCGGGCAGATCTGGTGGCGGGCGGCGGCGGGGTGATCGGAGCTCAGGATGTCGCGGCACCGGAGTTCGCCTGCGGTTTGGAATTATAGACGAGAACAAAATAAAGTTGACGATGATGGTGTTGGTTGCCGGAATCTGGAACTGCAATGGTGGTCGATTGCGTTCCTGTTGCAATTCTAATTGCAAATTTGGGATGAAGATGCAGTGGTCACGTGAGGTCACGTGCTTGCAATTGGAATTGCAAATTGGGTAGGTGGTGGGCCCCGCTTGTAATTATCATTATTAGTTAATAATTTTTTTTTAAGTTTACATAAATAAATGTAAATAAATAAATATATATAAATGTAATTATACCAATTGGTTTGTTGGGTCGTGTTCCATTTAATGGACCAATGTTTCACCGAATAGACACTACCGAACCAATGACTATATTTCTTAAATTTAAATATAGAATGGGATTTTTTATATTTTTATCATGTTTTTGGATTTTTTTTAACACAAATTTAATAAAAATAATACTCCCTCCATCCCACTTCAGACGTCCTGTTTGACTTTTTGGCACTGTTCATTGTTTAACTTTGATTCAATATTATTGCAAATAAATATTTGAAAAAAATAGTCGAGTTCGGTCTTGTTAGATTCGTCTAATCGTGTAGTTTTAGAATTTATATTTTACACAATTTTTACTTATATATATTTTGAGATATGATCGATTTAAAAAGTGCATTGGATTGTGTGCAGAAATCAAAACAAGACATCTTAAATGGGACGGAGGGAGTAATATTTTTGTATTTTTCAATACCAGCTTATTATTTATACAAACTTGCAAATATATGTCAAATTCAACTGCTTTTCTTATTTAAATAAGACCGGAATGCGATCAAATGCCCATGTTTAGACACGGAAATATATTGAAAATAATGATCAATTTTGGTCATTATCAGTGATTGAACCCAGTTATTCTTCCACCTCAACCCATTACTCACCTACAAAATAATCCATATTAATATTTTTAACCTAATTAAATTAATCATGCGTTAATTGTTCTTGGTGTTACAATCAACCCAACTGGTTAATATCCCTACCTTGGCGTCACGACCGTGCTACTTCACCTAAACTGTTGGCCAATCAATATAAGATCAATAACATGAAGCCTGGTAAACATGAAATCCAACAGAAACATAACAACAATATAGGCCACAGAAACAGGGTCACAAATCATACTAATAATAATTTGGCTACAAGCCTCATAACAGTACGTCATCACAGTACTATCCATAACCTGCAAACCATACCAAGTGCATAACAAGAGCAACAAAAATATGGTTCACAGACCAAACCCTAACAAGATAATACAGAAATAGCAGGAAAGTCACAACAAGGATAACATGGTCCTCAAGACAAGTGTCACAGACTCACAGTCAACAACAAAATAATGCATCCCTAATAGATCACTTAGCTCCAAATCCATCACCATGATCGTGCTATGCGTCCTCCTCGGGAGTATCTATAAAAAGAGACAAATTGCAAGGGCCGGTACAAAGTACTGAGCAAGAGCATAAATAGCTAGGAAATGGGGAACAAGAGTTAACATAATAAATAACAATTTATATAGTTGCAGAATTAAATAATTAAAACATCACACCGTCCTATACCGGTGCTTCAACCACGCCATGCAATGCAAAACAATAATAAAATGAATGATGAATGAATGCAATGACCTAAGTGTCTACCTATCCTAAATGCAGCACAGAAGGTGTCTAGCTTACATTCTAATACCATGGTCGAAAGAGATACCTATAGTGCCCTCGCCACGGACACTACATGCATAAGGGCTAAGTGGACTTACTAGAGGCATCACCAAGGATCGAACCACAGACAGAGGGTATATCCCAGAGCATCTCGCTCTCGGAAGCATACATGCCCAGAACTCAGTTCTCGAAAGCATAACATATAATCATCACAATAACATGCCAGGATAATAGCACTCAATCTCATCTTCATGCCATAAATTCTATTGCTATACATTGGAGTTAGAGGCTAGAATTGGATAAGGAGGGGGATTTTGACAATCCTTTTTGGCATGAAGATGAGATTGAGTGTCGTAATTGCAATGCCTTCACTACTTGAGGAGCTCAGACTAAGTCATGTAATAAGCCAGGAGATGATGCACTTGAGAGCTCAGATTCAGCATGGCGAGGCGGAAGGATTTCTGAGCGATAGCAGAGGGGCGATCAAGTTTGGGAATCGATGGTGTGTGCCTTCTGAGGATCATGTGTTGAAAAGAAAGATTTTGGAGGAAGCACACTGCACACCTTATTCTGTACATCCGGGATCCATTAAGATGTACAAGGATTTGAGACAGAATTATAGCTGGAAAGGTATGAAGAAGGAAGTAGCTGAATTTTTGCCTAAGTGCCCTACTTGTCAGAAAGTTAAGGCGGAACACATGCGACCTTCGGGTTTGTTGCAACCTTGAAGATTCCCACATAGAAGTGGGAGTCCATTGCGATGGACTTCGTGACGGGATTACTAAGACCCAGAACGGGTTAGACACTATTTGGGTGGTCCTGGAGCGTTTGACCAAGACTGCAGTGTTTGTGCCTATGAGATTAAGCTAGAGTATGCAACAATCGACTGGTGCTTACATTCAGCACGTGGTTAGACAGTTTGGAGTGCCTTGAGAGATTATTTCGGATAGGGATTCGAGGTTCTTGTCAAGGTTTTGGAGGGAGTTACAAGTTCCTTTTGGTATTCAGATCAGTATGAGCACCGCAAGGCATCCTCAGACAGATGGACAGATGGAAAGAACCATCAGAAGTTTGGAAGACATTGAGAGCTTCCGTGATGAATTTCCAAGGAACATGGGAAGAACATCTATCTTTGGTGGAGTTCTCCTACAACAACAGTTATCATGCAAGTATTGGAATGGCTCCTTTCGTGGCTTTGTATGGAAGGAAGTGTAGGACACCATTATGTTGGAGTGATCCTTCGGAGAGAGGGGTGATGGGTCCGAGCTTATCGAGTAGACCATCAAAATGGTGCAAGTGATCACATATAGAATGAAGGAGGCTCAGGACCGTCAGAAGAGCTATGCTAATCTAGCAAAGAGAGACATTGAGTTTGTTGTTAGTGATTGGGTGCTTTTGAGGGTATCACCCATGAGGGGCGTGAGGCGATTAGGGAAGAGGGGAAAGTTAAGTCCTCGCTTTATAGGTCCTTTCGATATCATCAAAAAAATTAGGAAGGTGGCTTATCGATTGGACTTACCAACTGAAGTGGGAAACGTGCATGACGTCTTGCACTTTTCGCAATTGAAGAAGTATGTGTCAGATCCCAACAGGATCATCCAACCGGAAGAGGTGGAGTTGGATCAGAGTTTGGAGTGCGAAAAGTATCCCGTGATAATTTTGGACACAAAGGAGAAAATACTACGTAACAAGATCATCAAGATGGTCAAGGTACTTTGGTCCTGGGTCGCGGGCCAGGGCGTACAATGGGTTGGTGGGCCGGGCTCTTCAAATCTTGGACCAATTCTTCACTAGTTAATTTAATTTGAGCACTTGGGCTATTAGTCTTTTGTGGGTTTGAACTCACTTATTCTTCAACCTCAATCCATTACTCACCTATAAAATAATCCATATTAATATTCTTCAGCTAATTAACCATAATTAATTAAATCAATCATGCATTAATTATTCGGGGTATTACAACACCCCCTAGATCAATCGTCCTCGAATGAAAGAATATGGATTTAGAGAAGTTACCTCATTGAAAATTGGAGTTAGATCTAATTCGGGGTGTTACAACCAAAGTACCTTGACCATTTTGATAATCATGGTACGTAAAACTTTGTCCTTTGTGTCCAAATTTGCCACGGGATACTCTCCGTATTTCAAATTCACATCCAACTCCACCTCTTCAGGTTGGATAATCTTTTCGGGATCCGATACATACTTCCTCAATTGTGATACATGGAAGACGTTTTTCACGTTTCCCACCTTAGTTGGCAAGTCCAAACGATAAGCCACATTCCCAATTCTCTTGATGAATTTGAAGGGACCTATAAATCGGAGACTCAATTTCCCTCTCTTCCCCAATCGTCCCACGCCACGCCCCTCATAGTTGATACCTTCAAAAGTACCCAATCACCAACGGCGAACTCAATATCATTCCTTGATAAATCTGCGCAGCTCTTCTGACGGTCATGTGCTTCCTTCATTTTGTCTCTGATCATTCGCATAATTTCAGTGGTCTGCTCGATAAGCTTGGGACCCATCATCACTCTATCCGAAGGATCACTCTAACATAATGGCATCCTACACTTTCTTCCACACAAAGCCTCGAAAGGAGCCATCCGATTACTCATATGATAACTATTGTTGTTGGAGAACTCCATTAACGGTAGAGGTTTCTCCCACGTCCCTTGAAAATCCATCACACAAGCTCTCAACATGTCTTCAAAGTTCTGATGGTCCTCTCCGTCTGCCTATCCGTCTCAGGGTGCCACGCGGTACTCATATTCAGGGCCGTTCCTGAGATTTTATGGGTCCCTGGCGAAATAAAGTAGTAGGCCCCAAAGACACTTAAATTATTCAGAGTTTGGACAAAGAAAAACATTCCTACCTTCAAGTATATGATTCAAAAATCAAAGGTATACGTAAAAAAACTCTGTTAATTTACCCCCAACACAAAAGAACCAAACAATATTCAAAGATCTAAAAGCCATTAAAGAAATAAGTGTCAAGAAAAACAAGAGAAATGGTTGTCTAATTTAAAGAGACAAAGCATATCCAGTGATGAAGACCAGCTGTTGTCTTCACTGCATTCTAACTGCACGAGTTGATGGATGAAAGGCGAACTGTTCCATCTTCTCCATAGCATCCCTTATCAACTTCGATTGTTACCTACAAAATCAAGTTATCATAAAAATCGATTCCTATGAGAATTTTGAGATGCAAAATCTTTAATAATTTCATCAACATCTATCTTTTCTATTAAATCCTTCTCAATTGATAAAATTGCCAAACCATTAATCCTTTATTGTGACATTGATGATCTCAAGTAGGTTTTTATCAATTTTAGCTTTGAAAAGCTCCTTTCAATGGATGCAACAGTTACAGGAACAATTAAAAAAAATTCTATAAGCAATAAAGACATTTAGATAACAATCTGCATACTTACAAACTTAAGAATTTCAATGGCAGACATTGACACATTTGGTAAACTCATTTGTAACATTTTAATTCAGAGTAAAAGTCATATAAATCAACATCATATGAATCACCATGAGAGAATGTAGAGTGAAATTTAACATATGATTCCATCAACTTGTTATCATCCTGTTTGAATCAAACAAAAATTCAAAAATATTTTCAAATATTTTTAATTGCTGAAATCTACTTTTTAAAGAAGTTATCGCCATGTCCAAAACAACTAGAAAATAATCAACTCTAAATGACTCATCATCTGATTAAATTTCTTCATCATCCTCATCATTCTCATCAAATTGTTTTTTTCTAGTAATACGACGTTTTGCAAGATGACTTGGCTCTATACCCATTTCAAGTGCAATATTTTTAGCATTCTCCAAACTTTTAACAAATCCATCTTCACTGTATTTTTCAAAATAAGACAACACACCTTCTACTTGATTTATACAAGTGCCATTGCAAATAGATTTGGATTGTAATGTCTTATTAACCATATTCACAGCAAATAAAATATCATACCAAATCACCATACCATGAATAAATTCAATTTTTTAAAACTGCATTAGCCAAACTGTTAGCTTCACTCTTTGATTTTGCATCATCACATAATTCATATAATTTTAATAAAGTAGTTCTTATTTTAGGAGTTTGAAATTTAAAAGCTTGAACACTTTTGATCCTGCTCTCCCAATGAGTATAAACAAAGACTTTAAAGTTAAATTAGAGATATTATCAAGCAAAACTTGCCATCTTTTTGTAGAACTAGAAAATAAAGAATATACGCGTTGAATGATTCCAAAAAATGAGATAGCTTTTACACAAGAATGTGTCATATCACTAACAATAAGATTCAAACTATGACAAGCACAAGGCATGAACAATTTTCTTGGGTTTCTTTCAAGAATTCGACTTTGCACTCCTTTGTGTTTTCCTTTCATATTAGAACCATTATCATAACCATGGCCCCTCACATCATCTACATTAAGATCAAGTGACTTTAAAATATTTGTAACACAGTGAAAAGTCTCAATCCAGATGTGTCATCTACATTCAAAAACTCTAAAAAGTACTCCTCAATATTAAGAGTTGACATATTCACACATCGTACTATTAGAGTCATTTGTTCTTGATGACTAATATCGGGGGTACAATCAAGAATCATCAAAAAAATATTTGGCTTCCTTAATTATCTTAATGACGACACTTTTAACATTATTAGCCAAAACACTAATCAACTCATTTTGAATTTTATGACCAAGATAATGATAATGAATTTCACGATTTTTAATGCGCTTAACATGATCTTGCATTATAACATCAAATTCAACTATCATTTCAATTAACCCAAGAAAATTGCAATTGCTATCTACGTACAACTTGTCATTAGATCCTCGAAAAGCCAAGTTATGTTTAGCAAGATACTTTACAGCGGATAAAATTCTAAGCAAAACTTGCCTCCAACGCTCTTTCTCTTTTTTAATCTCTTCTTGCAAACTTTTATCAATTGTTTGCTTTTTGTCTAATCTTACTCTTAATTCATTCTAAGTATTCATATTAATCATATGCTCTACACTATTTTTATGTGTTTTGAGCCTTTCACTAATATGCCTCCCATCACGCAAACCCTCATTTGCTAATAAACTTATATTACTAATTGATTCAAACAATTTGCAGCAAAAACAATACACTTTGTCAACACTCTTTGAGTATATTAACCATTTTCTATCATTGATCTCACCATTACTCAATTTTCTTGAAAAATAAGAATAAGAGAAATGTTCATTGTTTTCATCTAATGGAAAATCAAGATTCATTTCTCTTACTGGCCCCTTTTCAACAGTTATATCTTTTATTTTTCTTATCAAGTTTCTCCCAATTTTTAGGGTAAAAAATATCCAATGAACTAAATTCTTCTTAACCACTACCAATATTTTCATTGTTGGGCACAACTTGCTATTAGAAGGCTCATATGGGCTATTTTATTCATCATTCTCATTAACCTCATCATCAACATTTTCGTGGTTATTGCAATCATTAACTAGATTCTCAACAACATTCACATTTACTCCAGTAAACAAATTTTCATTTTCATTCACATTATTAACCAAATTCTCATTCTCATTATTATGCAAATTGTCATCTGTGCTCAAATTTCCATGACAATTTCCTATTCTAAAAACAAATTTCTCAAGAGCTCCTTGTTGTGAATTTTTAATTTCTTCATCACGCTTTTTTCTTTTTCTTTTTTCACATCCAGACATATATTTTTTGGGCAACATGATTTTTCAATATAAAAAATAAAGCAAATGAAAAATAAAGCATAGAATAATAGCACCTGATAGAATATTGGCTATATTTTGCCAAAAATCACAAAATACTTCTCGAAACCAAAAACTTTCATTGATATTCCTGTTGAACATTAAACATTGGAGAGAATGTGTTAACGAACTCAAATAAAAGGGGTTATTGCTAAAAAGACAACAGAAAGCAAGAAAAGAAAAGGAATCAAATCAAACTTACTTTCTCTCCCTTCAACAAGTCAATAACAAACCCAAAGGTTTTAATCTCCAAATTGGACTTGTCATCTGCAATCTCCTTGTCTCCAAACCACAGAATCGTGGATATGCAATCTCCACAACACAGAAGCAACACAGAAGCAGAAGAAATCGGTGTCAAAGAAACGCAGGTAGTGAGTTTTAGAGTAAAGAAGCCGAGCGAATAAATTAACTCTATCTATTAAAAATTGATAAAATTCCCCAATCGAATGAGAAGATTTTGGGATTGAAGAAAAAATGGGAAACTGAATCATAGTTACGGCTAATTGAAGAAGGAAACCGGTAAATTTTCTTTGAAAAAGAAGAAGAAAGAGGAAGCGTCGTTCGAAATTTGCGCAGACAGAATTTGTTCTGCTGGAGATTTCCAAATCTAAACCCCTTTCTTCCTACCGTGTATAACAAAACTAATATATATAATATGTATATACATATAGACATGGGGGCCCTAAATCGAAATGGGCCCTGGGCGATGGCACCTTGGGCTATGCCCAGGGCCGGCCCTGCCCATATTGATTTGCGTCCAAAAGCTATTTGTACTTCAATCCAGAATCTGGACTAGATACTTGAATCCCCGTTAGAAACAATCTCCCTGGACACCCCAAACCGTTTAACCACATGCTGAATGTAAGCCCCGATCAATTGTTGCATAGACCAACTCAATCTCATCGGTATCAGAACGGTTTTGCTCTATTATGTGCTTAAAATTTGATAAAAGCATATGGTGAGATGTGTGGGGATTGCATATAGGATATGGTTGCATTGTCTTATGCTAGTTAGCTTTACTTTTATTGCATTGGTTTTCTGATAAATATACTGCGCACCTTGTGGATTCGAGCTATGGTTTGAGAAATAACTATGGGCGGATAACAAGGATATCCTAAGGGATATATGATTTGATTCAGTTGGCAACTTGTTCAGAAGTTGCTGATTAATTACTGTTATTATTATTACTGTTAACTCGTTGTATTGTGATAATGTTGGGACATGTCTTTTGGGTGCAGGTACTGAATATCGGGATGACTTGAGTGCGAAATATCGCCAGGAAGAACGAGTTGTGAAGTGTAGGGTCACTATCAACAACAATTTCTACTGTGGACCCCGAAGTTTATTTGGAGCTGATCGACACATGCAAATCCATATTGTATCAATACTTGATGATGATCAATTGTCAGCAGATGATCAGAACATCATGAG
The DNA here is from genome assembly GCA_030278955.1 of Hygrophila difformis. Lineage (NCBI taxonomy): Eukaryota > Viridiplantae > Streptophyta > Magnoliopsida > Lamiales > Acanthaceae > Hygrophila > Hygrophila difformis. The sequence continues at coordinate 48,384,885 of JAOANR010000003.1, forward strand.
AATAATGTCTCAGACTCCTCCAGAATCCAAAGGTACCACAAGGGGATTTATCCGAATGTATCAACCAACAATACTGATTACTGAGATGAACATTCAATGTGAGCCATCAAATCGAGTGAACTGCAGAGACTAACTAGACATGCGAATACGAGTTAATACCGAAGGGCTTGATGCCCAACCCTGTACGTCTTTATTAATTACGCTTTACCCTTCTATTTTCTATTTCATTTTCTTGGTTATGAGAAAATGAATTCCTCTGTTATTTTCCTTGCTAATTTTGCAAGTTTTTCCATTTACGTTTCGATACCAGTCATTTTCTTCGAGTTAAACTCCCTTGTTCGTGACATATACTGTCCAATCACTCTTGAGATCATGAGAATCGTTATCCGTTTAATGCCCTGTTAGCATTGATGTTTCTCTACTGTTTGAATGGTTCTCAATAATTCTAAATCTCTGGTATATGCACTAATAATAATACTTATGTTTTAATTCAACATATTTAACATTGTCATTGAGTTTTGTACCTCTTCTAGAAGTTTCTATTTGAGGGCCAGCTCTTTCCTCCATTTATCATCACTCATTCTCCATCTATATATTATTATCTCGTTTCTAACAGAATTGGTGTCGTTGATTACTTGAGATTCCATGAATGCTCATTGTCTCAAAGTGATTTATCCTCCCGTTAATAATTTGGAATCTCGGTCAGTTAAGCATGGTTTCTTGCCCGATCGAATCATCTCTTTATTTGGTCACTTATTTATTTATTTATATTTATCTGTCATAGGATGATACCTATATCATTACCCTTATTCCGCGATATATTTCCATTTCACTTTAGAAGCCATTATGATTATCAACTACTTGACACTCTACCAATAATTTTAAATTTCACCATTTTGGTTCATTTGCTTTACATAGATGTCTTTATTAGCTATGTTGATTCATCTTCAACTGAATCCGAATCGTTCCACTCTCTCTATTTACCTGCGTTGTTCTATTATACGGTGACATGTTCACTTTTAACTTTTAGTAGGGAAATTGATAAGGCTTTTGCAAGTCTGCTATTTCCTGCTATCTATTTTGTGAGTCAAATACTCGAGGGCAATTGGGCGCGCTCTAATGCACCATAATAATATGTTCTTAATTGCAGTCACACCACCACCTTATTACTTGAAGTACTTTTTCTAAGGAAAGGCATTTTGTTGTAAAGCAAGGTGCTTTACATAACTGCAGTCATCCTGTGTTCCGCAAACAATGATTCTTAGTTGTTTCGCAGTCCTCTCCACTATATCTGAGATTTGGCTCTCGATATAATTCTGAATCTATTATTCCCTTGGGAGTTTAATCCTACTTTCTACCTTGTGCTAGAAATCCTGTGTTTTCTTGTTACAAAGTACAAATTCATTCTAATCGAGTCAAGAACATTAGGTGTAACCAATGGCAATCAATCAAATGAAGGATTAAGCGTTTCAGGATACAATGCTCCGGATGGTAAAATAACCATGGTCCCAACATGATGTTGAAGATACAAAGTAAGGAACCGAAAGTGGAGATAACATTTGATTCATAACCCTACGTCATTCGGGGATGATCCTAAAGGTGGGGAATGTAACATCTCGATTTAATTTAGTAATAATTAATTTATTTAATTGTGATTGATTAAATAACATGGGCTTACATGGATTAATCAGCTTCCCGAAATAACATGGGCTTATATGGATTAATCAAATATAAGTGTGGAAATTGTTTGAGGTAAAACTAACCAAAATAAGTGAAAAAAATATGAGAATGGCCAAACAATTAAATAGAAGTAAGAAGCCCAGGCCCACTTTCAAACCCATTAAATTGATCGGGTGAATGGAATTCGGGGCACTCCCTAGCTCTTTGTCTCGCATTTCTCTCCCTAGTTAGCTCTCTCCCCCTCTCACGCTGCTCCTCTGTCACTCGCACTCATCGCCGCACCAATGGTGCACCCAGCCGCCAACCCGCACAACACAACACCTCTGCCCCCATCTTCTCGGCCTTCCTCATTCCTCAAGGCCCCCTTCCAAGTCACGATTTCCAACTCTAGACAAATTCCTAATTTTTCAAGTGGTGAGGGAGAAAAAACAAACACGAACTGAAGCACCTTCTCAAGTGGTAGCGGCGGCGGCGGCGATCTCCATTGCCATCCCTATTCTCAAGGGATATGGAATTGGATCCGTGTCGGGTCATGGGTTGGGCCTCCTCATCCTTCCTTTTATTTAATTGATTAAATAAATTGTTGGGCTCCTTGGTTAATATTTGTGCTATCTTCATAATTTAGAACACTAAATTAATTCTTTTGAGTTCAATCTATTTAACAAAGTATAATTAATTAATTAATTAATTGTGAAATAATTATTCAGAATGTTACATTCCCTCTCTTTAAGATCATTCATCCCCGAATCACGGAAGGGTATGGATCAATATGTTATTCGGCATATATCGAATGTTCAGTATGTCCGTATATACGGAGACACCGTTTGTCGGCATATATCGAATGTTCGGTATGTCTGTATATACGGAGACACCGTTTGTCGATATGTATCGAATGTTCGGTATGTCGGTATATACCGCGATACCGGTGCGTCAGTATGTACCGAATGTTTGGTATCTCGATATATACCGAACATACGGAACATACCGATATATAGGGTTAAATACATAAAATTATATAAATTAGGTATTTTTTCGGTAACTTCGGTTTATACCGATATACCGACATACCGAGCCTTCGGTATATACCGACATACCAATACCGCGGTATGTACCGAAGTTCGGTATGGTAACGGTATTCTCGGTATTTTGTCGGTACGGTATATGCGGTGTGCGGTATGCGGTATATTCGATATTTTTCCCCCGCCCTATTTTCTCCCACATGCTTCTTTAGGTCCCTTACATCGTATCTTGCTTCTCATATTGGGACAATATTTCTCTCACCATTACGAGCATCTTATCCTAAAATACTTCATCATCCTTTATTTGATTTATCACTAGACCAAAATCGGATACCCGGCCCTTTAAACTTATTATTTAAAAAAATATAAAAATAAAAAAGAAAAAAGAGAGAGAGGAATCCCAAATCCTTCAACCAAGCGGCTAGAAAGAGTTTTTGGAGATCAATTTATGGAATGCACCGACAAATACTACTAGTAGATCGATATGTTTCTAGGAAGAAGTTAGGGTGCAACTAAGGGATTTGATATGATGTACTTAGGCGTTTTCCAACCGTTGATTAACTTTTTAAATCAACGGTTGAGATGAACTGGAAGGGTAAAAAGGTAATTACGTCATATTACTCCAAAATATATTTTAATACATTTCAGCGATAAGATATGTATTTTTCAGCGATTGTGTTGATTAATATATTGTTTTCAGCGACATAATTGTTTTCAGTGCGCCTTCCATGTATTTTCAGCGATGGAGTATAGTATATTTCAGCGTCGCTCCGTAGTATATTTCAGCGACAAGCTATAGTATTTTTCAGCGATATATGGTGCATTTCAGCGACTTCGTACGTAAAAGTTGAAACCCTAATTCTTTGGTTTAATATATTTCAGCGACGCACTATAGTATATTTCAGCGATGCACTGTAGTATATTTCAGCGACAGACTGTGTTCATTTCAGCGATATACATAGTGTTCTTCAGCGATGACCTTATGTGTATTTTTCAGCAACGACATTAAAAAAAAATTGGACAATTTTACCCTTTTACATTTTGGACCTTTGGATCTTAAACGAACGGTTGGGATTGGTGCCTTGATGTGCTGCGGGATTTGGTGATTGTACCGTAACCAATCCCATGTTTCTACCCATTAATTTAAACACCAATGGTAACCTTAATTATTGCATTTTGATCCGCAAACATGAGAGCCAAATATTTTTTGACGAAACAAGAAAGGCCCGTTTTCTTAGCCGTAAATGCGGACATCTATGTAGTAATACAACATATATAGTTCAAACTAAATCACCATATCTCACAGCTCAACTTGTTACATGCACCCATTTCTATGCCACTTCAATAATTTTTCAAATTAAATACTTTACTATACTACTAGAGCACTTATTTATGAACATGAACACGACACATACACACACTCACTGAGATTCACATACACAAATGCATACAATGACAAACAGACACGAATTAAAAAACAAATAAACAATACAAATTCCAACTCTAATTACCAAACCCCAATAATCTCAAAAAGAAAGAAAGAAAAAAAAGAAAGAAAGAGGGGTGGGAGATGGGGATCGGCAATGAAAACCCTAACCTCCCCAAAGCCCCCCCCCCAATCCAATATAAACTGGTAGGCGTGGTGTTGGTTAGTTCGTCTGGGGGCCTCTGCCCCCACTGACCCCCGGAATGGGTGGCATGCTCTGCACGGCGGCGGAGGCCAGGGCAGCTGGCGGCGGATCATTGGCGGGAGGGGGGTCGCCGGACTCATCGGCGGAATCCAGACCTAGGCACTTGAGGATGGAGGGCCATATCAAGTGGTGAACATAATAACAGGGAAAGTACTTGAGAATTGGGGAAGGGGAATCATGGGTACTGGAGGTTTGGACGACGTCGTTGTTTGGAGGTGGTGGTCGTGATGAGGTTTCCGCCATTTTGGTGTGGTGTGTCTGTGTCTGGACTGGACAACTTCGATCTCAGGGAAACATTAAATAGTGAGTAGTTGGATGGGGTTTAATGATACGAATGGGTTCCTATCCTGGGTAGTATCTACTGGGAATATTTGTGACCCTTAGATCTTATTTTCTATTGAATCAATGTGTAGATGATATAAGGGTAATCAGGTAATTAAATATGATTTAAAAATTGTATATATACTTTTTCAGTTTACTTTTTCAGTCTGATGTAATAATGAGTAATTATTATCTAAAATAAAAGACAATTGGATGAGAAGACAACCAATTATTAATTAAGTTTCAAGTCCAAACGAAATCATATAACATCACAGAATCACAACTAAAATAAGACATAATGACATATATAACTAGACAGAATGGTATGAATTTATAACATTTGTAAACATAATGTTAAAACATAATGTTATATAATTAAGAACAGAATGTTACACATTTACAAACAGAATATTACATATTTGATGTTTTTTATTTCCAGACATAATTATTCTTCTTTAAGACATAACAGAATGTTACATACTTGAAAACAGAATATTATATAATTGATAACAGAATGTTACACTTACAAATGGAATGTTTCGCACTTATAAATAGAATGTTATATACTTGCAAACATAATGTTACATGCTTGCACACAGAATGTTACACACTTGAGAAAAGAATAAAATATTACATACATGGAAACAGAATGCTACACACTTGCAAACAGAATGTTACATATTTGAGAACAGAATCTTAAATAGAATGGTTCTTTTATTTTCAGTTCTTTAAGACATAACAATTAAACAGAATGCAAAAGTGAATGAAACAGAATGTTTAAAACTTACATACATAATGTTTGACTCTTCTGACAGAATGTCATATTTCAGTTGTAATTCAACTTCAAAAAATTTTTCTTCTAGTTTTTTAAAGGTACGCAACAACAATTTGGATTTGTTTTATTTTTTGAATTTTTCTTGTAAGATTCAACTTTAAATTTGGATTTGTTTTATTTTTTGAATTTTTCTTGTAAGAAGAAATTATAGAGAGAAGAATATATATAGGGACTAGGGGTAATTATTTGCCTAGTTTCACTTTATTTAATATTAAATGATAGAATTACATATTTAACCCTTATTCTAATCCTATCCATTCATTTAAGTAGTGATCTAATGGTTAGAATAAATCCCAGTATATACTGGGAAAAAAACTCCCAGCATAGGAACCAAATTGTTAATGATAGTATATATCGGTGTTCGTAAGTAGTATCTGGCCTTCTGGGAATTCAAAATTTAATAAAATACTTACTGGCCATCTTCAATGGTCCCTATAACTCAAAATGGAATGTCATCTTCTCTCTTGCAATACCCTAAAACCATACATATTTCAAGTTTTATAAGTTTTATGAATAGTAAATACTCAAATTTGAGTTTTTACTATTCACAAACCTATCTCACTTTTTGCAATTATATTACTTGCAATCTCATCCATCCAATTGTTGCAAATTGAATATTGATCTAATTTTGTATTGTGGTTAATAATTTTATACTTTATAAAAAAAATTAATTAAATTTATTTTATATTTAATTAGATTAAAAATTTTAAGGTTTCTTTATAAAATAAATTTTAAACTTAAAGATAACTAAATTTTTTTAGTTTGGGTAAAATCTTAGCAATCATTACAAAAATTACATTAGCATACGAAAATAGAATTAAAAATAATACATCTTAAATACTTACAAAAATGTACAATATTAAACAACCAAATAACTATGTATTAGTTGAACACTTGTGGGGGGAAATACACATATTCTAATTCTTTATGTTGGATAAAAATCATTTGCTTTTAATTTAATATGTATGTTCCGCCATTTAGTGTAACTCTTATTCTAATTATGTAATTCTTAATTAATGAGTATTGAATTTATGTGTGTTTAATTTATAATTTATAAGAGATGGTGAGTATGATTGAAAAGATAAATAAGTTTGTATGAGAAAGAATATAGAGAATATTATTTTGAGTTTTAGTTTAGTGTAAATGATTGGAGATGAATTACTGTTTGATGTGACATTTACTGTAAAATGAGTTTGAGTTTGGTGTTGGCTATTGGAGATGGTTTTAGTACTCCCTCCATTCAACAGGAGATGTCATTTATAGGTAGTTATTCTATGTTTTTACCATATTACTCTTTACTTTTAATAAATGTTATTTCTTGACATTAATTACAAAAGAGTTTAGTTGAATGTTAAAAGTGAAAATTTATAAGTTAATTAATGCAAACACTATTTATTAAAATTGTGATGAAAGATATAATTATCTTGGGAGGGAGGGAGTACGTACTAGCTAGTACATAAACAAGTAGGGGTAAGCATATTTGGAAATGGGAGAGTTTTGGTTCAATAATTTTTTTTTTCACCAAAAAAAAAAAATTCAGTTTTGAATTCAACCTTTTCAATTTTATTTCTACTTTCAAATTGAATTTGCATTTCAGAAGTTCTTTGAATTGATCCTCATTCAACTTTTTTCCCCACTGTTAAATTAAGATGAATATTGAAGGGTCGCATCTGTCAAAGAATAATTCTGCACACATAAAGATCCGAACACGAGACATTTGCTTAAGGTGTCAGAACCCAAATTACTTATATATTTAATTAATATTATAATTGTAAATATAATATTTCAATATTTTAATAATATTTAAAAATTAATAAATGGGATATAATATTGGTATATATAATAATTTAAAATAATAATAAAATATATTTCAAATTCAGAATTTCGATTTGTTTTTTACATTTTTTTCAGTTTTGTGGAAATTGTATTTCGAATTAAACTACAAATTTCTAATTTCAAATTTTAAATTAGAAATCAAATTGGAAATATTAGAAATAAAATCAAAAAAATTATAAGTTAATTAATGTAAATTCTGGTTATTAAAATTGTGATGAAAAAGATAATTATTTTGAGATGGAGGGAGGGAGTAAACAATCAGGGGTGGGCATATTTGGAAAATGGGAGAGTTTTGGTTCAATAATTTTATCTTATTCAATTTCACTTTTGAATTCAACTAACCTTTTCAATTTTATTTTTACTTTCAAATTGAATTTGGAATTCAGAAGTTCTTTCACTACAAAAAAATTGGGTTTACCGACCAAAAAATTCGGTCGGTAACCAAAGAAAGCGGGTCGTCCGGCCGGTTACCAACCGCTCGGCCGACCGGACATGACGGTCGGGAATCCCTTGGTAGGGAATTCCTTGGCGACCAAATCAGTTGCGGTCAGGGATTGCGCCGACCAAACTACTGACCGCTTCTTGGTCGGCATCTTTCGCGACCTCTAAACCGACCAAACCTTTGGTCGGTACCCAATTCATGGGACTCCTTGGTCTAGGCTTTACCGATCGCACCTGCGGTAGGCGACTTACCGACCAGCCTGCGATCGGGTGTGCGGTCAGTACCCAACTGCAGGGTGCATCAGAAATGACTGTTTTCAAAGCCATCCCTGTTGCGTCAATACCAACATATAATCCACTATACTATTTAACAACACTTTCAGCACAATATGGCAATCCATTTCACATCCATTAATTAACAACGTCAACAATTAAACACAAGTCTATGTACAATCACAATTCTACAACTCCTTCCACATTCCAAATTCAATAAAAGTCCAAATCGATAATGACAATCCAAAAATGCAATTTAAAATGTTAAAGTCTCAGATGATGATCCTAATATTGTCTGGCACATTTCTACAAAGTATAAACATGTATATGCCTTATATAAAAAAAGAATCCCACCATTGGAATTCAGAAATGCTACTAACCCAAATCTCATCCCACAACACTCAATGTGCACCTACACCACCTCCACCCAGGCCGCCTCCAAAATCATCATCTCCATCTCCGTGTCCAGGGGATCGATGGGCTCTGACTCCGAGCAATCTCTCCATATGATCGGCCATGTTCTTTTGTCTTTGTGACACTCGCTCAAGAGTCTCTGTAAACTGATGAAATTGTTCCTGTGTCACATAGGTCGAAGAAGATGGGGGAGGAGGGGTAGCAAAATTGCCTCCGGGCCTATAAGACTTGGCCAACGATCCTAAGCCGTATACAGCGTGCCGTCTGTCGTGACCACCAGCTATGTCATAGAAGACAACATCTGGATCGAAGTCAAGGCCCAATCTCAGGGTTCTGGCTCAAGGTCTGGGTAACTGCATTGAACTCCTCCTGTATTTAATGTGGGAAATACGTTAAGCACAAATTATAATGAGCCAAATTAGTATATAGAGCTAATTGTGATCTTATGTACAATTTTTACTTGCACCCGCTGTAACCTATCAACAACCCAATTGTCCTTCTTGCGCCTCCGCGTGTGTGTGTGTGCTCATGAACCTCGTGCAAATGGACAGGCCTATTACGCTCAGTGGACTGCAAGATTTCGAGGATTAGAATTCAAGAGCAAGTGTCCATATAAATAATTGAACTATTCAATGTAAATATGTTAAACATACCAATTTATCGGCTTTGGCTCAGAATGTCTTTGATCCTGCTGTGTGTGTGGGGAGGGCCGGTGCATCCTCCTGTCCCCGGCGCCTGTTTAGCTTTCCTCTTTTTGACTTCTCCTTAAATGCTGGGGAATCCCAGATCCGCCGCCAGTTCTGTGCCATCAACTCGTCTGCGGGGTAGGGCTTCTTCTTGCTCTTTATGTCGAGCGTGTAGTCCTTGGATCTGAAATTTTAATCATGTGAAGTTACATGTGAACCCATTTGATATGCGAACATTTTAATTTACAAAAAAGAATTTACCGAGTGATATTCTTTTTCTCCCATTCCTTCCTTACAGCTCCTGCGTGCTCCGGCGCCCAACGAGCTACTTTCTGCAGGTTAATATAGATCAAGATATGTACAAATTCAAAGATAAGCATAAACATCATCTGAAACTTATGGAATACCAAAAACTCATTCCAGTAGAAATCTTTGGTCTCTTGAGTGATCCTTCCCCAACTTATCCGACAAGACACAATGATGTAAGACACAATGATCTTCCTCACCACAGCATTTGAGAACTCTATGCTGTAAGACACAATGATGATAATCCGACAAGAACTAAATATAACAAAATTATGTACTGTGTAGGGACATTTGATATGACTGAACTAAAACATAACACTTACACCCCATCGTCCCTGGGCTCAACGAGTAACCTATCTCGACCTAACTGGGTGGTGGGAGGAGCCCCCTGTGTAGATCCAGCCGATCCTAGGAATATAAAGAACATTTTGACTTTAGTAAATAAACAACGAAATATTAAAAGCATAAATTAATCGTTCCTGGAGTGTGAGGTGGGGGAGTTTCAGGGACTTCAGTCATCGTCCCTGGTGTAGCATCGGGCTATTCCTCTGAGCTCGCTTCATTCACTGTGGTTTCAGAAAGGGTAAATGTAAATACAAACAACAGTATAAAGAAGGGACTATGAACATATCAAGAAACATATGTAAAACAACTTGTGAAAAATACCTGCGGTCTGGTGCTGAAACGCCTCCCGGGCCGCCCAGAGAGCAGAATCTAGTCGAGACCCCTTCGGCGGGATCCCCGAACCACGCGGAGTGCTCGAGGACGAGCCACCCCCTCGGTCAGTCATCTGCAAATGTGAAATATTATTAGAACATGAAGGACATTACACATAGAATGTACTTAAATTAAATTTCATACTTGGAAATATTATCATAAAAACTATTAATTAGATTGTCACATTTCATATTTGGAAATCATCATCCGAAGTCTCCTGCGAGGGATCATCCGGACCAGTCTCTCCTGAAGTGGAAGCAGTGCCTATCGATGATTTTGATTCAATACTCTCATTGAGTTGTAGATCAACATATTGCCCCACATCGTCTGTCAAGGGCTCTCGTATGGACGTGATATTTGCAGTGCTAATGTAGCCGTGTTCGAGAACATCATCCTGGAATGCTTTTGCCTCTTCCCCTTGCCTAATGGTTATTATACCTCGTGGTTTGACTTTACAAACGGCCAACCACTCATTCCGACTCGCCACTGGTCTGATGGTTGGGAACGATACATAGCAAACTTGTTCGGATTGATGAGCAAAATAAAAGGCTTATATACGTTCAAAGATTTTGAGTGGTTTATCTCGACAATCTTATAAATCGCATGAGTTCGTGTCCCAATGCCTTCACGAGGGTCAAACCACCTACATTTGAAGAATGTAGTTTGCTTGATAGGCAGCGTAGGATATTCTATGACTATAATCTCTTCGATTATACCATAGTAGTCTCCTTGTTCTTCCGACATGATACACACCCCACTGTTGTATGTCGATCTTTGCCTACCATGAGATTCTGTGTGAAATTTCATTCCATTGGTAAAGTTCTTTACCTCGAGTAGCTTCTTCGCCTCATAAAAGTTTTTTACCATAGCATTATCCTCTGGAAGTGTATCAATGATGAGTTTGCATAAAGTATCGAAACACCTCTCAGACAGATTATGTTCCGCTTTAATATTTAACAACTTAGCAATTGTTGACAATAAGTTCATTTTCTTGCATCCAGGCCCCAGATCCTTGTCTGCCGCCTCCAACATACGGTAGAACATTCTCTCTTGTGCATTAGGTTTGTCAGGGGGCCTCAGTTCATCACCTTGATCGGGCGGTGTTGTATTCGGAATACCAAATCCCATTCTATCGAACACCATCTGTATATAAGCATCTTCAGTGGCGGGCCTTGAAGAGGCGCCCGTTTCAGGTACGTCATACCAAGGAAATTGGTGTGACTCTCCGTGACACGTCCACCTTTCGTAGTTCAGTACAAATCCATTACATTGTAGATGATACTTGATGTCATCATCAGGTAGATAACACTTATTCCTACATTGTCTACACGGACACCTTAGTTTTCCATGTGCTCTATCCACATTTGGGTTTCGATGAGACATACGCAGGAACAAATCAACTCCACTCTTAAATTCTGAGGTCTGTACTCATACTTCACGACAGGAGCGGTACATCCAACTCCGGTTCATCACCTACAAATGCCACTTGAGGAAAACTCCAACTCATGAATATGTTGTGTTCGTTTTGGTAATTATAGACTAAATGATGTTACATGATTTGTTCACTTGCATTAATTCACCATGTCAACTTATATTTTATCGAATTTATTAAAATTCAAAAACACTTGCACGTTACAACATTGAATTTGAAAACCTAGGGTCGTATCTTTGTCTTTAAATTAAATCCAATATACCTAAAACAACAAGTTCACTTTTTGATTTTAATCCAATTAATCAACTAGATTAAATTCATCCTACTAACATATTTCAATTCAACATCTCCACATGACTTCCGAATATACAATCCAACAATATATTAATTTAAATCCCAAATTCGAAATATCATAAATAATTGGTTGCACATTATTTCCTTTTTCAAAATCAATGATGACAACAACCCAAAAACACAATAGGCAATAAGTTTCTCATACGATATCCAAATTAAGCATATCATATATGAAAATTCATCTACTCGACGATAGGTTTCTAATTATGTGCCTATCATTTCAAGAATCCAAATATTCTGTGCACAAATGCCCATTACAGTCTGCTGCCACATCACCGCCATGCTTAATTTTTTTTTTTTTTTTACGAATTTGCTAACAAACACATCGAAAATCACATACAAAGCGACAATAGTATTTCTATAATTTCATATTCCAAAATCAAATGGCACATAATATTGAAATGAATCAGAGCTATGAAACCCAAACACGTAAAAGTTGCCCAAAATTGAGAACAATCGAATATCTAAAATGGGAAGGAGTACTCAATCAAATACCTTGAATGATTGCACGAATGGAATCAAAATGGTCCCCTCGAGGGAAAGCCTCTACTGTCCGCTTCGCGAATGGACCTTTCGGGGGTGGCTCGAAACTGTTCCACGGAAGAGGGGGAGGTCAACGACGGCGTGGTGGACGGCGTCGGGGTCGGCGGCTGTCGTCGGAAAGGACGTCGGGGTTGGGCCAATGTTTTCGCGAGAGAGAGGAAGTAGATGGGGGTTTTGTGTGTCTGCTGATTCTGTTTCCGATTTGGGGATTTAATCCCTAGGTTACCGACCGCACATGAGGTCGGTAACGCGGTCGGTATCTCCGACCAAAAGACTATTGGTCGGTGAATAGGTCGTCTTTTAATCCGGGACCCCACAACGGCTTTATTTTGCCGACCACCATGTGCGGTCGGCCCTGCAGTCGGTAAATCCGACCCACAACACGGTGGCCGGTATGTGCGGTCGGTAAACCTAATTTTTCTTGTAGTGTTTGACATGATCCTCATTCAACTTTTTAAATTTCCCTACTGTGAAATTAAAATGAATATTGAAGGGCCGCCTCTCCCAAATTAAAATTCTGAATACATATAAAGGTTCGAACACGAGACATTTGCTTAAGTTGTCAGAACCCAAATGACTTATTTGTTTAATTAATATTATAATTGTAAATATAATATTGCAATATTTTAATAATATTTAAAAATTAATAAATGGTATAATATTGGTATATATAAGTATAAAATAAGAATAATATGTATTTTAAATTCAGAATTTGGATTTTTTTAACTCTTTTTTTTTCAGTTTTGTGGAAATCGTATTTCGAAATAAACTACAAATTTCTAATTTCAAATTTTAAATTAAATTTAAAATTAGAAATAAAATTGGAAATATTAGAAATAAAATCGGAAAATTTTTAAATTTGCAAACCCAGGTACACAACAACGGAAAAAAAGATAAAATAGTCCTTTTTCTTTTCAAAAAATTCAAATCAGTCCTTTTTCTATTTTATTACCAAAACAGTCCTCTACAAATGCTAATTATGTCCAAATCAGTCCTTTTTTCACTAATTATATTCTAATTGCTGACGTGGCAAGGGTTTTAAATTAAACCTGACACGTGTGCATAATATTAGTCCTTTTTCTTTTATCTTTTGCCAATTCAGTCCTAAACTTTTATTTTGTTCTATTTAGTCCTCTACCCCAATCACTCATTTTTATATTAATTGGCCTCAAACATTTCAAATTATTTCATTTTAGGCCCAGAACCTTAAATTTTTTATTATTACTAATCCATTTATCAAATAAATGCACAACATACTTCCATAAATAAAATTAAACACCAAACCTCATATATTGGGTTTGACTGCTTTGTTATCGGGTCTTTCAAGTACCGAAATTTTACGGACTCTCTCTAATAACCACTCGACCGCAACCGATTGTTCATTGGTTTTGGTTTCCTTCAGTAACAATCAACAGAATCTTACTTTGCGTCCTACCTTAGGATGTAGCAATATTTGAGTAAATGATTTAACTTGAATTTTTGGAAGGTTATGGATACAGGAAGCCTTGGTTTTATTGAAAAATATTAATATTATTAAAAATATTAAAAAAATAGCCTGAATTTTATTGTCCACAAAGTATGATTGTGCTGATTGTTGCTGAAGGAAACCAGAACCAATGAACCATCGTTACGGTCGGGTGGTTAGAGAGAGTCCGTAAAATTCGGAACTTCGAAGACCCCGTAACAAGGCGGTCAAACCCAATGTATGAGGTTTGGTATTTAATTTTATTTACGGAAGTATGTTGGGCATTTATTTGATAAATGTATTAGTAATAATAAAAAATTTAAGATTATGGGCCTAAAATGAAATAATTTGAAAGGTTTGATGCCAATTAATATAAAAATGAGTGATTGGGGTAGAGGACTAAATAGAACAAAATAAAAGTTTAGGACTGAATTGGCAAAAGATAAAAGAAAAAGGACTAATATTATGCACACGTGTCATGTTTAAATTAAAACCCTTGCCACGTCAGCAATTAGAATATAATTAGTGAAAAAAGGACTGATTTGGACATAATTAGCATTTGTAGAGGACTGTTTTGGTAATAAAATAGAAAAAGGACTTATTTGAATTTTTTGAAAAGAAAAAGGACTATTTTATCTTTTTTTCCTACACAACAACCTTTGTCTAGCTCCTATCTAGCCCCTTCCCATTTTCCATTTTTTTTTCGGAACAGTCTATACAGGCTAATAAATTAATGGTGTAAACCCGTGCCACATAAACTACTCCCATTTTCCACTATTTTTTTTTTCGCTCGACAACCATTAAAGGCTAGGAAACAAAGGAAAAAAGAGAAAGGAAAAACAAAACAGCACTAATTAAATCATCTACGTGCCCGCGGGAACCAGGTTCCCATCGCGTCCGCTGACAGAAGAGGCTTGAGAAAATCGGGCGGGAAAGCCCAAGTCGTGAAGAAAGCCCGTCCTCCGCACCTCTCTTACCAAGGCAATCAGCTACGGCATTTCCTTCCCGAAGCATATGTTTAATCCGACAGATATGGAAAGAACTCCGGAGCTCCCGAACACGTGCAAGATAATTAGCCAACAGTGACTATTATTCCATGATGAGTTAACCAATTGAATGGCTTCCAAGGAATCGCAGCAACAAACGACCTCCAATATCCCTTGATCCGCTGCAAGTTGGAGCCCATAAGCCAGCCTCGCCAACTCGGCTTGCAACACCGTCACTTCGCCAAGATAACCCGATGCTCCCGCGATCCAGCTGCCATCTTGATTCTGCAATACAGCTCCCAACCCTGCATGCTTGAAGCTCCCCAGGAACGAACCGTCTGTGTGTAAGTAAACCCCCTCCCACTCCCCCATATTCTAGCAAGTTAGCCGCTGGACAGTAGAAGAAACTTGCTGCTGGGGATGAGTCTCATCATTGAATCAGCTAGGTGGAGAATGCGCCTTACAACAGCCTGCACACTAAAAGATTTATCTTGGAAAACCCTAGAGTTTCACTCCCGCCATATGTGCCTCAAACCCGCAAGGAAAATATCACCATACACCCGAGCCATGCCACGGAGCCAAAGGCGAATACTCGGCGTGTCAATGGTGTCAAGATCCGTGGGGATGTCCACCCCAATCAATCTCCACACCGCAGTTACCCAAGGGCAGAAGAAGAGACAATGACGCCAGTCTTCCACCCCATCCCCACAAACTTGGCAGAGCGGAGAGTTGGCGAGATGACGACTGAACCTAAGAAAGTTGCAAGGGAGAGCTTCCCAAGCCAACATCCAGATCAGAAAGCAGACCCTTTCAGGCCATTTAGAACTCCAAATCCAAGACCAATCCTTCTCTCGGGCCATATGCTCAACCAAGAGATAGTATCCTGACTTAGCTGAATAAATCCCATTGTTGGTCATCTTCCAACACCAACCATCCATAGAGCTATGGTGGAGGAAAGGCGGGGGGTGTTTTATAATCTCATCACGCACAGCCTGTGGAAGGAGAGTCTGCACCAGCGATAAGTTCCAATCTTGCCCACAAATAATGTCACGGACCCGAATATTAATATCACTAGTTTCAATCAAATCCACCTTAGGTCCTAGGAGCTCACCGTTCAGCTATGGAGAAAACCAAAGGGAGCTACTCCCATCTCCAAGTTTGTATGAAAAACCACCAAGTAGTTTCAAGGCCGCTCTTCGAAGGCTCCTCAAAGTGAAAGAGCCGGCTGTACGTAACTCGGCAAAAGAGACATCCGATGGCATATAAATGGCCCTGAGCTCACCGCTCCACCGTTTAGTACGACCAAGGAAGAATTCATGAACAAGCTTACCAAGAAAGGATATATTGGCATGGCGGGCTTGTCTAAATCCTAAACCCCCAGCCGCTCTAGGGAGAGCAATCCTGTCCGAATTAACAAGGTTCAACCCATGCCCCTGCCGATCTTTCCAAACAAAATTACGGATGCGTTGATCAATCAATCGACATGTAGAGGCTGGCAGCCACCCAATCTGCTTGGGATAATGGGGGATCGACGCCAGGACGTGCCGAGCAAGGGTGATGCGCCCCGGCTTATTAAGAAGTCGCATCGTCCACATAGATAACCTCTTCCATAATTTCCATAATATAATCAAAGGCCTGATGGGAAACCCTACCATGATGAATGTGGAATCCAAAATATTTCCCTAGTTGGTCAGTGAACTCAATAGGGAGAATGTCAGAGAGCCATGCTCGTTCAGTAAGGGAAACACTCCTAGAGGCAAAGGCTTTGGACTTGGCAGAATTAATTTTGAGGCCTGACCAACAAGCAAAATCCTGTAAGGTTGCAACCAGCGACAAGATACTAGTTTCAACAGCTTGGGTACATAAGATCAAGTCGTCTGCGAACATTAAATGGGATATACCATTTCCATTATTGGATAGCTTAACCGGCCTCCAATGCTCAAGGTCCACAGCCCGCGTAATAGCAATAGAGAGACGTTCCATGACCATATTGAAAAGATAGGGTGATAGAGGGTCGCTTTGGCGAAGCCCTCGGTCAGGCCGAAAGCCCTCCAACGCAGCTCCATTCCAAAGAATTGAGTATTCCGGAGAAGACACACAAAACATAATAATTTTGCGCAAGGCTTCAGGAATATCCATCTGGCATAAACATTCCTCAAGGAAAGGCCAACGCACATTATCGTAGGCCTTCTCAAGGTCAATTTCAAGAATAATGGCTTTCTTTCTCGAGCTAGACTGCGACAGGGAATAAACCAATTCTTGTAAGATGATGGCATTATCCGTGGTACCCCTTCCCGGCAAGAAAGCGGATTGAAGAGGGGAGATATAATTATTCAGCATAGGACGGAGCCTATTGACTGCCACTTTAGAGATGAACTTGTAAATCATGTTACATAGAGAGATCGGCCGGAATTGCTTAATCGAGTTCGGAACAGGTATCTTAGGAATAAGACAGATATGAGCCTTGGCGATAGCGGAATCAAAGGAGCCGGAGAGGAAGGCTTGGCGAACCATCTCAATGATATCATCTCCAATATCACTCCAGTGAAGTTTATAAAAGGTTGCTGGAAATCCATCGGGGCCTGGTGCGACATAGGGCCTTGTGTGGGATAGAGCCTTATCCACC
The DNA here is from genome assembly GCA_030278955.1 of Hygrophila difformis. Taxonomy (NCBI): domain Eukaryota; kingdom Viridiplantae; phylum Streptophyta; class Magnoliopsida; order Lamiales; family Acanthaceae; genus Hygrophila; species Hygrophila difformis. The sequence goes on from JAOANR010000003.1 coordinate 48,402,510, forward strand.
TCATCCGAAGACATAGGACCCTGAAGCCCTTCCTTATCCGTCTGATCAATAGGCAGTAAAGCAGGCAACGGTTCCCGATTGGATGAGGCATAATCATCCGAAAAATGGTACATGAAATAGGACCGTACCGAGGCTTGAAGGGTTACATCATCGGTACACCAAGTCCCATCCTCAATGTAAAGACCGTGAATTTTTCTTCTGTGGTGGTGAACTTTAGCTTGAGCATGGAAGAAGCGAGTATTCCGGTCACCAAGATTAATCCAATCTTCCCGTGCACATTGGTACAAAAATAGCTCCTCTTGGTCAAGAATATCTTGATAGTCTTTCTGTAGCTTTCTCTCTAAAAGGAGGTGGCGTACATAATCAACTGTGGACATAGATCGGTCCAACCCTGCTAACCTTCGCATGACCTTCTTCTTTTTATTGCGAAGTTTTCTTATCTCGCCTTGACAATGCTGGATAGATAAAGTTTGCAGGCGTTCTAGGCGGCCTGTTATAGGTTCAGGATTAGTTCCCCATGCGTCCTTGACAAGTTGAGAGTAGAAAGGGAGTTTGCTCCAAACGGCCTCCCATCTGAATAATTTTGGTGTATTATTGGCGGCTGGAGCCCCACAAGAAAGTAGCAGAGGTGCATGGTCCGAAGAGACCTTGGCAGGGTAAACACATGGCTATTCGGAAACATATGCAACCAATCAAGATTAGCTAACCCACGGTCCAGTCTTTTTTTAATGAAGCTTGTAGAATTAACAACCCTAAACCAGGTGAAGATCGATCCTTCAGTATGGATCGGAAATAGATCACAATCGGTAATGCACGACCGAAACTCCTCAGCCCGGGAATGCCTGAAATCACCCCCTATAACCTCCGAAGGTAAAAGCACCTCAATCCAATCTCCCATAATAAACCAAGGTCCAGGAATACGTGTCTGAAGAAGCTTCAAATAATCCCAATTCTCACGTCGCCGAGAGAAATTAGGGAAGACATATATGCCTGAACAGTACGAGATTTGATCATCTTTTTTAATGGAGAGCGTGATGCATCTATCTCCTTCCTCAAACATGTCCAAGTAAAAAGGTGATCCCACTTTATGGAGGGCCCAGATTCCACCCGCACGCCCCATAACCTCCTGAATACAAATAGCCACGTACCACTTATTAAGAACAAAGTTCCGGAGGCGATCGAAAAGTCCCTGAGGTTTCAAAAAGAAAAACCAAGGTAGGTTGATCAATTCTCAAGCAATCCGCCAAAGCACGCTTTGCCTGGGTATTCATAATCCCACAAACATTCCAAGTTAAAAGAGAAACTTCCGTAATCATCGACATAAAATAATAATAAGTAATAATAAGGAGCCCCGCAAAGCAGGCAATATTATTCATTCGTCGTTGGGGCCTCCCTATCATCATCCACTGCCATCTCATTTGTCTCATCGGATTGACCGACCAAACTCGGTCCTAGGTCCTTATGATTGGAAGAGGATTCACCCCCCAGTACCCTTTCAGTGAAGGCCGCCGAGAAAGTGAAGGCTCTGTTATTCTCCTCTGGTGGAGATCCTGTATGCTTTTCTTTCCCATCTCCTGTAGAAATCTTAGTCCTAGGTTCCATTCTGATACGCTTGTTTCCATTGAGCCCTCTCTTGGGCCGATCAATTCCTTTCCCTCGCTCCACAGCATGGGGGCCCTTGGGCTTCGAAATATTTTTTCCCATAAGTATTCTTAGCAGGACTTGGCTCTACGTGGCCCACTTTGTAGTCAAGTAAGGGTTTTGTGACAACAACTTTCTTTTTTCCCTTACGCCTCTTAACTACCATCCATTCTCCCACACACATATCCTCCTGCATGGTATTTCCCAAAATTATGGGGAGGATCATGATTTCCTTCCATAGCTGTGTCACTATTACCGCTCCCCTCTCTAGGAATATCGCCACCTTCCTTATCGTCGTCACCCTTACCATCTAGCACACCATGGTCAGTCACTAGAGGAACTAGCACCTCCGGCGCCGGCGACGCCACTGGAACGATCACCGGGCATCGTTCCTGTAAGTGACCGTATCTCGCACACTTCATGCAGACAGTATGAAGAATCTCGTATGCTATATTAATAACTTTTCCTTGCACCTCAACCTGCCCAAGCAAGGGTTCGTCCAAGTTAATTTCGACACACACCCGTGCGTACCTTCCTCTATCAATAGCCAGTGTATTTCGATTAACCTTGATAACAGTGCCAATGGCCGAAGCGATAGCCCGGAGACCATTTTCATAGTAAAAAGATTGTTTCAGGCCCGGGAATCTCACCCATGTTTGGATTGTATTCACCTTCGTAGTTTCAGGATCGAAGTCGCTATTCCATCTCATGATTGCTATACAATGATCGAAGGCCGTCCAAGGGCCCTTAGTCAACACCTTTTCCCAGTCCAAGGGGAGTTAAATTTTGCCATGAAGCATCCGTGCCCGACGTCAAGCAATGAAAATTCTCCATCCAATTTCCACGCCCGCGTTAACCGATCTTTCATAGCAAGATACCCTACTGTAGTACCAATCACTTTGAGCACGAGCGTCTCTTTCCATGATTCATAATATGCCTCCAGTACTGAATCATCAAACCATATCCTGGGGCATCTTTTATGCACGCCTGTACTCTCAATAGTAACAAGGTTGGCTTTCACCTAGTCCGTCTCCATCAATGGATTCGCTGCCGATGCAGTCGCTACTCCTTGGAGGACATCACGGAAAGAAGCCGAGGTTGAGGTCGTCGACCCCAAAGGAGCCGCCGGGAGATCAGAAGAAACGGGAGAAGAAGAATCGGGGGAGGATCCGGAGAAGGCATTTTCCACTATTAATAATATATGCCATGTACAAATTTTTTGTGAAGAAAATTTAATGTTGGTATTTAAAAACTGTTTGGATTGATTAATTAAATTATGAATGTTAAATATATTCGAGAGCATTTTATTTTTTAGTATATTTGATTTGATTAATAATATGCTATTTCAATTGTTTAGCAGAGCGAGTTTAATAAACTAAAAACTAATATTACCTCTGTCTTAATGTTTTTGCTACGGACCCACCTGACACGCATGCCGATATACATTTTCAACGGTTAATAACTTAAATTATGTACAATAAAAAATGATAAAAATTTGATGTTCTAAAACTACAAGATTAGATGAATCTAACAAGATCTCACTTGACTATATTTTTCCTTTCATAACTATGATAAAAATTTGAGTCAAAGTTAAATAGTGAATAGTGCCAAAAAGTCAAACGTGACAATTACAGCGAGACGGATGAAGTATGTTATAGTTGAAAACTGCTATTACAATTTGCTAGTCAGATATGTTTAATCAATAAAACTGCAGTACATCAAGGCACATAATCTCAACTGTTCATTTAAATCCAACTGTTCAAAATGGAAAAGGATAAAGTTATCCAAAAATAGTATAACATCAAGTCTCAGAAAAATACACCTAAGATTATATCGCTGAAAAATAATATGGCATGTCGCTGAAATATTATATATGTATCTCTGAAATACACATAGCTCATCGCTGAAATACACATAGCTTGTTGATGAAATATATTCAATCAAAGAATTGGAGTTTCAACTTTTTGAAGTCTCTGAAATGCATATTATCAAGTTGCTGAAAAATACTATAGCATGTCGCTGAAATATACCATAAGACGTCGCTGAAATACACAGAAGCCGTCGCTGAAAATACTATGTCTGTCACTGAAATATATTATAGCGAGTCGCTATTACTCAACATCGTTGAAATATACATACGTTGTTGCTGAAACATACTAAAATACATTTTGGAGTAATATGGCAAAATTACTTTTTAAACCTTCGAGTTAATCTCACCCATTGATTTAAAAAGTTAGTTAACGGTGAGAAGTCGCCGCAACACATCAAAACACTTGGTCGCACCCTAACAAAATTGATGTTATATACTTCCTCCGTTTTTTTTAAGGTTACACTTCTCATTCAACGTATGCCAATGCACATTTTCAACGATTAATAACTCAAATTCGGTACAAGTAAAAATTCTAAAAATTGATATTAAAAAACTACAAGATGAGACGAATCCAACAAGATCTCAATTGGTTATATTTTGTCTTCTATAACTATAACAAAAATCAACTACAATGAATAGTAAAAAAAGTCAAAACCTAACATTTAAAAAAACGGACGAAGTTTGATAGTAGTACCTTTTAGACTTCCAAACAAGATCAAAATTTAAATGTAGAAGTAATATATGTGTTCGGATTCAATCTTACTTTGATATCTTTAATTTGACAATGTGTTCAGCACAACTAACTCCGTTATTGGAGCTAGAACTTTTTTTTAGGTGAATACCAGAGTATCTCTAGGATTTATTGGACCCAAAATTAATCCATCGAGGTTCGGGTGGTTATTGAAAGGTTGCTTCTCCTAAATTACAATTCTGCATTCAAACCTAAGACCTTTGCTTAAGCTTATTGGAGCTAGAACTTTAATTTCAGTAGCTATATTTTTGATAAGGGTAAAATGGTAGACCTTCTTTATCATAGTATTTATTTTTTGTATTGTTTAATGAGATCAAAGAAGTTTACGTTTACCAACAGCAGTTGGCTTGAGTAGATTGTGGCTTTAGTTGCTTTAACAAAATCTCGGGTTCGACCCTTGTGTATGCAAAAAATTGCTTTGGGAGAGGCGTCCTTCATTGCCCATGCAGATCCTCGAGGGGTTAGTCTTTGACTCAATGTGGCCCGAGGATACCCGGTTTCACAAAAAAAAGAAGTTGATGGTTAAACAAAACTTACCCAAACCATCTGGCTCGATTCTTGGGGTGGAATCATACTAGCAGCGTTTGGGAATAATCGCTAGCATTTATCGTTTTGCTTTTAAAATATATACTAAAAATAACCTGAAAACCTATATATAGTGAACAGTAATTGCAGTAACCGTCAAATTTTAATCTATGAACTCAAAACTCTAAACGCTCATCTCCCCCAATTTTTAGCTTTCCAAACTTCAAACTCTACACTCTAATTTAAAATTGCATTACCAAACACCATTGTTCAAAATTATCTCAATTTAAAATTATTTTTTACCATTAATTTCAAACTCCAGACTATAAACTCTAAACTTCAGACGCTAAATTTTAATTTTTTTTTTAACCAAACATAGCCATCATCCATCATATTTTCACAACAATGCATAAGGCGTCTTTGCTTAAAAATGTGACACAAAGAAAATAAAGGGAGACATAAGGATCACTAGAGAATTGAATATCTAATTCTAAAATTGCAGACTAGATCAAACTCGCATTCCCTCGCCTCATGCATGATTTAAATTCCGAAATTGTCACACATTTACTAAAATAGTACTCCCTCCATTTTTTTAATGTCAGCATATATCTTGTTTTTTTTTTTAATGTTTCATAATAAATGTTACATTACCATATGGAATGCTTTAAAGACGTAAGATTTTCACTAAAGTACTTTTGTTCATTGTATTAAATCTCGTGTCATTTCTTTATATGTGTTGTGTCCAAAAAAACTAGTGGGCTAAGTTCGGGCTAGACGATTGAGCCAGGAAGAAAAATGAGTAATAGGTTGAGAGAAAGGGAGGAAAAATATCAGGTAAAGCCTAAGCCCAGAGCCGAAGAGATTGGCCGAAGCTAGCAGAAGCAAAGTCAGCTAAAGGGGAGAAGTGCCAATCGGCTCGAGAGGACGGTTATGGAGCGGTTATCAAGCTCCGGCTATAAATAGGGGATGCCGAGCACAGAATAAAGGGAGACCAATCCAATCCCAAATTCCTTTATGACAATTTACTTCCTTGTATCTTTTACTACTTTCCTTTACCAGTTTTCCTAGATTTTAGCCTAGTTGTAGCGGTTACTTTTTCCAAATCAGTCGTTGTTCCTTAACAGCCGGTAGTTTTGATAGCTAGTTGAGGATAATCCGCCGTTGTTTCTAAGCAACTAGTAGATTTCCATTTGTTTTCCATTGTTGTCATTGAAATTCAAGTGATAATCAATCAAGTTTGGGCGCATTATCGAATTCCGGACCCTTAATCGGTTTGATCCTTTTCCGATAGCCTCCATTGAGGAGAAAAAGGTCCTTGGCACGAACCTTTGGCCAAACAATGGCAGTTGATCCACATGCAACTCCAACAATTAATACGGCGGCGAGAACTGATTTGCCACCAATTCATGAAGAACCCACGACCACTCCAATGGATTTTCCTCCAGGATTCACAGGTCCTGTGGATTTTAATGCTCATGAGTTTCCACATGATGATATGACCCTGCGGTTTTGCGATCACGTTAAATTCATGGTTGAACTGGCGGTTACTAATTCAGTTCAGCAAATTGAGGGAAATATACTAGCAGCTATGCCAGCTATACTCAGAGCCGAACTAGCTCATAATATGTATCCATTTGGAGCTCAGAATCCACATGTATCGCAGAATCCACCGCTTGTGGCTCAAAATCCTCATGTTCAACCTAACTACCATCAACAGGCCTATCGGCTTCTGGCAGGGACCACGACCTTATGTCCCGCGGCAAGGAAGGTATGAGCAACAACCATATCAGCCACAACCTCCGCTAGTTGCGCAACCTCCTGCTCCAGTGGTACAACAACAATATCCACCACTACAGCAGAATTAGCCACAATTGGTAGATAGGGAGCTGATAGCGGAAATCATCCAAACGCAGTTTGGAAATTTAATCGGTCAGGAGAATCAACCGATGTATAGGAAGCCTTATCCTGATTACATAGAAGAGCAATATTCGCTGCCTCGAGGAGTCAAGGTTCCTGATTTTAACACATTTTCAAGCAAAGTCGGCATATCAACGATATAGCATATCGGCCAATTTACAGCTCAGTGCACTAGAATAGCACAGAATGACTTTCATAAGTTGATCTTGTTCAGCCTATCGCTTACTGGTCCAGCTTTCGAGTGGTACATTAAGTTACCACCAGGATCAGTCGACACCTGTGCAGAAATGGAGAGGTTCTTTCATGACCGATTTTATAATACCAGAAGGTAGGAGAAATTGGTATGAGTTTTTGGAGAGATTTTATGCAGTTAAAGCTCAAATGACGACGATGTTGCCAGAGCATGAGTATATCCAGATTTTGAAGCAGAATCAAAATTTTGCAATTAAGGATAGGTTGATGGTGACAAGGCCAAAGACTGTGGCCGAAGCAATAAGAATGGAAACGTATTTGGCAGAACAAGCGGCTTTCAAGTCAAGCCGAAGTCAAAGCGGGAGGTCTCAACCCATCAATCAGCTGCGTCCTTCGCAGAATCTTAGGATAGGTTTGAGATTAGGGAAGAGTTCAATATGGATGATGTACCCGCCCAAGAGGAAGTAGCAAGGGCTGAATTAGTAATTTAAAAGCCTACGACTTGTCCAGCTCTGAGGCCAGTAAGAGGGAAGGAGAAGGAGGGCAAAGCCAAGGACGATTCTCAAAGATTTTATACGTTCGATCTATCTCAGATGGACGAAATCTTTGATTATTGTTTAAGGAATGGACTCTCTGAGTTTAAGGGGAATCATCCGCAGCCAACTAAGGAAGAAATGGATGCTGGGTGATGTAGGTTTCATGCATCCGCAACCCATAACACGGCGGTCTGCGGACATTTCAAAAAGATGGTTCAGAAGCATATTGATGATTGGAAACTAAAATTCGCAGACAGGTTAATGGCCATCAATAAGAACTCATTCCCGGTTGCTAATATGTTCATGGTACATCCTGACCAGAAGAAATCTGCTCACGATCGGCTGGGAGATCAGCCATCGACTAGCAAGAGATCTGTACACGATCGGCTAGGAGAACAGCCATCGGGTCAAATAAAGACAGGAGTATGGGGACGACTGGGTTCACCCCAGAAGGGAAAGGAGAAGGTATTGGATTTTTTCGACCGACTGGGTCACTATGAGGTTAAAGAGTGGATCAAGCAGTCGGAAGGTGAGGGAAAGTCGGAGTATTTAGAGGAAAAGGAGAAGCCGACCTTAAAGATAATTACCAACGGTTGGGTTTCGGAGATGAAGTTAACAGCCGACATGAAGAATGAGAAGATTATACAGTAATACAGATTACAGTTCCCGAGGAAGCTGTATCTCCGGCAATAAAGAGGCTTAGGAGACCACCTGCTAATACTCAGGTTGGTCAATGGGTACAGAATTCTCTGAAACAAGGGTATTTCGGCCAAAGCCGATTTGAGACTCGGATTCATAGGGAAAGTGATTTGTCCACCCCTAAAGGAAAGTGATCGTATCGTACATATAAAAGGAGTGCAGCGGCGGAGAGCGGCCGCGGCTGAGGAGGAATATGAAATGATGCACATGGAGGAAGACTTCCGAAATGAGGGCACTTTTTCCGAGGAAAGAATATTAAATAAAATGTTTTCGGCTCGTATCAGGTCAGCCGAAGGCATGAGGTAGAAGACGGATAAAGGGAAGAACAATGAAGATTGACTGAAACATAAAACTGAGTTTCGGCTGAAACAGAAAGAAGTTCGGACCAACGATGACCTACGAGAGGTGGAGGAAGAGTGAAAGCCTAGACCAGTCCGTACAAGGGAATGGAAACCAAAAACATCCATTGTCCCGAATACTGAAACCCTTTCAATTGGTATTCAAATTCGACTTCGGATCCAGTGCTGGCATTGTAGGCATCACGGCAGTAAATGATGAGGAATACTGGTCCGACACAGAACCAGCAATGGTATTATGTCAAAAAGAGGGAGAATATTTCGGTGAAGAAGAATCTGAGGTTGACTTCTGCTGCGCCAAGTTGGAACCAATTCGGCCGGAGGCCGAAATTGAGAAAAGCTTAGAAGAAGGGTACAAGGCGTTCGCCCCAGACGCTCAGCCAAGCACCATTCTGCCTCCTACCTCAAAAATGTCCCAACATGTGAGACCCTTGTATGTAAAGTGTTGGGTTAATGGGAGGCCGCTAAGAAGGATGTCGACAGTGAACATCATGCCGTTGACTACTTTGGCCAAAATTGGCCGAACTAGGGAGGACTTGCTACCGACTCGAATGAAAGTGTTGAGTTTTGTGAGAGCCCAGACGGCAGCAAAAGGATGTATACTGGTTGACGTGATAGTCGGAACGATTTCAATTCCGACTATGTTTTTTGTAGTTGATGCTGATATCCCGTATGTGGCTTTATTAGGCCAACGCTGGATCCACACAGCTAGATGTTTGCCATCAAGCCGTCACTAGAAGATATGGTTCTGGAAGAATGATGGCTCAATAGAAGAGGTAGATGGAGATCAACCCCCATTTCCAGTCAGCTCAGCTTGACGAATTGACGCAGTACTATACGAGGAACCCATACAACCATTCCTGACGGTCGTAGAGGATCGATATCCAGAAGTTGTTGAGTGCGACTGGACGGATCTGCGATTTGAAGTGAGATACCAGGCCGACCCACGACCAAACACCGAAGAAGATAAGTAATGGAAGGAAGCAGAAAAGGGACAACCGAGCTCGAGTTGGCCGAGCTCGAACCTAAAGGAAAAGGAAAAATAGAGTGAACTGATGGATGCTATTCCAAAGCGGACACCAGATTTTAAGGCACCAGATCCCCTGAAGTTGATCAATGTTGGGACAGACGGGGATCCAAGACAAATTGCAATCAGTGCGAATCTGGATCAACTCATGACCAACCGATTCAAGGAGGTCTTAGTTGAGTTCAAAGATTGTTTTGCCTGGGATTATAGAAAAATGCCTGGAAATTAAGGAATGTTTCAGGCCCCATAAACAACCAGCCAGGAAGGCAGCGCCTGAAATCGTCCCAAAAATTAAGGAAGAGATAGAAAACTTGTTAGCGACCGGGTTTGTTAGGCCAGCTAAGTATGTAAAATGGTTATTAAACATTGTACCAGTATTAAAAAAGAATGAGAGAGTGTGTATTGATTTCTGAAATCTCAATATGGCAACTCCCAAAGATGAATATATGATGCCCATTGTTAATTTATTGATTGATTCGGCTATAAAACAAGGAATGTTATCCTTCATGGATGGCTATTCTAGGTATAACCAAATCATTATGGCCGAAGAAGATGTACATAAGACTGCATTCAGATGCCAGGAGCCATTAGGATTTATGAATAGGTGGTCATGCCATTCTCGAAGAATGCAGGGGCTACATACCAAAGGGCCATGAATTATGTCTTCCACGACCTAATAGGAGATTGTGTAGAAGTCTACATCGATGATGTCATGGCCCGATCCACAGATGTGGAAAGCCATTTGGCCGATTTAAGAAGAGTATTCGCGAGGATGAGGCTACATGGAGTCAAGATAAATCCAGCCAAGATGAGAGTGTGCTTTTGGGGTACAGGCAGGAAACTTCCTAAGATTCTTGGTTCATAACAAAGGTATAGAAGTAGATTCAAATAAAACCAAGGCTATCCAGGAAGACAGACCACCTCATGATAAGAGGAGTCTGCAGAAATTCTTAGGCCAGATCGGTTTCCTGAGAAGATTCTTGGTTAACGTGGCCGGAAAAGGAAAACCATTGACCTATTTGCTAAGATTAAAGAAAGAAGAGGAATTCAAGTGGGGGAGATGACCAATAGAGAGCCTTTGAACAATTAAAGCAAACTTTGATCAATCCACCCATGTTGGTTCCTCCAATCCTCAGCCGACCATTAAAATTATACATAGCAGCGGCCGAAGAGTCCATAGGAGCATTACTAGCTCAGGAAGACGAAGAAGGTATGGATCGGGCGATCTATTATTTAACCAAGATTCTTAAAGACACAGAACTCGGGTCTTCCCCGATTCACAAATTATGCCTAAGTCTATATCATGCTTGTTAGAAACTGGAATATTACATTCAGCCGAGACAGGTAGTGGTTGTGGCTTCGGTCGATATAGTTAAGATCATGATGAATGATCCGGTTAGCAGTGAAGAATGGCTAAGTGCGCCATGAGATTGAATGCGTATATTTAAAGTACCAACCACTAAAGGCTATAAAATGACAAGTTGTAGCCGATTTCCTGGCAGATCATCCGATGCTTCCAATAGCAGAAGATACTGCAGAAGGGATTCGGCAGACTAAAAGAGACGAAATGGAAATAGTATACCTACAGCCATGGACGATGATGTTCAATGGATCGAAAGCAGCCTCAGGTGTTGGAGCAGGGTTCACACTACATACACCGGAGGGGCAAGGTATACAAATATTATGTACAATTGCCCATGTCCTACACTAACAACCATGCAGAGTACAAGACATTAATCTCGGGATTACGACAGTTGAAAAAAGAAGGGGTCAAGGCCATAATAATCAAGGGGGATTCTCAGGTAGTTATTCAACAATTCCTTGGGGATTTTTCTATTAAAAGCTCACAGCTGATTGGGTTGTATGAAGAGGCAGTTGATTTGTTAGCGAAATTTGATGAAGTGCATATAGAGTATATTCCGAGAAAAGAAAACGAATTGGCTAATGAATTGGCTCTACATGCTGCTAGGTATAGGGTAATGCCGAAGGCAGGGTAACATTGAGGTATGTTCGACCGAAATTGAGAAGGCCGGATGGATTAAAGAAATAGTACAAACTCTAGAAAAACCAGCCGAAGCCAATCCAGCCGAAAAGTGGAAAGCGATGGATTATATCATAATAGGAGGACTACTCTTTAAACGAGATATCGATGGAGTACTACTCCGATGCGTGGGAAAAGAAAATGCTAAGAGAGTAATGGGCGAAGTACACGAGGGAATTTGTGGCGCACATCGAGCTGGAAAATCAATGAAGTGGAGTATTATTCGGCTAGGATATTACTGGCCGAATATGGAAGCCGATTGTGAAAAATATGCAAAGGGATGTCGCGATTGTCAGAAGCATGGGCCGATTTAGAAACTACCGGCTGAAGAATTGTATATCATGATTAAAACATGGCCATTTTGGGGCTGGGCAATGGACATTATTGGAAAGATTCACCCCTCCTCCTCGAAGAGACATGAGCAGGTTTTAGTGGCCAAATATTATTTTACAAAGTGGTGCGAAGCGTAAGCTTATATCAGTATTTCTCAAGAGGAGGTCATCGAGTTCATTAAAAGGCAATTGATCTACCGGTTTGGAATTTCACAAACGATTCTGACGGACATAGGAACTGTTTTTGTTGGAGATAAAGTTAAAGCCTTTGCTGATGAATATGGAATGAAGATTGTCCATTCATCCCCGTATTATCCACAAGGAAATGGGCAAGAAGAGGCTACAAACAAGCACTTAACAGGAATTATTAAGAAAATGATTGAAGATCAACCGAGGAAGTGGAATGAAAAGTTGTCCGAAGCACTATAGGCTTATCGGAGTGCTAAGACTTCAGCTACTGGGTTTACACTATTTTGGCTGACTCACGGAATGGATGCAGTACTACTGGCCGAAATAACAGTACCAACTTTGAGAAAAAGTCAAGCAGATGAATTTTCAGCCGAACAATATGATCAAGTAATGAGGGATGAGTTACTAGATGTTAATTCCGATCGGGTAGAAGCATTTAAGAATTTGCAAAAGAATAAAGATGATGTAGCCGATTGGTATAATAAGAGAATTCGAGTTAAACGTTTTGAAGTTGGCGATTCGGTTTGGAAGTTATATGGCCACCCAAGCAGAAGGATGGCCAAATGGGAAAGTGGAGCCCCAATTGGGAGGGGCCATTTATTTTTCGAACAAAATTATCAAATGGAGCATACACGTTAGTGGACGAAAATGGAGAGCAAATGAAAAATCCAGTAAATGCAAGGTACATGAAGAGATATTATGCTTCAGCTTGGGACTAAATAGAAAAGTAAACATTTTATTCCAAGGACGAACATTACAAAAAGGAGCTACTTCGGTCGAAGACGGCGTAGGTAGTCCGAAGTTACAATATACAAGGGAAACGTCCTATTCTACCACGGTGAGGAAGAGAAGGGGACCACGTGGGATCCGAAGTGGAAGACACCTAGGATCATTCCCAAGTCCTTCCCGCCGGGAAGATCAGCAGGGGCTCTGTTAGTGAAACAAACCTCACCCGATCAAAAAGAAAAAAAGAAATACAAGGATCTCGCCGCTGAGAGCAACGGGAATACCCCGCCGGGTAACCACAACAGAGAAAAACTCCGAAGGGTATTCCCTTCAGGGCGAAATCCATGAATGGTCCCGCAGAGAAGCAAGGATGCAGTCGGTCACCCAAAACTCTACGAGAACAACGTAATCAAAGATCCAACGGGTCATATCAATATTTAGAGACAGGTCTTAGCCTGAAAATGACCGTCGAGATCAAGGTTAAAAAAGGTGTCCAGAGATCCTCTCCTGCATGAATATGGTAATGAGATGATTAGCTGAGTTCGTGTCGCATGAACGGAAGCTTTTTATATCATGGATAAAGATCCCGGTAAAGGAGGAATCTCGATGACCATGGGAGTTCAGGCGTAAAAGAAAGAATGTGAATAGAAGAGAGTATAAAACACATTATAAGGTGTGATACTGGAATTCATGGAGTTACCTGTATTTATAGGAGAACAAAGTGGTATCATTTATGACAAAAAAATAGAAACGTAAATCAGTGAGTGCTAATTATGGAAAAGAAGTTTCTTGATCCCCGAGAAAGTTGCAAAGAATATTGCTCTGCCAAAAGAAATCCCAGAAATTACGGAAAGCTGACAGAATAATACGCAACAGGAAAGAAGACAAATATCAATAAATAGGCCGACTGTTCTCTGGAAAGGTCAAAGAGCGCCAGCCGAAAGCTGAAATAAGTTTAAAAAAAAGGACAACAGAAAAACATTAAGGACAAAAGTTATGCCACAAAAGAAAGTCGCCCGATAACATATTTTGGCCACTAGAGCAGAATTAGTGCAAAAGTATTACAATAAAAAAATCGCATATTGCCTAATCTTCACTAATATCAAAGTCAATATCGTCGTCCAACCCACAGAGATTATCAGTGTTCAGATCAGCTGAAGAATTAGGACCAGCGACAGGATCCAGAGCCGATTGAAATTCTTGAAGTGCCCGAGCTTCACCTGGTTGGGATGATAGCAGATGCGCAGTCGTATCTTGAAGAAGTTCGGACTGGGTATCTGAGGAAAAGGATAAGGATAAGAAAATGATAAATACAGTGAGAAGCAAAAAGGTATGGTTAACTCATACCGGTTCCTTTTAAAGGCAGAACCGACGATATAGCAGCATCCGAAGGCCTATCCTCATCTTCCAGCAAAGAGTCAGCAACAGAGGGATTGGGATTAGCAGGATCAACAGGAACCAAGGAAGTGCCGGACGAAGAACATAACCTAGCAATAATAGGACGGAGTTTGCCTGCCACAGCTTGAGTCTCTATCTATAATCCCTGGAAAACTCTAATAACCTCCTCACTAAAGGCTGATCTCATATAAATGTATCCCATCTCTCGCTGGAGACCGGTGAGCTTTTCCTTCAGAACTAGGGCATATTTGTGAAGTTGTTTAACAAACCATTTTAGACGAGCCGATTCCTTATCCACATCAGCTAAGGCAGTCTCCAGATCCTGTGCCTTACGTTGGAGTCAGCCGATCTCCAACTGAGTCGCAGCAAGCTCCTCTGAAAATTTAAGCCTAAGGAGATCATTACCTGACAATTTGCTCATGCACTCCTGATAATCGGAGGAATGTTTGTCAAACTTCCCCTGATGAAGAGCTAAAGAAGCCTGCTCATCTTCAAGTTTCTTACGAGCAGCCAAAACACCAAGAAGTTCCAAGTCCATGCGCAAGATGCAAGTAGACATTGCCTTGATAGCGCTCTCCAAGCCCGGAGAAAGAAGTTCTTCAGAAAAGGTCCGTTCAATATAAGAAACAAGTAAGAGAATAGGCTTGGTCTGAACAGAAAGCATATCTGTTTGATGAGTAACCAAATGATCCAACTCATCCAGGCAGGCCCCAAAGCTGTCAGGGAAGTCCGATGCGGGAAAAGGTAGGATGGGAGAAAAGAATTCATCCAGAACTTCCCTGTCCGGGAAAGGAGAAGCAGGGATTTCTTCAACCGAGGATGATCCTTCCTGTTGGAGACGGGCAATGGAAAGATCAAAAAGAACGACAGCAGAAGAGGGTGGTTGGATGGTAGCCAAAGGAATAACCGGAATACGAATAGTTAGCTCAGTTCCAACATCATAAATACGAAGGGCCGGACCAGATAAGTTCAGATTAGACTCCGAATCGGCCACGGGAATATTTGAAGAAGATTGAAAAACAGGATCGGAAGATGGAGCAGAAGAAGAGGCAACAACAGTTTCGTCTATCGGGTCCAATGCTGAACGAGAAGGAATAGGAGACTGATGAGGCATTTCATCAGGGCCAGACGAATGGCTAGGGGAGGCCAGTGTCCCCGAAGAATCCAGAAGTAAACGATTCTAAAGGAAAATAACCACGATAACATAAGTAATCGGGGGATCTTGAAAAAAAAAAGAAAAGGAAAAAAAAACAGAGGACAAAGAGGATATATTATACCTGATCAACCGCAGCAGATGATTTAGGAAGGGGAGAACGGGTTGATCGCCTTCGAGTTTTGGGAGTAGGATCATCATCCGACCTACCCAAACTCGGAACAGACCGCTTTCGGCCAGAGGTAGCAGCAGCGGTGGAGGCAAACGAAGCAGGTTGATGAGGTGGAAGTGCCGAAGTGTCTTCCTGCAGCCCAGTCCCTATGAAAAAGAAAGGAGTAAGAGAATAATTCGAAAAAACGCAGAGAACAAGAATAAGTGTGGGAAATATGGAAAGCTTACTAGGTGGAGGGGCCAAAGGCTCATCCTCGTGAGAGGAATAATCAGGAGCGAATTCAATAATAGAGAATATCATAATACCTAAAAAGCTAGGACTAATAAAATGAGCCTGCAGATAAACACCGAAATGGGCATGAGTCACTTTTTCTCACCAATACTTAAAATGTTTAGTCGATAAGCCAGGGCGGACATCAAAAGAACGAACTTCGAAGTCCCGAATTCGAACAGCCCAAGTCCGACAGGATTGACGACTCCCAGAAGGACCGATTCCCTTATAGTCCTTGTTGTATCTATTTGGGTCTCCATGGTAAGCAAGAACCAAATCCTGAGCGAAACCAAACTGACGACTGACCAAATGAGGATTGTACACCTCAGAAAAATGGAGTGAGTGGAATGCACCGCCAACCAACAATTGAAAATATGACGAGGAATGATACAAGAATTCCAAACTTGAGCAATCGGCTTCAGCAAAGGCTGACCAAAAGGCGAGGTGCCAATAGCCGAACCCAGCTGCCTGATACATCACTACATGGATAACTAGAAAAAGAAGCAGTGGGCGACCTGTTCATAAAATAGTATAACCATTGGGTCAGAGACATATCAGGAAGACGGACTCCAAGAAGATCATTACTCGAAAGGGGCATAGTAACGGATATCTGATCTCCAAGGGCAGAAATGTCCCGGAAGTGCCAGACTAACCATAAATGAAGGAACCAAAGAGGGCCATGAGAATTGTCAAGACGACCTTTCGCCCAACCTAGGACCTGAACTGAAATGCCAGTGTACAAGTGAGCCAAAAATAATCAGCTAGAGGCATATAGGTTCCCTCCATGAGTTTAGAAGCCATAGGGTAAACCTCGAGAATTACTGATTTGGCTGGAGAACACCAGAAATATCGGCTGAGGAAACACATCATAAAGGCCAAAGGTTCTGGCTTTTGGAGTACAGGGGATGATGGGTCGCTTCTGTATTGCTTAATCCAGTTAATATAGGTAAGCGTGCGTCTAAAGCCGGTAGTGTCCTGTGACGGCTTGTCACAACCAGAAACCCCCAAGTTACTTTTCCCAAGAGAAGGCAAGTCAAGAAGAAGCTTGACATCTTGAATAGTTGGGGTCATCATACCCAACGGAAAACAAAAGCAATTCACAGAAGAGTTCCAGAAACACAACAGCGCGAAGATGGGCCGAAGATCGGAAGGAAAGGTTGGACACTCAGATTAACCAAGCGATCAATGCTAGCGGTCGCCCAAACCGCCTTGCAATAAGGCCGAACCCGAGTATACCAATCGGTGTATTCGACAGTCACAGTAGGCCAAGTGCCAAGATTAGAAAAAAGCTTTGGGGAAAACTCTCTTCAAACAAATGGATAGTCTTCTGTTTATAAAAAAAACGAGCAACACAAGCATCGGCCTCCATGGAAGTCGCCAAAGGCCCAATAGTGGTAAAGGCTTCATCGGTAAGGCAGATGGAAGTCTGATCCGCAAAAAATTCTTCAATATTCTTGATCCGAGAAGAAGAAGGAGAAACGGTTGGTTGTGCCATTACAGAAATGCAAAGGTCGAGAAAGACGAGGAGAAACCCGCAGAAAGGCGAACAAAGAGGATACAGGTGAAATAATGAAAGAAGAGAAGTTGAAAAGACGGATAATGATGGAGGCACGGGTTAGCGAGATTCGAGGAGCACAGGTGACCGTGGCCGGATACCCCGGAGGAGTTAGGCCTGAATGGGGGAAAAGGGGGGTTTTTAGTTTACTTGGGCCCTTTCTGGCTGGGAGCATGCCCAAGTAAGGAGGGCATCTGTTGTGGCCAAAAATATCTAGTGGGCTAAGTTTGGGCCAGACGATTGGGCCAGGAAAAAAAGGAGTAATGAGTTGAGAGAAAGGGAGGAAAAATATCAGGTAAAGTCCAAGCCCAGAGCCGAAGAGATCGGCCGAAGCTAACTGAAGCAAAGTCAGTCGAAGGTGAGAAGTGCCAATCGGCTCAAGAGGACGGTTATAGAGCGGTTATCAAGCTCCGGCTATAAATAGGGGATGTCGAGCACAGAATCAAGGGAGACCAATCCAATCCCAAATTCCTTTATGTCAATTTACTTCCTTGTATCTTTTACTACTTTCCTTTACCAGCTTTCCTAGATTTTAGCCTAGTTGTAGAGATTACTTTTTCCAAATCAGCCGTTGTTCCTTAACAACCGGTAGTTTTAGTAGCTAGTTGAGGATAATCCGCTGTTGTTTTTAGCAACTGATATATTTTCATTTGTTTTCCATTGTTGCCATTGAAATTCAAGTGATAATCAGTCAAGTTTGGGCACATTATGGAATTCCGGGCCCTTAATCGGTTTGATCCTTTTCCGATAACCTCCCTTAAGGAGAAAAAGGTCATTGGCACGAACAAGTGGCCAAACAATATTACACTTAAAAACGGAGGGAGTATACGATTTGTGTTAATTTTAACTGGTGTTCACTACAAAATTTCTTGATTTAGATATCGAAGTAAGTTGCTAAATCTTTAGTTCATAGCTGACAAGTTTTAATTACGAGTTTGATTGCTAACATCGTTGAGGCCGTATTCTTTAATGATCAGATTTTTTTTCTCTAAAATGATTTTTTTTTAAAAAATATATATATAGTGGCTCCTATATTGTATTATTATTTTTTTTTTATTACAATGACAATGAAGTGGCGAGTTACTGTATTTTTTTTAGTAGCCATTGAAGCCCTAGAAATGGGTGGTGGGAGCTCATGCCACACAATTACAAAGGGGAATTAAAGGGAGGGATAGGGGCCGGTGGGAATCGAACCTCCAACCTTCCGTTAGAAGTCAAGAGACTTAATCGCTTGGGCTAGATCCTCATCCCAGCGAGATACTGTATTGAATTGATACTATTAATAAAAAACTATTGCACTTGTATTACATAGCTGCTTTCTTCTTTTTTTTTTCTTTTTTTTTTTTTTACTGAATAACCTATACAGGCTAGGGAAAAGTATGGTGGTAGTCCCTGCCACACAGATTACAATGAGTTAAAGAGGTGGGATGGAGTCCCGGGTAGGAAATAGAATCCCCAACCTGAACAATCATATTCTTATACTTATCCCCTATTACATAGCTTTATTCACACTAAACAATCATATTCTTATATTATTATTCAATTATATATGTTTCACATTTATATTAGGATAAACAAGCTATAATTCGCTCATTATACCGATATTTAATGAAAAATTATTAAACATTTAATTATATAAAGTCAAATTTGTTTAATATAAACAATAATTTTTGTTTAATATAAACAATAATTTTTTCCTAATATATAATGAAATTAAAAGAATATTCCATTACAACTGCAAATGAAAATTCATATACTCCACATCAAGCATTACAACGTTAATTTAACCCATAAACAACGTTAATATAGAATAGATCAGACCGAAGCTCGGACAAAATATGATTGTCGGAATGGCAGAAACTTGCGTTGCGTGTCGATTATTTTAGAATGTGATGTGTGAAAATTATTTTGTAACCATCCACATAGTTAATATCACACGAAATTTAATCTTATACTTCTACATAACATCACAAAAACTAAAATACCTAAGAAATACTAGAATACTTCATAATCCATGTATATATGCTTAATTTCATATTTCAACGCTACCTAAATCGGGTCGGGAACTTGCATTATAGTATAATGTACTAACTCCATTGGATTAAATATTACTCCCTCCGTCCCACCCCAAGTGTCCTGTTACTGTTGGGCACGGGAATTAAGGTAGAGTTGGTTTGTAAGTATATGGTGGGGTCCACATAGTTGTTGGAGGGGAAAATTATTTCTATTTATAGAAAGAAGACATTTGTAATGGGACATCCAAAAATAGTAAGTAGGACATTTGGAATGGGACGGAGGGAGTAGTAATTTCTTGTCATCATCCCACAAGTCGCAACCACTCCCCTAACTTACTACTACTAAATTAATTTCCAACTAAGATTCCCAGATTCATTTTATTTTATTATTATTGCTTCTTTTCCATTTGGTTTTTGTGTGAATCATACTGTAACAACCGCTCCAGCTTATTATTTCTTTTAATTGAACATAGTATTGATTATTGAATTAGTTTTTTATTGGGTATTGCGTCATACGGTTTTGGAACCTTTGATTTTATATATTGTATTTTGAGGGATGTTAGGAAATTTGCAGATTGATGAATAAACTATGAAATAATATGCTGAGAATATACGACTCTCAAACGATCTCTTTACATTGTACTAATAAGCCTTGATTGGTAGGGTAGAAATGTTGAAGTAAGTTCATTAGTTTTGAAGAAAGGATAAAATGGATTGAACTTGAGTCAGAATGGGCATTTATTCAAGCAACTAGAATTAATTATGATACAATAATTATTAATTATGTCTTTCGGTTTTTACTCTTCTAAAATAAAAGTTTTAATATATTTATTTATTAATTATGATACAATAATTATTTATATGGATAATAAAATATAAATATATAATTATATATCATATTTTAATTAAATAATATATTTGAATAAATATATTATATAATGAATATAAATATATTATTTGTAGTATAATATGATATAATATAATACATGTTTATATAATAAATATATAAAATATACAAAACGTATAATATATATTTGTATATTGATAAGTAATAAGTGATTCTACTAAGTGAAATTCTTTACTTATTATTTAATATGAAAAATGATGCTTTGAATTATTTTACTTGGGGATGAAGACTTGCCAATGCCGAAGCGACCAAGTCCAAGACTTCTAACCTTATGGTTGGTGGTTCGATTCTTCACCAGGTCCCCCTATCCAAGAGGATTTTGATAGTAGTACACTACAAGAAATTCGCGGGAAGGCGATGAATTTGGCGAGAAAATTTTATTGAAATCATCGCCTAAAACTTCGTTGCCTGACGGATTTCGTCGTCTAGTGTGTCAGACGATAAAATCCTTTTATCATCTCCCGCAAAATTTTTGTAGTGCTATAATTGACTAATTTTGATTTTTTAAAAAGTGTTTAATACTTCTTCCTTAACTTGGACTTTGTAGTTTTAAAACTATTCAAAATTTGTGATTTTAAAAATATATATTATTTTTATTAGTGGCTAGGTTGCTTTATCTATGAGTTTTTGAAAACTCATTTTGATTTTTTCTTTAAAATAAAAATATATTTTTGACAATAATTTAACATACAGTCAAACAAATGATTATATTTGGACTGCTAAAAAACTGATTATATGTGGAGATGAAGATTTGCACAATTAGTCAAATTTTCGCCTTTCAACTTTATGTTTGGGATTCAAGTTTCCACTCGACCTCCTATCTATCTCTTTATCTCTTTTTAATTTTTATGCTATGGGCGGGACTCATTTATCTGGTTTCAACTTAAAATGAAAAAAATGATAATATTTGAGGATGTAAAGAAACAAAGTTCTGTCATTCGCACATGTTTCTTACTTCCTCCGTCTCAGTGTAATTGTTACACACCCTTCCGACACGCATACCGATGTACATTTTTAATGGTTAATAACTTAAATTTTGTACAACAAAAAATTATAAAAAGTTGATTGTCTAAAATTACAAGATTAGACGAATCTAACAAGATCTCACTTGACTATGTTTTTTCATACATAACTATGATAAAAAATTGAATTAAAATTAAACAGTGAATAGTGTCAAAAAATGATTTGTAACAAAAAGAGTGAGACAGAGAAAGTATATTTTTTGAAGCAATTTTTACTAAAAATGTATAATTTTTTATTTTAAAATAAAATTAGAAACAGGTCAAAAGTCCAATCAAACCGGAGCTTAATTTGTTAATAGAGCTGTAAACGAGCCGAACCGAACCGAACTTCAAGTGTTTGAGCTCTGTTCGTTAAGCTTAACGAACGAACACGAACCGAGCCAAAAATCTTAACGAGCCAATTTTCATGTTTGAGCTCTGTTCGTTTAACCTTACGAACGAGCTAATAACGAACGAACACGAGCTTAGTCGAGCTCAGTTAACGAATCATTTATTTTATTAATAAATTTATTTGTTTTAGAATTAAATTAGGTGTGAAAATATAATGTATAGTATATTGTAATATAATTTATGAGAGGATGTGAAATTAATAAAAATGAAAAATGAAAAGAACAACTAGATAAAATATTTATTTTCTATACTATATATTCCATTAAAAAAGAATTCCGAACTGTTCGCGAACTTAACGAACTAACACATGTTGGTCCCAGATTACGTGAAATCTTGAATTAAGTGCGGTCGTCAAGCAGTGGTCAAAATTACGAAATAACACGTGATGTGTGTGCACAGAGTGTTCAGCGGAATATAAAAGAAACACAGAATTTGGTGACCCAGTTCGGCCTACGTCTGGGGGATTCCAATCCAGGCGACTTATACTAATACTCAAGAAATCCTAGACCTAGAAGACTCACAAACAACCAATTCAAACTCTAAAGCAACACTTCCCTGTTTGCAGACAGACTGCAGTCGCGACTCCCCCACAACTCAGTCTCCGGACGATCCTGTCCAATTTGAATCCTCTGGTTGTTCAGGCTTCAAGAACCAAGGCTCCTCGGCATAGAAGTCCTCCTGGATCCATCTCCTTCAAACATCGAGCGCTTTCGCGAAGCCTCTTCAATAGGGTGTAGAGAAGATTTGTCCAACAAGAACACTTGTTGAATCTCAGTAAATCAGACCTCGTGTATACAGAATGATCTTCTAAAAAGTAGAACGAACACAAGGAATTTCTAACTCTCTCTCAAAGAATAGAACTAGTGAATCTTGGAGAGAATAACCGACTAGTGTGTAAAAGTGTGTAGAATGTGTAGATTACAACTCGATAAACTCAAATCACATACAATCGATCTAATCACAGGGAATATATATATATCTAAGTAGAATCAATGATCGATTTACAGGCTGCTGTGCGGGCGGAATCAAAACTGCCAAAGAGCAGTTACAGAGAAGCAGTTACAACAAATCCAGAACTGCTATTCGGACAGTGTCATCTGCACAAGAGTTTTGTTAGAACAACAACAATCTCCCCCACTCTTGTGGAGATGATAATTCCATCACCTAAAGGTGTTGAAACTATCTAGGTCCAAAGAGTACAAGAGACCAAGTAAACAGTGAAAACCAAAACAAAACATGATCAATAAGAAGGATGTCACAGAGTAGTCGTAACGTATTAGAAACAACATCCATCAAAACATTCAGAAAAGGATCATCAGTGCAGATAGCAAAAGATAGTTCAGCAGTCCTAGCTATTACAGACCCGCATAGTTAAAAAGATATTCAAAAGTTCAGAATCCATAAAAACAGAAAATACCATCCATAATAGAGTTCATTCAAACCAAAGCATTAACCAAAACAAGTTTATCAAAAAGTGAGTTTTTCAGGAATAGTTACCAAGCAGTCAGAACTGCTTAAAAATACCAGAACCAATTCAGTCATCCACCAACCAACACCATATTATCTCCCCCATGATGGATTATCACTCCTCATCATCAGGATCCACATCACCAGCCTGCACGTTAGAAGTATCAAAAGAGTATGGAAGAGAAGAAATAATTTTCATATTCTCCCTTTTGATCAACATAGCCTCCTGACTCCATGCAGTTAAGCGTTCATTCTGACGAAGGAGTCGACTCTTAAGAGAGTTCACCAAAGCAGGGCCGGAAAGGGGAGCATGCTTGAAATCATTATCCATGAATAAAAGGGTCGGTGGAGGGTTGTAGTTCTTCAAAGCAACCATCTTGCTTTCTTTGATTTTGACACCAATAGAGAGAAGGGACTCCGTGATCAATGCCGGATATGGGAGTTTAGCACCAATCTTAATGCGACCATTGGAGTACCTTAACATTTCTTTCAAAAGAAAATAGCCAAAATTCATTAGTCCCATATGACGATGTATGCAGAGAAGAAGTTTACCCATATTGGTACTAATTTGGGACTGATTCTTTGTAGGAAGAACATTGGAGCTGCAGAATTGATAAAGGCAATAGTACTTCAAAGTGAGACGAACAACACTGAACTTGCTTCGTCCAAACTCCTTGACTTTCTCATTAGAAATTTCAAAGGCCACGGTGTTAATATCCTCAGGCATAAGTTCCAAGCCATCACTAGGTTCGTCGTTCTGAGGTAGCTTTAACAACGCACAAAGAACAGATGGAGTCAGATCATGAAATTTGCCACGTATGTAAATCTTACCAAACCAGGCCGAATTAGGGTTGAGAATCTCAGGATGGAGATTGGCATAAAACTCCCGAACATGTGAGGGCGAGTATTGGGTAAGGCCTTGTGCCCAGTGCAAAAGATGCCTCTCATTAAGGTAGTCCGAGAAACCAAGAGTGGTGTAGTGCGCATGCTTGAACACTTCCTCCGGTTTGAAATCTCTTTCCTTGAGCACTTCGTGACAAAAATTGCGCATATCCTCTGTAAAATACTTCTTACTAAAAGCCTTCTCAGCATCCAACAAAATTGGGGCTTTTCGAGGTTTCTTTGCTGCGGACGCCACTGGAGTTGGTTGAGCAGTAGACTGAGGAGTAGGTTGAGGAGTAGGAGCTTTTCTCTTCCTCGAAGACCTCCGCGGTGGTTGAGAACTCTGCGAAGCTGCTCTGCGTCTGCGGCCTTGGTGCGACTCAACAATATCATCCATCTCTTCTTGAGTGAGGTCGTGGATGCCTTGGTGTGCGTATGGCGACAACGGTGGATCACCGTGCTCAGCGTTCAGTTCCTGGACAATTTCGTCCACGGCTTCCATGTCCACTGGTGGTTGAGGAGATGGAGGTGCGACATTCATAGGCTCAGCGTGAGTGGCAGTTGGGGGTGGATTGGATGAACTAACGTGAACAACGCCTTCAGAGGAGAGAACAAATGTAGGAGGTGGATTCGAACTGGTGGCTTTAGGGTTTGAGGAATTTGGGGGTAAAGGGTTTCCTTGTTGGGCAGTTTTTAAAATCTCAGCAACCATATGTTGAATGGCTTCAGGGTTGAGGCGAATTGGTTGCGAGGATAGAGTTGGGGCAGTAGGTGGAGGAGTGGTGGAATCAGTGGTGGAAGTGGAGTCATCGAGATCAGTGATGATCGCCATTTTTGGGTGTTTTGAGCTTTAGAGGAAAATAAGAGACTCGAGCAGAAACAAAAAGAAGAAAAGAGAAGATTAATAGAAAAGGCGTATGAAGAATAAGGGAAGAAACGACCTTTTAATGGAGGAGGAGCGTTGCCGGAAATCGAAGGGGCGGAGGACAGTTTTCGTAAAACGTGGGCGACGTGACCAGTCTGCAGCAGTTGCAGAGCCGACGTGACGTCAGCCAGTCTCCCGCGCGTGATGATGGTGTTCCGGATAAGGCTTCTCCAATTGTTTGGGCCTGTTTCTTTTTGTGGGCCTGCAAAGGTAATATTTACTACATTGCAAATCATTAGGCCCAATTACTTAAGTGTTTAATTATGATAGGAAAGGCCTAAGATAGTTCTTAAGCCTTCAAACTTTTCTCCATCCAATGCCTTTGTTAATATGTCTGCTCGTTACTCCAGTGTTCCAATGTGCTCTAACCTGCAAATTTCATCCTCCACAAGATCTCGAATAAAATGATATCGAATATCTATATGCTTACTCCTACTATGTAAAACAGGATTTTTAGATATGTTAATAGCACTAGTATTATCACAGAAAACTAAAAAGTTATCCTTACTAATACCGTAGTCTTGAAGTAGTTGCTTCATCCAAAGAAGTTGGGAGCAGCAACATGTGGCAGCAATGTATTCCGCCTCAGCTGTGGATAGAGCTACGATATTTTGTTTCCTTGAATACCAGCTAACAAGATTGTTTCCTAAGTAGAAGCATCCTCCAGTTGTAGATTTTCTGTCGTCACAACTACCAGCCCAGTCTGAGTCAGTGAACCCAATTAGATCAAGTGTTGATCGTTTAGAAAACCAAATTCCCATTTGTAAAGATCCCTTTATATATCTCATAATCCTTCGCACTGCTTTCATATGTGATTCCTTAGGATCGGATTGAAATCGAGCACATACTCCCACACTATAAGAAATGTCAGGTCTAGAAGCAGTAAGATAAAGTAGACTTCCAATAATGCTTCTGTAGACTTTTTGATCTACTGGTTTCCCAGCTTCATCCTTAATCAGCTTCTCCTGTTGTCCTAAGGGCGTCCTGATTACTTTGCAACTATCCATGTCAAACTTCTTTAACATATTCCTAGCATACTTTTCTTGACTCAGAAAGATACCATCAGCTTCTTGTGTAACTTGAAGTCCTAAGAAGTAGTGCAGCTCACCCATCATAGACATCTCAAACTCTGATTTCATCGAATTAACAAATTCATCTCTGAATTTTGTTGATGTCGAACCAAAAATTATATCATCGACATATACCTGAGCAACAGTTAAGTGGTCGTCCTGACGCTTGACAAACAACGTCTTATCTGCGTTTCCTCTCTTAAATCCACTAGCAACAAGGTACTTTGATAATCTTTCATACCATGCTCGAGGTGCCTGCTTTAATCCATATAGAGCACCTTTGACACGATAGACATGATTTGGATGCACCGGATCTTCAAATCCACTAGGTTGAGCAACATAAGTTTCTTCTTTGATCTTCCCATTTAGGAAGGCTGTCTTTATGTCCATCTGGTACAGCTTTATATCCAATGAACAAGCAATAGCTAAAAGAATTCTTACAGCCTCCATGCGTGCGACAGGTGCGAACGTCTCTCCGTAGTCGAGTCCCTCAATTTGAGTGTATCCTTGTGCAACTAGTCTTGCTTTGTTTCTGACTATATTGCCTTTCTCATCAGTTTTGTTTCTGTACACCCATTTAGTACCGATCACGTTGACATTTGGAGGTGGTTCTGTCAACTCCCAAACATCATTTCTTTCAAATTGAAGTAGTTCGTCCTGCATGACAGCGATCCAGTACTCATCCTTCAAGGCTTCAACAGTGTTCTTAGGCTCTATCTTTGACACAAAGCAATTGTAACCAGCTAGCTCCTTAAAATCTATAGCTTTATGTCTAGTCTGCCGCTGTGCTGTAGGATCACCAATGATATCATCAGTAGAATGATGCTTAAGAACCCTTGATCCTTTTCTATTGCTTTGAACTTCTTCTACAGGCTGTTCCTCAGATTCCTGTTCCACTGTAGTTTCAACTTCAGGTGGACTATCTGGTTCTGTTTCTTGTTGTTCAGGAATGACCTGTTCATTCTCAACAATAGGCTCATGATTTTGTTGGGGTAGATGATCATCATCATCAGTCCTGTTGTCTATAAGATCAAAATCCTCAAAAACAACATTAGTACTTTCAATTACCTTCTTAGCATTTAGGAGATACACACGATAGGCTTTTGAAGTATTTGAATAACCAATGAAATAGCCATCATCAGATCTAGAATCAAACTTCTTTAAGTTTTCTCTATCTCTAAGAACATGACATTTACAACCAAATATGTGAAAATACTTTACCGTAGGCGTGTTACCTTTCCACAATTGATAAGGTGTAGTATTTGTATGTGGTCGCAGCAACACACGGTTTGCAATATGATTGGCTGTATTAACAGCTTCAGCCCAAAACATCTTACTCATCGAACTTGCATGTAATAAGGATCTTGCCATCTCTTGTAGAGTTCTATTCTTTCGTTCAGCCACTCCGTTTTGTTGAGGAGTTTTGGGGGCAGAGTACCCATGTGCAATTCCATGCTCATCACAGAAACGGTCGAACGACTGATTTTCGAACTCCTTACCATGATCAGTTCGAATTCGAGTAATCTTCCTTTGCTTTTCATTCATCAAACGTAAACTCAAGGCCTCAAAATATTCAAATGATTCATCCTTTGACCTAAGAAAATAAACCCAAGTAAAGCGTGAATAGTCATCTACACAAACTAGAATATACCTTTTACCATTTAGACTTTCGACTTCGGTAGGTCCCATAAGGTCCATGTGAATTAAGTCAAGGCAATCCTTTGTGGTAATCTGATCAACTAGTTTGTGCTTTGAACGAGTCTGCTTTCCTTTGGCACAATCTCTGCAAGTGGTCTGGTCGTTTTGTGATAGTTTCGGCAACCCTCGAACGGCGTTAGAGTTGCTTAGCTTGTGCAAAGATCTGTAGTTTAGGTGTCCAAGACGTTTGTGCCACAAGTTAGTCTGATCAATGTTGGTAAGCAAGGCTTGAGAGGCGTCGTCAGTTAAGATATAACAATTATTCTTCGAACGACCTCCTTTCAATATGCTTTCATCTTGGTCATCAAAAACTCTACATGAGTGTTTGGTAAAAAGGACCTGTAAATCTTCATCACAAAGTTGACTAATAGAGATAAGATTAGTTGTTAGTCCTTTAACATAGTAAACTCGTGAAAGTTTAGAAAGTAATCCATCCTTTACTTTACCAAAACCGGCTATTTTACTTCGTTTACCGTCTCCAAAAATGACATCTCCACAATCCTTTTGAATGTAATTTGCTAAGAGGTCTTTCTTTCCAGTCATGTGTCGAGAGCATCCAGAATCAAAATACCATTGATCGTTTCTCTGATGTGCCTGTAACGAAAGAACAGCAAAACATACAGAATTCTTATTTTTATTCTTATTTCTGGGTATCCATACCTTTTGCATTCTGAATTTCTTTCGTAGTTCTTGATCAGGCCAAACAACTGGTCTTCCATTCATAAGATCTCTCAAAATTCGCATACAAGTATCTGCTGTGTGTCCAGGCAGATTGCAATAGAGACAGTCTCGTCTACGTCTGGACGAACAATCTTCTTCAGCATAAGATTCTTCATGAGTTGCGGGCAAATATCCTCCACTCGTGAACTTTGTTTTGCATGGTGTAGATTGCTTCGTATATCCTAACCCTGTTTGATCACCAACACGTTTTCCCATAGAAAGAACTTCATCAAGTTTATTTTTACCTTTGGATACCTTTTGAAGCTCATCATTCTTGACTTTGAGATCATCAAGTTTTTTCTCCATTTCAAGAATTTTGCCTTTAAGAGTGTTGTTTTCCTTTTGCATAACTTCATTCTTTTCAACTTCAAGGTCATATGCAATACCAACGTCTGTTAGTTGTCCCAACAATTTTTTGTTCTCCTGTACAGCAACTTCAAAGTCCTCTTTAAGTTCATTGTAGTCAGCAAGGAGTTGATCATACTCGTCATCACTTTCACCTGAATCAGAATCACAATTGTTAGGGGAAAAACATATGGACTTGACAATACCTTCAATTGTAGGGCTTGCAACTCTTGAGGTGAAGGCAACGACTTCATCATCTATTTTTTGTTCATCAGTAGTTCCCTCAAGATCATCATCACTTAAGGTTGCTTGGAATACCTTCTTCTCCCTCAATTCTCTTCTCTTGGTAGTAGCACATTCAGATTGAATGTGTCCTTTACCTCCACATTCATAGCATATTACTGATCCGAATTTATCAGGTTTGCCATAGTCCTTCTTTGAATTGAATCGATCACCCTTACTGTTATCCTTCTTTTTGAAATCTTTACGTGGTAGTCTGTCCGTCGTCTGAACCTCATTGGAACTGCGACCTTGACGTCTGTTGAACTGTTTGGCTCTTCTTTCTTGCAACATCTTAGCTACTTTTCTGGTAATATAAGATACATCATCTTCAGAAGAATTACCAGAATCCTCTTCTACATTGAGTGCAATATTCCTTATTGACTCCTCTTCTAGGTGATTCATTTCGTAGGTTTGAAGAATCCCCACAAGACCATCCAAAGTGATTGTATTCAGTTTATCCAATTCTTCCAGTGTTGCAACTTTCGGAGCATACTTCTTGGTAAGAGTCCTTAACATCTTTCGAACAAGCTTTTGATTATCGTACACCAAACCCAAAGAATAGGCTTGATTTACGATATCCTTGAACCTTCCATAGTAAACAGAGATCGACTCATCTTTCTTCATCTTCAGATTTTCGAACATTGTCTCAACTCGCTGTAGCTTTGTCGCTCGAACGTCTTCAGAACCCTCATACATCACTTCCAGAGTCTTCCATGCATCATGGGCCAGTGTGTGATTTGTAACAAGTTGGAACTGTGTTTCGTCCATGGCGCTAAAGATTGCATTAAGAGCTGTATAATTTCCTTTCTTGGCATCTTTTTCTGCTTGTGTGTATTCAGCCTTGGTTGCTGGTCGACTACCAGGAGGATCTGTAGCTCCATCAGTTGTAGCTCGTGGTCGTGTTGGTGGTTGCCAGGCTGTCTCGACTGCATCCCAGACTTCATCTCCGAGTGCCATCAAATGGATTTTCATTCGAGTTCGCCAGTATCGATAATTTGTGCCATCGAACAATGGTGGCCTAGAAACAGATGCACCCTCTCTGCTCATTCTTCAATATTTATCAAAATCATCTCTAGTTCGTCAGAGTCTGCCGCTCTGATACCAAGTGTTGGTCCCAGATTACGTGAAATCTTGAATTAAGTGCGGTCGTCAAGCAGTGGTCAAAATTACGAAATAACACGTGATGTGTGTGCACAGAGTGTTCAGCGGAATATAAAAGAAACACAGAATTTGGTGACCCAGTTCGGTCTTCGGCCTACGTCTGGGGGATTCCAATCCAGGCGACTTATACTAATACTCAAGAAATCCTAGACCTAGAAGACTCACAAACAACCAATTCAAACTCTAAAGCAACACTTCCCTGTTTGCAGACAGACTGCAGTCGCGACTCCCCCACAACTCAGTCTCCGGACGATCCTGTCCAATTTGAATCCTCTGGTTGTTCAGGCTTCAAGAACCAAGGCTCCTCGGCATAGAAGTCCTCCTGGATCCATCTCCTTCAAACATCGAGCGCTTCCGCGAAGCCTCTTCAATAGGGTGTAGAGAAGATTTGTCCAACAAGAACACTTGTTGAATCTCAGTAAATCAGACCTCGTGTATACAGAATGATCTTCTAAAAAGTAGAACGAACACAAGGAATTTCTAACTCTCTCTCAAAGAATAGAACTAGTGAATCTTGGAGAGAATAACCGACTAGTGTGTAAAAGTGTGTAGAATGTGTAGATTACAACTCGATAAACTCAAATCACATACAATCGATCTAATCACAGGGAATATATATATATCTAAGTAGAATCAATGATCGATTTACAGGCTGCTGTGCGGGCGGAATCAAAACTGCCAAAGAGCAGTTACAGAGAAGCAGTCACAACAAATCCAGAACTGCTATTCGGACAGTGTCATCTGCACAAGAGTTTTGTTAGAACAACAACAACACACAAACCAAATTATGTGTTTGAGCTCGGTTCGTTTAACTTACCGAACGAGCTGTTAACGAACGAACACGTGTCAAAACGAGCTCAACTCACGAACTGTTTGTTCTATTTACAGCTCTATTTGTTAATGATCGGTCAACTAGTCCTTATCAAATGGATAGTGGGCAACAGGGGTGGGCACGGTTCGGTTAACCTGAATTTTTCAGGTATTTGTATTTGTATTTGAACTGGGCAAATACTTCATTTCAGTATTTTTATTTGTAACCGGAGTCCTCGGTTAACCGGGGGTTCGGTTTCGATTAGATTTAGCGGTTAAACGATTCAGTTCGAATATTTAAAAATCTACGAAACTCAAAGATTTAAGAAATGAAAACTTGATTATACATTTTAAGAGGGTGGGACGAGGTTATTACACTCAGAAAAATATATATATATATATATATATATAACTATGGAATCAAATGGTTCTTTTCAATGTAATCAAAATTGTTAGTATATGTAACAAATCTTAGTGTAAAGGTATATTTTAATAATAGGGTATTCTGAATGACAAAAATCAATATAGGCTTATTAATTATGGTGATATATTTTGATAATTAGCTCTTTAGTTTTTTATATTTGTTTTATTATATACTTAAATAATTAAATAAATAATGATATGTATTATCTATATAATTTTATACCATCAAATGTCTATAATATTTACAATATATATAACTTTAAAAATAAAATAAATATATTCGGTTCGGTTCGGTTAACCGGAGGAAAAAATTAAAGTATTTGTATTTGTATTTGAACCGGACGAATACGGAAATATGATATTTGTATTTGCTCCGGGATCCTCGGTTAACCGGAAATTCAGTTCGATTTCGGTTCGATTCAGCGGTTCAACGAATCGGTTCGAATATTTTGCCCACCCCTAGTGGGCAAATAGGATGTGGACTTAGGAATGTCATGGGCCAACGTCCAAGTTAGGACAAACTTAGGAGTGTATGACAAAGGTTAAGACTGGTATTTGGTGCCCCAAATGTATGAAGACTTGAAGGCTAGAAGAATTTCGAATTCCGTCGTTAATGAGTTTTGATCATAAATTCAATTGCTAATCTTTTTAATTAATATATATATATATATATATATATATTTATTTTTTTTCTGTCGTTAAAATAAAATGTTTTGTAGTGATAGGAGTCGTTTGAAGAGTAAATTAGAATCTCTCTCTCCACAAAACCTTCTTTGAGTTTATCCTCCTCCAAAATTTCTTAATGTTTAATCCCATTTCATGTTGATCACAATTAACTTAATAATTAATCAATTAAACTTAATATTATTACCTTTAATGAATTAATTAACCTACTAATTAACCAACCCCTTCATGTTGAAAAATCGGGTGACTCTTTCGACGAGCATAAGCAAGACTCTGATCACTCCGGCAAAAAATTCGACACCTTTGGTGATGATTCTGATGAAGGCTCTGGCATGTAGCCGAGTACCCACAACTAGTAATAAGAACCACACTTTAAGTAACAAAGTACCACACCTTTAGTGTAAAGTGTACCACACTTTTAAGTAGTGACAGCGACCGGCGTTGCATGGTCTTGGAGGTACCTCATAGTCCTCATAGACCGTGCCACTAAAACCATAATACAGTACCAAACCTCTACTAACCAAATAGCACACCTCAAGTAACTAAAAAGTAAAACAACACCTTCTCATAAGTAACAGAGTACCGCACCTTTGCGTAAGTTGTACCGCACCTTTGGATGGCAATGACAACGGGCAATATGGACCACATCAGTTAAACCTTATTAGAGTACTGAACCTCTAGCAATAGTGATATGTATACTATACCTTTAGTGTGGTCAGTGGGGGGATACTATAACTTTTTTCCGAGTCGGGTTGACTCTAAGCCTTTGGTTGGGAAACTCTAAATGTTCATTGCTTAAAACATCGCGGTTTCGTTGTCTTCCAAATAACATCATATTAATTCGGAGATTAATTGAAACATAACATAATTAATGATGCGTATTTGTCAATGTTAGATGTGGAAATAAGCTAGGCTGGGCTAGGCCTTGGCTTGAACGGCCTAGGCCTGTGTCGAATTTTTAAGGCTCGAGCCTGGCCTATTACTTTTGATAGACTTATCTTATAGGCCTAAGTCTGGCCTCTTTATTTAAATATGCCGATTTTTAAGCATTTTAAAAGCCTTATTAAGTCTGTTTTAAAATCAAGTTAAAATTCTTTTATATAGGTTCGGATGTAATCATAGGGTTTGAAGACACGAATTTGTGCAGTTGGGCAAGTCATTATCTAAAAATATTTATATGTGAGAAAAACTTATAAATTTTTTAAAAACACACTAATAATAATAAATTAATAATACTTCTACATAAATAATTACTTCTATATAAAATAATAATCTTCTATATAATCTATAAAAACAATACTACCTCCGTTCCTTTTTAAATGCACATTTTGACTTTTGGTACTGTTCATTGAGTAGCTTTGACTCGACTTTTTAATATAATTATATAAGATAAAATATAGTCAAGTGAGATCTTGTTGGATTCGTCTAATCGCATAGATTTAAAATATCAAAATTTCACAATTTTTATTTATATGCAATTTGAGTTATGAAGCATTAAAAATATGTATTGGATTGCGTGAAATGTGGGTATGTAGCATTTAAAAAGGAACGGAGGAAGTATCACTTAAGAATAGTAACCTACTCTTATGAAGAGTAACCTATCAATTATCTCTCACAAAAATTGTCTTATGAACAGTAACCTACCTATTTCCCTAACATTCAATTTCTGCACGTAATCCAATACACATTTCTAATGATCAATAGCTCATCAATAATTCAAAATGTGTACATGAAAAAATTCTGAAAATTTGATATTCTAAAACTACATGATGAGATGAATCCAACGAGATCCTACTTGACTATGTTTTTTCTTATACATATGTTGTATAAGCATTAGTCAAAGTTGAATAATAAACAGTAGCAAAAGTCAATACCCTTCACTATAAAAATGAACGAATCATTAAAAAACACATAGTGCACTTTCAGAATATAGGAAAGCCAAATTTAAGCGAAATTCACATTAGATAATTTAATTTCATTAATTATTATAGATAAAAAATACTACCAAATGAAAAATGTAACAAAAACTTAATGGCTTGAAAGTTGAATAATAAACAGTAGCAAAAACCAATCACTTTTCACTATAAAAATGAAGGAAATATAATATAAAAAAAGCAAAAAAAAAAAACAAAACAAAACATAATGCACTTTCAAAATATAGGAGAACCAAATTCGAGCAAAATTCACATTAGATAATTTAATTTTATTAATTATTATAGATAAATAATAATACCAAATATTATTGGTTGATATTATATTTCTTCTGTAAATAATTTTAGTACTTGTTATTATTCTTAACCAATACTCTATTAATCGAAATAATAGCTAAAAAATATATTGTAAATTATTAATAAGTACTTTATAGATTGATATTATATTCATTAATGAATAGCAAATATTGATATTAGATAAATTAATTACATTAGATAAATTGTAATAAGACAATAATTTTTTATTTATTTATTTATTTATTTTTTTTTGAGAAGAAACTTGTTTATTCATTTGGCAACAAGAGCAACATACAAGACCACATCAGAAGACGTCCTCTATTACAGAGTACAGACACAGGGAGGCGCCCTCTGCAAGCAGAAAAGCAAGCCAATGCCAGTTCGTATCCTCTCCTACAGATAACTGATAATATCCAATCAACAGATAACAGAAGCAAAACTCCCCCATCGTCAAATTGCCACACCAGGTAAGTTCAAAACAACCTAACCATACCTGAGAGATGGCAACCAGCAAAACATACCTATGTCACTTCGCAATCAGAACCACTCTTCGACTTTGCCATGTAATCTCCATGGGATTTCCTCCGGATCTTCCAACCATTTCACCACATTTTGCGAGTCGCATTCAAAGATGAGTTTTTGCAATGGGAATCCCTGATCACGTAGTAGAGCCTGACAAACCCGACTAATTGTTGTAAGCTCGGCTGCCGTCGAATCGGAGTAGCCAATAAAGTCGGACAAAATAAATATAACCTTTCCTTCAGCATCTCTAATCACGCTTCCAATCCCTGCCGCCTCCAATACGACAATAAGTTGATGAAACTATAGTCATTTTAATTTGTCAATGGATTCATTTACAAGAGTATATTATATTTTTCTAATTTAATTTGGAAATATCTACATCTTTATGAAATTTCTAATATCTCAACGCTTTAGGGTATGAATCAATATCAATAATCAATTATCGAGTACAATACGATTTCATGTACCTTCTTTATCAATGTATGACATTAGAGTCGTGAGTAGAAAGATTTTTATCTTTGCTTTTTTTTTAATTTTTTTTTTTGTCGTTTCAACTATTGTTTGTAGTATAACTATTTTTTCAGATACTAAATTGTACTCCCTCTGTCCCACTTCAAACGTCCATTTTGATTTTTTGACACTGTTCATTGTTTAATTTTGACTCAATATTATTGCAAGTATATATTTGGAAAAAAATAGTCGGGTTCGGTTTTGTTAGAATTGTCTAATCGTATAGTTTTAGAATATATATTTTACATAATTTTTATTTATATATATTTTGAGATATGATTGATTTAAAAAGCGCATTGGATTGTGTGCAGAAATGAAACAAGACATTTTAAGTGGGACGGAGGGAGTAATTTATAAATATTGGTAATGACATATGTTGGTCGATTTCTATACAATGTATAGATGTACTCATGTAATGCTTAAAATAGTTTAACGAGGTTGGAGAATGTAATCGACATAATAAACTGGATAATTTTATTCATATTATCCATAATTTCCGCCCATTGGGCGGGTGAAATACTTGTAATAATAATACTACATATTTCTATATAGTAAACATAAACACACTAATAATAATGACAGATAGGCCGGCCTGGTAGGCCTAATAGGCTTTTTACAAAGCGTGGCCTAGGCCTATTTAGTTAAGTAGACTTTCGAAATAACCTAAGCCCGTGGCCTGGGCTGGCCTTCGGTAGGCGAGGCCGTAGGTCCCTTATCGGGTAGCCTAGCCTATTCCCACCCCTAGTCAATGTGACAACAAAACCTACAAATATATATATATATATATATATATATATATTAATTAGGAGTAGCATATATAGTTTATATTTTGTTACATTTCAATTTCAAATAATTTTTCAATTTAATTTTTATTTAGAGCTACCTCATGTTTGGTAAGCTTTTCAAGATTATTTTTGGCTTTTATTTAGAACAAAAACACTTTTGGCAACAATATATTTAAATTTATTCAAACAAGTATTTATTCATACTACTATATAACAAAACAAGCTTTTAACTTTTTACTATCCTTTTGACCTTTCTAACGCAAACTTATTAGAAAAATATTATATTTTATTGGGAAAATAAATAAAAAGGGCCATTACAAGGCGCCTATTATGCTTTTAGGCCACTCTTAATTGAATTTACAGAATTAGCCCATTACAAACACATGTTGAATGAAATTAAGCCATAAGGACCAATTTGAAATTAATTAATAACCCAACAACTTTCCCTTTTTTCCTTTGAAACCCCAAAAGGTTTGACTTTATATACTTTTGTCTTATTCCAAAATTGTCTATACAAATGAAACCCAAAGCGCATGAAAATTGGTATCAGAGCCTAGGTTTTATTGAAGAACATATTAATTATATTTATTTATAATATTTTATTTCTTAATGGTGAAGATTTAATTATTTAATGGATTCATTTAATTTGAAACCAACGAGTTATTTCCAAATTTTGGAAATAAAAAATAGAAATTTCCAGAGGAAATTCTTGAATTTTCTATAAGACAAGATTTTATTAAAAGTAATTTCTTTCATGAAAATGAGAGGAACTGACTGGAAAGAAATTGATCCGGATAAGTGTCTTGCTTCCTCCATGAGGAGCTAAGTGTCTGTCTTCTCCATTAGGAGAAATTATGTTTGAATAATATTTTTAACATTTCTTCAATAAAATCCAGGCTTCCAAATATTCCAAATATTCCGATTTATAGTTAAAACCCTTTACCCCAAACCTTGTTACATCCTAAGGTAGGAAACGAATGTTTGCTGCTGAAGGAGACAAGAATCGGTGAACCATCGGTTGCGGCTGCGTGGTTGGAGGAAGTCCGTAAAATCCCGGAGCTTGAGAAACCCGGCAGCAAGGCGGTGAAACCCAAGGTATGGATTTAGTGCTTAATTTTATTATCGAAAGCATGATGGGTGGTTATTGGACTAAAGGAGGTGAAGAAACTAAAACATGGGGTCAAAATGTAATAAAGCAAAGTTGGTAGGGTGAATTGAAGTTTGAAAAAGTCAAAATAAGTCTAAATGGCCTTAATTTGGTCAAAGATGGTTTCTAATGGCCTAAAATTGGAAATTGATTTTTGCATAATCCAAAAGCGTAAGGGGTGTCTTGTAATGGCCTAAAATGTTTATTACCTCTATTTTATTTTCTTGGGAATTAAGCATAAATTAAAAGTAAGCTTAAATAAGAAGGAACGGCGATTAAGAATGGATGAGATCAGTATCAATTGGCGTAGTACTGGGGGGATTATTAACCGGAGACCCAACTACGGAATATATATTTCTCAAAAAAAAAAAAAAAAAGAAAAAAGAAAAAAACCGAGTAAGTTTGAGAAAAGCATCCAAAGTGGAAGTCAATCTGGGAAGATATTTTTGATAATAACCGTTGAGTGGACAATTAATCTTAAAAATCAAACCATGCAAAATTTCTCCAAACCAACAATCACATTTTAACCTAATTAATTAATTATTAGTAATAATTAAATTAACCACCTGAATGACCTGTTCAGTGATGATGAATCAATCACTCTCGTGTCTCGGGATGAGGACTCAGCCCAAGTGGTTCAGCGAAAGGTTAGAGGTTCGATTCCCACCAGCCCCTATCACTCCCTTTTATTCTCTTTGTAATTTGTGCGGTATGAGCTCACATCACCCCTTTTTCAGACCTTTAATGACTCCTTAAAAAAAAATCTCTAATTTGTCTCAAGAGTCAAGACAATTACTACATTAATTTTTATTATTACAAGGAGCTAACCGATCGAGCGTCCAGCCCAACCTCCTATCTGCTATTATTAAATCTTTTAATTTACCCCGATTTTATTTCCATATGGCATATAATAATTAAAACAATATAACTAATGTATGATTTAGCACTTCTTTGGAAATTACTCATCAGTTGTAGGTAGGTGGTCAAATGACCAGCAGGGTTCTGTAATCTGGAGTACTATTTGTGTATCTATACAATAAAATAAAATAAAAATAATCAAATATAGAAAAGAATAAAATAAAATAATGGGTTTGGTGAAGAATCCTTGCACGTTACATTAATTTTGTGATTAATTTGTGAATTGTGAGGAGCACCAACACAGAGAACAAAATAGAGTACCAGTTGTTTAAAGCAGGCCAACCACTTTCTGCTTCATCTCCTACTAACATACAATCCTCCACTCCATATTTATGTATTATATGATCTATAAATACTATTACATGTCTCTAAATATATATACATATCTGTATATCCTTTTTTTGTTTTCTTAAATTTCCTCCCTTATAATTTCCAGTTTTGTTGCATAACATTAATTGACATGTATTTATTTAAGTTACTAATTATTGTTGTTTTTCTTCCTAGCTTGCATGACGATATAGATATATATTTAAACAACTAATGGATTCAATAATAATTAATAATTAGCGAGTTGACAATTTCACGACCCACACGTACAAATTTTGGCGAAGTTCGAAGATAGAGAAATGGGTGGTGGAAGTCAATGCCATGCAAATTACAAAGGGATAAAGCGGAGGAATATATAGGGCCTAGCAGTGGCGATTGTAGAGGGGTACATGCAGTGGCGATTCCAGGGATGAAGAAGATGTGCAAATTTAAACTTTTTCTACAGAACAATAAACATATCAATTACAACACACTCATATTTTTTTGGGGAAAATAAAAGAATTCATAACTTCATCTAGTATTTTATTGTGATTCATTTAATATTTAATCACTCATATGATTCCGCAATTTGAATTTCACAGTCTTCATAATAGACTCTCCAATTCGGATTTGACAATATTAATTATCTCACTGAGACTCCAAAAATTAAGAAATAATAGAATTTAAAATACTTTACATTTCTTAGACATTCTCTATTAATGAAAAGTTGAATTTTCAGTTAATAGTAACAAAAACTTCAACGAAGGAAATGCAAATTTTATATTCAAAGGAACATTCAAAGTTGAATTTTAGAGAAATTATTGAAGTGAGTTGGCAGATTCAAGAGTTTGGTCTTCTAATTGAAATAAATGAAATTGGAACAAACCGGAGAAGAAGAATGGATAGATATAGAAGCGGTTTAGAAGCTACCGGATCATATTAAATAAGTAAAACTAAATTAATTAGAAAAACGAATATATATAATAGAATATTACACATATTTATATGAATATGAATATATCTAAAAATATTAAAACTAATAATTTTTAAGAAAAAAGAAAGAAAAAAAAAAGTAAGGGGCATCAGCTGACCCTGTCAAGTGGTCTAGAATCGCCACTGGGTACAGGAAGGTCGACAGACCACCTAATTTTTTTTGATTTGTTTTTTTAAATTTTATATGGGGATTTAATATTTTATACAGTGTTTTATACAGGGATTTAATATTTTATACAGGGTCAGATGGCAACTATTGCATTTAATTAATAATTATCGAGTATGGGGATGAGAATTTGGCCTAAAGGTTCAACTCCACTGACTTTTCAACATTTAGGTTGGCAGTTCGATTTTCCACTCTACCCCTTTGTTCGTTCATAATTTATGTGATATCGGATATGGATTCCCACTTCCCACCACTTATTTTTTTAGCTTGTATAAGATGTTCAGTAAAAAAAAAAAAGTATAGAGTAGACAATTTCACGACCCACACGTACAATGCATTCCATTATTATTATTATTATTATTATTATTATTATTATTATTATAATAAGAAAGTCAGAAAGAATTGCAAAGAATGAAGAATGAGTAAATACACTATAAAACACCACAAATCCTTAAGCAAAAAAAAAATAATAATAAAAAAATAAATAAATAAATAAATAAAATAACAAATCAACAATAAAAGACGATTATGAAAAAAAAAGAAAAGAAAAGAAATGTTAAGTATAAAATTTTGTGAAAGATTTTTAGGCAGATCTCTCCATATATATCGACGTTACACACGTTATTATCATTTTATTTATACTTAGTTTTATTACATTCATGCGGTTAAAAAAATAAATATTTGTGCTAATAAAAGTTTTGGCAATCCCATTGAGTGGAAAACATAGAACATGAATCTATACTTAGGCTTCGTTTGGTAAATAAATAGAGTTTAGAGTTTAGAGTTTGGTTTCAGAGATTAGAGTTTAGCTTCAGAGGTTAGAGTTCTCAAAACCATGATTTGTGGAGAAAATCAGCGATTCCAAATCTTATATTTTTGAGAAAACAAACAGATATGAATCTCGTAGAGTTGAGAATGGACTTTTAGCGTTTGTACCGCTTGTTCCAAACGGGGCCTTATTCGCTTTTGTTTTGAAAAGTCTAAAATTTTTATGTGTTTAAAACGATTGTGCACCTACCATATACTACGCCTTTTTATTTGTACTCTTTTGCCCACTTTCTTCAATTGACCTATCATTTGCATTAAATAATTAATATCCTTATGATTTATGGATTCTTTTATTATTATTATTATTATTATTTCCAAATTATATATGTATTGTTGGGAAGGAGCAATCAACAATGGCCTAACCTTGTACTATTTATATTTCCTACACTGTTAAAATATTAATGCTGTGAAATGTCAGCTAGCACACACAGTTAGTTGTGATTATTACAAAACCAATAGGAAAAATTAAAATAAAAATAAAAATAAAATTGTAGGAACTGGTGCAAGCTAGCCAAGATCAAAGAAAAAGGGTTGCATTCCATTGGCCGTCCACGAGATTTCACATTCAAATTCGTATGGAGTACATACTTTGATACTTAGGATGCATTTAGCAGTGGCTGCAGCCCAACTAGTTCCGAGGTAGAGGTCTAACCCCTCCCCATGTGTAAATCACATCACTTTTATATAATAACTCTATCAAGGCTGACTTGTACATAGTAATACTATTCATTGAGTTACGTTTACATAGAGGTCTAACCCCTCCCCATGTGTAAATCACATCACTTTTTTTTTGAAGGTTACGTTTACATAGTAATACTATTCATTGAGTAGCTTTAATTCAACTTTTTAACATAATTATATAAGATAAAATATAATCAAGTGAGATCTTGTTGGATTCGTCTAATCGCATAGATTTAGAATATCAACTTTTTATAGTTTTTACTTTTATACAATTTGAGGTATTAAGCATTAAAAATGTGTATTGAATTGCGTGAAAACATGAAGTGTAACCTTTTAAAAAAACGGAAGGAGTATTATTTTGTAAAAGTTATCAAAATTTGAAAATTGAAATAGCAATTGAGATTTAGGGCGAAGATATATGGAAATTAAAATTCCGAAAAGAAGAGAATTAAGAAGCTCAAATACAAACTGAGAAATTACTATTTATGGCAGATTGTAATGTCAGAAAAAAAGAGAAAAATGAAGAACACTATTAAAATCTTGGTTTAGACCGTATTATTATGTATTTGTACCAAATTATCTTTTCCTTTTTTTTTTATAAAAAAAGAATAGTAGGTTAATTGATCCACCATTAGCATTAGTATTTAGTACATCAGCCAATGCATTTTAGTATTTTACACAGTTTAAATTTAGTAGCCCTATGTATTCTATTATTTGTTACATTTGTATAGTAAATATTATTCATTGAGTAACTTAATTAAATATTATATATATATAATATAGTCAAGTGAAATAATATTATTTTTTTGCTATATAGGCTGGGAAGGTGGTGAGATTTTCTGTAATACAAATTACAAAGGAATAAATGTGAGGAATAGGGGTCGGGTGGGGAATCGAATTCCCACCCTATAGGTTGGGTGTTGGGAAACTTGACTGTTAGGGTAAGTCCCATCCACTCAAGTGAAATCATATTTGATTCATAATGTTTACTTTTATTCAATTTAAGTTTTAATATTAATGGTTAAAAATATATTTTCAATTTTGTACTAGTATAAAAGTAATAAATATCAAAATACGAAACGAAGAAACATATACTGATATGCTGTACTATATTGCGTTAAGATTTGGTAGAACCCTAGAAACACATGTACCCTTATCCTGTGTGAAATGTTAATTCTTTTTTTTTTTTTTTAGCATAGCCATCAAAGGCCTGGAAATAAGAGAAAAAAGCAAGGAAGAAAACAGAAAAATACAGAAAGGGAAAAACAGATTAAGGCCGAGGGAAGCAAACGCCGGATAAGTCCGCCGTCAGTTCCTCTTTAACAATATCGGGCGGGAAGGCCCAAGTGGTGTAGAAGTCTTCCAAGGAGGCGCCATGCTTAGCAAGTCTGTCGGCGACCCTGTGTCCTTCCCGGAGAATGTGTTGGATGGGGCACTCATCGAAGGAAGCCTGTAAGTCTCTGATCATGCGTATCATGGCCGCCAGGGGGTGCCAGGGAGTAGGAGCAGCAAGAAGACCAACTGCCACCGCTGAATCAGAGTAACAACCAATCTGTCTGATGCCTTTGTTCTTAGCATAGAGGAGCCCTTGCATCAGGGCCGAAAGTTCTGCATACAAAATATCATTTTGCCCAAGGAAGCCACATCCTCCCCCCATCCAATGTCCCTCCTCATTTCTAACAACAAAACCGAAACCCGCTCTGCCAGGGTTCCCAAGGGAGCTCCCATCCACGTGAAGGATAGTGTGTTTGTAGCTCTTGTCATTCCAGTTCACGTAGCGCGGGACCGAGTGGGCGATGGAAATGTGCCCGCTGGATTGGAGGATGTCCTGCGTGAGTCTGTAAACTTCTCTTTTCAGGAACCAAAGGGAGTTGAGTTTGCCTTTGAAAATTCTAGAGTTCCTCTCTATCCAAATCACCCAAAGTGTCACAACAAAAATCCAACCATAGATCTTAAACATTCCATGCAGGAACAGTTTAATATCTTCCTTAGATATAGTAGCACAATCCGTAGGAATGAAGATATGAATGGAGTTCCAAACCTGTTTAGCCCATGGGCAGTAGAAGAAACAGTGAGTCCAACTTTCTTCTTCACAACCACAGCCGGTGCATAGGGGGGAAGTTGCCATGTTGCGTTTGAAGCGGACTTGGTTAACAGGGATAGACTCGTGACAAATCATCCAAAGAAGGATGCAGTATTTCTCAGGCAGTTTATTGTTCCAAAGCCATTTCCAGTTGGTGGGGGCGTCCTCCTTGTAGGTCAGGAATTTATAGGCGGAGCTAACTGAATATTTCCCCGTGTTACTTCCTTTCCAGAGCCATAGATCAGGCACATCGGAGTGAATGACTGGGGGAGGGTTCTCATTAATCTCTTGAAGTAATAATAGGGGGATACTGGAGTATAACTCTTTCCATTGCCAGCTTCCATTAGAGATGACATCCTTGACCCTCAAATCCGTGTCGTGAGTCGAGATGAAAGGAAGGCAGGGGCCAATTTGATGGCCTTTCCACCAACTGGAGAACCAAAAGGAGGCATTCCCACATCCAATCCTGTAAACAAAACCATTTTTAAGGAGAGGGGTCAGTTTTTGGAGCAGTTTAGCAGTGTAGGATTTATAAGCTTTAGAACACATATAGGGGAAATCCCAATCCGGTTTCAGTTCCTTCACCAGCTTGACCCAAAGCTTGGAGTCCTCATGCATCCAAGACCATAGCAGCTTGCCAAGCAGGGCTGAGTTCATGTGTCTGGCCCTTCGGATACCCAAACCACCTTCCGATTTGGGGGACGCTACTTTCTCCCAGGAAATAAGATGGATCCCTTTTCCTTTCCGGTCCTTCCAAATGAATCTATTAATCTTACGATCAATGGCTTTACAAACTGCTTCAGGAAACCACATGAGTTGCATGAAATAAGCGGGAATTGCAGCCAACACAGCCTTCCCCAAAGTGATCCTTCCTGCCTTATTTAAGAGCTTACTAGTCCACCCCTCAAGATGAAGGCGAAATCATTTAGACGACGTCGACCCACCAAGAGGGGGTAACCCAGATAGGTTCCAAGAGACTCCACGACCCCAATACTGAGAGTAGTAGATATCCAAGCCTTCATATCCTCTGGTACCGATTCAGAGATAAATAGAGAAGATTTAAGCGGGTTTATAGACAGACCCGAAGCCTCAGCAAACTGGTGAAGTACAAGATTGATGGCGTCCACACTTGTGCGATCTGCTCTAGCTCCCAGGATTAAGTCATCCGCGAACATAATGATGATCTCATTTTCTAACAACCAAACTCAAAATAAATATTTTGAATAACAATAAGGATGTGATTCCAGTGCAGCTGCTTACACTGCAACCGTGATGTGGTGTGATATTTAAAATTTTTGTGATGTGTGAGATTATTTTTGCGATGATGATGTTTAAAAAATTTGTGATGACTGGAACTGTTTTTGTGATGTCAAATGTATAAACATCACAAAATTAAAATCCCCCATCATAGTTGGTG
This sequence comes from Hygrophila difformis, assembly GCA_030278955.1. Lineage (NCBI taxonomy): Eukaryota > Viridiplantae > Streptophyta > Magnoliopsida > Lamiales > Acanthaceae > Hygrophila > Hygrophila difformis. The sequence goes on from JAOANR010000003.1 coordinate 48,447,245, forward strand.
CAGTCCATATGCCCACCTGCACGGGAACTGAACCGTAACAATAATATAAACATAAAACAAAGCATCAATGATTTTCTCAAAGAAAATCTGGATGTAAGAGATTTTCATTCAAATATTTCTTGCTGGTATAATAGTTTATGTATGTTGTAAGAAATTAATGGTATTGGGATTAAGATTTGAAGAATTGGTCAAGTATCTGATTTTCAATTTTATAATTGATGGTTTGATTCTCCACTCGGCCCCAATTCCTCCATCCTATATTCATTACATTATAATAGCAGGCTCAAAGGAAGCATGTAAGCAGGAATCCGTTAGGTGATCGGACAAGGACATACTGATGTCCAATCTATTATATGACTTTGACTTTTCATAAATCACCAAATATGGGCACATCAAACAAATATCGTTCAATGACTTTTTTTGTCTCTTATTTAAGTTTGGGATTTGAAAAAAAAATAAAAAATAAAAAATACTACTTGTTTATAAAGGTATAGAATCGCAATCACTCTCCCTGTTAGTTTAAAATTTGACCAACAACTGATGACGCGATCTTCTCCATAATTATCCTCATTTATTTAAACAACCCATAATGAAATGAAACAAGTCATTTATAAGTATATTTATTATTCCCAGTTGTTGTATTCAGCATAAAAACTCGTTGAAAAATTCATCTAAATCTAAATACATCATTTCCCCCTAATTACACATCAAGAGGGTTGGTAGAATGCCATTATTATGTACTAATATACTATTAAACAAGTGATGATTAGTTGATATGGTATGGAAAGATGGAGAGGACTTCTTGGTTTTTAGTTTGTGTGTCCCTTTCATGTGGGAAGTGCCCAATCATTAATTATTTGGCCATGGGATTGATTGACTTTGTCCTTATTCTTGGAGAAATATGAATTGTCGAAAACTACACGCTCACAACTCCTCTTGATTAGTTAGGTGCCCTAGTAATTTATTTATTTTATTTATTATTATTACATGTATGCATGTCTTATGTATATATGCATCCCACATCGACTACTAATATGTTTAGTAAGACCTTTCTTGTTTCTTCTTGTTTCCATTAGTGGGAGCCAATGTTCATTGCGTTCTTACTAATGGTCTAATGAAATCTTAGTCTAAGTTAAAAGGTGTCCATTTCGTTCTTTTGTGCACATCTTTTTAGATCTAAAAGGGAACATATATTAGATTTCTAGAAATGGATGTGGAAGAGGATGCCTTTGCCACAAGGCAAGGCGGTCAACTGCCCGCGATGGAGGAGAAGGGCGCGGACATTGCCCCGAACGTTGTCCCATTCCACAAGCTTTTTACCTTCGCGGATTGGAGGGATCAAGTGCTGATGTTTGTGGGAACCGTTGGTGCGATTGGAAATGGTCTGAACCCGCCCTTAATGGCGTTTCTTTTTGGCGAATTGGCGGATGCTTTTGGTTCTAACCAACAAGGGGATGGAGTGCTTTCTCTAGTGATCAAGGTAATTAAGAAAAGTTTAAGAATCTTGGTTATGTCTCATTTTGACATTATGGGTTCGTGCACTTGATGAATTCATGAGATTTATATATCATTTTGTGTTTTTAGGTATCATTGAAGCTTATCTATGTTGCTGTGGGATGTGGCGCAGCAGCATTCCTTCGTAAGTGCTCCTATATATGTATCCCTTTCCTTGATTTTTTTCTTTCACAATTAACATTTGGATAATATTAATTAGTTATTGTCTCAACATACATATTATTGTCATGTTTTTTTAAGCATGTATTATGTTTTTTTGATAATCATTAACACCTATGTGTTGGTAAAAGTGTGTGGCAGTCAAGCCACACAAATTACAATGGGGATAAAGGGAAGGGATAGGGGCCAGGTGGGATTTGAACCCCAACATATAGTTGGAAGACAGATAACATGACCACTTGGATCAAGTTTCATTCCCAACATGCATTATTGATTAATAATATAATCGAAATATTTTTCTAATTAAATTTATTACAAAATACTTAATTAATTAAAGCATCATAATTATACGTAAGGGGCGCAAAGTAAACCTCAAAATAGGAGTGAGCTTAGGTAGATCTTTTCCAAAGAAATTTTCTGGATTAAGAAACTTAATGTGTGGAATTCTTCCAAATAGGTTATAATTAGTGGATATGTAATGATTATTAATTAGTCCACTAACGACAATCTAATATAGTCGCAACAAAATTTAAAAAAAACAAGGTAGTGACGTCAGCAATGTTTTTGTAATGCTTGAGTGTCGCCAAAACAAAAATAGAAAATATAAAAAAAGGTGGTGTAAATTTTGTGGGTGGCGATGCTTTTTTTTTTTTTTTTTTTTAAGCCAATTAAATGGCAGGAGAAAATACAACAACCACACGAAATTACAAAAGAATGAAATAAAAAGAAAGCAATACTGAGGAAGACACGAAAAGAACAAAAGACAATAAAAGAGCAACACAAAACTAAAATTAGGCTCTGCGGTAGCCATCTCGCTGTCCCCATCGGGGCTCCTCGTGTCCCTTTACTTCCTCATTGCCTTCATCGTTCTAAGGTTTCTCTTTGGCCGGAGTCCGGAGAACAGGGGTGGCGATGCTGTTAACAATGTTTTCTAAATTGTCTCTAATAACAATATTTTTTTGTTCCAAGTTAGTTTTTAATATTAGTGTTAAAATATTTGGTGAAATAATTATTTACTTATTTTATAATAAAGTGGTTATGTGGTTCTAATCACTTGAAATTTGACATTGTTCACCTAACTTAAGATTTTCAAACCCCAGAAAATATTTTAATCCTTTTTTTCAATTATTTACATCTAAAATTGATTTAAATTAACAACTACAAACTGTTAAACCATTTTATTTGGAAATATCCAATAGTCAAACCAGCTACTACTCTACTAGGAGTTAACTTGTTAATCTATATAGTTAAAAAATACCCTATTTATAACATTAAAAATTTATGAAGAATTGTTTTCTTTTTCTTTATTTTTTTATTTATTTATTTTTAAAAAAATTACCTTGATGCTAGAATGTGGAAGCTATACCAGACTTGACCACTAATTCAAGTCCAATAATCTATGAAGAATTATGTTTTATGATTATTTTTTAGAGGATAATAATATTGTCAATTTATATTATTAATATCTTCCTTAATTACCAACCTCATATAACTTGAGCGATTATAGTACTTCCTTGGAACCTACTTGCACCTCAAAATTTTACTATTTGATTTGAGACCTAAAGAATCCCTTTGATTCACCATACTTTAATTCATTACAAAAATTTGGTACAAACATTAAAAAAAAATAACTTACTACGAGAGAACAATAATTTAACAATTACAGTAAATTTAAAACAACGCCAATTCGCCAAATATGCTTTTCAATATACATAGATGCTTTAAGAATCAAACTTTTGATCTAGTTCATGTATATTAAATAAATACATAAAGAGAAATGAACAGAGATGAGATTTTTCTGTAACATGAATAGCTTTTTCATGTATAAATACGATAATGAAACTTGTCTCAAAATAATATAGTTATAACCAAACCAAGAAACTAGCATCAAGTCTTAAGAAAAATACTATATACGTGGTATATATTTTGGTAACAACTTGTTTTACCCTATTGAAATAATTCAACAGAGGTAGCATGCTGGATGATCACTGGAGAAAGGCAAGCAGCACGAATTAGGGCACTTTATCTGAAGACTATATTGCAGCAAGACATCGCATTCTTCGACAAGGAAGTGCACACTGGGGAAGTGATTGGAAGAATGTCTGGTGACACTGTCCTTATTCAAGATGCCATGGGTGAGAAGGTAATAATAATATTACACACAAACAATCCCACTGTTCCAGCCTCCATCAGCATCACTCTCTATACAAACACTTAACCTATTTTTCTCTTATTACATTTGCAGGTCGGCAAGTTCGTGCAGTTAATGTCCACATTCTTTGGAGGCTTTGTCATCGCCTTCACCAAGAGCTGGCTCCTCACACTTGTCATGCTCTCGTCGATTCCCCCGCTCATGATATCTGGCGGCATCATGTCTCATGTTGTGGCGAAGATGGCGTCGCGCGGACAAAATGCTTACGCTAAAGCAGCAACCGTCGTTGAACAAACTATTGGAGCCATTAGAACCGTGAGTAGTATTTTCGTTTGATGGATCTCACATCTCACTTGTGTTTTGCCCTAGCGTAAAATGTTGCATCCATCCCTGCAGGTTGCATCGTTTACAGGAGAGAAACGAGCCGTGTCCAACTATCACAAGTCCCTTGAAAAGGCGTACAAATCGTCTGTGCACGAAGGGCTGGCCACGGGATTAGGTCTTGGATCAGTTATGCTGATGATGTTTTGCAGTTATGCTCTGGCTGTTTGGTATGGTGCAAAGATGATATTGGAGAAGGGTTATTCTGGAGGCGAAGTATTTACAGTAATTGTAGCTGTATTAACTGGTTCATTGTGAGTATCAATCCATTGTCAAATTTAGGACATCATTTGTACTATTTTGCTACAAAATTCATCTGTAGTAATAATTATTGGTGTGCTTGTATCAGGTCATTAGGGCAAGCATCACCTTGCATGACGGCATTTGCAGCTGGTCGAGCTGCTGCATACAAGATGTTCGAGACTATAAACCGAAAACCTGAGATAGATCCATTTGATACTCGGGGAAGGGTATCAGGTGACATCCATGGAGATATAGAACTGAAAGATGTACATTTTAGCTATCCAGCTAGACCGAATGAGCCAATATTCAGTGGATTCTCTCTGTTTATTCCTCGTGGAACCACCGTAGCCTTGGTTGGACAGAGCGGGAGTGGGAAGTCGACTGTGATTAGTTTGGTCGAGAGATTCTACGATCCACAGAGTGGTGAAGTACTAATTGATGGAATCAATCTCAAAGAATTCCAGCTCAGGTGGATTAGGTCAAAAATAGGTCTGGTTAGCCAAGAACCAGTGCTATTTATGGGTAGCATCAAGGAGAACATTGCATACGGTAAAGATGGTTCGACTGATGAAGAGATCAGAGCTGCGACTGAGCTAGCGAATGCTGCTAAGTTCATTGATAAACTTCCCCAGGTTCTTAAAATGTCCATCACTTCATTAATCCTACATCCAACTTGTTGCTAGCCAAGTAGTAAGCATGTTTCCTAATGTTAAAACAACTGTGCAGGGCATAAACACCATGGTTGGCGAGCATGGTACGCAATTATCGGGTGGGCAGAAGCAAAGAATAGCCATAGCTAGAGCAATTCTAAAAGATCCGCGAATTTTACTATTAGACGAGGCAACAAGTGCACTTGATGCGGAATCTGAAAGAATCGTTCAAGAGGCGCTGGACAGGATTATGGTTAACCGAACAACTGTAATAGTAGCGCATCGCTTGACCACGGTTAGAAATGCCAACATGATTGCTGTAATTCACAAGGGAAAGATGGTTGAGAAAGGTTAGGCCTAAAGCATCTTTAGTTTTGCTATAAGTCATATCTGCTATTCATTTATGTAACTTTTCAATTCATAACATTACAATTGAATGATATAGGCACGCATGCTGAATTACTGAGAGATCCTGAAGGAGCCTACTCTCAGTTGATAAGGTTGCAAGAAACACACGAAGACGAAGAGGACCCAATATATGAACCAGAGCAGATAAGCTGTAGTGTGGAGTACACAAGACAACCGAGCCAAAAAGTTTCACTCCTCCAGTTAATGAGTAGGAGATCCAGTGGGTTAAGAAATGGAAGTCTTCGATCATTGTCCTTAGCGTTTAACCTATCCCGGGGTGTTAGTGTTGCTAGAACAGACTATGATGAAATGGAACTTGCCGATGCTGATGATCTAAAGAAGCATCCAACAGTTCCATTAAGCCGGCTCGCTGCTCTCAACAAGCCTGAGGCACCAGTTTTGGTGGTAGGGGCTTTATCTGCAATCCTAAATGGGGCAATAGTTCCATTTTTCGGCATATTGCTCTCGTGTGTTATCAAGACATTCTACGAAGAACCACATAATCTAAGAAGAGATTCTAGGTTCTGGGCATTGATGTTTGTGATTCTTGGCGTCGTGTCATTGATCACATATCCTTTGAGAACATACTTTTTCGGCATTGCTGGCTGCAGACTCATCAGAAGGGTAAGAATGATGTGTTTTGAGAAAGTGGTTAATATGGAGGTTGCCTGGTTTGATGAAGCAGAAAACTCAAGTGGAGTAATTGGCGCGAGGCTTTCAGCTGATGCTGCAACGATCCGTGCTCTTGTTGGCGATGCACTGGCACAACTAGTTCAGGATCTTTCCTCAGCAGTTGTGGGATTAGTCATAGCCTTCGTATCGAGTTGGCAATTGGCACTCATTGTCCTTGCTATGGTACCTTTGATCGGATTAAATGGATATATTCAACTCAAATTCATGACAGGATTCAGTGCAGATGCAAAGGTATACATCCAATAATCCCTTCTTTTAGGTACACAAAATCTTTCCACATCTACTGATTTAATAAATATGTTTGCAGGCTATGTATGAAGAAGCAAGTCAAGTGGCTAATGATGCTGTTGGGACAATCAGAACTGTGGCTTCATATTGTGCAGAAGAAAAGGTAATGAACATGTACAAAAAGAAGTGTGAAGGCCCTGTGAAGATGGGGATAAGGCAAGGATTGATCAGTGGAACCGGTTTCGGTCTGTCTTTAGCATTGGTATATTTCGCCTATGCGGTATCCTTCTACGCAGGAGCACGTCTCGTGGAGGCCGGGAAAACGACGTTTATGGATGTTTTTCGCGTTTTCTTTGCTCTAAACATGGCTGCAGTGGCCATATCCCAATCAAGCACGTTTGCGCCAGATTCAAGTAAGGCGAAGAGTGCAGCAGCTTCGATATTTTCCATCTTAGACAGAAAATCGAGCATTGATCCCAGTGATGAATCCGGCACAACTTCGGGTGATCTCAAAGGAGAAATTGAACTCAGACACATCAGCTTCAAGTATCCCACAAGGCCTAACATTCCAATTTTCAGAGACCTCTCATTGAGAATTCACAGTGGCAAGGTATGTCCAGCACGTTAACGTTACGTTTCGCAACGCGAAAATTACAAGCTAATTAGATTTATTTTCGAGTTTTCAGACCGTGGCTCTAGTTGGGGAGAGTGGAAGTGGGAAATCGACGGTGATTTCTCTGCTGCAACGATTTTACAATCCGGACTCGGGAGTGATAACAATCGATGGCACCGACATCCAAAAGTTCCAACTGAAATGGCTAAGACAACAAATGGGGCTTGTAGGACAGGAGCCAATCCTATTCAACGAGACAATCCGAGACAACATCGCTTATGGTAAAGAATCAGGGAATGCAACAGAGGCAGAGATCTATGAGGCAGCAGAGCTAGCAAATGCCCACAAATTCATCAGTGGATTAGAACAAGGATACGACACCATGGTTGGGGAGCGAGGAGTTCAACTATCCGGTGGACAGAAGCAACGAATTGCCATAGCACGAGCAATGGTGAAAGCCCCCAAGATACTATTACTGGACGAGGCAACAAGCGCATTGGATGCAGAATCCGAGAAAGTCGTGCAGGGTGCATTGGACAAGGTGATGAAAAACAGGACAACGGTGGTTGTGGCTCATCGGTTATCAACCATCAAAGGCGCGGACCTCATTGCTGTGGTCAAGAATGGAGTCATCGTGGAGAAAGGCAGCCATGATGCTCTCATTAGCATCAGAGACGGTACTTATGCCTCTCTTGTCGCGCTTCACATGTCGACAACGCCACCTTCGTCTTAAGTCGTCGCTGGAACACCGGTGGAACAATCTGCCGAAAAACTTCAAGGTCGAACAAGATCAACATGTTCATGCTTACATATATATTCTCTCTATTCCAATATACATTTTACAAATACACATGTAATGATGTTATCAACATTCAATCGTTTTAGTTTCTCCTTAGGATAAGTAAGATTTTAAATTTTTAAGGATGGGGTGGAAGCTCAATCCGCTTTGATCCCACAACATATATGTCCAAACTATGATTAATAATGAAATTTATATATGTTTTTGATATAAGGTATTGGAGTTGGTTTGATATTTGCCTGAAGTAGGACTTCAAAAATGTCTTTATGATCCACTTTGATCATCTTTATTGTTACTGCACCCCTTTATCCAACTAACGTTTTTGAGTTGAAAGAATTGATATATTAAGGGAGAATGCAATTCTTGAACTCACTGTTGACTTATATTCATAATCAATATTTGTGATTTGACATGGCATATGTGTAGTTAAATTTTAAACATTCTATATGAACATAATTAAGAAATTAATTAGCTCAAAGTACATATTTAGTAAGAAAAATGACTATTTTAGATATTATTTGTAAACGTAAAGGACTAATAGGGACAAAAGATAGAAACATGGACTACTTTGTATTTTTGATAAAAAAAAAACGACCATAACATATATTTTTTCCCAATTTGAAGTTTGGAGCATATCAAACAGGGGATGAATTCCTGGGTCTCTGAAAAGGAAATTACATAAGGATTGCAGAAGTGAGGTTGTTTTGCAATACAATTTAAATTTGTAATTCAAGAGATTTGAATACAAATAGAAAGTAAAGTATTACTAAACTTGGCATGTTATCTATATGTATTTTTGAAATTATTAAACTTGACATGTTATTGTTCCCTTTGAAATGAGAAAGCGACTAACTAATAATATTGTCATTCCTCTTTTTATATTTATCCATATATAATAAATTATATCTATACACTACAAGAAAAAAGGGAAATACCGACCCCAAATTGGGGTCGGTAACAGGCTGAGACGGGTCGTCCAGCCGGTTACCGACCCCATTACCGACCCCAAAGTGGGGTCGGTAATTTCTTGGTAGGTGATTCAAGACCGACCACAATTTCTTGGGGTCGGTACCCAGTCACCGACCACCTAGTGGTTGGTAAATTTACCGACCCCACCTGGGGTCGGTATTCGGGTCGGTACCGACCCCATCTGGGACCTCTTGGTCCTGGGATTACCGACCCCAATTGGGGTCGGCAACGGGGTCGGTAGTTCTACCGTGGGGTCGGTACCCAACTGAATTGTGACCAGAAATGGCTGTTTTGACAGCCATCCCTGCTGCCACAAATCAAATAATTCCAACAAAACATCAAGCCAATTTCAACCACATCCACTACATTACAAACATGAACAAATGCAACTTATATACTCCTCAACTGTTCCATTGTTACACAAATTTGACAAATTTTAAAACAACAAGTCTTAATATCAAACTTCGAACATCCAAAATATCCACACAAATGTAATCTAGTTTGCCACCAACTCCAACAACAAGTCTACCTAAATCCCAACATCCCAACATCAATAAAACCAAGTCCAGACGGTCTATTCACTTGTAACTTTTGAAACGAGGACAAAATATCATACTAACCAAAATAGAGAAATGGAATCAGTGAACACCCAGGCCACCTCCACCCAAGCCATCATCCACATCTCCGTCGTCTGGGGAACGAGGCCTCCGAACTCCAAGTACCCGCTCCAGCTGCTCGGCCATGCTCATATGCTCCTGTGACAGCCGCTCAATCCTCTCAAGTGCAGCATCAAACTGCTCCTGTGTGACGTACCCAGATGGGGGAGGAGGTGTGGAATCAACAGGGGCTGGCCGCCTAATCGATCTGGCCATAGAGCCTATGCCATATATATTGTTGGTCCCTTATACGTCAAGATTAAAAACCTTAACCACAACTGTTTGTTCAATCACACACTTAAAAGACTTATTAGTAGGTTAGTGCTCAGAAGTAAATAAGTGCAGTAAAGAAACAAGAACAAACAGAGAGTTGATGACCCAGTTCGGCCCAAGGCCTACGTCTGGGGGATACCAATCCAGGAGTGTTCCACTATGTGTTCGAACACCACGTTACAACACGAACAATAGTGAACCAGTAACCTTTTACTCCAACACCCAAGCGGATGATCGATGGTACCAGAAATTCCCTTTTCTGGTGAGAACACTCCGATTCTGCTTCGACCCCTTGAAGATTCCTTCTCCAAGTTTCCCTTGAGTGAACCTGTAAAAGGTCCTCCCTTTGATGTAGCAATGAAGGGTAGTATCTTGGTGACACAAACTTGAGTGCTTCCCTTGATCGAACGTGTCGAAATCAATCAAGGGTTCAATGTGTATGACGATAGAAATAATCACTCAAGCAACAATCTCTTTCACAAGTGATGAATCTCGCGGATGAGGTGAAGAGATTGATAAAGGATTTCTCACACGTTTAGAACGTAAGAAGGATAATTGCCGAAGAAGTATGTCGTCCACTGTAAACAGTCCTTCTTAAAGGGACATTCGAAATCCTGTTGCAATGGAAGGAGATAATCATATCCAGGAAATCTTCCTCCTTCCATAGCCGACGCCTTCCCTTAGATGGTAAGATATGTATGCCTTCTTGAGGATGACCAGACGATCGTTGGGGAGATTCTCCTTACCATGCAGAAATTTCATACCAATAATACCACGCGGATAAGACTTGAGGAAAGGGAACCTATCTAGTGTTCATCATTGGGTTGGAACACATTATCTCAAAATATGGGTATTAACAATCTCCCCCTTTTTGACATAATGTGAGCCAGAAAAGATCAAAGATCTCCCAATGATGAATTAGTACAAGCAAAACAAATCACAGAATCCCAACCACCAATACATAGCAAAAAAACCAGTCATCCTATCTAATGCTCCGTACAATTAGAAAAACTAGTCCAGAGGAGCATGTACACCAAAACCAGTAAAGCCAGCAAAGCATCCACAAATAAACCAGTCCAAGAGAAATAACAATACTAGGAGTTTAAAACAGAGTTCCAACATAACAATCGAACATAAAACAAAAACACTTACCAGAGGCAGGCATCTTTGATCACGCACACCTTCTCCCCCTCTGGATCTCAATATGTCAAAAGGACCAATTACTCCTGAGAGGAGTCATCCTCGTCAGTGGTGGCATAGAAGTCTGTAGCAGCATCTGTCACCTCATCCTCTGGATCAGTCTCCCAGACCTCAGGGAGAAGTCTTGCCATCTCAGCTAGTGCTCTTTCTTCTTCGTCCAGCTCTTCTCTCTTCCTCCTAAGAGCATCTTGGCACTCGGCAATCATGTCCCTGATTTGGTCAAGAGCTGTTTGAGGGATGGGAGGGCCATCAGGGCCTGGTATATCCTGGACCTTGTCTTGTAGTTTGGCTGTGAACTTGAACACCTTGGTGGTATCCATCAGCTCCTTGGGATGTCCTCCAATGCCAACAGACTCCAGATAGCCATAAATCAACGCTGGGAAGGGTATGAGAGTAGAGCTGTCCTTCTTGAGGTTCTCAGCTATATCGACCATTTGATTTAGAACAAGCTTCCCATAGTTGATCTCTTTCTTGTTCTCATCAATGGCAAACAGCAACTGACACATCTCCTTCGAGACAACTGAGTGGTTGGCTGTAGGCATCACATTGGAGGAGATGAACTTATATAGCAAGAAGAACCTCTGAGTCAGGTTGCCTGATCGCAAACCTCTGCCTTTGATGTTCTTTTCCTTGTCCTTGGTCAGTAATTTGGCAATCAGGACATTGTTGAACTGGGTACCAGGTCGGAATACAGTGTCAAAGTCACACTGTGGAACACCAAGGAAGTCACAGATGTCCTTATCAGTGAGAGGGACAAGTTGCTTCTTGACAAACACTCGTCCAAACCAGCTGCTACCAGGGACAATTACTGACTTTCTCAAATTAGCATAGAACATCTTCACGACTGATTGCTTGCTCCCTGGGAGATCGGATGCCCAACGAAGAAGACGCCTCTTCTCAAGATAGTCTGTCCAGCCAATCTCATCACACTTGGGACCTTTAAAAGCAACCTCAGGTTTCAATTTCCTCTCACGCAAGACAGTCTCAAAGAATGTCTGAGATTGCAGAGAGTAGAACTTGGAGCTATAAGCTAGATTGGTATCCACAACCTCAGGGATTTCATCAACATCTTCATCCTGAGCATCATCCTCTTCAACATCAACAGTGGGAGCTTTCTTCTTTTTCTGAGGTTGAGAGGTGGAAGGGGTCTCATCAGCTTTCCTTTTAGCCCTGTTGTCAGCAGCTTTCTTGCGAGCAAGGGCCCTGAGAGGTACACCATCCGATGAAGAAGATTGCTCCCCCTCACGTCCAACCTCAGTGTGAGCAACAACTTGCTCTTCATCATCACTTCTCAGCTCATCCTCAGTGAGTCCCTCACGCCTAAGAAACTCTTCAGCAGAGATGGTAGTGCGGTTGTCATCTGGTACCTCCTCATCTCCTGAGTCTCCACTCGATCCTTCATCATCTGGATTGATCTCCACGTTCTTGTCTGATTCATCAGACAACTCGGTGGACTCTGAAGTGTGTTCAGAGACGTCAATCTGAACTCCCTGGAGACCCACCACCAGCATTCTTAATAGCTACCTTCGGAGCATGACCTGGCACAGAGTCTGTTTCACCAGAAGCCCTAGAAGGCGTTTGCGCGCCAGTGTCAGGAGCAGGAGTTGCGGATTGAGGGCCAGGTTGGGTGCCTTCTTGGTGCCCAGATATAGGATTCGAACTCCCTGCATCAACATTGTGAGAAACCAAGATTTTTTGAGAAGCCATTTTACCTTTCCCTTTTGGAGGGTTCTGAGATCGCATTGCCGCATCCGCCAGGGTAGATAAGGGCACTTGGACGGTTGGCACAGGTGCAAGGGATGTGGGCGACGTGCTGGGAGCGGTTTCCCCATGGGAGAGAGCAGTTCCAACCTCCGATTGTGTGTGCGCCAGTTGGGTTGGTGTTAGGGCACCACTCGGGACTGTTTCCTCTATCGCGTGCGCCATTTCAACGCGAATGTCAAGGGGGTCGGAGACAGGTACTCCTGGAGTGACAGAGGTGGTCGGAGCATCATTTGAGGCAGTAATTTCAGTCGGATTCCGGCCACGTCCACGTCCTCCCCTTCCGCGACTCTGTCCTCCTCGATTCCCTCCGCGATTTCCTCCTCGGGTGCGAGGGCCTCCACGAGCTGGGAGAGGTGAGTTCTCAGTGTTGGAACTCCTATTCCTTGTGGTCACCATTGTTCCTGCGAGAGAGAGAGAGTATGGGAGTAGTGTGTTCTTTGAGAGACAAGAATACTAGAGCGAGTGCAAGAGAGAAGAAGGGAGTCGCGGGGGAAAGTTTCTGAAAAGAAGGTAAGTTTTGAAAGGAAACTTCCCTATTAGTGGAGGCGTGAGATCATCATAGAATCCCTCCTAGGTAGCCGGTTACCAAAAAGGATAAAGAAACTTCCTTCTTTAGTCGAACAACTGTCAAGGTAAGAGGAAGTATTATCTGCAATAAAAATTTGTAATTAAGTATGGGATCTCGAATAATAGGCTAAGATATAAGAAAATAAAATAAAAAACTTAGCCGTTTTAAAGATGACAAATGAGATCCCCAAGATCCTGTCCGGAACTTAGACTATGGTGCATAGGCCAAGTTCCCGCCTCAGTTTTTCAAATCGATCCCCATCAAGAGCTTTGGTAAAGATGTCCGCGTTCTGTTCTTGTGTTCCAACATACTCCAGGGACACTACTTCATCTTCCACGAGTTCCCGGATAAAGTGGTGTCTAACATCAATGTGCTTGGTTCGACTGTGTTGCACTGGATTTCTTGAGATACTTATTGCACTCATGTTGTCGCAGAGAACCACTAGCTTTTCTTGATCAATGCCATAGTCACTAATCATTTGTCTCATCCATAAGAGCTGAGCACAACAACTCCCGGCTGCAATATACTCCGCTTCTGCCGTGGAGAGAGATATCGAGTTCTGTTTCTTGCTATACCAGCTCACCAAGTTGGTTCCAACATAAAAACATCCTCCTGTGGTGCTTTTTCTATCATCTACATTGCCAGCCCAATCTGCATCAGTGTATCCAATCAACTGTAAGTTGGATTCTTTGGAGTACCATATGCCCAAATCAGGTGTTCCAGCAATGTATTGAATCACTCTCTTTGCTGCCTTTAGATGAGACTCCTTAGGATCTGCTTGGTACCTAGCACAGACTCCTACAGCATAGCTGATGTCAGGTCTGCTAGCTGCAAGGTAGAGGAGACTCCCAATGATCCCTCGATACATCTTTTGATCAACGCTCTTCCCTGTAGGATCCTTGTGAAGCTTATCAGATGTTCCAATCGGTGTTCGGACAGGCTTACTGGACTCTAGCCCAAATTTCTTGACAATGCTTTTGGCATACTTGGATTGATTCAGAAAGGTACCTTCCTTCCTCTGAGTAACCTGCATGCCAAGAAAGAATGTCAATTCACCTACCATACTCATCTCAAATTCCTTACCCATAGTCTCGATGAACTTGTCCTTGAGCACATGGGAGGTTGATCCGAACACGATGTCATCCACATAGACTTGAGCCACAATGATCCCTTTGGAGTCTTCCTTGATGAACATGGTCTTGTCTGTGCTTCCTCTTCTATATCATTTTCCAATAGATATTTTGAAAGCCTCTCATACCATGCCCTAGGAGCTTGTTTAAGCCCGTAGAGGGCTTTGTTTAGTCGAAAGACATGGTCTGGGAAGTCTGCGTCTTCGAAGCCCTTGGGTTGCTCCACATACACTTCTTCTTTCAACCAACCATTTAAGAAGGCGCTCTTCACGTCTATCTGATAGAGTTTAAAGCCCATCGAACATGCAATGGCAAGGAGTAGTCTCACAGCTTCGAGTCTTGCTAGGGGTGCAAAGGTCTCACTGTAGTCTATTCCTTCCACTTGGGTGTACCCTTGAGCTACGAGCCTAGCTTTGTTTCGAATCACATTCCCATTCTCGTCACTTTTGTTCTTGAACACCCACTTAGTTCCAATGACGTTGATGTTATGTGGACGCTCGACCAAGGTCCATACTTCATTCCTCTTGAACTGAGCGAGCTCTTCCTGCATGGCATTGATCCAATTCTCGTCTTGCAGAGCTTCTTCAACTCTTGAGGGTTCAATCCTTGAGGTGAAGCAATGTAATCCTGCAAACTCTCTATAGTCGATCTTCTTCTTTACACGAGTTCTCCGATCTTCAAGAACGTCCCCAATTACATCCTCTCGATTGTGATTACGATGGATTCTGACTTGGGGAGCAGCCGCCTCTGACTGTGACGGTGTTCCAACTGGTGTTTGAACACTGGGTTGGATCTCATCACTTTCCGCGGTGGTTTCCTGCTTGTCTCCAGACAAAGATCGAGTTTGTCCAGAGCTTTGGGTGTCTTTATCTGCATCCTCCTCTTGGGATTCAACTGGTGTTCCTCTGTTGGGCGCATCTTCCACAATGACATTTGTGGATTCGATTACTTTCCTGGTTCTGGAGTTGTATACTCGAAAAGCCTTGCTAGATGTTGAGTACCCAACAAAGATGCCCTCGTCACTTTTCTCTTTGAACTTCCCGGTGTGTTCCCTGTCATTAAGCACAAAACACTTGCAACCAAATATGTGAAAATATGATATTGAGGTCTTTTTACCCTTCCATAATTCGTATGGAGTCATGAGTGTTTTAGGCCTGATATACACTCGATTTATCATATAGCACGCCGTGTTGATTGCTTCTGCCCAGAGAAACTCAGGAACCTTTTTGGAGTTTATCATGACACGTGCCATTTCTTGCAAGGTTCGGTTCTTTCTCTCCACTACTCCATTCTGCTGAGGAGTCTTTGGTGCTGAAAACTCGTGTTTGATCCCAATGCTGGAACAGTAATCCTCGAATGCTTGATTCTCGAATTCCTTCCCATGATCACTGCGAATTCTCTTTACTTTACAGTCTTTCTCGTTCATAATTTGATTGCACAGTTTCATAAATGCTTTGAAAGCTTCGCTCTTTTCCCTGAGAAAATCAACCCACGTATATCTGGAAAAATCATCTACACAAACGAAAATGTACCTTTTACCTCCCAGACTAGAAATTTCAGTTGGCCCGATGAGGTCCATGTGTAGGAGTTCCAGACAGTGTGTTGTCGCATTATGTTCAGTCACGGGATGGGACACCCGAGTTTGCTTGTTCTTGGCACAATCTTTACAAAAGTCAGATTCATGTTTCTTCAGGTCTGGAAGTCCACGAACAGCTCCTGTCCTGCTTAACTTGATCAGATCTCTGAAGTTCAGATGACCTAACTTTTCATGCCAGAGTAGATTTCGGGAGCTTCCTGTATCTTTCACAAAATTACAAGTTTGTACAAGTAAATAGCAGTCATTCCGAGATCTCAGTCCCCTCATGACGCATACATTGTTAGGATCGAGAACTTCACAATATTTTTTGTTAAAGGATACAGTCAAGTCTTCATCGCATAGCTGACTTATGCTGATGAGGTTAGCATGCAATCCCTCCACATAGTAGACATTGTTGAGCTTAGGTAGACCATCTCCATGGAGAGTTCCTTGTCCAGAGAGACGACCCTTTTTACCGTTTCCAAAGACCACCGATCCTCCATCTACATCTTTGAATGGTTTGAGGACGTCTTTGTCTACTGTCATGTGCCTCGAACAGCCACTGTCGAAGTACCAAGTTGCATTCTTACCCTTTTGTCTAGAGGATAGGAAAGCCACATTACATCTTGCAGAGATTTTAGTAACCCATTCCTGTCTTACGGAGATCCTCTTCTTGAGTTCTTCATTAGGCCATCTCACCGGTTTTCCTTCAAGAAGATCCTTGATGATCTTTCGACAGTGTTCGGTCTTGTGCCCTCTGAACGTGCAATAGTCGCATATGAGAGGTCCTTTGAACGAATTCCTCCTTTTGTTATACCCCTTAGGACCTTTGTGAGCAGTCTTAGTGTTCTGACAAGGTGCTCGGTCACTCAGTTGTCCTCCTGCAACGAACTTGATATTCCCTTTGGATGTAGAAGCAGTACTGAAGTTGCTATACCCAAGACCTCGCCTGTTCCCATGAGATTTTCCAGCTGCTAGAGCGTCATCGAGTTTGGCCTTCCCTTTATTCATGTCCGACAGAATTTTTTCAGATTTGCTGAGTTTCTCCCGGAGTTCAGTGATTTCCGCTGTAACTAAATCATGCTTGGTAGACATCTTCTCCTTTTCCTCTTTTTCAAAGAGAATTCCAGCCTCAAGTTCAGTCACGTGGATGGACACTGCTTCAGCCTTAGCTAGTAAGGCTTTGTTCTCGTCCAGGAGCCTTTCGACCTCATCTCTAAGATCCTGATTGGTCCTTTGCAGATCTTCTATCTCGGTCATGGAAGTTTCTAATTTCTCAAAAACTTCATTATAGAGGTCTGTGAGACGCTCTATTTTGTCTGCTTCTTTGCTGCTAAGAGAAGCACAATCATGATTAGGGAAGTCATTATTCATAGGGTTAGAATCAGTACCGTGTTGTGACTCAGTGTCCGAACATGAGTCTGAATCCCATGATCCTGGAGCCATGAGAGCAATCCCATGCTCAGATTCTCCCTCACTGCATTCAGGTTCCTCATCATGATCACTAAAGGTAATGTGGTAGGTCTTCTTATCCTTCTTCTTTAGATTTCCACAATCTGCCCTAATGTGACCAAAACCTCTGCATTCGTAGCATTCTGGTCCCTTGGGCCTTTCTTCGGACTATTGATCCTTGCCATAGGGTCTGGATCTCCTTTTGGGATCTCTTCTGGAGTTTGATCCATCGCCCTTCCCACTAGAAAAACCTTCCTTCCCTTTCTTATTCTTGAGAAGTCTGGCCAATCTCTTTGTGAGAAGAGAGATCTCGTCACATCACTGTGATCACTCTCAATCTCGGCTTCCTTGTCAGTCACCACCTTTGATTCGGCCTTGAATGCTATCCTTTTGCCACCAACCTCCTTGCAATGATCCATTTCCCAAGACTGGAGTATCCCCATTAGTTCATCCACTTGCATAGTGGAGTAATCCTTGTAGAGTTCTAGGGCAGCAATCTTGGGGTTAAACCTGTCGGGAATAGTTCCTACAATCTTTCTCACCAACTCTTGTTGGGAATAGGTTTTCCCAAGTTGATGTGCCTGGTTGGTCAAGTCACGAATTCTACCAACATAGCTAACAATGCTCTCATTTTCATCCATAACAAGTTTATGAAATTGGGATTCAATCGAAATTAACTTGGAGGATCTAACAGATGCCATACCTTTATGGGAGTTTACCAGTACTTCCCATGCATCATACGCTGTGTCACATGCGGAGATAAGCTTGTATTGATCCTCAGTGACTCCATTGAAAATAGCATTAAGAGCCTTGGAGTTCATGGATGATAGGGTCTTTTCTTCCGCAGTCCATTTGTCCTTGGGTTTGGGTGTTTTGACACCTTCATCGTCCTCCACAGTGGGACGTTCGAACTTGGTCTCAACAGCATCCCAAACACCTTCATCAATGGCCATGAGAAAGGCCCTCATCCTGGTCTTCCAATAAGAAAAATTCGTTCCATCTAGCAAAGGTGGCCTGGAAATGTTTCCTCCTTCCCGACTCATCTTGACGTTTGGATCTCACCCGAAGGTGTGTGTGCTCTGATACCACTTGTTGGTCCCTTATACGTCAAGATTAAAAACCTTAACCACAACTGTTTGTTCAATCACACACTTAAAAGACTTATTAGTAGGTTAGTGCTCAGAAGTAAATAAGTGCAGTAAAGAAACAAGAACAAACAGAGAGTTGATGACCCAGTTCGGCCCAAGGCCTACGTCTGGGGGATACCAATCCAGGAATGTTCCACTGTGTGTTCGAACACCACGTTACAACACGAACAATAGTGAACCAGTAACCTTTTACTCCAACACCCAAGCGGATGATCGATGGTACCAGAAATTCCCTTTTCTGGTGAGAACACTCCGATTCTGCTTCGACCCCTTGAAGATTCCTTCTCCAAGTTTCCCTTGAGTGAACCTGTAAAAGGTCCTCCCTTTGATGTAGCAATGAAGGGTAGTATCTTGGTGACACAAACTTGAGTGCTTCCCTTGATCGAACGTGTCGAAATCAATCAAGGGTTCAATGTGTATGACGATAGAAATAATCACTCAAGCAACAATCTCTTTCACAAGTGATGAATCTTGCGGATGAGGTGAAGAGATTGATAAAGGATTTCTCACACGTTTAGAACGTAAGAAGGATAATTGCCGAAGAAGTATGTCGTCCACTGTAAACAGTCCTTCTTAAAGGGACATTCGAAATCCTGTTGCAATGGAAGGAGATAATCATATCCAGGAAATCTTCCTCCTTCCATAGCCGACGCCTTCCCTTAGATGGTAAGATATGTATGCCTTCTTGAGGATGACCAGACGACCGTTGGGGAGATTCTCCTTACCATGCAGAAATTTCATACCAATAATACCACGCGGATAAGACTTGAGGAAATGGAACCTATCTAGTGTTCATCATTGGGTTGGAACACATTATCTCAAAATATGGGTATTAACATATATTCCCCCTTCTATCGGGGCCACCCGCGACATCGACGAAGACGGCATCCGGGTCGAAGTTAGGCCCAATGTTGGGGTTCTGTGACAACTGTGTAGAGACAGCATTGAATTGGTCCTGCAATACAAGTGGAAGAAGATAATTTAGTGTCAACGTAGTGAATTGAGTCTATATTTTAATCGATGAAGTTTGTAGATATACATGAAGTCGCTCTGACGTCGGTGTGACCCACTTATCATTTTCGTGTCCCCTCGTATATGTGTGCTCATGAAGCTCGTGAAGATGGATAGGCCTGTTACGATCAGCAGACTGCACAAATTTTGCACAATATAAGTCTTCATTTTATACAAATAGGTGAAGAATGTTAACGAGAAGCATACCAGCTTATCGGCAGTGGCCAGATGAGACTTCGTTCCCGCTGTATGCGTGGGGAGGGCCGATGCATCCTCCTGTCCCCGGCGTCGGTTCAATTTTCCCCGTTTTGACTTCTCCTTGAAGGCCTCCGACTCCCAAATTCGTCTCCAGTTCTGTGCAACCAACTCATCCACCGGGTACGCCTTCTTATTCTTTCGTATGTCTAGGGTGTAATCCTTATACCTAGCAATATTCAAACGGTGCAGTCAATTTATGTTATATGTTGAAATTAAATGTAAAATTAATGCTAGACAGTACCGGGCAATATTCTTCTTCTCCCACTCCTTCCTCACAGCCAGAGCGTGCTGGGGGGCCCACCGTACCATTTTCTGCATGTTAATTTGGATCAAGATGCATACAACAATGATGGAACATATATATATATCTTCTAAAAGTTGTATAATACCTGAAACTCGCCCCAGTAGAAGTCCTTGGTTTCCCGGGAGACCCTTCCCCAACTAATCCCATTCATGTCAGCACGCATGGGGTAAATATCAGTGATCTTCCGGACCAGGGCGTTCGTGAACTCCATCCTATATGACAAAATTTCTATGTTACGCATCGATTCTAATTAAACAAGAAACCCAAAAAATTTAAAACGTAAATCACTTACACCCCATCCGATCTGGGCTCAACCAAGATCCTATCTGCTCCAATCTGGGCAGCGGGAGGTGCCCGCTGTGAACCGGAAGCAGCCCCAGATGCAGATCCCACCGAACCTGTTAAATAATATAACATTTTGTGTCTTTAGAATATAACAAAACACTTAATCTGTATACGTAGTACCTGGAGTGCGAGGCATAGGAGTCTCTGGGACGGGAGAAGATGTCTCCGGTATATCACTGGGTTGCTCCCGTGAGCCATCTGCTACAACTGTGTTATAACAGATAAAATATGAGTAGTCCAGGCTAATATATGGAGTTAACATCGAAAAGTAGTTTAGACCATGCCATAATTTTGTTAAATTTATATCACAAATACCTGCGTTCGAAAGCATCCAGTCCTCCATCGCCGCTCGGATAGCTGTCTGAAGCTGATGCCCTGTGACCCTGTGCGGGGTCCCCGAACCACCAGATCTGGATCCCGATCCTGACCCACTGGGCGTCCTAGAAGACGCACCACGTCCTCGTCCTGACATCTGCAAAATTTATTTATCATTAGTTGCTACTTTTACAATTAAGTTCAAATAAGATATACATTTTGAATCTTAATAAGATTAGCAATTAGGTAGATCACATTTCAAACTTGAAAATCCTCATCCGAAGTCTCCTGTGATGGATCATCCGGATCAGAATCATTTGAGTTGGAATCAGTGCCTATCGATGAATCTGAATCACTACTCTCATCCTGCTGAAGTTCAACATATTGAACGTCGTCGTCTGTTAGGCGCTGTCGTGAGGCAGTAATGGTTGTAGATTCTAGGCCAAGTTGTTCTGGGGCATTGACTTGAAACACATCCACTTCTACTGATGGACTAACTGTGATTACACCTCTCGGTTTGACTTTACACACCGCCAACCACTCATTCCGGCTCGCAACCGGTCTGATGTTTGGGAACGGTACGTAGCACACCTGTTCTGCCTGATTAGCAAAGATGAAAGGTTCGTATACGTTCAAAGATCTAGAATGATCAATTTCCACAAGTTTGTAGTTGGGGTGAGTGCGTGTCCCAATTCCTTCACGTGGGTCAAACCATCTGCATTTGAAGAAGGTTGTTTGCTTAATAGGCAACGCATGGTACTCTATGACTATAATCTCCTCGATTATACCATAATAGTCTCCTTGGTTCTCCGACTTGATACATACACCACTGTTGTATGTCGCTCTGTGCCCACCGTGGGATTCTGTGTGAAATTTCATCCCATTAATAAAGTACATAGGATACGATGTAGCAACCGGAAGTGGGCCTTGTGCAACGTGAGCTATGCATGGATTGTCGGGGGGATTTGTTGTCACGTATTCCTCAAACCATTTTGGAAACTCCGCAGATTGTGCTAACCAAAGCTCCGGACCACCTATCCCAGGGCGTTCCTCCAGCAATTTAGCCGTGAATTCGCTAAAATAAATATGAATTTAGTTTATTTGTCATATATTACAAAAGGTGCAATTAATAAAAAATTGAATACAATCTAATATTGTTGAATGAAATTTTCGATATATGGTTGCATCCCGATGTAGTTTAAGATTAGATAAATATGGATGGCTTTCAATTCTACTTCTGTCAAACGCCTCTTCTTCGACTTTCCCTGGGGACGTCCTGCGTGTTTGAATACACTAGGCAGGCGTGCATCAAAATTTTGTAAACCACCATCATCATTCCTTGGCACATTCCTACCTCGGGTGAACACATGCTTCTCAAAGTAATGAGAGCAAAAAATTGAGGCCTCCCACACCATATATGCGTTGCAAATACTACCTTCAACATGTGCTTTGTTGCGCAGGGTTCTTTTCAACCGATTCAAATACCTAAGAAAAACAAGAATTATATTGAATATGAAGAAAGATATATTAAGTATGAAGTGGTACGAAAAAAAATACATTGTTTCATTTACCTCTCGTAAGGGTACATCCACCTGAACTAAACAGGACCGGCAATCCTTCCTTCGTAAGGTAAGTGGATGGGAAGATGTTCCATACAGTCGAAGAATGCCGGGGGGAATATCGTTTCTAACTTACATAGAACGACTGGAATATCGGTCTCCAATTTCTGTAAGTCTTCTACTGTAAGTGTTTTCGCAGTCAGGGTACGGAAAAAATTGCTTAGTTCTGTGATCGGTTCCCAAACACCCTTGGGAAGCAAATCCCGCCATCCTATCGGTAGTAGACGCTGTAAGAAGATATGGCAATCATGACTTTTCATTCCAAACATTCGATGTTTATTCATGTCTATACGTCTGCCCAGGTTCGATACGCATCCATCGGGAAACCTTAACCCTGCAACCCACCTCAAAAATACATCACGGCTCTCCTTATCCATTGTATAAACGGCTTTAGGATATCGGCCGGAATGACTGTCCCTATGCAATTCAGGCCGATTACACAGCCCCACGAGGTCCTCACGTGCCTTGTATTATCCTTTGTCTTCCCCTGAACATCCATGACTGTGTTGAAAATATTTTCAAACACATTCTTCTCAATGTGCATTACATCAAGATTGTGTCGAACCAAATTTGTTTTCCAATAAGGTAGATCCCAGAATATACTCCGCTTTTTCCAGCCACAAGTCTTACTGATTACTGCATTCTCCTCAGCTCCTCTTAATTCAGTTACTTGACGTAGACCATGCATTTCTATGTCTTCCAACACTTCGTCGCCGCTCTTGTACCTTGGTGCCAATCTGTGTTCCTCCCGATCCTTTGTAAATTTGGACTTATCAATCCTATAAGGATGATCTGAAGGCAGGAACTTCCTGTGAGCATCAAACCACGACTGTTTGCCACCCTCTCTAAGGCGTATCGATTCTGTTTCCTCCATACAAACTGGGCAGGCATATTTCCCATACGTGCTCCAACCAGACATCATAGAATAAGCCGGGAAATCTCCAATGGTCCACATCAACGCTGCCTTCATCTGAAAGTTTTGTTTTGTATTTCGGTCGTATGTTGTGATCCCAACATCCCACAACTCCAAAAGCTCGGCTATTAAGGGTTGTAAAAAGACATCGATCCTCTGTTTTGGGCTTGATTTCCCCAGAATTATGCACGTGAGAAACATGTATTCATCTTTCATGCACATACCGGGAGGGAGGTTATATGGGGTTAAAATTACTGGCCAACATGAGTATTGAGATCCCGACTGTCCAAAAGGTTGGAAACCGTCCGTACAAAGTCCCAAGCGCACATTTCGCCCCTCCGACCCAAATTCTGGATGAATTGTATCAAAGTCTTTCCATGCCTTCGAGTCACAAGGATGACACATCTCTCCTACAATATCATGCCGGTGTCCAACATGCCAAGTCATATGTCCCGCTGTCGCCTCCGATGCATACAACCTTTTTAATCGGTTTTTAAGTGGGAAGTAGAACATATATTTCCGTGCGATCCGTGAATTGGAATTCGTTTCCCGATACCGCGGTTTGTCACAGAACCTGCAATTCTCTAATGTAGCATCTTTACGCCAAAACAACATACATCTATTCCCACAACAATCTATCTTCTCAACAGGTAGCCCCAATCCCTCAAGTAGTTTCTTTGCCTCGTAGAAGTTCTTAACCATAGCATTATCCTCGGGAAGCAAATCAATGATTAGTTGGCACAACGTATCGAAGCACCGCTCCAATAAGTTGTGTTCGGCCTTAATGTTAAATAACCTTGCTATTGTTGACAGCAAAGTCATTTTCTTGCACTCAGGCCACAAATCTTTGTCTGCCGTCTCCAACATACAGTAAAACAGTCTCTCTTCTGGATTTGGTTCCTCGGGTGGCCTAGGTTCACCTTCTTCATCATGTGCTGTAGTGTCGGGCATACCAAATCCCATTCCCTCGTAAACCATTTGTAAGTAAGTATCCTCAGGTGCATCGACTGATGGGGCTCCCGCACCAGCATCGTCGTATCGTTCAAATTGGTGCACTTCTTCATGACACGTCCACCTTTCATAGTTAGGGACAAAACCATATTTTTGTAGATGGTACTTGATGTCATCATCAGGTAGATAGCACTTGTTCCTACACTTACCACATGGACACCTTAATTTTCCCTGGGCCCTATCGACATCTGGGTTTCCATGAGACATACGTATAAATAATTCTACTCCATTAGTAAATTCGGATGTCACTACTCCAATTTCACGACGGGAGCGGTACATCCAACTCCGATCCATCACCTACGAATATGGGAATACGACACAGAATGAAACTAATTTGAGATATTGTTCGTTAACTTTGAGATATTGTATTTCTTCAACTAAATAATTAGATATGACTTATTGTATATGTTCATATTATTACTAAATGAAATTAGAATTGTATCGTTGAAATTATATTACTAATTATATTTTGTTAGAATGACAACACGACAATTTTGATTCATTGTCGCTTTGCCCACACCTAATTCAAAAAATACGAATATTGAGTGACTCCTAAATGTGTCTTCAAAAAATATTTTTTTATAATTCATTCAAGGAATCCAATACCACATCTAATCCAAAAATTCATTCTATTACACCTCCAACAAGTCTACTTCAACTCCAACACTCAAGAACTAAGTCTCATTCCACATCATAGAGTCCAATTATACCAACACATGCACTTTCCACTCCAATAACATCTACTTCAATACGACATGAGAAAAACAACATCAAAAATTAAAAAAAAATTGATATACCAAGTTCTAAATTAATACACTACTCAGAAAACACATGCACTTTAGAATCATATAACATTCTCAAGACATATAACTGTGCAGACATGTACACCGTACCAATTTCAACTTCAACAAGACATAAGTTTCTTAAAAATCATATAACTCTCTCATACGAACTCCAATTTGAGCATATCATATATCAAAATTCATCTACTCGACGAGACCTTTCTAACTATGTGCCTATAATTTCGAAATTCCAAAAAATGAATTCATATGAGCCCGAAACAGCCGCTGCCCTATACATTACAACCCGAAAATTATTTTTTTTGCAAATTTGGATAAGCAATCGCACAAATATGACATTATAGATTACGAGAATACAAGTATACCAATCTCAAGTTAAACAACATATGCGAATAATATAGAAGGATCTACCAACGAAAAAAAACAAAGCACATCTTCAAACAATCCAAAAATAACAACAAACGAATGAATTAAAAGTGAAGAAATAGCCAATCGAGTACCTTCGATTACTACACGAATGGAATGGAGAATATGTTTCGGGTGGAAAAAGACTTGGAACCCGCAAGCCTCGAAAGGCCTCGGTTGAAGCTCTTTCCGGAGGAGTAAACTGTGGCGGCGGGGTGGCGGCGGCGGGGCGGTGGTCGGGGACCGGCGACGACGCGCGGTGACACGCTGGCGGTGGTCGGCGGTGGTCGGCAGTGGCGCTGGGGTCGGAGTCGAGTGGAGGGTTTGGAGGGAGTGTTCTGTTTTCGTGAGTTCTGTTATCCCCGATTTGGGGATTTTAATCCCTAGATTACCGACCCCAAATGGGGTCGGTATCACCGACCACAAAAATTGTGGTCGGTAATTTGGTTGCCAACTACAGGCGGACCCCATAACGGTCATAAAAATTACCGACCCCAGCTGGGGTCGCTGCTGGGGTCGGTAAATCCGACCCGCACTTTGTGGGTCGGTAATCTTCATTTTTCTTGTAGTGATATTTGTATAATAATCAATAGAGTTAAATTTTTTTTGGACCAGGTATCAATTACAATTTTAGACCATGACTCATTGATATGATGATTTTAGGCCACTATAGGACATTTGGGCTCACTTTAGGGCCAAATTGACCCATCCATAGGACGTCAAGTATACTAATTTAGCAATGGCATGGGCCACACATCATTTTCCAATTTTTTTAAAATTTATTTATTTATTTTTCTTAGCGAAACCAACACTACAGGGGCCACTACAAGAAAAATCAAAAATACCGACCGAAATCACCGACCGACAGGTTGCATGTCGGATTTACTGACCGCAACACCAACCGCACCTGGTGGTCGGTAAAAAAGAGTCGTTATTGGGGCCCGGCTTTTAAGGCAACCACTGCGCCGACCAACATTATTGCGGTCGGTATTACCGACCGCATTACCGACCGCAAATGCGGTCGGTAATTTTTTTCAATTTTTTTTAATTTTAATTATTTTTTTTAAAAAAAAATATAATCTACCGACCGCATTACCGACCTCAAATTGCGGTCGGTAATTTTTTTCATTTTTTTTTAATTTTAATTGTTTTTTTTAAATATAATCTACCGACTGAATTTGAGGTCTCTAAAGGTTTTTCCTTTTATTTTATATTTTTATAAAATATTTCTTTTATTATTTTTAATATTTAATTATTTATTTATTTTATAATTTAATTATTTATTAAATAATATAAAGGAAATTTTTTATTTAATTATAGATGTAGATATAATTATAATTTTGATTTCATTTCTTAAATTTAGTTAGTGATTTGATTCATTTTACCCATTTAATTTTATATTTTATTTAATTAATGAATTATTTTATTATTTATTTAATTAATATATCAGTTTTTATTTTATTTTTTTGGTTATTAATTTATGCATTTATAGTTACATTTATTATATATATAACCCAATGCATATTATAACATGAAAGTTCGTGCGTCCGAGTGGCACACACTCGTGTGAGAAGTCATGGGAAGCAGGTTCGAATCCTCTCTTAAGCATTTGGGGAATACTTGTGGAGGATTTATTATATATGACACATGGCGAGTTTCCATTGGTAATGTGAAGGATTAACAAAGGTGGTTAGAGTTGAGGATGGTGATGGTGAGGGGGGCGGTTCGAGCGCTCCTGAGAACATTTTTTTTTCATAAAATAGAATTGCGGTCAGTAATTCGGTCGGTAAATTTCTCTGGGACCTTTTGGGACCAGATAGTACCGACCGCATTTGCGGTCGGTAATTCGGTCGGGAAATTTACCGACCACCGTGCGGTCGGCAAAGTCCCGACGGCAAATTTTTTTGGTCGGGGGAAAAATACCTACCAAGATATTACCGACTGACACTTGGGGAAAAATACCTACACAAAATCAATCAACTCTATATGAGTCTATGGACTCTCTAAATCCACCAACTTTTTAAAATTAATAAAACTCTGGATTGAATATAGGGGAAATTCCACTTAAATACCCCAGTCCAAAACCTATTCAAGTGCAGACCCTGTATACTATATTTGTTCTGTATTAATACCCACTGCCAAAATACATTACATGTCAGTCCCCACTGCATTTAACTTAATTCAATAATCAAAATAAGTGTGAAAAGACTATTATACCCCCAATGTAATGATTACTCTGTTCAAAATCACACATTTTTCCTGAGGTTGCTTGTCATGATACACTTGCTGTCACTTCATATTGCGAGATGGGACAAATTCCGGACCCCACATAGGCTTTGTATCAACATCTACTGTAAGAACCACACCTACTGCAGGAAATAACATACCTTTTGAAGGAGAATACTACACATAGTCATTCCAACACTTGATTTAAATTTCATTCATCTTGGTATCGATGTTGTTATGAATGGGGTATGAGTAAGCTACTGGTGGAAGTGTAAGTGTGTTATAAATCTAAGTTGGTTAGGTATAAATCAACAATCAGCCATGTATAGATATATGGCCACAGCACGTCACATCACACCTTTCTTGGACACTGTACCGCGAATGGGCAAACCCCAAAAAATAATAAAATAGGGAAAGACTTCATTGGAATTCGGAAAAGTAACCTGCTGGGGCTGTCAAATCAGTACTTTTTATGACATTGCGTAAGATAATGGAATTGCAATCACATCAGTGCGAGATATACTTGATGAATTCAAATGCATCCAACCAATACGAGATGATAACAAAGAAATGCAAGGAGAGTACCATATTCGTCCAATTCAATACCTGAGTTAGCTAACCCGCGTTTGATTGGATTACATGCACCATTCTAATGATGCACCATATCTTAGTCATACACTATAGTTGGACACATTCACCGTTTCAAACCCAAATGGGACACACTCAAGATGTTGTTTAAGACGCTATGGCACCCCCAATTGAATTCTATAATACACATTGCTCCCTATATGAACCACTTCAGTTCAGATTATAACTTATTATGGCTTAATCTAGCAATATGCACAAATGAACATTTTTACGTATGATGTTGAATGCATATGCCTCCTACATCATTAATCGGGCTGGAAATGGAGTTCAAAAACAGTAATCAACAGGAAGAATGACTACAATACACATACACGTATGTAATATCCAATTCTGGAATTTGGATACAATACTGAAAAGTGAACCGTACTAGACTCCACAGACTACACATTGACCAGCTTCTTGTTTATTGACCAATGCCTCGACACGTGGACATTGCACCCCACCCTTATTTATTGCACCACCCAAATGCATTGCACCACCCAAGTAGGGTTTGAAGTGAGTGACACCTCCCGTCGTCTCTTTGAGTGTGTATTTTGGTCATATGGAGCAGCAAAGGCAAGGCCCTCAAAGGATTTACCTCTCGTACGACCCTGCACCGTATTGCAATTTTGGGATAAAGCTGTTTTGCATCTATTATATTACTGAATTTCTGTATAGTAACACACTTGTAAATACTAGGGCAATACACATCATCATAAAGTCCAATACCATCCAAAATGAAAGAAGGCACATCAAACAAAACCAAATTGTTCGGTCAAATCCAACATGGCCACATCGAAATACACCAAAAATACACCCCTACGGAACAACGAGGCCTAATGCTCGCCGTGTCATTCACATCACCGACCTGCTTTTTCTTACTTTTCAGGCAGGTTTCCCCG
This sequence comes from Hygrophila difformis, assembly GCA_030278955.1. NCBI lineage: Eukaryota > Viridiplantae > Streptophyta > Magnoliopsida > Lamiales > Acanthaceae > Hygrophila > Hygrophila difformis. Next base: position 48,476,558 of record JAOANR010000003.1, read on the forward strand.
TTTTTCCCTGTCAACCAAACAAGTACAACACGGAATTGATTCAAATACTCCACCTTCCCCTAAAACAGTGGCATATCAAGGAAACAATCTATACCTACGTTTTGCTCCAAAATACAACAAATTTGAAACAGAACGCTCAACATATATTCTTACCGTTGCTGAAGACTCGCTCGCTCTCTCCTTCTTATTGTCCCCATGTTCTTCAGTGATGATGTTTGCCTTCTTCTCAGCCACACCCTCTTCCATAATCCCCTTCTCCTCTTTCGAAGCTATTTCCCCTGCCAATCACAGCCAACAGTTACTATTGCCAAACAATACTACAGTTTTCACAGAAAAACATAACAGAACATAGCAGAGCATATATAACATTTTATTATATTTTAATCTATGATAAAGCCCAAGCATACAAAATCCATTTATTCGCACTGAATACATATATCCAGAGACAGAAATAACCAACACAATTCGAATAATCACACTCGAAAACACCTTATATCAACACCCATTTCTTCGCATTCTGTACTCACATCCACATACCACAACAACCATTATCATTCGAATACTCACACTCCAAGGTTACTCAAGGTGGTTTTGGGAGTGGTTTTGCGATTTACGAGGTGTGACAAAACACCCCATGGTTTTGGGAGTGGTTTTGCGATTTACGAGGTGTGACAAGACACCCCATGTTAAATTACTTGTCTGCCCATCATTCTCTTTCATGGTTTTTTAATTCACTTAAGGGTATTTTGGTCTTTTCATATTTTCTAATTTCAAACAAAAATCAATATTCAGGGGTGGGTACCAAAGTGGGAGTATTTTTGTATACAGGGTGAAATGTTGGATGTATTTTGCCTTGGGGTATTTAAGTGGAATTTGCCGTTGAATATACCCTAAAAGGAGTTACAATAATTAAGAGTGAACTCATAAATTCACTAAAAAGAAATTTCTTTCCTTTCTAGCTTTGCTATATATTATGACATCAGATTATGAACTCTCTATTTCTTAATTTTTATTTTTATTTTTTCATTCTCTCCCCCAATGTTATTAATGAGTTTGGCCCAACCCAATTCATGTCCTGTGAGTGGATGTAAGCATATAAGTGCACTCCCATTCCCATGTGCTTATTTAGTAGGGTGTGCCCATTTTTGGCCCACCAGACAAACCATCATTATGATCCACCAAATCCTTTTGGTACAACTAGGGTGGCAAAATACCGAAATACCGTTACCGTTATCGTATCGTACCTAAATTTTCGGTATGGGTAAAAACCATACCGATACCGATACCGAAATTTTCGGCATACCGATTTCGGTATGCCGAAAATTTCGGTATCCTATAATATATACCGTCACCATACCGAAAATTATACCGTACCGAATTTTCGGTTTTTACCGAAAAATACCGAAAATTATATGGTACCGAATTTTCGGTTTTTACCGAAAAATACCGAAAATTTTACTTACCGAAAAGTGTTATATACCGTTACAAATCCGCATACCGAACTATACCGAAATACCGATGATAAGTTGAGCTTTAAGAGTTGGGGTTTTGGGTTTAAGGTATTACGGTACATTGAAATACCGAAATACAGAAATGCCGATGATAAAATATAAAAAATTTAAATAATATTAAAATTAATGTTTCGGTATAACGGTATACCGAAATACCGAAAATTCCGTAATCTCCATAACGTTACCGTACCGATTTGTTCGGTATACCTAAATTTCAACATTTTTCGATAATTTTTGATACGGTAAGTTCGGTATACCGAGTTTTCGGTAATTTTTCCTACCCTAGGTACAACACTACTATGACCTACCAATTTCGGACAAAGCATCATCACCAGTATCTGTGAGTTGGAGAGAGAGAATATAGTGATGTGGTAATGGCAATAATTGAAGGCCCTCAAGCATTTGAGGGTTTTTGTCATGTAGGAAAGGAATAGATCAAATTTGATTCCATGAATACACAATCCAAGAAAATGGGGTGCAGTGTTGTGCATAAGATAGTGGAAACCAAGATGCATTGTGGACGGAAATTATATTGATCGCATATAGTAGTAATAATTACTGTTCTAATAATCTTACTTTCCATCGTTCTTAACTATTTCACTGTACTTTTAAAAACCCATTAACAAGATGGCAACAGTAGCGGCGGATTGATAAGATTTTGTTACCGGTGTCATAAAATTAATGGAAATTATGTTGGAGATTTGAGATAGCAATTATAACACAAAAAATATTGAGTAAAACTATGTTAGAATTCACAAGACGATGTTGTAATCATAAAATTTGAGTGTGTGTATGTTTGGCCACTGGTTCGTGCCAATGACCTTTTTCTCCTCAAGGAAGTCAATAGGAAAAGGATCAAACCGATTACGGGTACGGAATTCCATAATGCGCCCAAACTTGACTGAATTTGAATCCAATACAAAGGCAAAACAGAAAAAAGAGAAAATCTACCAGTTGTTGAGAAACATCGGCTGATTATCTGTAATACCAGAGAATTTTGCAACATAAAACAAATAAATAAATAAAATAAATAAGATAAATAAATAAATAAACAATAAACAAAACAATAACAATAAACAAACATAATAAATGAATAAACATAATACATAGATAAGGAAATGGGAAATGAAATTTAATTTCCGATACCTGTAAAGCCAAAAGATGATTTAATCAAATATCGGGTTCCCATGTACCCGACACCAATGGACACGAGAATTCGAGGCCAATACTAAATCTAGACCCGAGTAAAAATTAAGATAGGAAATAGGAGCCCGAAAATATCCCGGAAATCCGAATCCGAAAACATAGAGGGATAGAAGTCCGAAGGAGAGGATGAAATGCCCGACGGATCGCACGACCCGCCCGGACCGAAGTCCAGGCGTGGACCGTGCGGTGGCCGCGCAGAGTTTCAACAAACGGCGTGCCAACCCCGCGCCAGCGGACAGATACGCCCGTTGCGAGATTTTCTTGCCCGAATGCGGATTTTCCGAGTTCGGTTGCTCACCTTGCGGCTCAAGACTCACCAATGCCGACTTGGGACGTCCCCTAGGTCCCTTACATCTATAAATAGTCGTCCTACTCGATCCCGAATCCCTTTTCAAACTCTTCATACTCTCTATACATTCGAACCCTAATTCCGGAAGTCGTCGGAGGCATGAAACCAAGAGAGGACTGCTTTCAACGAATTCGGAGTCTTCCAACGTCGTGGTAAGTTCTGATCCGCTAGTTCTGTAATACTCGGGGTTTTTACAATGCCCAAAGAAACAAAATAAAATTTATTTCCGAGAAGAAAATAATTTATTACAATAAATTATTGCTCGGAAATGGCGTGACCGATAAATTCAAAGAATTCGAACCCAAATTTTGATCAAGTCGAAATGGGATGAAAAAGGGAAAGGAAGCCCGAAGATATTCCATGGATTAATCCCAAAAGAATTGGAATTGAATTCAAGAAGGAAAAGAATTTTAATTCCGAGACCCCGTGAAGTCGGAAATAATTTAATTAGATAAAATTGCACGGGAGCCAAAAGACGACGAATTCAAGCCCACGGATTCAAACTCGACGGATTCAAGATTTCGAATATGAAATTCATTGGAGTCGAAATAAATTTAGGAAAGGAATCGTAACCCCAGAAATGACCCAAAAAGTCGAACCGAAAACGTAGAGGATAGAAACCCGATCGAGAAAAGAAGAAAAGACCCGACGGACCACGCGGACCGCCGAACCGGCAGGCCCGCGCTCGCCGCGCGCCGCCGCGCGGAAGGTGGAGTCGCGTCTCCAGGGCTGGTCGCGCGTGCTCCGCGCGGGCAAAGCTATAGGTGCGCGTCACCAGCGCGCCAGAGGTGCAGAAGGTGTAAACTTTCCTTCTATGGCGATTTTCTTGCCAAAAATCCGTCCCCTAACGAGGGCAAGCGGATCAAGGCTTTTGGGAAGGCCAAAATATCAATATTCGGCGCCCCCTACCCCATATTTTCAGTAAACAAACCCTAGACACTCCCATCTTTTCTCTCCAAGTTCAAAACTCCTTCGACTCCACTTTCCGACGAGTATTCCGGCGACGACGAGGCAAACGGGATGAAGCCTCTACCCTCTAGAACCTTGATAAGTAGTATTACAGTGTTTGAATCATCCATAAGCTTTAACAAACTCGAAATCTAACCATTTTCCTTTGCTACGATTTTACGTCGGGGAACGAACAAAAAGCGATCAGAAAAGTTGGCCGTTCGTCGCGACCTTAGGACGTCCGGAAACCCTTTACAGCGACCCTATTCTCTAACTAAGTAAGTTAAGACCTTACTCACAAATTTTTGTGGTTTATTGTTGTTTAAAACTCGAGATCTAGACCCGTAACAAAAATCGATTTTCAAAAACCCTATTTTCATCCAAATTCAAAAACTCGCCTAAAACTCGACCTTCGGGAATTCAAACCGAACACTTTTCAACATAGATTTTGTTTCTAAGACTTTAATCTATCTTGTGTCCAAATTTCAGCCATTGATATTAAGATTTGCTATCCCAAATCGCGCCGTAAACTTTCTGTGACAAACCGAACGTTTCAAACTGTTGACAGATTTTCTTTTTCGACTTGATGCATATTTTTTCACCCATTTTTAGAATGATTCAACTTTGTATTTCTAAACAAAAGTTGTAGATAATTATGTCTAGATTATGCATATAAAATTTCATGAATTTTGGTGTTCATTTGATATGTCAAAATGGCCGAACTTCAGAACTGTTTAAAACTATCTTTTGAGTCCGCGCGTGTACGGCGTGTTGTGGTCGATTTTTGAACATCTAAAATTCATTATTTCTAAATTCTTAAAACATGAAAGTTGTTTATTAATGTGTTGAGTATCTCATGTAAAAATTTCGGATCAATTGGCTTTGAAATGAATTTTTAATCGGCGTCACACGAACCTGTGATGGAATCAGTTTTTGAGACAGAAATTATCTTTTGTAAAGAACTCAAATTTTGACTCACTTCGAAATCTTATTTCCAAAAACTTAAAACATGAAAGTTGTTCGTGAGTGTGTTTTCAAACTACTGTGTAAATTTCAGAATTTTTAGTGTAAAGATGAATTTTTAATTAAGAAAGGCGTAAACTGCGTTGAATTGAATTTTTCGAACTTGAGAAAACTCGAACTATGAAACGCGATATCGAATATTTTGATAACATTGAAATACGAACTTCCGAAAAATCCCATCCACTAGGCTGAGCCGATCTTCATGCTATCATTATCTTTGAGACTGCCTCGTTAGTGGTCTCCCTACTATCTGAGATTGCCTCGTTAGTGATCTCCTTATTATGCCAAAACGGCAGTTATGCACATGGCCTGCCAAAACGGCAGTAAGAAATACACGGCCTGCCCGAGTGGCAATGAAACCGCTTGAAAGGCCTGTCAAATGAAAGTTGATATACATGCCTGTCAAATTGAGAGTATATACACACGGCTTGCCGAAATGGCAATCGAGATACATGGCTAGCCAAAACGGCAGTCAATACTAATATGGCTACGGCCGCCGGTTCACCGGCTAACTGGTTATGATTTTTGAGATTGCCTCGTTAGTGATCTCCCTTGTGTGGTGTCCTCTTCTTAGTTGCGGGATAAAATATAAAAGACTTGTGTGAGTGTTTAATTATGCTTAAATCTTATTTACCATGTTTTTAAATTATGCATTTAGATTACGTTCTTAAATTATGCTTTTAAATTACGCTTTTAAATTAAGTCCTTAAATTATGTATTCTCGTCGTGAATAAATTAATCATGTTTTTCCGCTGCAAGTAAACTATGAATTTTAAATTAATTTCGCAACGCATTAAAAGTGTAATTTTAATTAAACACATGTAACCCCTTAAATTGTTTTGTTAGGGATTAACTTACTCAGTATTTTATATACTGATAAAACCCGTTGTTCATTTTTCCATTACAGAGTACGGAGCATGATCATGCATCGGGGGATCACTTTGAGCATTTAATTATTTGTTTTACATGTCTTGCATACGGGCTTGTTAACCCGAGTTTTGGCCATGTCGGCCCTGTATTTTAACTTCTGCTGCAACTTATTATTTTTATTATCATGTATGGATGATATTACATTATTATTTTTAAGTAATTCCGGACTCGCTTTTAAAACTTTTTCCAACACCTATAGCCTTGCATCTCTTTAGCAAGCTCGAAGAAACCGTGTCTTGCTAGGGAGGTGTGGCGGTGGCACCCCGGCCTTTTTTTATATACCGGGGTGTTACAAAGTGGTATCAGAGCCCGGAAATATTTTTAAATTATTATTATTACTTTGGCCAATATAGAGGCCCAAGATTTTTAAACAAATATTAATATTATTTTAAAATTTTTAAGTACCATTATTATTATTTAAATTTTAAGTTTTATTTCCATGGGACAAAATTTATTTTAAACCCATGGAAAATATTTACATATGCATAGAAATTTTTCCAACAAGTTTTTAAAGTCACGAAAATATTTTTCGGGGTTGGGGTAGCATTGTATAAAGCATACATGCATTCGCATACATACATACATGAATATCGCGCTAATTTTTTTTTTATGTGAATTGACAGTGTCAAAACTCTTACCTTCAAATTGGTCATGACCTTGACTTAGAAGCGTTTGCTTTAAACTAATTCTGCCTTAGTCTTATAATTTGATCACCTAAGTTTAGCATTCTCCTATCTATTACCTCTTTCCAATCCTACCTTATAGATTTTCTTGAACGCTAACTTTCCTTAGATTAGAAACTCATCTTCACGTGCGTTGATAACAGAGGATGGCACCTAGGGGAAGACCAAGGAATGTAATCCCAAACAACACTGACTCTGACCTCCCCAACATGCCAAACAACAATGAGATTCCTCAGAATATGGATGAGCGTCTAAGGACGGTTGAGGAAGTTCTCGTAGTATTAGGAAATGCTGAAGTGCAACGTGCACAAGCGGGTGTACCACCACCGGTAGCCCGAGTCAACTACTTAGCCTTGGTAAACCCTTACCAACCATCCCACTACGCCGGCAAAGAGGACCCAGCTCAGCTAGAGGAGTGGATACGGACGTTCGATAAGCTGTTGAATGCCGTAAAGTGTCCCGACGGGGAAACACGTAGCTTCATACTACTTAGGAGGAGAGGCGGATGATTGGTGGCAAGCCACCCTAATGGAAACGTGCGGAGTACGACGAGCCCTACACATGGTCAGAATTCACGGATCGACTTAGGGATCATTTTTATCCCATGAGCACGAAGGCTGCCATGCACGAGGAATTTCTGACACATAGACAAGGAGGAAAAACGGTCCAAGAATACTATAACCGTTTCAAGGAGCTGGTGCGGTTCGCGCCGAGACTGGTGCCAACTGATGTAGAGAAGGCACAGAAGTTCGAGATGGGACTGAACCTATTTATTAGAGAGGTGATCACGGGTGAGCACTACACTGACCTACAAGCTGTGTATGATCGTGCAGGAGCGGTTGCACGAGTTCAAGGACTGTAACGGAAATTGGTAGATGGGACTAACCAAGGACCACAAGGAGGATACAAGAGGAATAAGGACCATGTCCGTAGAAACTCGAACCAACCACATCAAAACGACAATGGACGAAACAAGGGGATAGTCTTCAACCATGGTGACTATGCGCCACCATGTCCAAAGTGTGGTAAACCACACAATGCGAGAGGATGCCCTCAGCCTGGAGCATGCCTTCGGTGCGGTCGACATGGTCATCAGCTGCGTGACTGTCGGACGCGAATGGAAAACATAAACAGGAGAGAGGACGTGATCACTCGGCCCAAGCAACCGTAAGAAGTTTTCAAGCATCGATAACTGCACTTATTGTTGAGTTCGACTCGACGAATTGTATCCGATCAAAAATAAACAAGTTCAAATTGTTTTGAACTACGTAATGACTTGATCCCTTCACGGGGGTACGTAGGCAACTTGGAAATTTCAATTCTGAGTTCAGTCAAATAATAACAAACAACAACATACAATAATACAATCACGCAACCAAACAATGTCCAAGCTCACGAGGAGCTAACGCCCAACTTCGAGGACGAAGTTGATTCCTAAGGGGGAGAGGATGTAACACCCGAGAAATATAATTCATGTTCAAAGGAATGAAATTAATTTCTCAAAATTAAGGAAGACGTTTATCCTTAAGGAGGGTAAATGGAAATACCCCAACAATAAAGTTGAATCAAAAAGTTAAAGTGAGAGCGCTACTTCGGGGACGAAGTTGATTCTTAAGGGGGGGTAGACTGTAATAACCGGGGTTTTTACAATGCCCAAAGAAACAAAATAAAATTTATTTTCGAGAAGAAAATAATTTATTATTGCTCGGAAATGGCGTGACCGATAAATTCAAAGAATTCGAACCCAAATTTTGATCAAGTCGAAATGGGATGAAAGAGGGAAAGGAAGCCCGAAGATATTCCATGGATTAATCCCAAAAGAATTGGAATTGAATTCAAGAAGGAAAAGAATTTTAATTCCGAGACCCCGTGAAGTCGGAAATAATTTAATTAGATAAAATTGCACGGGAGCCAAAAGACGACGAATTCAAGCCCACAGATTCAAACTCGACGGATTCAAGATTTCGAATATGAAATTCATTGGAGTCGAAATAAATTTAGGAAAGGAATCGTAACCCCAGAAATGACCCGAAAAGTCGAACCGAAAACGTAGAGGATAGAAACCCGATCGAGAAAAGAAGAAAAGACCCGACGGACCACGCGGACCGCCGAACCGGACGGTCCGGCCGGCCCGCGTTTGCCGCGCGGAACGTGGAGTCGCGTCTCCAGGGCTGGTCGCGCGTGCTCCACGCGGGCAAAGCTATAGGTGCGCGTCACCATCGCGCCAGAGGTGCAGAAGGTGTAAACTTTCCTTCTATGGCGATTTTCTTGCCAAAAATCCGTCCCCTAACGAGGGCAAGCGGATCAAGGCTTTTGGGAAGGCCAAAATATCAATATTGGGCGCCCCCTACCCCATATTTTCAGTAAACAAACCCTAGACACTCCCATCTTTTCTCTCCAAGTTCAAAACTCCTTCGACTCCACTTTCCGGCGAGTATTCCGGCGACGACGACGCAAACGGGACGAAGCCTCTACCCTCTAGAACCTTGGTAAGTAGTATTACAAGTGTTTGAATCATCCATAACTTTAACAAACTCGAAATCTAACCATTTTCCTTTGCTACGAATTTACGTCGGGGAACGAACAAAAAGCGATCGGAAAAGTTGGCCGTTCGTCGCGACCTTAGGACGTCCGGAAACCCTTTACAGCGACCCTATTCTCTAACTAAGTAAGTTAAGACATTACTCACAAATATTTGTGGTTTATTGTTGTTTAAAACTCGAGATCTAGACCCGTAACAAAAATCGATTTTCAAAAACTCTATTTTCGTCCAATTTCAAAAACTCGCCTAAAACTCGACCTTCGGGAATTCAAACCGAACACTTTTCAACATAGATTTTGTTTCTAGGACTTTAGTCTATCTTGTGTCCAAATTTCAGCCATTGACATTAAGATTTGCTATCCCAAATTGCGCCTGTAAACTTTCTGTGACAAACCGAACGTTTCAAACTGTTGACAGATTTTCTTATTCCACTTGATGCATATTTTTCACCCGTTTTTAGAATGATTCAACTTTGCATTTCTAAACAAAAGTTGTAGATAATTGTGTCTAGATTATGCATATAAAAGTTCATGAATTTTGGTGTTCATTTGATATGTCAAAGTGGCCAAACTTCAGAACTGTTTAAAACTATCTTCTGAGTCCGCGCGTGTACAGCGTGTTGTGGTCGATTTTTGAACATCTAAAATTCATTATTTCTAAATTCTTAAAACATGAAAGTTGTTTATTAATGTGTTGAGTATCTCTTGTAAAAATTTCGGATCAATTGGCTTTGAAATGAATTTTTAATCGGTGTCGCACGAACCTGTGACGGAATCAGTTTTTGAGACAGAAATTATCTTTTGTAAAGAACTCAAATTTTGACTCACTTCGAAACCTTATTTCAAAAAACTTAAAACATGAAAGTTGTTCGTGAGTGTGTTTTCGAACTACTGTGTAAATTTCAGAATTTTTAGTGTAAAGATGAATTTTTAATTAAGAAAGGCGTAAACTGCGTCGAATCGAATTTTTCGAACTTGAGAAAACTCGATCTATGAAACGCGATATCGAATATTTTGATAACATTGAAATACGAACTTTCGAAAAATCCCGTCCACTAGGCTGAGCCGATCTTCATGCTATCATTATCTTTGAGACTGCCTCGTTAGTGGTCTCCCTACTATCTGAGATTGCCTCGTTAGTGATCTCCTTATTATGCCAAAACGGCAGTTGTGCACATGGCCTGCCAAAACGACAGTGAGAAATACACGGCCTGCCCGAGTGGCAGTGAAACCGCTTGAAAGGCCTGTCAAATGACAGTTGATATACATGCCTGTCAAATTGACAGTAGATACACACGGCTTGCCGAATTGGCAATCGAGATACATGGCTAGCCAAAACGGCAGTCAATACTGATATGGCTGCGGCCGCCGGTTCACCGGCTAACTGGTTATGATTTTTGAGATTGCCTCGTTAGTGATCTCCCTTGTGTGGTGTCCTCTTCTTAGTTGCGGGATAAAATATAAAAGACTTGTGTGAGTGTTTAATTATGCTTAAATCTTATTTACCATGTTTTTAAATTATGCATTTAGATTATGTTCTTAAATTATGCTTTTAAATTACGCTTTTAAATTAAGTCCTTAAATTATGTATTCTCGTCGTGAATAAATTAATCATGTTTTTCCGCTGCAAGTAAACTATGAATTTTAAATTAATTTCGTAACGTATGAAAAGTGTAATTTTAATTAAACAAATGTAACCCCTTAAATTGTTTTGTTAGGGATTAACTTACTCAGTATTTTATATAATGATAAAACCCGTTGTTCATTTTTCCATTACAGAGTACGGAGCATGATCATGCATCGGGGGATCACTTTGAGCATTTAATTATTTGTTTTATATGACATGCATACGGGCTTGTTAACCCGAGTTTTGGCCATGTCGGCCCTGTATTTTAACTTCCGTTGCAACTTATTATTTTTATTATCATGTATGGATGATATTACATTATTATTTTTAAGTAATTCCGGACTCGCTTTTAAAACTTTTTCCAACACCTATAACCTTGCATCTCTTTAGCAAGCTCGGAGAAACCGTGTCTTGCTAGGGAGGTGTGGCGGTGGCACCCCGGCCTGGGTTATCAAATCCGGGGTGTTACAAGTTCTTTTACGTTCTTGATTCGAAAACGAATCCTAACTTCATTCTTTTCTTCTCTACACCCCGAACCGAATCTAGAACGAAGAACCCGACGAACGGAGGAGATAAACAGTGGACTGAAAGCCACGCCCCCAAATCGACAAGCCAGGACGATCACAAATCAGTAAGTTAATCTTACTACGGTTTTGGGCGATTTAAAATACACCTAACGTAACGATCTAATCAAGAAACCTAAAATCTGTCAACACGAAGAAACCCACGGCGCAGCAATCTTAGACGATTTTTCCGAGCCCTTAAACTTGCTCAAACGATAAAACGTAAAACATGAAAAATGTTTCTAAGACATAGATCTATCTCCTGTAAAAAGTTCATAATTTTTCATTGAGTTTTGATATCTGAAATTGTAAACGTTTTTGACAGAATTTAGATCTCATGTTCTAAATTTTGATATCTCCTGTTCTAAATTTAGATCTTGAAATCTTGACAGAATTTTTTTCCAAACTTGTAGACGTTTTTTACAATAGATCTAGACCGATTCAGAACTTTAGTCGAACATAAAAGTTGTAGATATATGTCTTAAGTATCTTCCTGTAAAATTTCATCAAATTTGGAGTTAGTTTGCTAAGGTAGATCTTAAAATCTTGAAACTGATGTGTTGAAACTCGGACAGATTATCATCCTGTTAAAGATTGACGATTTTCACTTACTTCCGTATCTCGGATCGAAAAACTTAAAATATGAAACTTGTTCATCTCTGTGTTTTCGAGTCACTGGTCAAATATCAGAATTGTTAGACTTAAAATCGATTTTTAATAAATTTTCAAGTAAACGGTGGTTTTGACCAAGTCAAATCTTGAAATCTTGTTGAAACGGTAAAATTAGCCTTTAAGGTTTGAACGAGTAGAAAGCTCTTTTGAAATAAATACATGAAATCAGAATTTAGGAAAATCCCCTTACAAACTTGATCCATTAAAATTAGGGGGTGAGTGCTCTGCAGGGTGCCCTCCTAACGATTCACTTCGTGCCTTTATGGACGATGGTGACCCGCGCGAAATTTTGAGATATGTTGCCAAAACAGCATGAGATATATGGCCTACACTCTCGTGAATATCCATATGGGTTTCCCGAGGCTCCGAAGTGGTACTGGGTATGGCAGATACGGCTGCGGCCGCCGGGCTACCGGCTAAACTTGACGAGATTGCGATGCAATCGTGAAATACTTGAAATACTAAATCTTGGGTGTAATGGGGATAGTTAAAATATTTATTTCTTGTCCATTTAAATTGTTAAATGCTTTATTTAAATTAATTATGGCTTCTATTTAAATTATGCTAAATGTAGTTTTGATTAGTGCCATGAATTAATTATGCAAATTGGTTAGATAATTAAATTGAATTATTCCTGATTTATTCTTACCATGCTTTTATTTAAATATTAATGAATGACTTTGAAACCCCACGATCATGTATGTATTAACTTACTCAGCAAGTTGTGCTGACCAAACCATTTATTTTCCTTTTCCTTACAGAGTATGTGGAATGAGCATGAGTACGTTTTTGCATGGGAATATTTTTGGGAAACTTTACATTTTAAATTCTTGCATTAGACTATAGTATAAACGGGTCTGTTTAACCCGTGTTTTGGCCATGTTGGCCCTATTTGCATTTTCCGCTGCAATACTTATACTTAGATACTATTATTCCGCTGCATTAAAATATTATATTTTGAACTTATATTGTATGGGCTATTTTGATTGTTTTAAATATTTTAAATACTGTAATACCTAGCCTTGCATCTCTTTAGTAAGTTCAAATTATAATTATTTTTGACCCAATATAGAGGTCCAAGGATTTTAAATACTATTTTAAAATTTTTAAAGCATTAATTCCATGGATTAAATTTTTATTTTTAAAACCCATGGAAAAAAAGTGTATATATATATAGTGCATGAATTATTTTTGGGGGGAAATCATCATTTGCATGTGCATACTGCATTGCCTAAACTTAGAGAACCTAGAAGCGTGATACATTCTAACTTAGATCTTTTGCTTGCGCTACATGGCTAGTCAAGATATGATGAACTTGATGATCAAAATGATGAACGCTCACTTTGACTCCCAACAAACCATAGAACAAATGAAACATCGTATAGCTCAATTGGAGGCAAATCTGCACCACATGGGCAACCTAAGAGAGACGGATCACCACCGCATAAACCAACTCGAACGCCAAGTCCAAACCCTCACTACGCAAAATCTAATACTGAAGGAACACGTCGATGCTCATGGAGAGGACCTGAACACCATCTTTGACGACCTACTGCCGCCAAGTTCGGAGGAGGAAGACCCGGAGGAGGATCCCGCTACCCCACCGTAGGACGTCTTGAGACGCTAGGGGTTCTACATATAGTAGATACTATTTTTGCTAAGAAAACGTTGCTATTTTTGTACATCCTCCTACTTGTATTAAAAGCTTCTTTTAAGGGAATAAAATACAAGATTTATTCATTTAAACAAAATAAAACAAAACCTTGCGTTACTTTAAAGTCCAATCAAGCATTATGTGTGAAAATACAAGCACATCCATAGTAACTTGCCTGGATAATATATTACGTTCTAATTTACATCGTTTGTAACAGAATGGCACCACGAGGTAGATCAAGAACCCAACCTGCTCCTCAAACTACTACTGAAGTGCCACCAAATGACACCGAACCTGCTCAACCTGTAGGAGAGCAACCCCAAGGTGCACAGGACGCCCCCGCACCGAACAATGTGGGCGATCGTCTTCGGACGATAGAGGAGGTCTTGATTGCGCTAGGGAACGCCCAAGTCAATCAGGGCCAAGCTGCGGAGGTACCTTTGCCCCAAGCTCGCCCCAACTACTTGGCAATGGTGAATCCCTACCAGCCACCCCACTATGCTGGTGAGGAGGATTACGCCAAACTGGAGGAATGGATCCGGACTTTTGACTAGCTGCTGGGCGCGGTCAAGTGTCCGGAAGGAGAAAGAGTGCACGTCGCTTCGTACTACTTGGGAGGCGAAGCGGATGACTGGTGGCAGGCGACTCAAGCAAAACTGACTGAAGATGACGAGCCCTACTCTTGGGCGGAAATGATGGAGTTGCTCAGGGATAGATTCTATCCCCTGAATACTAAAGCAGCAATGTACGAGGAATTTCTGTCGCTGAAGCAAGGAGGCCAGACCGTACAAGAGTACTACACTCGGTTCAAGGAGCTGGTGAGGTTCGCACCAAGATTAGTACCCACGGATGCGGAGAAAACTCAGAAATTCGAAATGGGACTGAACCTGGCAGTGCGCGAGGTGATCGCGGGGGTGCACTACCCCGACCCGCAAGCCGTGTACGACGCGCTGTGGCAGTGGCGCGAGTACAGCAACTGAAAATGAGAGTGAGTGGGGAGTCCAGCCGGGGTCCTCAAGACAAGAGAAACCGGGACGCGAGAGGCGAGAACAATACGGGAAGGAACGAGCAGCGAGGAGGGCCGAATAGGCCACAACAATCTAACAATGGAAGACGATTTAACCAGGAGGGACCGGTACCACCCTGCCCCAGATGTGGACGACCCCATCTGGCGAGGGGATGCCCTCAGCAGGGCGCCTGCTTTCGGTGTGGTTGAATGGGCCACATCCGTCGAGAGTGCCAAACGAGGATAGAGAACATAACGAAGAGGGTAGATTTGGATACGGGGCCGGAACAGCCTCAAAACCAAAATGCACGGAACGGCAACAACCAAGGGTATAGACCCCCTCAAAATCAGTATAGGCCGCCAAACCAGAATCAGAACCAACGTCTTCCACCACCTCAGAACCAAAATCAGCAGCCAACCCAGCAGCCGAATCAGAATCAGCAGGGCAATCCAGGACGCCCTATGGGGAGGCTTAACGTGGTTAACCAAGCGGACGTGCCCGCACAAGGAGAAGTGATGGCAGGTACATTTCATGTCTTGAATACACCCCTTAGAGTCCTATTTGATTCTGGAGCTAGTTGCTCAATCATAGCATCAAGAATAATGCCTGAGTTAGATCTACCTAAGTGCGAGACAATTAGCTTAGGAATTCAATTGCCTTCAGGAGAAGTAGTAACGTGCTCTAAACGATACAATGGAATTCCTATAGTGATCAAGAACGTAGAATTCTTCGCAAACTTAGTAGAATTTAACTTAAGGGACTTTGACATTATACTGGGGATGGACTGGTTGTCCCAGTATAAAGCGGTGATCGAATGCCAGAAACAAAAGATCACCCTGTCGAAAAGTAGGGGAAAGAGAGTTATCTTTTACTCTCAGCCGCCTAAGAAGAGCAACAAAATCGTTAGTGCCATCAAACTAAGTAACTTGATGCGTAAGGGGTATGAGCTATATGCGTGCTACGTGCACAACCTTGAGGTAGAAGAGAACAAGGTTGACAACATACCAGTGGTAAGAGAATACCCGGATGTGTTTCCTGAAGACATCCCGGGCATGCCACCTGAGCGAGATCTTGAATTCACGATAGATCTCATTCCAGGAACCGAGCCTGTCTCAAAAGCTCCGTACCGGATGGCACCACTGGAAATGAAGGAGTTAAAGGAACAACTCGAGGAGCTACTGCAGAAAGGATACATAAGACTGAGTACTTCCCCATGGGGAGCACCGGTTATTTGTTAAGAAGAAAGACGGAGGATTACGTCTTTGTATAGATTATCGGGGGTTAAACCAAGTGACCATCAAGAACAAGTACCCTCTGCCGAGAATTGAGGATCTGTTTGATCAACTGAAGGGAGCTTCAGTATTCTCGAAGATCGACTTACGATCCGGTTATCACCAGTTGAGAATCGCCGAGAAAGACATCCCGAAGACGGTGTTTCGAACTCGATATGGCCACTACGAGTTCACAGTGTTATCCTTTGGGTTAACCAATGCTCTAGCAATGTTCATGAAAATCATGAACAATGTATTTCGAGAACTGTTAGATCAGTGTATAGTGGTGTTCATTGATGACATCCTGATCTACTCGAAAAGCGAGGAGGAGCATGCCCAGCACTTGCACCAAGTGTTAGGGACCTTGCGAAGGAATCAATTATACGGCAAGTTGTCCAAATGCGATTTCTGGTTAAAAGAAGTAGCATTTCTTGGACACATAGTATCCGCTGATGGAGTTTCAGTGGATCCGGCATAAGTTTCTGCCGTAACAGAATGGGCAGCCCCAAAGAGCCCAACTAAGATAAGGAGTTTCCTTGGATTAGCCGGGTACTATAGACGGTTCGTGAAGGATTTTTCGAAAATCGCACGACCTTTAACCCAGCTACTGAAGAAGGGAGTAAAATACGTATGGACAGAGGCGTGTGAGACCGCGTTTCAAGAGCTAAAGAAACGACTCACAACCACACCCGTATTGACGCTACCATCAGAGAATGGTGACTTCGAAGTTTACAGTGATGCTTCGAAGGAAGGTTTAGGTTGTGTCTTGATGCAAGACTCGAGGGTCGTTGCATATGCATCACGCCAACTGAAACCTCACGAAAAAAATTATCCGACACACGACCTGGAGTTGGCAGCGGTCGTTTTCGCTCTAAAGATATGGAGACATTATCTTTACGGGCGAAAGTGTCGAATGTTCACCGAACACAAGAGCTTGAAATATATATTCACTCAGAAGGAGTTGAATTTGAGACAACGAAGGTGGTTGGAACTTATTAAAGATTATGATTTGGAGATATCATACCATGAGGGGAAGGCGGATGTGGTAGCCGATACACTAAGCCGGAAAACCCAACACGTGACAAACTCTTTGGTAATTCCGCCGGGATTGTACATGGACTTGGCAAGATTAGATTTGGAACTTGTGCAATCGGGCACAGTTAGTGACACGATCAATGCCATGATCGTAGAAACTCCAATATTGGACGAAATTCGACTCGCTCAACCGGGCAACGCGAAGTTGGAGAGGATAAAGGAGTATATTGCCGAAGGTAAGGCAATAGGATTTGCTGTCCATGAGGATGGAAGCATTCGCTTCAAAGGGAGATGGTGTGTGCCTCAAAAGTGTGTCGAGTTGAAGCAAAGGTTGATGAATGAAGGGCACAATACCCCATATTCAGTGCATCCTTGAGGTGACAAACTTTACAAGGACCTGAAGAAGATCTACTGGTGGCCGGGAATGAAAAAGGAAGTGGCAAACTTCGTGGCGAAATGCCTCACCTGCCAAAGGGTTAAGGCAGTGAGACATAAACCCTTAGGACTGATGCAACCACTAGAGATTCCAAGTTGGAAGTGGGATAGCATCTCGATGGACTTTGTCTCGGGATTGCCCTGATCACCTAAAGGCATGAACAAGATTTGGGTGATTGTGGATAGACTAACGAAGACGGCCATATTTATCCCGATGAAGGACACGTGGACTATGGACCAATTTGCCCGAGCCTACATTGATAATGTGGTACGACGACATGGAGTACCACATGACATCATTTCTGACAGAGACAGTAGATTTGTCTCTCATTTTTGGACGGAGTTACAAAAAGCTCTCGGTACTCAAATCAAAATGAGCACCGCATTCCACCCAATGACGGATGGACAAACCGAGAGAACGATCCAAACACTAGAAGACATGCGGAGAGCATGTGTGTTGGAGTTTAAGGGAAATTGGGAAGCCCATTTACCCTTAATTGAGTTTTCCTATAACAATAGCTACCATGCTAGCATTGGCATGGCACTTTTCGAGGCGTTGTATGGACGAAAGTGCCGAAGCCCGTTGAGCTGGGAAGAAATTGATAAGTCTGTGGTAGTGGGACCACAACTTGTCGAAGAAATGGCTTAACAGATAAAGGTGATTCAAGGAAAAATGAAAGCCGCTCAAGACCGTCAGAAGGGTTATGCTGACGTGAGACGACGAGACCTAGAATTTCAAGTGGGAGATAAGGTCATGCTAAAGATATCACCCATGAAGGGGGTGATGCGCTTTGGCAAACGAGGGAAGTTGAGTCCTCGATACATAGGACCTTACGAGATTCTAGAACGAGTCGGAAATTTGGCATACCGACTGGCTTTACCGCCACAATTAGATCGAGTTCATAATGTCTTTCATGTCTCACAAATAAAGAAATATGTGCCAGACCCGACACATGTACTTCAACCGGAAGTAATCGAACTAGATGAGGATCTGACTTATGAAGAAGTCCCAGTACAAATTCTAGACGCTAAGGAGCGAGTAACGAGGAATAAAACTGTCAAGATGGTCAAGGTTCTTTGGTCGAACCATGAAAGCGAGACAGCAACATGGGAGTTAGAATCGGACATGAGGGAACGCTATCTGACACTGTTCCAAACCGATACCGACACAGTTATGAGGATATAAATGCAATCTTAAGGGGGAGAGGATGTAATACGCTGTATGAAATGCGTATTTTTCCGTACATTTTTGTAACCAAACAAATTCAAATTGTTTTGAACTACGTTATGGCTTGATCCCTTCACATGGTACGTAGGCAGCTTAGAAGTCTTAATTCTAAGTTCAGTCACAAAATAATAAAACAAACAAAAGGATTCACTCTTAACACGAGAAAAGCCGGAACACAACTTCGAGGACGAAGTTGATTTTTAAGGAGGGTAGACTGTAATACCCGAGAATTTTGCAACATAAAACAAATAAATAAATAAAATAAATAAATAAGATAAATAAATAAATAAACAATAAACAAAACAATAACAATAAATAAACATAATACATATATAAGGAAATGAGAAATGAAATTTAATTTCCGATACCCGTAAAGCCAAAAGATGATTTAATCAAATATCGGGTTCCCATGTACCCGACACTAATGGACTCGAGAATTCGAGGCCAGTACTAAATCTAGACCCGAGTAAAAATTAAGATAGGAAATAGGAGCCCGAAAATATCCCGGAAATCTGAATCCGAAAATATAGAGGGATAGAAGTTCGAAAGAGAGGAGGAAATGCCCGACGGATCGCACGACCCGCCCGGACCGAAGTCCAGGCGTGGACCGCGCGGTGGCCGCGCGGTGTTTCAACAAACGGCGCGCCAACCCCGCGCCAGCGGACAGATACGCCCGTTGCGAGATTTTCTCGCCCGAATCCGGATTTTCCGAGTTCGGTTGCTCACCTTGCGGCTCAAGACTCACCAAGGCCGACTTGGGACATCCCCTAGGTCCCTTACATCTATAAATAGTCGTCCTACTCGATCCCGAATCCCTTTTCAAACTCTTCATACTCTCTATACGTTTGAACCCTAATTCCGGAAGTCGTTGGAGGCACGAAACCAAGAGAGGACTGCTTTGGACGAATTCAGAGTCTTCCAACGTCGTGGTAAGTTCTGATCCGCTAGTTCTTTTACGTTCTTGATTCGAAAACGAATCCTAACTTCATCTTTTCTTCTCTACACCCCGAACTGGATCTAGAACAAAGAACCCGACGAACGGAGGAGTGGAAGCCACGCCTCCAAATCGACAAGCCGGGACGATCACAAATCAGTAAGTTAATCTTACTATGGTTTTGGGCGATTTAAAATACACCTAACGTAACGATCTAATCAAGAAACCTAAAATCTGTCAACATGAAGAAACCCACGGCGCAGCAGTCTTCGAGAAAACTTAAAACACAAAAAACGTTGCTAAGACATATATCTATCTCCTGTAAAAATTTCATAATTTTTCATTGAGTTTTGATATCTTAAATTGACCCCAAACCAAACTGTTTTAAATTTAGATCTTGAAATCTTGACAGAATTTTAGTCCGAACTTGTAGACGTTTTTGACAATAGATCTAGACCGATTCAGAACTTTAGTCGATCATGAAAGTTGTAGATATATGTCTTAAGTATCTCCCTGTAAACTTGCATCAAATTTGGAGTTAGTTTGCTATGGTAGATCTTGAAATCTTGAAACTGATGTGTTGAAACTCGGACAGATTATCATCCTGTTAAAGATTGACGTTTTTCACTTACTTTCGAATCTCGGATCGAAAAACGTAAAACATGAAACTTGTTTATCTCTGTGTTTTCGAGTCACTGGCCAAATTTCAGAATTTTTAGACTTAAAATCGATGTTTAATAAATTTTGAAGTAAACTGTGGTTTTGACCAAGTCAAATCTTGAAATCTTGTTGAAACGGTGAAATTAGCCTTTAAGGTTTGAACGAGTAGAAAACTCTTTTGAAATAAATACATGAAATCAGAATTTAGGAAAATCCCCTTACAAACTTGATCCATTAAAATTAGGGGGTGAGTGCTCTGCAGGGTGCCCTCCTAACGATTCACTTCGTGCCTTTAAGGACGATGGTGACCCGCGCGAAATTTTGAGATATGTTGCCAAAACGGCATGAGATATATGGCCTACACTCTCGTGAATATCCATATGGGTTTCCCGAGGCTCCGGAGTGGTACTGGGTATGGCAGATACGGCTGCGGCCGCCGGGCTACCGGCTAAACTTGACGAGATTGCGATGCAATCGTGAAATACTTGAAATACTAAATCTTGGGTGTAATGGGGATAGTTAAAATATTTATTTCGTGTCCATTTAAATTGTTAAATGCTTTTTTTAAATTAATTATGGCTTCTATTTAAATTATGCTAAATGTAGTTTTGATTAGTGCCATGAATTAATTATGCAAATTGGTTAGATAATAAAATTGAATTATTCCTGATTTATTCTTACCATGCTTTTATTTAAATATTAATGAATGACTTTGAAACCCCACGATCATGTATGTGTTAACTTACTCAGCAAGTTGTGCTGACCAAACCATTTATTTTCCTTTTCCTTACAGAGTATGTGGAATGAGCATGAGCACGTTTATGCATGGGGAATATTTTTGAGAAACTTTACATTTTAAATTCTTTCATTAGACTATAGTATAAACGGGCCTGTTTAACCCGTGTTTTGGCCATGTTGGCCCTATTTGCATTTTCGCTGCAATACTTATATACTTAGATACTATTATTCCGCCGCATTATAATATTATATTTTGAACTTATATTGTATGGGCTATTTTGATTGTTTCAAATATTTTAAATATTGCAATACCTAGCCTTGCATCTCTTTAATAAGCTCGGAGAAACCATGTCCTACTAGGGAGGTGTGGCAGTGACATCCCGACCTTGGTGACCAAAAACCGGGGTGTTACATTATCCCTCAAACAAGGTCGAAGTCTACATGTTGTTAAGAAACGACGTCGAACTCGAGGAAGTAACCACTATCAACTAGGCTAAAATCTAGGAAAGCTGGTAAAGGAAAGCAGTAAATGATACAAGGATGTAAATTGACATAAAGGAGATTCAGATTAGATTGGTCTCTCCTGCTCTAGTGCCTGGCTCCTCTTATTTATAGTCGTAGTGGCGAAGCTGAATAACCGCTCCGCATCTGTCCCTCGAGCCGATCAACATCTCTTTTTCTCGGGCGAACCCGCTTCTGCTGGCTCCGACTGAGCCTGCTAGTCTGGTCCTCTTCATTCGGCTTTTGGGCTTGGACTCTTGTCATTCATTTTCATTCATTTTTTTTTCTTCATTCTTAGTCCAAAGACATTTATCTTTCCTGGCCCAACTTCTAGCCCAGTTTATCCCACCAGCTTGGATGGTCACAATAGATGCACTCCTTACTTAGGCTAGTTTTCGGATAGAAACAACCCAAGTAACCTTAGGTTTCGCTTTTCTCCCTTTTCGGCCCGGATTTCTCTTATACCGTTTCCGAGATATCCAGCCATGATTTCCCATATTCTTCGTATCCCGTATATAACACCCCCATTTTCCCTAAAGGAAACAGCGGAAGAAAAGTGCGGGAAAAGGGGTGGGGTGCAACCGCCATGTATTCCGGTCCGCCCGAAATACGCTAAGGCTAGAATAACTATTACAGCTGAATGTATATGCTAACAAAATTCCGGACAAGCTAGCATATAATTCGTAGAGAAGCTTATAATACTGGGTAAAGTATAGAATAAGCTTAATACAAACGGTTGGACTGTACAAGCAAAACGGAGGAACGCATTCCTCAACGGAGCTCAACGATGGAAATGGACTAAGTCCATGGATGTTTTATTTTAAAAGAGGTTGTACCTCGCATTTCAAAAATATTGTAAAAATACATGAAAAGTGTCGCTTAAAACTGTAGGGCACAATACTTGCATAAGTGGGTTAAAACCAAAAATAATTTGTCCAAACTACAGAATGGAATTTCTATGCCAAGTAATAAATTTTTTATCTCAAATGGGATTTAAAAATATACGTTGTTATAAATAAAACCCCAAACTGTGCCCGTGCAGATGATGCCTTACAGATCTCAAAACCTGAAAGGAAACGATGAAAAGTGTAGAGTCAACGAAAACAATCGCTCAGTAAGTAGACGTTTACACTCGGAGGAGGTAGGGTAGCAGAAATAAGTTAAATACAACAGTTATGGTAATGGTATGCTAAAAACGAGAACTAATTTATGCACAGACAAAATCCATATAAATCTAGTCCCGGGAAGAGATAATATGACACTATACGTTACCAAGAACTAAATTTCTCAGCCAACACGATGTGCGGGTTCCCTGTTGTAGGGCCCAGTTCTCACATACATTCAAGGGTTGTGGTGGAGGTAAGAAATTCCCTCAAACCACGCGGAATCCAACCATGGCGTCGCGCTAGTTTTCAACGGTCCCCGAATGGCATGCGACGCACGCAAACGGCGGAGGCGGCGTTGACCGACCCAGTAGCGTAGACCTACCCCATAACAATGAGCTCCAAAAATTCATATTATTTATTGCAGAAATTAAATAAGCACAGTAAAATGGCATACCAATAATCCAAAATTCAGTAGGGAGCTATAAGCACAAATTTAAAAGTAATAAAAATGGTTTTCTTGAAATTTATGCTTAAGCTAAATAATTTTTGGGTTTACTCCAAAGAGTAAAAATCTACTTACTGTCACCGTGGGGAGAATAAAACTCAACACACGCACAGACCTACGAGCAGATATTCCCTTACGGCTATTTGACTAGCAAAATTTAAATATTCAGTTAGTATGCTATAATAATATCCAAATAGAAATAAAAACCATAAATTTCCATCTTAATAAATCTTACTGGACACTTTCTCAGACTAGCTATCTGTACTAATCCTTATTGAGCTCTAAAAACTCCTTGGCTTGCAGTGAAAATTCCACTCAAAATCCAAGCTACTAAAATATTTCCAACAATACTACTTAAATTTCTACAACAATGAACTAAACTAAACAAGGGAAATTTAGAAGAATGAGGAAATTGGGGGATGGAATGGCGTGAGAATTAGGGAGGGACGAAGGGTTTATATAGGCGAATTTTAGACTGGATAAACAAGTGTATCCTGCTTTTCCCTGTTTTCCAGCTGTTCCAAATTCCCCATTTGTGTTCTGTTGAGGCTGCGTAGTAAAGGCTGTCTCTCTCCCATTTTGGCATTATTTTGTCTTGAACCCCCTTCACTTTTCAGTAGCCAGGACGTCCTTTCCACTTTCCTGTCCCGCTTTCCTTCTCTCTCTCTCACTCCCCATCTCTCTGTTCCTAGCAGCAGCTCTAGTAGGTGGTGCAAGGCGGCGACGACGGACGGCGGATCGGCGGTAGCGGCGTTGGCCTCGCGGCCTCCTTCCTTTCTCCTTCTTCTTTTCTCCTCTTATTATTTCTGTTTTGGTTTTGGTATGAATATGGACAATGGAGTTGGGAGATGGTGGTGGTGGCGAAAATGGTGGAGGTTTGTGGTGGTGGTTGCGTTTGAGGCGGCTTGAGGGAGGAGATGGCTGGGCCGCGGTGGTGGCGGAGGTTGGGCGACGGAGGCGGCGAGAACTGACGAAGAGGAGGGCGGTGGTGGCAGCACTCGGTTGAAGGCAGAGATGGTGGTTGTAGCCGCGGTGGTGGCGGCGGGATGAAAGGGATTTGAGGGTTGGAAGATGGTGGTGGAGGCCGGCGGCTACGGTGGTCGGATTTGTGGGCTGAGAAAGGATCTCCGGTGGTAATGGTGGTTGTGGCCGCGGCTTGCTGATAATGGCCAGAAATGTCCATTATTTTCAATCCATTTCCGTGTCTGAAACGGGCATTTGATCGCATTCCGGTCTTATATTAAATAAGAAAGCAGTTGAATTGGACTGATTTATGCATAATTGTAAAAATATTGAGCTGGTGTGAAAAAAGCATAAATATGTAATTTTATTACACATTTATGCTAGAAAAATCCAAAAACATGAGAAAAAGAAAAGAAAAGAAAAAGGAAACAAAAAGATGGGCAAAATAATAAAACAAGCCCACAAAATACAAAAAGATGGGGAAAAGAAAGAAAAGCCCACAAATTGCAGTTTTGGCCCATCTGACCCAACTTGGCGGTGTCCAGAAATATCATGTCGCTAGACACTCCTGTCGCGGAGCATGGCCTAGCGACAGGGGGAAGTTTAGCGCCACAAGCACAGAAGAAAGAGGAAGCCAGTCCAGAAAGACCCGGTCGCGGAAGCTCCTGTGTCGCGGTCCATGGCTTAGCTACACAGGAGGGATTAGCGACACAGCATGCAGAAGAATAGACCAGTCTGGGAACATCCAGTCGAGGAACCCTGGTCGAGGACCATGGTTCCGCGACACAGCTCTGGATTAGCGACACAGACGCACCAATAGAGACCCAAGACCCAGTCGAGAAGCCTTACCACAAGCAGTGATGTTCCGCGACAGACTCCCAGTTCCGCGACACAGTGTGATGTGTGTGATGTCTTGAGACTCAGTGGTCCTCAGATCAAGCCCATGGGCCTAGGGTTCCACTTCTATAAATATGAGGTGACCCCCATGAGCTCAGTGGTTGGAGATTTAGAATTCGTTCTTGCAGACAGATTGGAGAGCTCAGTTTTAGGTAGTTCTTAGATTAGTTTAAATTTTTTTTGTATTATTTAAATTTCTGTCCTAGTTTAGCTTAGCTAGCTACTTGTTTACTTGTGTTTTCCTTATTTATTCAGTTTAGCTAGCCACTTTCCACCATGTTTTCTTGTTCTAAATCTTGTTTTAGGGTTTTGAAATACCCCAAATCATGGGTATTATCAAACCCATCTTATAAAATGGGAAGTTAATCTGGAAATGTGTCCCAAAATCATGAAATGGGTGCCATAAACCCATGGATTTTTACTGCTTTCATTTTATTTGGGTCATTTGACCCCTCTTGCTTATTGTCTCTTATTTTCGGATATGTTGTGTGCTTTCGTGTGGCTGAACCCTAGATTAGGTTTTGCTTTGCTTTTAAATTCTGATGTAGGTAGAATCTTCTTTATTCAAGCATGTTCTTGTAGGTTTTGAATTCTGTTTGATTATTTTAGTTTAGAATGCTTTTTAATCTGAAATAGGGTGATCACGCTGTTTGCATGCCACTGTTCACTTTTGCTTTTACTGACTTGTGTCCTGAACCATCCATGTCGCTAACCGACTCCTGTCGCTAAGCCACGCTTATCGACAGGGAGGCTGTTCCGCGACATGGATGTTTAAGGACACTTGTCTTAATATTCTGAAAACCCTTGGTCGCTAAACACACTGTCGCGGACCCATGGTCCGCGACACAAACTCTGCTTAGTGACCAGGGACCAAACTCTTGTTATTCTTCTCTGCATGGCTCCTGTCGCGGAACACCCCTGTCGCGGACCCACGGTCCGCGACTCAACTTTTATTCCGAGACAGGAAATTATGCCTTGTCGATATTTTGAAAACCCAGTCGCTAAACACCCTGTCGCGGACCCACGATCCGCGACTCAATTTCCAGATTAGCGACTGGGAACCAAAACACTTAGAAATTTTTCAGAGAATCTTGTGTCACTAAACTCCTGTCGCGGACCCACGGTCCGCGACACAACCCTTGCTTAGCGACACAAGGTGAAACTCTGCCAAAATTTCTGAAAACCTGTCGAGGTACTCATGTCGCGGGTCTCGGCTCATGACACAATTTATGATATTTGGACAGGATCTCTTCTTCTATTTAATCCTAAAAATTCTGACTTCTTAACCTCCATTATATTGCAAAAACTCACATCTAAATCCCACGGATTAAAGATGTAATATCCAGAATTGCAATATGAGGCGTTATGCTGCCAAAATTTTGATTCTCCATTTCCCATCATTTAATTAATTGAACCCTCTAATCATTAATGGTTAATGATTATAATTAGCAATGATTAAGTCACTAATTATTATGGTTAAAGGATCTTTGTTCAATTGTCATTAAAACATTTTTCTATAAACAAAACCATGATGCCTTAAACAGATAATCCGGACTGTAATTAATTATGGTAGGAGGGATTATTTAAGCCATCAAATGTGGATTGAATCCATAACCTTGCATGAGAAACCAATGTCTCTCATACAAGTTCCTTTCTGTGTTTTATTTTATTTTGTCTTCTGCGTACTGTGTGTAGCAATTGGTAAAGAATACATCAGACTAATGTTGGCGGGCATTCCCTCACGGATAACTAGCTCGTATTCTGGGTATTAGTTACTAAGTGTTATTTTGCATGGTCTGGATGGCAGTCAGTGGAAGCCTTGACGGTTCGCCCATCCGGGGTTATAATAGCTGCTCAGCTGATTCCTATCCGGATACAGTTTCATTTTATTTATCTTAATTTCCAAACCCAAATTCCAATCTGTAGTATGAATCAGCTAATGTCTGTCAACATTAGCTGAGAACCACTGCAGAGAAGAAGCACGTAGGTTTTTTTATCTGAATTCACAGACAGTAGGGGCCCAACTGGTAGCGACACTGCCATTTTAGGGTCCCACCCGTCTAAATTCGCTCCATCCGAGTGATTGGGAAATTGGACAGTAGATGTTTACAGTCCACCCGATTACTCTGCCATTTCTTTGGTCCTTTGACCACTTCATATTCGTGTTTCACTCTCTGTCTAGACCCGCCTCTATATTTTGGGTCAATTAATTTTGCACTTCCATATATCCGTATGCATGCTATTATTATGTACTAATGTGGTCTATAATATTTTGGGATCCTTCCCTTGGACGATAGAAGTCTAGATTTTTAAACAGATACTGCATATTAAATTTCCGATAAAAACTCCTTTATAAAATCCGGATCTGAGTAAGGGATAAATTCTTCAGTTATGACTAATTCACATTCTATCAAGGGATGATTTTGGGAAATTAGAAGCAGAGTCAGCGATTAGGTCTCATTTAGACTGAAAGGATCTGTGTTTTAATTGAGAATCTAGTACCTGTTTAGGGAATGGTTTTCAAATTCATTATTTTCCAAAATTGCTGTTTGTTGGGAATCTAAGATTAAATATTACACCGAGATGGGGTCCACTTGGACTCGAATACAGTGTAGTAAATAATCTTAGAGGAACATCATCCAGGCCTTGGTTATTTTCTAAGATAGGGTTGAGTTTTCTTTCAACTGCTATCCTCTTCTGCCAAAGCCTATTTTTGAGTCCTGAGTGAGTGCATCCGGAACGAACTAATTTATTAGTTCGTTTCATTAGTTTGTATCTCATAACCACCCGGAAGGAAGTGAACACACGAGTAGTTCACCAAGAGCCGGGAATTCTTGATCCATACCCCTTCATTCTGATGGGGAGCTATCTTTTACTACCAGGGTCAGATTTTCAAAACCTCCGGGTGATAGGATTTTAACTGCTTTCTTAACTGCTTTCTTTTAAATGCTTTCATTAGAGGTCACTCGGTTGTATTGAGAGTTGTGTAACTGTTACTAGGATTGATAGTTAAGGGATAGTTCAGGGCTTGATTAGAATCTTTGGGTGTGACATGGGAGAATGATAGTAGTACTTGGCATTTCAATAAATGATGTGTCAGGTGTTGCTTGTCCACCACAGATGAAGTAACATACCCAGGCCAGGGCAGTTACAAATCTGTGGTATCTTAGAATTTGCGGTCGTAAGAACATGTAAACTCATGCTGTAAGTACCTGTCTGTTAAAGGGAATGCAGTACTGAGAGCATGAGAATTAGCTACCTGACAGAATTATCCCAAGCGAAGATCTGTGTATAAAAAAGGAAGTTTAATACTGCCTTATCTAAGTCTTGTCCAATTTTTATTCTTTTGTTCATGTCCCTTCTGTCCACACTGTGAATCAGCTTCATAGCTAGCATAGTGTAAATTTTCATTGCTTTTGCAGATAGTATTTATTGCATTCTTAGAGTAATTTCACATTCTATCAAGGGATGATTTTGGGAAATTAGAAGCAGAGTCAGCGATTAGGTCTCATTTAGACTGAAAGGATCTGTGTTTTAATTGAGAATCTAGTACCTGTTTAGGGAATGGTTTTCAAATTCATTATTTTCCAAAATTGCTGTTTGTTGGGAATCTAAGATTAAATATTACACCGAGATGGGGTCCACTTGGACTCAAATACAGTGTAGTAAATAATCTTAGAGGAACATCATCCAGGCCTTGGTTATTTTCTAAGATAGGGTTGAGTTTTCTTTGAACTGCTATCCTCTTCTGCCAAAGCCTATTTTTGAGTCCTGAGTGAGTGCATCCGGAACGAACTAATTTATTAGTTCGTTTCATTAGTTTGTATCTCATAACCACCCGGAAGGAAGTGAACACACGAGTAGTTCACCAAGAGCCGGGAATTCTTGATCCATACCCCTTCATTCTGATGGGGAGCTATCTTTTACTACCAGGGTCAGATTTTCAAAACCTCCGGGTGATAGGATTTTAACTGCTTTCTTAACTGCTTTCTTGTAAATGCTTTCATTAGAGGTCACTCGGTTGTATTGAGAGTTGTGTAACTGTTACTAGGATTGATAGTTAAGGGATAGTTCAGGGCTTGATTAGAATATTTGGGTGTGACATGGGAGAATGATAGTAGTACTTGGCATTTCAATAAATGATGTGTCAGGTGTTGCTTGTCCACCACAGATGAAGTAACATACCCAGGCCAGGGCAGTTACAAGTCTGTGGTATCTTAGAATTTGCGGTCGTGAGAACATGTAAACTCATGCTGTAAGTACCTGTCTGTTAAAGGGAATGCAGTACTGAGAGCATGAGAATTAGCTACCTGACAGAATTATCCCAAGCGAAGATCTGTGTATAAAAAATGAAGTTTAATACTGCCTTATCTAAGTCTTGTCCAATTTTTATTCTTTTGTTCCTGTCCCTTTTGTCCACACTGTGAATCAGCTTCATAGCTAGCATAGTGTAAATTTTCATTGCTTTTGCAGATAGTATTTATTGCATTCTTAGAGTAATTTTACCCGCTTTCTAGAATAGAATTCTTGTGCTCGGTAGAATAGATTTAAGCGCTTTTGTAATTTAGTTTAAATTCAGTCAGTAGATGTTAATCACTTTTCAAACCAATTGGAGCAATACGAATGGAAAATCTAGTAAAACGACGTGGGCCCTGCTTCTATCGCACATCCTCCAGTGAACGATCCGGTCTTACTATAAATTACTGCAATTTTTGACACCGTGCGCTTTCGGGCCACAGTTTTTTAACACGAGTAATAAAAACGTGACAACCTATAACTATATCCCTAGTCCCAACTCCGCAATCATAAAATGATTTTCATTAAATAAAATCAACACCGAGGTTCTATTATTTCGAAATACTCGTGTGGGAAATTGTCAAAAGTTTCACTTGCGGTGGCGGACCCATGGCCGCGGGCGGCGGTTTGGTGGTTCGGTCTCGAAGGGGCAGGTAGGCCGGAGTTTGATGAGGCGGATGGAGGGCAGCGGCCGCCTTGTGGCGGCGCGGCTGGTAGCGGAGGCTCGCCGGAGTCGTAGCGACGCAAGGAGGTCGGAATGGAGGAGAGGTATAGTGGCGCGCAGGTGGTGGTGCGACATGAGGCTGGAAGAGGGCTGTGTTGGTGGTGGAGATTTGAAATTTTAGTGAAAAATGGAGATGAGCGGTGGCGAGGTGGTGGCTGCCGGCGGAACTCCGGCGATGGCGGCGCCAGGAGGTGGCGGCGGCGGCAGCAACTAGGGCTAGGGTTAGAGTTAGGGTTTGTGTGATGGGCTTGGACCAAAGTGTTGGGTTGGGCTTAGGGTTTAAGTTGGGCCAAATTTAATTCATTCTTGCTTATCGGACTTAAAATGATTAATTGGGCTGGATCTAAATTTTATTCAATTAGACTTAAAAATTTACATTGTGGCCCAAATTAAATCACTTATGGACTTAATAATTCGATACCATTAGTCGGTTAATCCAAAAGTCCACATTTTCTAATCCGGGATCATAATTAGTCAAAAGTCGGACAGTTCTTGGTAATTACCATTCGATCACTTGGTAATCTCATAATCTAATTAGTTAAGTTTTTCAAATAAGTCTTGGGGTTAATTCTATAATTTAATCCATCATTTAATATTAAATTGCATTCTTGCAAATAAAGATTTATGGACTTAAAATAATTCAATCTCCTAATTAGATAATCATATTGATAAAACAGGTCCTCCTTGATTTCCATAAGTGAATAAACTAAGTATTTTTAATTCAATCCTAATGATTTAATTTATAATATAGTTCGTGTTCATTATTAATTAATCCAATACTTACAAAGTAATTGACCTAAACTTCAAAGTTCTCGGCGTTCGCCCATTACGCGATTAGGATTCAATTTGCGCTACCATGTAGGTAGGGAATCCAGGTTTAAAATGACTAATTAATTTATACTAAATCCGATTAAATAGTCGTTTCTTCGAAAATATATCATCCTTTTAACTTTTTTTTTTTAATTTTATGGGCAATTTGAAATATTTATTTATTAAATTTAAATTTTTATTTAAAATTTTTACGGGGTGTTATACCGTAGGCTGCGTAACTATCATTCTCATTGTCTTTTCATCTTCGTTTTCCATCTTTCTTCCTCTCAATCTTCCTTTTCCATCTTGCTTCTTCTCAATCTTCCTTTTCCATCTTGGTTCCTCTCAATCTTTCATTTTTCTCTTATTCCCCCATATCTTTTCCCCATGGCGCAATCACAACCCCTTTCTCCTACCTCTTCCAAGATTGCGAGTATTGAAGAATCTTTTGCGGATTGCACCTCTATACGTCTCATTGATGATGGTCTCACCACTATTAAGCCTTTGGTGACTTCCAAGGAAGTAGATGTTTGTTCTTCCCGCCTCTTTGACAAGAAGACCATTCCGTTGTTCGAAAAATGGTTTTCTCCAAGGCTCTTCTCCAATCTCGGCGCCTAGCCTACTGTGACTATTGAATACACAGACTGGTATGCTCATGTTCGGCTGCATTGTGAAGATGTTTGGTCTTCTGCAGGTATTGGTCACCTGGTTGATTTGAGCATCAGACCATTTCCTTCTGATCCTCGGCCAATCTTCGCTCTGTTATGTTTCTGGTACTCTTATGTGAACTGCTTTTGTTTTCCATTGGGGTATGATGACTCCAACCATTCAAGATGTCAAGCTTCTCCTTGACTTCCCCCTCTCGGAAAAAATAGCCTAGGAGTCTCCGGTAGTGCGAAGCCGACCAGGCTTAATACTGGATTCGACTCCAAGAATACCTATATTAACTGGATCAAGCATTACAGGAGTGACTCATCATCTCCTGAACTTCGAGAGCAAGAGCCTTTGGCCTTCATGATGTACCTGCTTAGTCGGTTTTTCTGGTGTTCCCCAGCCAAGTCGGTGATTCTTGAAGTTTTCCCGCTGGCTCGTGAGCTTATAAAAAAGAACCGTATGCCTTTGGCTGATTTCTTCTTGGCTCATCTGTACGCTGGTATTTCGATTCAAGTAATGGGTTGGGAGAATGGCCACCAGGACAAGTCTCGTGGCCCCCTTTGATTTCTTCATTCATGGCTAGTTTGGCATTTCCGAGATATTTCTGGTCTCGGAGATCAGGCATCCATTACCATGCCCCCTTCGAGTAATGATCTACCTGGGACTTGTCTTCCTGATATGACTATTACCCAGTGGATATACTATTTCATGAACAGATCGCCCACTGCTTCCTTCTCTGATTATTCATATGGTGGTGTACCTGGTACTTGGGTTTCGGCTATTGGCATCCCTCCCTTTGGTCAGCCTTACGGAAGCCGATCACCCAGGTTTGGAATCCCTGTATCCTTCCTTGCCATATTTTCAATTGTTCTCTGGCGGTGCTTCCCAATCATTCCATTTTTCTAAGGTGTATAACCCTCATCTAGTCAGTCGTCAATTCGGCTTTACTCAGGATTTAGTTCTTTCCCTCCGGGGTGATCGGGATAGATACAACAAGGATTACAAGGGTATCAGTCCATCCGAAAGTCGTTCGTCCTGTTTGGCTTGGGCTGTTCGTATTCGTGATTTTGAGGTTCGCTCTTTTGACATTCGCCCGGGACTATCAACACAGCGCTTTGCTGACTGTTGGGGGAAAAATGGTCCACATCCACTTCAGTGCTGATTTGCAAGACCATTTCATTAGTCATCTCTTTTCAGGTATCATGATGTTTTCTATTATCGAATTGGCTCCTAATTATTCTTCCCAGGAGGATGAGCCTTTGGCCCCTCCGCCCAGTAAGCTTTCTGTATTCCCCGTCTTTTTCTTATTCTTTGTGTCCTTGGACTATTCTCTTATCTCCTCTTTTTTCATAGGGACTGAACTGCAAGAAGGCACTTCGGCTCCTACTCCCCATCAGTCTACTTTGTCTATTTCTACTGCTGCCACCTCTGGCCGAAAGCGGACTACCCCGAGCTTGGGAAGACCAGACAATGATCCTCCCCCTAAGACTCGGAGGCGATCAACCCGTTCTCCTCTCCCTAAATCATCTGCTGCGGCCGATCAGGTATCACGTGTGCCTTTTTATCTCCTTTTGATAGTATCAGGTATTTCAGCTGCTCACGTTATAATGGTGATTTTTCCTTAGATTCGTCAACTTCCAGATTCTTCGGCTTCTCCCAGCCATTCATTCGAACCTGATGAAATGCATCATCAATCTCCTATCATTACTCTTTCAGTGCTGGATCCGATAGATGAGACTGCTGTCGTTCTTTCTTCCGCCATTTCTACTGGCCCCGTTGATGAGTCTTCTTCAGGTCTTCCCTGGATTGAATCGGAGTCTAATCCTAATTCGCCTGACCCGATCCTTCGTACTCATGAGGTTGGGACTGAGCCGACTACTCGTATTCCCATTGTTCCGATTGATGGTTCCTTACCCTCTGAGCTCGTCAACTCGTTGACGACCGAACCCATACTTGATTCTCAAGGCACTCTCCTTGATTTGGCTATTCTTTCGGTTGCCACGCAACCTTTTTCTTCTGCTATTGTTCTTTCCGATCCTTCCCTAGCCCGTCTCCGTCAGGAAGGGACGTCCTCTGTCGAAGAAATCCCTGTTTCTCCTTTCCCGGATGGGGAAGTTCTGGACGAATTCTTTTCTCCTGTCTTACCTCTTCCTGAATCGGACTTCCCTAATAGCTTCGGGGCCTGCCTGGATGAGTTGGATTGTTGGTCGCTCATCAATCAGATGTGCATTCCGTTCAGACCAAACCCCTTCTCTTACTTGTTTCTCATATTGAACGGACTTTCTCTGAAGAGCTTCTTTTTCGGGCTTGGAGAGCGCTATTAAGGCAATGTCTACTTGCATTTTGTGCGTGGACCTGGAACTTCTTGGTGTTTTGGGTGCCCGTTAGAAACTCAAAGATGAGCAGGCTTCTGTAGCTCTCCACTAGGGGAAGTTTGATAAACACTCTTCCGATTATCAGGAGTGATGAGCAAATTGTGATGCAATGACCTCCTTAAGCTTAAATTTTTGGAGGAACTTGCTGCGACTCAGTTGGAGATCGGCCGACTCCAACGTAAAGCACAGGATTTGGAGGCTGCTGTAGCTGATGTGGATAAGGAATCGGTCTGTCTAAAATATGTTGTTAAGCAACTTCACAAATCTTCCCTAATTCCGAAGGAAAAGCTTGCCAGTCTCCAGCGAGAGATGGGTTACATTTCCATGAGATCAGCCTTTAGCGAGGAGGTTATTAGTGTCTTCCAGGCATTCGGGACGGAGACTTAGGCTGTGGCAGGCAAACTCCGTCCTGTTATTGCTAAGTTACGTTCCTCGTCCGACGCCTCCTTGGCTTCCGTTGATCATGTTAATCCCAACCGCTATACTGCTGATTCTTTGCTGGAAAATGAAGCTAGGCCTTCAGATGCTGCTATGACGTCAGTTCTGCCTCAAGCAGAAACTAGTATGAGTTAACCGTACCTTTTCGCTTCTTACTGTATTTACCCTTTTCTTATCCTTACCTTTTGCCTCAGGCACTCGGTCTGAACTTCTTCAGTATGCCACTGAGCACATGTTGTCGTCCCAACCAGACGAAGCTCAAATTTCAGCTGAAGACCAAACTCGAGCACTTCAAGAATTTCAATCGGCCCTGGATTCTGATGCTGGTCCTATTTCTTCAGCTGATCCAAATACTATAGTCTCCGTAGGTTGGATGATGACATCGACTTTGATATTAGTGAGGACTAGACAATATATGACTGTTGATTGTAATACTTTTGGACTTATTTTGTTCTGATGACCGTGATATATTTTCGGCCGACTTTCTTTTTATGGCATGACTTCATCTTTAACATTTTTCGGCTCTCTCTCCAATTTGTTTTAATTTTTGGCCAACATCTCATGACGTTTTGAATAGAGGCCAGTTCACTTGTCGATTTTCATGTCCTTTTGCCTGTTGCGTATATTCTGTTGTATCTCTGTAATCTTTGGGATATCTTGTGGCAGGGCAATGTTCTCTGCAACTTTTTCGGGGATCAAGAAACATCTTTTGCATAATTAGTATTGACTGATTTACGTTTCACTTTTTGCTATAAATGCTACCACTTTATTCTCCTATAAATACCAGTAACACCATGAAATCCAGTATCACACCTTACAATGTGTTATACTCTCTTCTACCCGCATTCTTTCTTTCGCGCCTGCCCCCCATGGTCTGTCGAGATTCCTCCATTATCGGGATATCTAGTCATGATACGAAAAGCTAAACTCAAAAATCCCCAAATCCTACCATTTCAAAACATCTCCAAATCACCACCAAAACGAACGAAATAAAAATCACTACGGAGAAGACGACGAAGAGAAACACTTTCCAACAACCGATTAATCAATCGGCCAAGAAACGCGATAGTTTGAACGAGCCAAAGATCACCCCTAAAAACCCTTCTCATGTCTCGGCCTCTTCTCTCCTCTCCTTCCCGTTTCTTCACCCTTTAATCCAAATTACAAAATAGCCCCATTTAACTCCTAACTTCTTAATAATTATAAATGACCCCCCATTCAATCTCAAGTACATCAAATTGACCCTATCTGGACTTCATTGCAAAATAATCAAATACCAAAATATTTAAACAGTCCATTATAATTAAATCAGGTCATTACAGCATTCAACTTGCTTTTCTCTTTGCTCGGATGATGGATGAAAGATATGTGGAAGAGGGTGGATGAATTGCTGGAAGAATAATGAATGCGGAACCGAATGATTCGGAACCTTTCAATTGGCTTGAAGTCGTGTTATTTATAGACCGATTTGCAGAAGATATGAATCAGCTAGAAGATTTGCACGATATCCCAAGATTCAGCAAGATTTGGGCATCCAGATAATGAATGAAAGAATAAGATATGGAGATGGAAAATGAAATTCTGAGCGTTTTGATAGGTGGAACTCCCAAATCAGCCAAGAAACGAGCTATTTAAGGGCCAAAACGCGAAACCCGAAAACATGTCTGTTGAGTCCGCGCGCTCTCCGCGCAGGTTTCATCCAGAGCGCGCCACTTCGTCAGGTCACGCGTTGTCCGTGCGGTCCGGACTGTTTTCACCATTTTTCTTCCATTTTCCGAGGTTTAGAGCTCCAATTGACTTCTTCTTGGTCCACTTGGCATTTGACTTGCTAAAAACACCTAAAATATGCAATGTCAACACAAAAATACATTAAATTGCATCAAATAATAGAATGAGATCACAATTTAATATTTTTATTCAAAATCATTATTTTTAGCAAATAATTCCACAATTTCCACATATTAAACCATTAGCTTATCAATTAAACATTAGAAAATGTCACAATTTATGCACTATATCACTAGCTATTTGTGCAATGAGGACACCATGTGCCTCCAATCCTTTGCACACAGCTTTTGGAAGCTTTTGAGAGCTTTTGTTAACTTTTGATTTTATATTAAAATTATAGCTCCGTTCTATACACTAGCTTTTGAGGGCTGTAGCTATAATTTGAAGCTCTAGAAATAGAAGCTACTTAAGGTGGCATTTAGAAAAAGCTAGTAAGCTTATTTTTATCCTATTACATTTTTAACTCAAAAACAAAACCACT
This sequence comes from Hygrophila difformis, assembly GCA_030278955.1. Classification (NCBI taxonomy): domain Eukaryota; kingdom Viridiplantae; phylum Streptophyta; class Magnoliopsida; order Lamiales; family Acanthaceae; genus Hygrophila; species Hygrophila difformis. The sequence goes on from JAOANR010000003.1 coordinate 48,513,111, forward strand.
ATCGGATAATGCCTGCATAAATATTTGACCTTTTATGTAATTTTATAAATTTATGACACCTACATTTAGTTGTACAAAACACTTAAATAAAACTGACAGCTACAGCTCCCATAGCTTCCTCCAGCTCCACTCCCTACAGCTACAGCTCCGTGTACAAAACGAACTCTTAAAACATAGCACACCCCATTAAAACCCTGTACACCTCATCGGGTCAGTACACATATTTTGGCCATTATTATCTCATAATATAATATACAATTTTTTTTCCCAGTGTATGGATGGCTGAACAGAAAAATAAAACACAGAAAATAATATTAAGAAAAAGGAAATTAGAAATATATATACTTTATTAAAGTATTTTCGCGCCTCTATGGGTGTGCTGTGTGCATAGGGGTGACTAATGAGCCGAGACTCGACTTGCGACTCGGCTAAAAAAAAAACGCGATTTGTACTCGATTATTACTACTCGATTCAAGCTCGAGCTCGCATATTTGCTTGTCAAGTCAAACTTAAGTATGTTAGTACTTGAGCAGTTGAGCTCGACTCGACTCGATAATACCCTTAGCACACATTATAATTAATCTCCGTCCTCATCATACTTTCTATCACAATCCACTATATTTCCTATTAGAAAATATCTCACTTATTTTAAAATATCTATACAATGAAAAATAGTCACCCTTAAAAAATTGAAATATACTCCATTTTTAAAGAATTTTAGTTCTATCTTAATTTTGTCATAACCAACATCATATTAAAATATCAAATTGAATAACGTCTTTTAGACTATGGTTCCAAACATAGACAGATGCACTTGTTAGCGTATAGTGGCATGGTATACCACTCAAATTGATAAAATTTCTACTCCCTCCGTTTTTTTTTTGTTTGCTACGGACCCATGCAGCACGCAATCTAATGTACATTTTAAATCAGTAATAACTCAAGTTCGGTATAAGTGAAAATTCTAAAAGTTCGATATTTAAAAACTACAAGACGAGACGAATCTAACAAGATCTCAATTGACTATATTTTAACTTGAATAACTATGATAAAACTTCAAGTCAAAGTGATTGTGTGAATAGTGTCAAATTCTCCAACGTAGCTATCATTTAAAAACGGATGGAGTATTTTAAACTAAAAAAATTGATTTAACTGGATTTTGCTTTGTGCAACTACTAAATTTTTATGGTGATACCACTATAATCAATTGTAACCTAGTCTTTTTCAATAAATTTTATATTTTGATTATCATTCTTAATTTCAACATAGTTTCCATAACTTTTGTGATACTGCTGAAAAAATTCTGGATCCATTGCTGGTTCCAAAATACAAAATCAAACGTCAAAAAAAATCAAGCTCAAGTACTTTCGAGCTTGACTCGACTTGATAACACCTTGCACTTATAATCAAATAATCTACACATTTCATATTTTAATTTTCACTTATTAGTTGTGGGCCAAATTGGACAGGAAAAAAACATTCTCAACTTGCACCAACTGTGATGAGTGGCGGCAAGAATTATCATTATTTATTATATTTGATTCTTAGTGATGATCCATGATAGAATCGGGATACAAAAATATTCTCAACTTGCAAGTTTGGACCAAATTATGCAAATTTTCTTTTCATGCCTAGCCACCAAAAATATTGTTTTACATGTTTGTATAACTTATCCTCTATAGCAAGTACAATTGTACAAAATATAGTACATTATGTGCTTCTCTCATAATGTTAGCATTCATTATTGCCGTCAAGAACTTCATTTTGGTCTCGAATATGCAATATTCTGGAATATAATTTAAAAATAGTGAAACAAGCTACTCATATTAATATTGTACTTTTTTCCTTGATAATTATATATGAAGTCTAAAGTTCAGCGCGTTAAAAAAATTTTAATATTTTGTCTGGGGGTGTTACAAACACCACGACATGCACTGAATGCACAATTTTCTTGTCAAAGGCATGAGCTACCACATTCGCTAATTCCATCTATTGACTTTGTCGAAAGTTCAAATACTTGTGATTCAAATTATTGTGATTTGCACAAATATTACACTTTGCATGGCAAAGACAATGTCTTTATAATTTGAAGACATCACTACTAGAAAAATCATGGATTTGATAGCTAAAACTATGTTAGTTAACAAATTTTGGTCGCTAAAATTGTGGTATCTAATGAACTTCGGTCTCAAACTCAGTCGTTAACCTCTTTAGTGGCCAAATTTACAAAAAAATTCGGTTGCTAGAATAGAATAAAATTCTTGTAGTGCATGAACTACCACATGCATTTTTTATAGGTCGTTGTCTATATGTTTTCTAATGCTAAACGTTTATTTTAGTTACTACATTAAAGTCGATCAACACCTTGATAGATGAGTACAATATTCACCATTTATTTTATGCAGACCATATATTCGCATTACAAGACAACTAGACAAGTCACGATTTCTGAAGACCGTCACCGATACACGAGAAAATGCTCCAAAATTTTGAGGACAGACCCAAGCACTAATCCTTAGGAATATTAGTGAGTAAAAACTGGATGGAAGAATAGAGTCGAAAATTGGGTCCACATATAATTTCCAAGGACAACCGCGAGTAAAAATTGGAGGACAAGTACACGGTGAATTTTCATTGGACTTTTACAGAGATTCGAAATCTGATTTAATTTATCGAGTGTCAAAATACACTGAGTTCTAGTCCGCGGGAAACTCGTCGAGAACCATAGCCGATTAGGTATCCTCGGAAAAATAGCCGTAAATTGGGGTTAAAGAACTCCCCTATTTTCACTTTCACAGCCCGATTATCACTTTACCCCCTAAGTTACAATCTCCATTGCTAACTTATTGTTGTGGATGCTCTTATGGTACCGAGAGGACCTGTCCTCGGAGTTTCCTCTCGCGAAATCGCCTTTGTTCTTGTAGTGACTTCTATTGTTCCTTTCATAGCATGCAGGCTATATTTTTTTTGGAGGAGCCATTGAAGGCCTGGAAAGGGTGGTGGGAGCCCATGCCACACAATTACAAGTGGAATAAAAGGAAGGGATAGGGGGCCGGTGGGGATCGAACCTCCAACCTTCCGTTGGAAGCCTAGGGACTTAACCACTTGGGCTAAGTCCATATCCTCGCATGAAGGCTATTAGTGAAGTAGCTGTAATGATCTTTGACCTTAAAAATAAATTATTATATCTCCAACATGCAACCATATTATCTCTAGTTGATTGTTTTTTTTTTGCCAATTTTGGATTGATGGGAATGGGATCATGATCATTCAACACCAAAAAAGGAAGCATATCAACAACAATGAGTCAAACATGTAATGATGGAAATTGTCAATATTAAAATTGAGTTCGGTGCTACGGTGCCCTGTCAGGTCTGCAAATTTCTTTTATGCCCTGTCAGGGTCCTCGGAGTTTCCTCTCACCATCTTATGGTACCGAGAGGTCCTCAGAGTTTCCTCTCACGAAATCGCCTTTTTTTCTTGTAATTTCGTAATGTACTTCTATTGTTCCTTTCATAGCATGCAGTCTATTAGTGAAGTAGCTGTAATGATCTTTGACCTTAAAAATAAATTATTATATCTCCAACATGCCACCATATTATCTCTAGTTGATTGTTTTTTTTTTTTTTTGCCAATTTTGGATTGATGGGAATGGGATCATGATCATTCAACACCAAAAAAGGAAGCATATCAACAACATATGAGTCAAACATGTAATGATGGAAAATGTCAATATTAAAATTTCCTTTTTTTAATAGTCAACATTCATAAGTTTCAAGCAAATTATTCTTTTTAAGGCATTAGGTTGTTTAGTTTTTCTTTATTTTTTAAATGGAGGCATTAGCTTGTTTGCTTTTTTATAATCGGCCCATCTAGTTGGGTACTTAACAAATAAACAAAGATAGTGTATCACATAAACAGATAATCACAAAGAACATATGCAACTTATTCGATAATGATATCTCTAATCCTAAATCCTAAATCCTAAGTCATGCGTCGGAGCCCTTGCGAGGACTATACGAAAGGAAATAAAATGAGTCAGTAAACGATATCGAGCAAGGGATAGAATAATTACATCATCAGTGTTTCAACCATAACATATACTTCCTCCGTCTCAATAATTTTGACACTATTCCTCTTTGGGGCCTCCCAATAAGGTTGGGCACTTTCCCTTTTAAGCAAATTAGATTAATATAAGTATGATTAAAAACCCCACAATATTGACAATTGTACTTTCTGCACAAAGTCCGATGTAATTATGTTGGGAACCAGTTTTGAGCAAATGTGTTCACAATCAATGTCTGAACTACTTTGTTGGACCAACCACGACAACCGCAGACAAACTATGTAAAGGAAGAAGAGCTGGCGAATATACTCAAGAATATTCTTCAACGGCTAGCTGATCTCCTGCCCGGATCTTGCACACGAAGTATGGAAACCAAGATCTCTTAATCCGGGCAACTCCATTCTAAGGATCCGTGCAGTTATGGTAAGAATATCTTACCTTAGAATGGAGGAGCGGTGGTTCTCTTCAAATAGGACGGCCAAGGGATGAAATGTCAACGACTCATTTTACACACCTACTGTAACGCTCCGAAAATTCAAACCTGATTTTCGCAAGCATTACCGCCGTACTAACTATCCTAAACTAGTGGCCAGCTAATTTAAAACAGCTAGTACAAGGCTGAGTCCCTAAAGTGATCATCTGATTAATCCAGTTTCATGCGGAATTCTAAAATAAATAAAAACACAAAGGCACTTAAATAATCCCCACAGAATAACTGAATAAAAGCAATCCCTGTCAGAGTATCAGGCTACAAGCCTCTCAAACATAATCTAGCATCCTGCCAATATATCAGAAACAAGGCTACCAGCCCAAAGCAGTAAACACATAAGGCCACAGGCCGACAGAATGTAAATCCTAGGCTCACAGGCCTCAACTAGTCAACTAAGTATCAAGTAATAGCAATCAACAGAGTACCACATAAATAAACATAATAAAAAGAACATGAGAATCCTATCTATGTGATCTCTCATCCCATACCCCAATCATGCTCCAGCGCCTCCAGCAGGATCTATAAAACAGACAAAAGCAAAGGGAGTCAGTACAACGTACTGAGCAAGGCTATGTGCCGGGGAGTAAGGGATAAACAGAGCACAAGAGTAAATAATACAAATAATAACAATAATTAAAAGCATGAATAACATGACAGAATATAAATAAAGCAATTAACCATCACACCGTCCTATACCGGTGCTTCAACCACAAGCATACAATTTATGCACGTGATGCATGTCCTAACATACACCTATCTATCCTATATGCACATGCAAATGAATATGCCTAGCCGGCACCTAAAAACCCGGGCGATATGAACCCACGGGTGAGGATATCATCAACTCCAACCCGTTACAGGGTAACATACACCATCCCCACAGGGATCCGCAATCGCGCCAGTCGTAGCTGTATCATATCACACGCCCCATCGGGCCACGGGACTCAACAACACCTGTGAAGGCTTCCCGTATAAACATCTTCATGCCCATTGGCATAATAATATCATCAATTAACTATTCAAGATTCAGTATATATAATCACTACAACTCAGTCACCACAAACTCGGAATAATAATAATCAAACTTCCATGATAAAAGTTATCTAAATTTCCTGCTATGCCTCTGTACACCATATATATAGTAACACTATGTCTCGAATATAACCACTACATTGATCAAAGAAAAATAAGCTTACAACTTAGAATTTAGTAGTCAGAATTGGGAATGAACTTGCACTACTTAGTGGGTGTTTGGATAAACGATATGAAATAGATTATCTGATTATTGCGTTTTCAAAACGCAAACAATCAGGTTTGCAGCAACATTTTTTAGCGGTTAAACTCATTATTTGCATTTTGAAAACGCAATAATCAAATAATCACTTTTCTTACCGCTTATCCAAACACCCTCTTAGTCCAAAATAGTCAATTAAAATTGTATTGTTTGCAAGTGATTAAAAAAAAAAAAATTAATAGATACACATATACACGACACTACTCCATCCATCATTCCATCAAATGTGTAGTCATTAATAGCATAACTTGATCATTAGATAAAATAAATAATAAAATGATCAACTATTCAACTACCTGTGACCATATGAGTAATTAATAGAAAATTTAATCTAATCAACTTACATTAGAGATCCACCACTCCGCCATATTTGACTGAAATTCCAACTTTGATGTGTATATCATGTATCTATAACATCACAGGCTTGTAATAAAGCTGCTAATTCGGTCATAATACATACAACTTGATTTATAAGTTGCACAGAGATACAAACAGTATTGATTTATAAAAATCCTTCCTATACCAAGGAATAACATCAATCCAATGAAACGGGGTGACTGACGACTAAACAGATTTCGGGATTCAAGCATTCTAGAAATTAACACATATTAAGCCCTTGCCGGAAGTCACCCCAATACTCCCCAAACACGTAATTTAAGCATACTAATCCCTTGCCTCGATGTTGGGAGCGATCAACAACACCTCCGGGATTGTCCAATTCGACTCGATTCGGCCAAACTCAAAAATTCCCAAATCCTACCATTTCAAAACATCTCCGAATCACCACCAAAACGAACGAAATAAAAATCACTACGAAGAAGACGACGAAGAGAACCACTTACCAACAACCGATTAATCAATCGGCCAAGAAACGAGATAGTTTGAACGAGCCGAAGATCACCTCTAGAAACCCTTTCCTATCTCGGCCTCTTCTCTCCTCTCCTTCCCGATTCTTTCTTTTTAATCCAAATTATAAAATAGCCCCATTTAACTCCCAACTTCTTAATAATTATAAAAGACCCCCAATTCAATCTCAAGTACATCAAATTGACCCCATTCGGACTGAAATGCAAAACAACCAAATACCAAATTATTTAAACAGTCCAATTAATTAAATTGGGTCATTACATTCCTCCCCCCTTACGATCATTTCGTCCCCGAAATGCACATTCAGGAACATGATCAAAATCAAAAGCAAGGGAACAATGTTACCTCAAAGCGACGGAGTCAAGTCCAAGTTTGGGTACTTCAGCTTCATATGCTCATCGGTTTCCCAAGTAGCATCTTCAGCCCCATGCCTAGACCACAGCACCTCAACCATCGGGATAGTTTTATGCCTCAAGACCCTTTCCTTTGCATCAATCACCCGAACTGGATACTCCTCATATTCAAGACTTGCATCCAACTCAATCTCATCGCGCCGGATAATCTTAGATGGATCAGATACGAACTTCCGGAGTTGAGAAACATGAAAAACATCATGAGCTCGACCCACTTCAGCTGGTAAAGCCAACCTATAAGCCACTTTACCAATTCTCTCCACAATCTCATAGGGTCCAATGTATCTCGGGCTCAACTTGCCCTTCTTACCAAACCGGCGTACCCCTTTCATAGGCGATACCCGCAGTAATACCCTATCGCCAACCTCAAACTCCACATCACGACGAGCTAAATCCGCATAGCTCTTCTGTCTGTCCTGAGCCTCTTTCATTCGATCCCTGATGATCCGCACCAACTCGATTGTCTGCTCAATCATCTCAGGACCCACATTTACCTTATCTGTTGGATCATTCCAACATAAAGGACTCCTACACTTCCTCCCATACAATGCCTCGAAGGGGGCCATACCAATACTTGTATGATAACTGTTATTGTAACTGAACTTCACCAAACTGAGGTGATTCTCCCAACTACCCTGAAAGTCCAGTGCACACGCTCGCAACATATCCTCTAAAGTCCTAATGGTCCTCTCTGTCTGACCATCTGACTGAGGATGCCATGCAGTACTCATGCTAATCTGCATGCCAAATGCTGCCTGGACATCCTTCCAGAACTTGGACAGAAATCTGGAATCCCGGTCAGACACAATCTCCCTGGGAATCCCAAACCTTTTAACAACATACTGAATATAAGCCTGTGTAAGTTGGCTCATACTCCATGTCAGTCTCATAGGTATGAACACTGCATTCTTCGTCAAACGATCCACCACTACCCAGATAGTGTCCATCTTCCTCACCGTCTGTGGAAGTCCTGTCACAAAATCCATGGAAATGGATTCCCATTTCCATTCAGGTACTGCTAAAGGTTGTAGCAAACCCATTGGCCTCATGTGCACAACCTTCACTCACTGACATGTGGCAACCTTAGCCACATATTCAACTATCTCCCTCTTCATGTTTTTCAACCAATAAGTTTGTCGGATGTCTTTATACATCTTTGTGACCCCTGGTGGACAGAATAAGGAGTCGTGTGAGCCTCATCCATGACCTTTCTCTTCAGGTCATCACAACACTCCGGAATGCACCACCTATCGCCATATCTCACTATGCCCTTATCATCAATTCTGAAACCCGGAGCCTTACGCCTCAACATTGCCATCTCCCTGCTATCATGCTGACTAGCGAATATCTAATCAATCAAAGATGATGTAGTAACTAGCATGGTTAAAGTGTGCTGAAGAGCCAATAGAAACTACCTAAACATCAAGTCTGAGTAGTTCCCTGCGCCATTCAGGCATCATCCCCGCAGACATGCCACTGAATGATGCTCTTTCCTACTCAAAGTATCTGCCACCCGGTTCGCCTTTCCCTCAATGAATCTGCGGTAGTAGCCAACGAGACCCAAGAAACTTCGGATCTCTCCCACATTCATCGGGCTTGCCACTTTAGTACCGCTTACACCTTAGCAGGGTCAACTGCAATACCTTCACCAGAAACAATGTGTCCTAGAAACGACACCTTCTCCAACCAGAACTCACATTTAGAGAGTTTAGCATGTAGCTTATGCTCCCGCAATGTGTTCAACACTGTCCTCATATGGCCAGCATGTGCCTCACGAGTCGGGCGAATAGACTAGACTATCGTCTATGAACACAACCACGCACACATCCAGCAGGGGACGGAATACCCTATGCATAACATCCATAAAGATCGCTGGTGCATTAGTCAAACCAGAAGGAATGACCGTGAATTCACAGTGTCCATAACGAGTTCCAACTGTTGTCTTAGGCCTATCAGCCTCTGCCACCCTTGTCTAATGGTAGCCCGATCTCAAATCAATCTTACTGAATACACTGGTCCCTCTCAACTAATCCAACAAATCCTCAATCCGAGGTAGAGGATACTTGCTCTTCACCGTGATTCGGTTTCAAACCCCTGTGATCGATGCACATCCTCATCGACCCATCCTCCTTCTTAACAAACAAAACAGGAGCTCCCCTAGGCGAGCTACTCGGTTGGATATACCCCTTACTAGTAAGCTCAGTCAACTGATCCTTCAACTCCTTCAGTTCAGCAGGAGTCATACGGTAAGGAGCCTTAGAAATAGGAGCTGCATCAGGCATCAGCTCGATAGTAAAATCAATCTCCTGAACAGGTGGGAGACTAGGAATTCCGTCGGGAAATACATCCCCGAACTCAGAGACAATAGGGACACTCGAAGCAGTAGGAACCTCTGCTCAAAGATCCCTCATTTGCCACAAGGAGAGAACAACCCCTGCGATTCAGATCACACAACAAAACAACAGAAACCACACCAATGGCAGGTGGAATCAAAGAATGTCGGTAAAAAAAAAAAAACACACTTACCCAAGGAATCCTGAAAGGATATTCGTGGAACACCACAATCAATCACAGCATGATGGCAAAACAACCAATCCATGCCCAATAGTACGTCAAAATCAGCCAGGCTAAAGTCCACCAGGTCAACCCTGAATTCACGACTCTCGATGCTCAACACAGCATCTTGGATCAAATGATCACTTCGAATACTATCACCCGAAGGTAAAGAAACTAGCATCTGGTAGGGCACCAACGGTCCTACTCCGTGCTCTCGCACTCATGGCTAAGCCACTAAAGAACACGAGGCTTCCGAATCGCACAGTATTAAGGCAGAAGGATTCGAACAGTAGTAGCACCTACTCCATGCTTACGAATGAAATTTTGAGTCCCGAATGAACATGAGACTCCAGAGTCAAACACAATAACCGCGACACAAAATGATACACGAATAATTCCAATAATAGGGGAAACGAGTTTATTTCTCAGCCAGAGGGTCAAGAGGAAACACCCACGGTACAATAATTACACACACACGCCAAAACGTTATCAATCAACATAACGTTTTCAAGACATAAAGACAACACGCTTGACAAGCCTCCCTAAGTCGGCCACCCAAGCGAAGTCGGTTCCCTCACGTCACCGATCTCGACATGCAAGACAGTCGTCTTGCCTCGACTCACTTGACATGCATCTAACGCTTTGACGAACGGATCTTATGTCCTTCCGACTGATACTCTGTCAATTATATGCACCACTACATTGCTTTCTCTCTAGCCCAACCATACCATCACTGGCATAACCTAGAAATAGGTTTCCACCATCATTCGTATGCGGACGGACTGCAATTGTATGTACCACCCCAGTTGGTTATCACACTAGGGAAACTTTCTCAGTAACCTATCTCACTCTCGAGGGTACATCAGACCCATTTGAACACTTTTCAACACCTTGATCTCACTGGGACCGCCATTCGAATAGCCCGAGGCACCCACAAGGCTTTTCCAAACTCTTGAGTCGACTCCGATTGCAACATCAATAAACAATGTTAGCAGAAATCACCAACATCCACAACATAGTAACTGAGAGCAGAAATAATGAATATAATAAATAAATAAATGTACACAGTCCTCAATGACTGTGAAATCACAAGGATCCTGACTGGAATACCATTGTTCTTCCACAGTTCCCCAACTGTGGCTCGACCTAGTATGCGCAAAACTCAACAAGAATAATAATAATAATGCACTTCTATACTATATGTATCCCCCACACATCTCACCGCCTATGTCTACACAAATTTTAATGCAATAAAAGAGCACACAGGCTCTGATACCACTCTGTAACGCCCCGAAAATTCAAACCTGATTTTCGCAAGCATTACCGCCGTACTAACTATCCTAAACTAGTGGCCAGCTAATTTAAAACAGCTAGTACAAGGCTGAGTCCCTAAAGTGATCATCTGATTAATCCAGTTTCATGCGGAATTCTAAAATAAATAAAAACACAAAGGCACTTAAATAATCCCCACAGAATAACTGAATAAAAGCAATCCCTGTCAGAGTATCAGGCTACAAGCCTCTCAAACATAATCTAGCATCCTGCCAATATATCAGAAACAAGGCTACCAGCCCAAAGCAGTAAACACATAAGGCCACAGGCCGACAGAATGTAAATCCTAGGCTCACAGGCCTCAACTAGTCAACTAAGTATCAAGTAATAGCAATCAACAGAGTACCACATAAATAAACATAATAAAAAGAACATGAGAATCCTATCTATGTGATCTCTCATCCCATACCCCAATCATGCTCCAGCGCCTCCAGCAGGATCTATAAAACAGACAAAAGCAAAGGGAGTCAGTACAACGTACTGAGCAAGGCTACGTGCCGGGGAGTAAGGGATAAACAGAGCACAAGAGTAAATAATACAAATAATAATAATAATTAAAAGCATGAATAACATGACAGAATATAAATAAAGCAATTAACCATCACACCGTCCCATACCGGTGCTTCAACCACAAGCATACAATTTATGCACGTGATGCATGACCTAACATATACCTATATCTATCCTATATGCACATGCAAATGAATATGCCTAGCCGGCACCTAAAAACCCGGGCGGTATGAACCCACGGGTGATGATATCATCAACTCCAACCCGTTACAGGGTAACATACACCATCCCCACAGGGATCCGCAATCGCGCCAGCCGTAGCTGTATCATATCACACGCCCCATCGGGCCACGGGACTCAACAACACATGTGAAGGCTTCCCGTATAAACATCTTCATGCCCATTGGCATAATAATATCATCAATTAACTGTTCAAGATTCAGTATATATAATCACTACAACTCAGTCACCACAAACTCAGAATAATAATAATCAAACTTCCATGATAAAATTTATCTAAATTTCCTGCTATGCCTCTGTACACCATATATATAGTAACACTATGTCTCGAATATAACCACTACATTGATCAAAGAAAAATAAGCTTACAACTTAGAATTTAGTAGTCAGAATTGGGAATGAACTTGCACTACTTAGTCCAAAATAGTCAATTAAAATTGTATTGTTTGCAAGTGATTAAAAAAAATAATTAATAGATACACATATACACGACACTACTCCATCCATCATTCTATCAAATGTGTAGTCATTAATAGCATAACTTGATCATTAGATAAAATAAATAATAAAATGATCAACTATTCAACTACCTGTGACCATATGAGTAATTAATAGAAAATTTAATCTAATCAACTTACATTAGAGATCCACCACTCCGCCATATTTGACTGAAATTCCAACTTTGATGTGTATATCATGTATCTATAACATCACAGGCTTGTAATAAAGCTGCTAATTCGGTCATAATACATACAACTTGACAGAAAACCAAATTATATTCTCCATCCTAAGTCAATACTCACGCCTAAAGGCACTCGACACAGTTAACAAATATAAATTATATACTGAAGGATGTTAAAGCACGGAAACCACCGAGAAAAACTCTGGAAGTTGCACAGAGATACAAACAGTATTATTTATAAAAATCCTTCCTATACCAAGGAATAACATCAATCCAATGAAACGGGGTGACTGACGACTAAACAGATTTCGGGATTCAAGCATTCTAGAAATTAACACATATTAAGCCCTTGCCGGAAGTCACCCCAATACTCCCCAAACACGTAATTTAAGCATACTAATCCCTTGCCTCGATGTTGGGAGCGATCAACAACACCTCCGGGATTGTCCAATTCGACTCGATTCGGCCAAACTATAAAATCCCCAAATCCTACCATTTCAAAACATCTCCAAATCACCACCATAACGAACAAAATAAAAATCACTACGAAGAAGACGACGAAGAGAACCACTTACCAACAACCGATTAATCAATCGGCCAAGAAACGAGATAGTTTGAACGAGCCGAAGATCACCTCTAGAAACCCTTTCCTGTCACGGCCTCTTCTCTCCTCTCCTTCCCGATTCTTTCTTTTTAATCCAAATTACAAAATAGCCCCATTTAACTCCCAACTTCTTAATAACTATAAAAGACCCCCAATTCAATCTCAAGTACATCAAATTGACCCCATTCGGACTGAAATGCAAAACAACCAAATACCAAATTATTTAAACAGTCCAATTAATTAAATTGGGTCATTACACCTTCTCCCTTGTGCGATTGAAAGTATTGTGCTAAGAGAATCACATTCCTTCCGTGTTATTGATTTCATCATTTCGAAGGAAGATATACGATCAACACTTCCTCGAGTGGATTGATCGAAAGTGCTACTGTGAACTTGATTGAAGTCGACGGATTCAATCAAGGCTTTCGAGGAGTCGTCAAAGTCAAGAGCTTAATTGAAAGATTCGAGAAGGAGGGTCGCCAACAGGTTTCGACCAAGGGCAACTTGGAGGAGGAACCTTCAAGGAATTGAAGCAAGGTCGGGGAGATCTTCACCAAGGCAGGGGGAGTGCCTTGGTCTGACAATTCAGTCCACTTGGTGATTGGAGTTGGGCGGATCAAATCACTATTGTTTAGATCGAGGATCAAGTCAAAACAATTAGTGAATCTCCTGGATAGGTATCCCCCAGATGTAGGCTTGTGCCGAACTGGGTCAACAAACCTTGAGTTCTTTATTCTTACAGCTTATTTACTTTCTGCTGCATAATATCTTAAACTGTTTAACGTGTCCACGAAAGGTGTTTGAACTAGTTTTCAGGACTACTTAATTGGTTATCCACACAAACGGACCTAACAATTGGTATCAGAGCCATACGCTTTGCAAAGCGAGATCCAGACGTAGAAGCATGGACAATCAAGGTGGATCAGTAACCAGACCTCCATTGCTCGATGGATCCAACTATGCCTATTGGAAAGATCAAATGGAGGCCTTCCTTATCGCTCTAGATGAAGGAGCTTGGGATGCAGTGGAGAATCAATACCATCCTCCAGTAGAAGAAAAAGACGGTGTAAAAACTGTCAAACCAAGGAGTGAATGGACTGCTGCCGAGAAGCTTGCTGCTTCAAAGAACTCCAAAGCCTTGAATGCGATCCACAATGCTCTCACAAAGGATCAATACAGACGTATCGCTGGATGCAAGATTGCATACGACGTCTGGACCACTTTAGCCAATACCTACGAGGGTATGGCTCCGGTAAAGAAATCCAGGATCATTACTCTTGATGCTCAATTTCATAAGATCTCTATGGATGATAATGAAAATGTTGGCCAATATATTGGTCGTATTCGTGATCTAACCAACCAAGCTCTTCAGCTTGGCAAAGTGTATTCTCAGTAGGATATTGTAGGAAAAATCATTGGGACGCTTCCGGAAAGGTTCAATGCAAAAGTAGCTGCACTTGAACTATACAAAGACTTTGATAAATTGCAGGTCAATGAATTAATGGGAATCCTATAATCATGGGAAATGGACCACTGCCCTAGGGGCAAAAGCAAACCAGTAGCATTCAAATCCATGACCAAGGATGTGGATGACTCTACCATGGAAGATCTTGATGACTACAGTGACGAAAAAGAATTGGCCATGCTGTCTAAAAGACTAAATCAGATCATCAAGAACCGTAGATTTAGATTCAACTCCTCTATGAAGAATGATGCCGGGACATCAAATCCAAAACCCACTCAGAAAGGCTTGAAGTCGCTCGACAGAAACAGATCCAAACCTTCTGAGACTGAGGATGACAAGGAGATCTATTTTGAGTGTGGGGGATGAGGCCATATCAAGAAGGACTGTGCCAATCTTCGACCAAAGGAGTCAAGCAAATCTTACCAAGTAACGTTCAGTGACTCTGAAGATGAGAAGGAGTCCAATGAGCATGGTCCAGACTACGAAGTAGCATTCACCGGGACATGGGATTCAGACAGTGATGATGAAAACGATGCAGGTATTGGTACTAACTCAGTCAATGTGGTTTCCTCTAACATGGTACATTCTTTTGTCAGGGAACAGGATGAAAGCATCAGCAAACTTAACAATCTCTATGAAGAAACGTTCGAGAAACTGGAAATTTCTATTGCTGAGTCAGTGGAATTGCATGTCGAGAATGGGAGCCTAAGGGAACAACTCCAAGGTCTTGAAAGCAGAAATCAGGAACTTGAAAAGATGTTCAAAGAACTGTCTGAACAGGTGAACGAACTACGTGAGAAAAATGCAGAACTCCAGAAAGACAATAAGGATCTGGAGGTTGAAAAGGTTGACTATAAACTATGGTACTACAGTATGCTTGGAAAGAAAGATGCTCTTCACACCGAACTAACCGAAGTTCAAGACAAACTTGCCAAAGCTGAAACCACTCTAGCAGCACTAAACAAGGGAAAAGCCAAGTTAGATGATGTAATTGCTATGGGGAGGCCTAGCAGCAACAAACAAGGCTTAAGATATCAAGCCTCAACCTCAAGAGGAGAAAAGAAAAGCAAGTTTGTGTCCGGAGGAATGCTGAGTGAACACCGAACTACCAAGAAACCTTTCCACCGTGAAGGAAGAAGTAAATGGACAAGAAGACCACCTCCTCCAATTCCACTCAGATGCGACTACTGCAAACTTGAAGGCCACAAAACTAAGAACTGTGGAATCTTAGTAAGAGACCTACAAGCAGGAAGACCTATCACCTGGCCAAACGATAAAATCAAGATGAAGCTGATCTCAATCAAATGCGAATGGGTTCCTAAAGTTCAGAACAGATGTCATGTTGCTTTTCTATCACAAAAGAAGAATGCTACGGACAAAGTTTGGTACTTTGATAGTGGGTGCTCCAAACACATGACTGGTGAAAGAAGCCTGCTCAAACATTACAAAGAAATTGATGGAGGATTCGTTGTATTTGGAGATGGGAAAAAGGGTGCCCTAGTTGGTCAAGGAACCATTGAGAACAATGGCTCACGAGAATTGTCTCCAGTATTCCTAGTTGATGGACTCCAAGCAAACTTGATTAGCATCAGCCAATTGTGTGATGAGGACCTTGTGGTGCAGTTCACCAAGAAAGATTGTCAAGTGCTCAACCAAAATCAAGAATGCATCATGAGAGGTTTGCGCTCTAAAAATAATTGCTATCATCTTGTTCAAACATGCAATTTTGGTTCAGCTGCAGGTAAAAACCACATCATACTATGGCATGAAAAGTTTGGACATCTCAACTTCAAAGATCTTATCAGACTCAGCAGAACCGAGGCAGTCAAAGGTCTTCCTCACTTCAAAAACTCCAACGAGGAATTTTGCAACGAATGTGCTAAGAACAAACAGCATAGGAGTTCACACAAGTTGACTGAACACCCTGGATCGACCAAGTGTCTTGACCTACTGCACATGGATCTTATTGGTTGAAACTTTTCCGACAGGTTCGCATAACACGAGTATTTTCAAAATAATGAAATGAATCCTGGTTTAAATTTTATTTAATGAAAATCGATTTATGAAGGTGGAGTTGGGATTAAGGATATATTTAGGTTGTCACGTTTTTATTACTCGTGTTACGAAACTGTGGCCCGAAAGCGCACGGTGTCAAAAAAATTGCAGTAATTTATAGTAAGACCGGATCATTCACTGGAGGATGTGCGATAGAAGCAGGGCCCACGTTGTTTTACTAGATTTTCCACTCGTATTGCTCCAATTAGTTGAAAAGTGATTAATCATCTACGACTGAATTTAAACTAAATTACAAAAGCACCTAAATCTATTCTACAAAGCATATGAATTCTATTCTAGAAAGCGGGTGAATTTATACTAGAAAGCAAATAAAGTTATTCTAAGAATGCAGAAAATATTATATGTAGAAGCAATGAAAATTTTTACTATGCTAGATATGAAGCTGATTCACAGTGTGGACAGAAGGGACAGGAAGAGAAAAATAAAAATTGGACAAGATTTGGATAAGGCATAATTAAACTTCCATTTTAATACACAGATCTTTGGTTGGGATAGTCCTATCAGACAGCTGATTCTCATGCTCTCAGTGTTGAGTTCCCTTTGATAGACAGGTACTTACAACATGAGTTTACATGTTCTTAAGACCACAGATTCTAAGATACCACAGATTTGTAACTGCCCTGGCCTGGGTATGTTACTTCATCTGTGGTGGACAAGCAACACCTGACAAATCATTTATTGAAGTGCCAAGTACAACTATCATTCTCCCATGTCACACCCAAAGATTCTAATCAAGCCTGAACTATCCCTTAACTATCCATCATAGTAGCAGTTACACAACTCTCAATA
Organism: Hygrophila difformis; assembly: GCA_030278955.1. Lineage (NCBI taxonomy): Eukaryota > Viridiplantae > Streptophyta > Magnoliopsida > Lamiales > Acanthaceae > Hygrophila > Hygrophila difformis. The sequence continues at coordinate 48,530,495 of JAOANR010000003.1, forward strand.
CAACCGAGTGACCTCTAATGAAAGCGTTTAAAAGAAAGTTTTAAAGAAAGCGATAAAGAAAGCATTTAAAATCCTATCACTCGGAGGTTTTGAAGGTCTGACCCTGGTAGTAAAAGACAGCCCCCAGTCATGGTGACCGGGTGTGGATCAAGAATTCTCGGCTCTCGGTGAATTGCTCGCAGTGTTCACCTCCTTCCGAGTGGTTATGAGATACAAACTAACGAAACGAACTAATAAATTAGTTCGTTCCGGATGTACTCACTCAGGACTCAAAGGTAGGCTTTGGCAGAAGAGGATAGTGGTTGAAAGGAACTCAACCCTATCTTAGAAAATAACCAAGGCCTGGATGTTGTTCCTCTAAGTTGATCTACTACACTGTATTTGAATCCAAGTGGACCCCATCTCGGTGTAATAATTAATCTCGGATTCCCAACAAACAGCAGTTTTGGAAAATAATGAATTTGAAAACCATTCCCTGAACAGGTACTAGACTCTCAATTAAAACACAGATCCTTTCAGTTTAGATGAGACCTAATCGCTGACCCTGCTTCTAATTTCCCAAAATCAACCCTTGACAGAATATGAACTAGTCATAACTGAGGAATTTATCCCTTACTCAGATCCGGATTTTATAAAGGAGTTTTTTGGTGGAAATTTAATATGCAATATCTGTTTAAATCTAGACTTCTGTTGTCCAAGGGAAGGATCCCAAAATATTATAGACCACATTAATTACATAATAGTAGCATGCATACGGATATAATGAAGTGTAAAATGAATTGACCCAAAATATACTGGCGGGTCTAGACAGAAGATGAAACACAAACATGAAGTGGTCAGAGGACCAAAGTAAAGGCAGAATAATCGGTTGGACTGCAAACATCTACTGTCCAATTCCCCAATTACTCGGATGGAGCGAATTTAGATAGCTTAAACCCTATAATGGCAGTGTCAATGCCAGTTGGGCCTCCATTGTCTGCGAATTCAGATAAATACCTACATGCTTCTTTTCTGCAATGATCATTAGTCAGCATTGACAGATGTTGACTGATTCACACTACAGATTAGAATTTGGGTTTGGAAATTAAGATAAAGAAAAGAAAACTGTATCCGGATAGGAGTCAGCTGAGCAGCTATTATAATCCCGGATGGACGAACCGCCAAGGCTTCCACTGACTGCTATCTAGACCATGCAAAATAACACTTAGTGACTAATACCCAGAATACGGGCTAGTTTATCCGTGAGGGAATACCCGCCAACATTAGTCTGATGTATTCTTCACTAATTGTTACACACAATACAGAAAAGACAAGATGCCTCGTATGAGAGACATTGGTTTCTCATGCAAGGTTATGGAACTAATCCACAGTTGATGACCTAAATAATCCCTCCTACCATAATTAATTACAGTCCGGATTATCTGTTTAAGGCATCATGGTTTTGCTTATAGAAGAATGTTTTAATGACAATTGAACAAAGATCCTTTAATCATAACAATTAGTGACTTAATCATTGCTAATTACAATCATTAATCATTAATGACTAGAGGGTTCAATTAATTAAGTGATGGAAATGGAGAATCAAAATTTCGGCAGCATAACGCCTTATATTGCAATTCTGGGATATTACATCTTAATCCGTGGGATTAAGATGTGAGTGCTTGCAATATAATAGAGGATAAGAAATCAGAATTTTTGGGATTAAATAGAAGAGAGGACTCTGTTGAGGAACCATAAATTGTGTCACGAGCCTAGACCCGCGACATGGGTACCTCGACAGGTTTTCAGAAATTTGGCAGAGTTTTACCTTGTGTCGCTAAGCAAAAGTGTGTCGCGAGGCCACGCCTCGCGACAGGAGTTTAGCGACACAGGGTTTCCTTAGAATTTTCAAAGTATTTGGCTCCAGTCGCTAGTCTGGAAATTGTGTCGCGAGACGTGGCCTCGCGACAGGGTGTCTAGTGACTGGGTTTTCAAAATATTGACAAGGCATAATTTTCTGTCTGGGATTAAAAGTGTGTCACGAACCGTGGGTTCGCGACAGAGGTGTTCCGCGACAGAGGCCATGCTGAAAAATTGCAAGAGTTTGGTCCTCTGTCGCTAAGCAGATGTTGTGTCGCGAACCGTGGGTTCGCGACAGGAGTGCCTCGCGACCGAGGGTTTCTAAATATCAAGACAGGTGTCCCTAGACACCCTTGTCGCGAAACAACCTTCCTGTCGCTAGACGTGGTTTCGAGACAGGAGGCAGTTGGCGACAGGGATGGTTCAGGACACAAGTCAGTAAAAGCAGAAATGAACAGTGGCATGCAAACAGCGTGATCGCATCCTATTTCAGACTTAAAAGTTATTCTAAGCTAAAAACAACCAAACAACATTTAAAATAAGCAAGAACATGCTTGAACATAAATAAACTAAAATGGAACAGTATTTAAAAATAAAGCAAAATCCTGATCTAGGGTTTGATCACACACATACATAACATCATTAATAAAAATAGCAACAGTAAGCATAATAATATGAAATGGGGGTCAAATGACCCCAAAATGAAAATGAAAGCAGTAAATCCATGGGGTGTGAGACCCATTTCATGATTTGGGACACATTTAGTGAATATTTATTTTATTAAGTGGGTATGTTAATACCCATGATTTGGGTAATACAAAACCCTAAAAACAAAGTTTAAAAGGAAAAACATAGTATAAACTGGCTACCTAACCACTGGAACAGTGGGAAACATAAAAACTAAACACTAACTATGCTAAACTATGGACATAATTAAATAATACAAAAGTAAAGACTAACTACACTACCTAAGAACTGAGCTCCCAACTTGTCTTCAAGAAAGTGTTTTCTAACCAAAAGCTTTTTGTCTCAAGGGAATCACCTCATATTTATAGAAGTGAAACCCTAGGCCCATGGGCCTTGGTCTGAGCCCATTGTGTCTCAAGACATCACACACATCACAGTGTGTCGCGGAACAACACTGCATGTGGCAAGGCTTCTCGACAGGGTCTTGGTCTTCAATTTGTGTAACTGTGTCGCTATCCATGCCTGTGTCGCTAGGCAATGGATCGCGACCGGGGTACCGCGACCGGGAACTGGGGACATGGCTTCTTCTTCATGCTGCATGTTGTGTCGCCAAACATTCCTGTGTCGCGAGGCCATGGACCGCGACACAGGAGCTTCCGCGACCGGGTGTTCCTGGACACACTGAATTGGGCCAGATGGGCCGAAATTGTTCTTTTTGTGGGCTTTTCTTTCTTTTCCCCATCTTTTTCATTCCTTTTTCTTTTCTTTTCTTTTTCTCATGTTTTTGGATTTTTCTAACATAAATGTGTAATAAAATTACATATTTATGCATTTTTCATACCAGTTCAATATTTTTACAATTATGCATTAATCCGTCCAATTCAACTGCTTTCTTATTTAATATATGACCGGAATGCGATCAAATGCCCGTTTTAGACACGGAAATGGATTGAAAATAATGGTCATTTCTGGCCATTATCAACATCCTCATATTTAATACTGATCGTCCCCGAGCAGTCAGAGTCAATGTTCTAGAGAACACGGACTCTGCATATTCAATTCATTTTCGTTGCTTCATAAATCACATTCTTTTTGGATTGGGATAAGACAATAAAAAACTACAAGTGTTAAATTTCCTTAATTGCAGTGTTTAATAAAATGATACTTGCTCACTACATCGGGCCTACAAATCAAACATTATCATCAACCCTTCATGAATATCATGTTCGAAAAATGCAAGGATTAAGAATCAGAATTAAGGCATGACATGAACATGTGCATTAAAACAGAGCTTCACGTGTAAGAGAATCGGAAAATTCACTCACTCTCAATTGGGCTAAATCATGAACGCTCGAAATCAAATTTAATTAAATTATCCCATAAGCTTGCAATTAGAGCAACTCGCCACCGGCTCATTTCCTCAAATCGAGATCATGAGGTCTTATTTAAGGGTTGTAATGGGGCATATGGTTGTAACATTTGGTATGGAAGGAAATTTATTGGGCTAAAAAGTGACACGACTCCATTCCATCATGACTTGGCATACTTTTGTTTAGAATTTATGATCATCAATATTTCTTTCTTTCTTTTGTTTTTCTTTTCTATTGCATGACATTAGACTATATCTAATTTGCTTTGTCAATTGCAATTTATTTCAAATTTTTTTTTTGAATCGGTTTATTGAACACCGATTTATGCTTTTTCTGATGATCATAAATTTAATGCCTTTTGACAGAATTCATCGCTGCACACTTGGGTTTGATTTCTTGATCTTTTTGTAAAGCTAGGAATAAAATAGAGGGCGTCAAAGAAAAATTAGGCTTAAAAGCTCAGATTGGTTAATCCTAAAGGGAAAATATTTTTTGGGTTGGAATTCAAAAGAAGGCAAAAAATTTGGGTTTTCTAAGTGCCTCGGTCATATGCTCGATTTTTGGAATATGGCTTGGTCTTGAATCAGTCCCAATTGCAAGTTCTAGTTTTCTTTAATCAAAATGATTCACACATCAAAGAAAATGAATGAGTAAAAGTGACTCATGGCTCAAACCTCACAGGTTGGATTGATTCATGTCATACAGTATTCTGAAATTTAATCAAAGCTTAATCCCAACACTTTATTCAATCAAAATTTCTAACATGCAGATTCATTACCCAATAAGATGATCGCATCATTAAATTTTTATAGCTCAAAACCTTAGGAATTCATTTCATGCATGTTTTCAATTACATTATCCCAATTTAGAAGTTTGAAAATTTAATCACAAGCCAAAATTCAACATGTGAATTTAGAGCAGGTTTATGCACATTTTTGCTGGTTATTTAATTTAAAGCAGTAAAGAGGCACTGCTGTCATATTGAGTATGTCAACAGCATATTTTTGGCCTGACAGTCACTTATTCATCTTGGACTGTCAGGCCATTATGGTCTCTTAGGGTTTCGTGCCTCCTTGGACAGTAGACCCGGGCTGGTTGATTTGTAAATAAGTAAGGAGTGTCCGGATTGTCTGCCATCCATGAGAGGGTATTGGTGGATGTGTACCTCAAGACTGATCTATCGGTCACCATTCTTTCTATCATCTGAATCCCCTGAAGAACCTGGCTTTCGTCCAGCTTACTCATCAGCATCAGTCCACGTGTGAAGATTGATGCCTTGTGATTGTCCTCAATTCCTGACCGCAGTAGCTCACAGGCTTGCTCCTCATCCCCTTCCACGAATGCTAGGAGTGCTGGAACGATTTGAAGATTAAAATTTCCTGCCTCCACGCATGTTTGCAGGAATCTCTCCTTCTGCCACCGAATTCTCTCCTTCCACTGCTTCACTGTAGAAGTGTCCAGCTCACATCGCTTGTACACGATGGTGAGGTTCCCTGCGTCTCTGAGCTTTTTGCACGTTTCCTGCGCAGTGAATACTTCCCTGATTTCATCCTCTCCTATTCGAGAGAGGATTTCTCCTAGAAGCTCCAGTGGTAAGTCTAGCAGCTGGGTTCCTTCGGGTTCAGGATCTGGGATTTGAAGAAGGTTGCCCCTGAAGAGATAAGAAGTAGTGAATCCAATTTTTATAATTTCCTCAGAGATTATTCAAGTTTGGAAACCAACATCCTCACATTTAGAGCTTCGCTCTAGATGTGAGGTTATTAAATATCCGACTTGAATTTAGTATAAAGCATAGGTAAAATAAATTTTTATGAAGAGATAGGGGTCATTGGGCCCCTATATATTTTTAATGGGCCATCGGGCCCAAAAGTTCGATTTTCCAATATTATTAAACAAGTCCGGGACACTTGTTGGAAATGGAATGAGAGGAATGATGGAAATGTAATGCTCGAATATTGGGATGTGCAGTGGATGCGTGGCGGAATGGATTCGCTATTCTCGAATTGCTCGGACTGTCTTTGGACAGTTGAAAACATTCCCAAAATTTGCAAACACTATTTATAATTTTTAAAGGGTTGACTTGTTTTATTTAAGGAAAGTGGGATGTGAGTGGTTCCATTTTGGATTTTTGGAAAGGATAGCAGTTGAGTGACAAAAATACTGCTATTTACTCACACTACAGTTCCATTGGGAACAAAAAGAACACATGTCAAATATTAAATCTATCAACTATTTTTGTCTTTTTTCAAAAGGTCACTTTTATTAAAAAGTGGAAGTCTCTCATTGGGTGTTTGTACTTATGTTTCCATAAACAAACAAACATTTATTCCCATGAGATTTCTGACATGGAAGCAAATATGCCAAAAAGATCTTCCACTTTAATGCTTCAAACCAAAACTTCAAGATCAAACAAACCAACAACATTATGATGTTCAAAATAACACCCTAATGCTCATCAGTTCTTCTTTTCCAGTTTCAACTTCAAAAGTTTTAAACCATTACAGTTTTTTTTAAACAGTTTTTAAACCAGTTCTTAAGGGTTTCAGGAAGATTTCAAAGCATTCTCAAAACCGAGAGCAACCAAGAACCAAGACAGAAAAATGAAAAGCACACAAACCACATTATGCCATACTCAACCCAAAAATAAGAAAAAGAAGCAAAAGAGTTCGACAGAGGCCATGAACAGGGAGGGAAAAATGGGTTTTTACCCTGCCCTGTTTCGTTCGGGTCTGGGTAAAGGTCCCAGGTTTGGAAGGATCCTTAGAAACCTATCCATGGTGTCCCCTTGAAAATGGATGGGTTAGTGCGAAGAACACGGTGGTGTTCGTTCGGGAGAGAAGAGAGTGAAAGGGAGAAGTTGAAGAGTTGAATGAAAAAGATGAGAGTGCAGGGAAAAGAGGTGAGGAGGGGGGTATAAATACTGAAGAAACGGGTCACGGAACCCCAGACCGTGTCGCGAAACAAGGTTTCACGACTAGGGCCTAGCGACATTAGACATGTCGCGGAATTGGAGTCCGGTCGCGGAGCAGTGCCTCGCGACAAGGGTATCGCGACTAGGTTCAGCAGGGAAGTAAAGTCAACGGGGGAACGTGTCGGGGAATAGAAGGCCGGTCGCGAGACATGGCTTCGCGACAGGGTGTATAGCGATAGCGACAAAGAGAGTTAGGGACAGATGAGAGTGTGTCGCGGAACTAGGCCTGGTCGCGAGGCATGGCTTCGCGACACAAAATTTTGAATTTTCAAATTTTCTTGAACTAGGCCCGAGTGTGATGTTGGGCCTGAGTCCATTTTATTTGATTTGGGTCTGAATAAATTCAGTCCAAATAAATTCAAAAGTGGCTGGAATTTAAATAATCATCTTGCATAAAATTAGGTTGGGTCGGTACCATTTATCTGTGAAATTTATTTCGGATTTGAATTTCTTCAAATTCCGAGAATTTTTTCTTAGATTCACGGAATTAATCCAACCAAGAACCTGGTTTTCCATGTTACTTTTCTGCTCCTCTTTTTGATGGTTCCGAACTTTCTGCAAGACAGATAAATAAAACGCATTAGATTTTCTCCAAATATCAACATCCTCACATTTAGAGTCTTAGTACTCTAAATGTTTAGTCGATTTTTGGGTACTTTCTTGTTATGAAATAATATACTATATATATGAAATGAAATTTTTGTGTTTTTAATGTTGTTTCTTATTAGGTGTAAGCCGGGTCTGCCACTGCTTGGCTTTCTTTCTCCGGATCGAACTGTCCGATGTACTCCTTCAATCGATGTCCATTCACCACAATGTTACCCTTGTCAGTTCGGATCCTGACAGCTCTATTTTCAAACACTTCTAGCACTTCATGTGGTCCTTCCCATCTGGATTTGAGCTTTCCGGGGAACAGCTTCAACCTAGAATTGAATAATAACACGTTTTGACCAACATAAAAATGCTTAGGCTTAATCCTGCGATCGTGCAACTTCTGGGTCTGCTCCTTGTAAATTCGAGAGCTTTCATAAGCTAGCGCTCGTATTTCCTCAATTTCATTGAGGTCCAACTTACGTTTTCTCTGAGCAACATTCGGATCGAAGTTGAGCGTCTTAACGGCCCAGTAAGCTTTATGCTCTAACTCTACAGGCAAATGACAGGCTTTTCCGAAGATAAGCCTATATAGAGACATCCCAATGGGAGTCTTATATGCTGTGCGGTATGCCCATAGAGCATCGTTGAGCCTACGTGCCCAATCCTTACGGGTTATCCCGACAGTGGCTTCGAGTATGTGTTTGATTTCGCGATTGGATACTTCGACTTGACCACTGGTTTGGGGATGATAAGGCGTGCCTATCTTATGGAGGATCCCATTTTTACTCATTAAAGTTTCGAAAGCATTATTAATAAAGTGTGTTCCTCCATCAGATATCACCACCCTAGGTATGCCAAATCTACTGAAAATGTTGTTCTTGAGGAACTTGATGACTTGGCTACCATCATTGGTCGGTAATGCGACAGCCTCGACCCATTTGGACATGTAATCGACAGCTACCAAGATATAGTAGTTTCTACCAGATGGTGGGAATGGTCCCATGAAGTCAATGCCCCATACATCGAAAATCTCAAGTGTGAGAATCCCCTTTTGAGGCATCTCATCCCTCTTGGAGATGTTTCCTAATCTTTGGCATTTGTCGCAACCTTTCACAAATGTCCTGCAATCCTCATAGATGTGAGGCCAATAAAATCCACATTCGAGGACCTTGTGGGCCGTTCGAGCGGGACCATGGTGACCTCCATATTCTGATTCATGGCATTTTCTGACAATTTGATAGGCTTCATGCTCGGTCACACATCGCCTGATTATTGAATCGGCGCAGTGTTTGAAGAGATAAGGTTCTTCCCAGAAGTAGTTTAATACATCTCGGTTGAACTTATTCTTCTGATGATAGTTCGAAAACTGTGGGGTTATTCCGCACGCCAAGAAATTAGCGATGTCGGAAAACCATGGACATGCTTGATTGTGCAAATGCAATGCGAACAACTGTTCGTCCGGGAACTCTTCATTGACGGCTTTTTCCTTTTTATCACTTTCTAATCGAGATAAGTGGTCAGCAGCACCATTATCCCGACCTCGCCTATCTTTTATTATGATGTCGAATTCTTGCAACAGAAGTACCCACCTGATTAATCGAGGTTTGGCATCTTGTTTGCTAAACAAGTATCTCAGTGCAGAATGATCCGTGTACACTATAGTCTTCGTACCTATCAGATACTGTCTGAATTTGTCAAACGCGAAGACTACAGCATACATCTCTTTCTCCGTTGTGGTGTAGTTGACTTGGGCTTCATTCAAGGCATGACTTGCGTAATGAATTACGCAATGTCTCCCATCCTTATGTTGCCCGAGTACTGCACCTACGGCGAGATCACTAGCATCGCACATTACCTCGAAAGGTATTGACCAATCGGGTGGTTGCACTATCGGTGCAGAAACCAACATCTTCTTGAGCGTGTCAAAGGCTTGGACACACACTTCATTTATTAGGAAAGAATTTTCTTTACAAAGCAGATTAGTGAGCGGCTTGGCAATTTTAGAGAAATTCTTAATGAATCTCCGGTAAAAACCGGCATGCTCTAAAAAGCTCCTAACTGATTTGATTGAGTTAGGAAGCGGGAGGTTGGAAATGATTGAAACTTTGGCTGGATCAACCTCAATACCTGCACGAGAAATGCGGTGACCTAACACTATGCCCTCAGTGACCATAAAATGGCACTTTTCCCAATTCAAAACGAGATTAGTGTCCTCACATCTCTTTAAAATCTTTGCAAGATTGGTCAAACAATCTTCAAATGTATCTCCATATACAGAGAAGTCATCCATGAAGAACTCAATGCATTTTTCGATAAATTCGGAGAATATAGACATCATGCAACGTTGAAAAGTAGCAGGTGCATTGCAAAGACCGAATGGCATGCGCCTGTAGGCAAAAGTGCCATAAGGGCAAGTAAAAGTTGTTTTTTCGTGGTCTTCGCTTGAAATAATAATCTGATTATACCCAGAATAACCATCCAAAAAGCAATAAAACTCTCTCCCTGCCAACATCTCAAGCATTTGATCAATAAATGGCAATGGAAAATGGTCCTTGCGGGTGGCCTCGTTCAGTTTTCGGTAGTCGATACAAACTCTCCATCCGGTCACTGGCCTGGTTGCAACCTCTTCTCCTTGCTCATTCTTGGTTATGCACATCCCTCCTCGTTTTGGCACGACCTGCACTGGGCTAACCCATTTGCTGTCAGATATAGGATAGATTATACCAGCATTTAAGAGCTTGATAACCTCTTTCCTTACCACTTCTTGCATGAGGGGGTTCAAACGCCTCTGAGGTTGACAGGAGGGTTTATACTCTTCTTCCATTAAAATCCTGTGCATGCAAATAGAAGGGCTTATTCCTTTTATATCAGAAATGGTCCAACCTATTGCATGTACATGTTTCTTAAGAACGTCCACCAGAGCATTTTCTTGCTCTTGGGAGAGCTTAGCCGAAACAATCACAGGTAATTTTTTATGTTCTGCGAGAAATGCGTACTTGAGATGATCGGGTAATGTTTTAAGTTCAAGCTCTGGTGGACATTCAACGGAAGGGAGTAGTTTGTGAGAAATGGGTAGTGGGAGATCAGATTTACCTTCGGGACCCTGCGTCAGTATAGGGCCCTCTTCTTCCTCTTCGGTGCCATTGTTCTCCTGTGCAGTGAAATCAGCACCGTCATATGCTTCAAGGTCCCCGGACTCGGGATCCTTAAATTGGACGGCGCTGCACTGTTCCTTTAGCTCAGCACCAGCAGGCATCAGTACCTGCTTTGAAGATTCGTACATCATCGTTTCATCATTGTTTCCAGAGTCTGACTCTTTCCTAACTATTACATCATAAAATGAAAAACAAGAACTGTCATTTGGGAATTTCTGCAGTTGCTCCATGTCGAAGACGACTTTATCTCCATCAACACGGAGTGTCACCCTTCCGGATTTAGCATCTATCAGTGCCCCGCCCGTGGCCAAGAATAGCCTGCTTAAGATGAGAGGCATGTCGGAGTCCTCCTCGATGTCCAGAATGATGAAATCCACTGGAAATGGAGTACTGCCAGCTTTGATTATCACATCTTTCAAGATTCCGATTGGCTTTGTAATTGACCTATCTGCAAGCTGGAGCCTCATTTTGACAGGTTCCACCACTCCGAGCTTAAGACGTTTAACCATGGTTAATGGCATAACGTTAATGCTGGAGCCGAGGTCACATAATCCTTTTCCGACGTTGTTCTGGCCAATCCGAATCGGCAATGTATAGCATCCGGGGTCCTCTTTCTTCTCTGGCAGCTTTTTCTGAATAATTGCACTGCAAGTGCTGTTGAGTACCAACAATTCGTCCTGCTCAACCTGTCTCTTTCCTGAAATCATTTCTTTCAAGAACTTAGCATAGACTGGCATTTCAGAGATCATTTCAATCAAAGGAATGGTAATCTCAACTTCCCACGGTCTTTTCAGAAATTTTTCAAACTTCAGATCTTGTTGCTTATTTTTTAGTCTAGCCGGGTAAGGAACCCTAGGCATGAACTTGTTTTTGTTATCATGTTTTGGTGGTAGATGGTTAGAGGTTGTACCTTCGCCATTACCGTTTTCTGTTTCTGCCGTTCCTTTTGCAGCGTCAGTTTGCTGTTCGGCTTCCTTCTGTTCATCCATTGCTTCCTCATCAGCATTGTTAACAGCATCATCTTCCCCATAGTTGTTTCCAGTATCCGCTCCCCTTGGTCCAGCCAGTACCTTCCTAGATTTCAAGGTTATTGCTTTGCATTGCGAGTTCTTTTCCGCAGTGCTCGGCAACGTCCCTTTATCCCTTTTCTGCATTTCATTAGCCATCTGTGTAACTTGGGTCTCCACATTTCTGATAGAGGCCTGCAGCTGAGTGTTAATCTCCTTCTGGCTAGTAATAAAATCAGTCATCAAATTCTCCAGCCTTGAAGGAGGCTTTTGATTTTGATTCTGATTTTGGTTTTGGTTCCATTGGCCTTGGTTTGGAATAAATTGAGGCTGGAAGTTTTGGGGCTGAAAGTTTTGAAAGTTCTGGCTAGGCTGTTGGAAATTTTGAGGGGGTCTCAGCTGGATCTGGGGTTGGAAGCTTGGGTTCTGAAAATTCTGGCCCCTGTTCTGAATGAATCCTTAATTCTGCTGAGGATTGAATTGCTGCTGTTGTGGTTTGTTCAAGAGGTGGGAGTTAAGGGGGAAAAAAAACCCAAATGGTCCCTTAAGTTTGCCTAATTTCTCATTCAGTCCCAAAATTATTGTATTAACTCAATTCGTCCATTAATTTTGCTAATTTTTGCCTAATCAGTCCCACACCCCGTTAATTGCGTTTTGAGCTGATGTGGAAGATAATTAATAAGGGCTAACCATTTTGACCGTATTTGAAGATGCCACATAGGCTATGGAGGGAAGAAATACCCTGAAATGGTAAATACCCCCACGGCCCACCCATTCTCAACCCTAATTCACTTTCTTCATCTCCCTCATCCATTTTCTCCTCCCCATTTCCAAAATTTGGGTGCGGGTCATACGAATTGAAGGATAGCTCTGGAACTTGAAGGCTACGAGCTGTGCAATGGACCATCTAAGGAGGGGAAAACAGCGAATGGACCCAAGATTTGCACCATCCCCTTATTGCAATTTTCGGGTCAAATTGTGAATAAGGGTTGTGGAGGTCCTTGACGGGATTCAACCTGTTCCAGTTTTTATCTTCAATTCAGGACTCAAAAGAGGGAGACGAAAACCAGCAACACAGTGGAGTAATTTTTTAATGCTAATTCACTATTAATCAGTAATCAATTTTTAAATTAAACAACACAGAATCAAGGAGCTGCAATGCATGAAATTCACAAATTAAAACAACTAAATTTTCAAGCTAAAAAATACTGAATCCATCCAAAAAGGCACAAAAACTATCCTTGAATTCATACATTCCAACAAAGCCTAACCGTGAGGAAGGTAGAGTAATTAGGGAAAAGGAGTGAAGTAAATGCTCATTAGGTATTGGGTGTTGGGAGAAATAAAAATTGAGGCGATTAATTAGTGTTATTACCACCTACCGTCGGCCTCAACGGTCCATCCAAGTGTTATTACCACCTACCGTCGGCCTCAACGGTCCATCCAGCCTCATTGCAGAGCGCCTTTAGCACTTCATTGTTGTCGCAGTGCTTCGATAGCTTGTAATGCTTATAGAGGCGGAGTCCGGCAAATATCTTAGCGGCGAACGCCCTCCGCGGCCTCTCACGGTGCTTGTTGTTCTCCCTCTCCTTCCACATCGGCGTTCGTGTGCCACTGATCATCATGGTGACTCCAGCGTTAGCTCCTTTAACACAATAACACAAAAGAAAAAAGATGCAAGAAATTCGTGCGGAGGGGGGGAGAGACTGAGGGATGCCGGAAATGGAGATATGGAAGCTAAGGGAAGGGGCGAGTGAAATTTGGGGAAGAACCGAGGGGAACATTTATTTCATTGGGTATGAATAATTACACACTTGGTACCCATTTTTCAATCGGTCCGGTCCAAAAACATCCAGGTAAGCTGCCACATTGGGGTCAGAATGTGGTCAAAATGGTCAGCCCTCGTTAATTATTTGCCACGTCACCAAAAAACGCAATTAATGGGGTGTTGGACGGATTAGGCGAAAATTAGTAAAATTAATGGACGGATTGAGTTAATACAATAATTTTGGGACTGAATGAGAAATTAGACAAACTTAAGGGACCATTTGGGTTTTTTTTCCGAGTTAAGGGCATTGTTGTTTGAGTATGACAGGTTTGGGTGTCTATTTGGGAAAGCTCCTGCAAAGTTAGAGCTTTCAGCTGCAATTTGTTCGCATGATTCAGTTGCGTGAGCACCTTGACACAGTCCACAAATCACATCTGTTTGCTGTCCTTGAGTAGAGCTCCCAGCTCCCTGATTAACAGACAATGCTGCCACCTGCTCTTGAAGCTTATCAATATCTGATTTTTCTACTGCACCTACAGCACACAAACCACGAGAGGGAGGGGGATTAACATCATCAGTAAGAACAGATCTGTTTACACTCATTGCTTCAATCTTGCCCCATGCTTGATCCATTGGTATGTATAGCAGATGTTGACCGCCGGCAGCATCAAGCATGTATTTCCACGATGGGGTCAAACCGCTGTAGAACTTTCTCAATTTCTCCCAATCATGGAAACCATGTTGGGGGCACTTCCTGAGTAAGTTGAAGAATCGTTCCTTTGCGTCATACAGGGACTCGTCTGGCTTCATTTTGAATTCCGCAATTTTAGAGCGGCATTCATCCACTTTGGACTCCGGGAAATATTTCGCTAAGAAATTTCTGATCACGTCCTCCCATGTGGACTTCTGATTTACGGGCAGTGATTTGTACCATGTTCGTGCTCCGCTAGTCAGAGAGAAAGGGAACAGTCTTAATCGAATGGTGTTAGCAGATACATTCTGGTTCTTGATAGTATCACACAATTCTAAGAAAGTCTGCAGGTGATCATGGGGATCTTCATGACTTGCCCCAGCGAACTGATTACTCTGAACATGATTGATGAGGGCCGGCTTCAATTCGAAATTCCTGGCCAAGAATGGAGCTTGTCCTGGCCAAGAATGGAGCTTGTCCAGGAATGTTCAAATATGGCTCTAAGATTGGCTGCATGTAATCAGCGCCTGCTGCTTGTTGATTGTTCTCGGCCCCTCCTTGATATTGCTGTGGGTCATAGTTCTGATGCATATAATAGTTTCTAGGATCATTGAAGTCATTAGGATTTGGGGGATTCTGGTGGGGATTCTGGTACTGCTGATTTTGCTGGTTTTGGAAGTTTTGGTTGTTTTGGTGATTTTGGTTATTTGGTGGGTTTTGAGGGTTCGGGTTGGGAGGAGGTGCCTCGAAGTGTTGTTGTTCAATGTTTGGTGGGTTCCCGCCTCCCTGTATGATCTGAGGAGGAGGATCATCCAAATCATCGTTATCAGCATCTTCGGGGTCTTCCTCAATGTTGTCAAGTGGCGGATTGGGTGGAATGATTGGAGGAATGTCAGGGTTTGCCATATCGGATATGTCGCTACTGGTGCTCGGTGAAAGTAGTGCCTGTCTTTCCCGTTCTCGTCTTCGTTTAGTCTCCGCCCTAAAACGTCGAGCTGTCTTTTCTATCTCTGCGTTGTACGGGATTTCGGCTGTCGTCTGCTTCCTCCTTTGCATAGAACAACGGCTTCAATAATGACGGTACCTGTACAATCCCCAAGTTAGAATTGGTTTTGGAGGTAAATATTTATATTTATATGTATAAGCTAACAAGGAGCAATGAGGAATGTAATTCTCTAATAAAACGGCGCTGCATCCTCCCCGGCAACGGCGCCATGAAACTTTTCCGACAGGTTCGCATAACACGAGTATTTTCAAAATAATGAAATGAATCCCGGTTTAGATTTTATTTAATGAAAATCGATTTATGAAGGTGGAGTTGGGATTAAGGATATATTTAGGTTGTCATGTTTTTATTACTCGTGTTACGAAACTGTGGCCCGAAAGCGCACGGTGTCAAAAAATTGCAGTAGTTTATAGTAAGACCGGATCGTTCACTGGAGGATGTGCGATAGAAGCAAGGCCCACGTCGTTTTACTAGATTTTCCACTCGTATTGCTCCAATTAGTTGAAAAGTGATTAATCATCTACAACTGAATTTAAACTAAATTACAAAAGCACCTAAATCTATTCTACAAAGCATATGAATTCTATTCTAGAAAGCGAGTGAATTTTTACTAGAAAGCAAATAAAGTTATTCTAAGAATGCAGTAAATATTATCTGTAGAAGCAATGAAAATTTACACTATGCTAGCTATGAAGCTGATTCACAGTGTGGACAGAAGGGACAGGAAGAGAAGAATAAAAATTGGACAAGATTTGGATAAGGCATAATTAAACTTCCATTTTAATACACAGATCTTTGGTTGGGATAATCCTGTCAGACAGCTGATTCTCATGCTCTCAGTGTTGAGTTCCCTTTGATAGTTGGGTACTTAGAACATGAGTTTACATGTTCTTAAGACCACAGATTCTAAGATACCACAGATTTGTAACTGCCCTGGCCTGAGTATGTTACTTCATCTGTGGTGGACAAGCAACACCTGACAAATCATTTATTGAAGTGCCAAGTACTACTATAATTCTCCCATGTCACACCCAAAGATTCTAATCAAGCCTGAACTATCCCTTAACTATCAATCCTAGTAGCAGTTACACAACTCTCAATACAACCGAGTGATCTCTAATGAAAGCGTTTAAAAGAAAGCGATAAAGAAAGCATTTAAAATCCTATCACTCGGAGGTTTTGAAGGTCTAACCCTGGTAGTAAAAGACAGCCCCCAGTCATGGTGACCGGGTGTGGATCAAGAATTCTCGGCTCTCGGTAAACCGCTCGCAGTGTTCACCTCCTTCCGAGTGGTTATGAGATACAAACTAATGAAACGAACTAATAAATTAGTTCGTTCCGGATGTACTCACTCAGGACTCAAAGGTAGGCTTTGGCAGAAGAGGATAGTGGTTGAAAGGAACTCAACCCTATCTTAGAAAATAACCAAGGCCTGGATGTTGTTCCTCTAAGTTGATCTACTACACTGTATTTGAATCCAAGTGGACCCCATCTCGGTGTAATAATTAATCTCGAATTCCCAACAAACAGCAGTTTTGGAAAATAATGAATTTGAAAACCATTCCCTGAACAGGTACTAGACTCTCAATTAAAACACAGATCCTTTCAGTTTAGATGAGACCTAATCGCTGACTCTGCTTCTGATTTCCCAAAATCAACCCTTGACAGAATATGAACTAGTCATAACTGAGGAATTTATCCCTTACTCAGATCCGGATTTTATAAAGGAGTTTTTTGGTGGAAATTTAATATGCAATATCTGTTTAAATCTAGACTTCTGTTGTCCAAGGGAAGGATCCCAAAATATTATAGACCGCATTAATTACTTAATAGTAGCATGCATACGGATATAATGAAGTGTAAAATGAATTGACCCAAAATATACTGGCGGGTCTAGATAGAAGATGAAACACAAACATGAAGTGGTCAGAGGACCAAAGTAAAGGCAGAATAATCGGGTGGACTGCAAACATCTACTGTCCAATTTCCCAATTACTCGGATGGAGCGAATTTAGATAGCTTAAACCCTATAATGGCAGTGTCAATGCCAGTTGGGCCTCCACTGTCTGCGAATTCAGATAAATACCTACATGCTTCTTTTCTGCAATGATCATTAGTCAGCATTGACAGATGTTCACTGATTCACACTACAGATTAGAATTTGGGTTTGGAAATTAAGATAAAGAAAAGAAAACTGTATCCGGATAGGATTCAGCTGAGCAGCTATTATAATCCCGGATGGACGAACCGCCAAGGCTTCCATTGACTGCTATCAAGACCATGCAAAATAACACTTAGTGACTAATACCCAGAATACGAGCTAGTTTATCCGTGAGGGAATACCCGCCAACATTAGTCTGATGTATTCTTCACTAATTTTTACACACAATACAGAAATAACAAGATGGAAATAAAATAAAAACAAGGCCTCGTATGAGAGACATTGGTTTCTCATTCAAGGTTATGGAACTAATCCACAGTTGATGACCTAAATAATCCCTCCTACCATAATTAATTACAGTCCGAATTATCTGTTTAAGGCATCATGGTTTTGTTTATAGAAGAATATTTTAATGACAATTGAACAAAGATCCTTTAATCATAACAATTAGTGACTTAATCATTGCTAATTACAATCATTAATCATTAATGACTAGAGGATTCAATTAATTAAGTGATGGAAATGGAGAATCAAAATTTCGGCAGCATAACGCCATATATTGCAATTCTAGGATATTACATCTTAATCCGTGGGATTAAAATGTGAGTGTTTGCAATATAATAGAGGATAAGAAATCAGAATTTTTGGGATTAAATAGAAGAGAGGACTCTGTTGAGGAACCATAAATTGTGTCATGGGCCTAGACCCGCGACATGGGTACCTCGACAGGTTTTCAGAAATTTGGCAGAGTTTCACCTTGTGTCGCTAAGCAAAAGTGTGTCGCGAGGCGTGGCCTCGCGACAGGAGTTTAGCGACACAGGGTTTTCTGAGAATTTTCAAAGTATTTGGCTCCCAGTCACTAGTCTGGAAATTGTGTCGCGAGACGTGGCCTCGCGATAGGGTGTCTGGTGACTGGGTTTTCAAAATATTGACAAGGCATAATTTTCTGTCTCGGAATAAAAGTGTGTCGCGAACCCACGGTTCGCGACAGAGGTGTTCCGCGACAGAGGCCATGCAAAAAAATTGCAAGAGTTTGGTCCTCAGTCGCTAAGCAGATGTTGTGTCGCGAACCGTGGGTTCGCGACAGGAGTGCCTCGCGACCGAGGGTTTCTAAATATCAAGACAGGTGTCCCTAGACACCCTTGTCGCGAAACAACCTTCCTGTCGCTAGACGTGGTTTCGCGACAGGAGGCGGTTGGCGACAGGGATGGTTCAGGACACAAGTCAGTAAAAGCATAAATGAACAGTGGCATGCAAACAGCGTGATCTCATCCTATTTCAGATTTAAAAGTTATTCTAAGCTAAAAACAACCAAACAACATTTAAAATAATCAAGAACATGCTTGAACATAAATAAACTAAACTGGAACAGTATTTAAAAATAAAGCAAAATCCTGATCTAGGGTTTGATCACACACATACATAACATCATTCATAAAGATAGCAACAGTAAGCATAATAATATGAAATGGGGGTCAAATGACCCCAAAATGAAAATGAAAGCAGTAAATCCATGGGGTGTGAGATCCATTTCATGATTTGAGACACATTTAGTAAATATTCTCCCATTTTATTAAGTGGGTATGTTAATACCCATGATTTGGGTAATACAAAACCCTAAAAACAAAGTTTAAAAGGAAAAACATAGTATAAACTGGCTACCTAACCACTGGAACAGTGGGAAACATAAAAACTAAATACTAACTATGCTAAACTATGGACATAATTAAATAATACAAAAATAAAGACTAACTACACTACCTAAGAACTGAGCTCCCAACTTGTCTTCAAGAAAGTGTTTTCTAACCAAAAGCTTTTTGTCTCAAGGGAATCACCTCATATTTATAGAAGTGAAACCCTAGGCCCATGGGCCTTGGTCCGAGGCCCATTGTGTCTCAAGACATCACACACATCACAGTGTGTCGCGGAACAACACTGCATGTGGCAAGGCTTCTCGACAGGGTCTTGGTCTTCAATTTGTGTAACTGTGTCGCTATCCATGCCTGTGTCGCTAGGCAACGGATCGCGACCGGGAACTGGGGACATGGCTTCTTCTTCATGCTGCATGTTGTGTCGCCAAACCTTCCTGTGTCGCGAGGCCATGGACCGCGACACAGGAGCTTCCGCGATCGGGTGTTCCGGGACACACTGAATTGGGCCAGATGGGCCGAAATTGTTCTTTTTGTGGGCTTTTCTTTCTTTTCCCCATCTTTTTCATTCCTTTTTCTTTTCTTTTTTTTTCTCATGTTTTTGGATTTTTCTAACATAAATGTGTAATAAAATTACATATTTATGCATTTTTCATACCAGCTCAATATTTTTACAATTATGCATAAATCCGTCCAATTTAACTGCTTTCTTATTTAATATAAGACCGGAATGCGATCAAATGCCCGTTTTAGACACGAAAATGGATTGAAAATAATGGTCATTTCTGGCCATTATCATTGGTCCAACTGAGGTTGAAAGTTTGGGAGGTAAAAGATATATTTTTATATGTATTGAAGATTTTTCCAGATACACTTGGGTAGACTTTCTCAGGGAAAAAGGCGACGCGTTCAAAGCTTTTGAGAAGTTGTGCAACCGACTCATGACGGAAAGGGACACTAAGGTAAAACGGAATCGAAGTGATCATGGACGTGAGTTCGAAAATCAGTCCTTTGAGGAATACTGCACAACCCATGGAATCAAGCATGAATACTCGGCACCAAAAACACCACAACAAAATAGAGTAGTTGAAAGAAGAAATCGAACCCTACAAGAAATGTCAAGGGTGATGCTCAATTCAAAGAAAGTGGCTGAATTCCTTTGGGCCGAAGCCATTAACACCGCGTGCTACACCATAAACCGAGTCTACTTAAGACCCAACTCTCTTATGACTCCATATGAGATTTGGAACGGTAAAAAGACATCAATTACTTATTTCCATATTTTTGGTAGCAAGTGTTTTGTCCTAAATGACAGGGAACATGTTGGAAAGTTTCAAGAAAAAAGCAATGAATGGATATTTGTGGGATACTCTACCACAAGCCGTGCATACAGAGTATATCTTCCCAAGACCAGGAAAGTGCTGGAGTCCACAAACGTGACCATAGAAGATGTGTAAAGCAAAGAGGATGTTCAAACTAATGAAGATGAAACTCCTAGCTGTCAAGATGTTGATCAAAACAGTGCTGCTCAAACCACCTCTGATGAAATGTCCCCCAAGGGAGTCCAAACGCCCAATATGGACACCATGTCACGAGAAGCAGAGCCTCAAAAGGAT
Source organism: Hygrophila difformis (assembly GCA_030278955.1). Lineage (NCBI taxonomy): Eukaryota > Viridiplantae > Streptophyta > Magnoliopsida > Lamiales > Acanthaceae > Hygrophila > Hygrophila difformis. The sequence goes on from JAOANR010000003.1 coordinate 48,551,009, forward strand.
CTAAATGGACGCATTCACAAACACCATGACCCTGAAGACATTATTGGTGATATAAATGAAAGGCGAACGGGGGAAAAAGATCGACTTCAAAGAACTAGCTGGCTTGCACTGCTATACGTCAAAGATCGAACCCTCCAAAGTGGAAGAAGCTCTTCAAGATGAACACTGGATAAATGCCATGCAGGATGAACTACTTCAGTTCAAAAGAAATGAAGTCTGGACCCTGGTTGAAAGACCTCGAGACAAGAACATAATTGGAACCAAGTGGATCTTCCGCAACAAAAGTGATGAAAAAGGGAACATTACAAGGAACAAGGCACGATTAGTAGCTCAAGGTTACACCCAGGTCGAAGGAGTGGACTTCAGTGAAACATTTGCTCTTGTAGCAAGACTTGAAGCAGTCCGGCTCCTACTGTCCATCGCATGCTCACTAGGATTCAAGTTCTACCAAATGGATGTCAAAAGTGCCTTCCTAAATGGCTGCTCAATGAGGATGTCTATATGGAACAACCCAAAGGATTTGAGGACCCCCATCATCCTCAACATGTCTACAAGCTCAACAAGGCACTCTATGGCATGAAACAAGCTCCTAGGGCTTGGTACGAAAGGCTCTCCAAGTACCTGCTGGAACACGGGTTTGAAAGAGGAAGCTTGGACAAGACCCTCTTCATCAGAAGAGAAAGCAAAGGAATCCTCATTGCTCAAGTCTACGTTGATGACATTGTCTTTGGATCAACTCATCATGTGCTCAAGGATCAATTCATCGAAATAATGGGTAAGGAGTTCGAAATGAGCATGGTAGGAGAACTAACATATTTCCTTGGCTTGCAGGTTGCTCAGAAGAAAGATGGGATATTTCTAAGTCAAACCAAGTATGCCCGAAACATTGTTAAGAAGTTTAGCATGGAGTCCAGTAAATCCGTCCGAACGCCTATAGGGACTAATGACAAACTAAGCAAAGATCCCAGTGGTCAAAGTGTGGATCAAAAACTCTATCGAAGCACTATTGGAAGCCTACTATACCTAGCTGCAAGTCGACCAGACATAAGCTATGCAGTAGGAGTGTGTGCTCGTTATGAAGCCGATCCCAAGGAATCACACCTAAAAGCTGCCAAACGAGTGATCAAATATGTTTCAGGGACAAGTGATCTTGGTATTTGGTACTCTAAAGAATCTAATCTCTCACTACTTGGTTATAGTGATGCAGATTGGGCAGGTGATGCGGACGACAGAAAAAGCACAACCGGAGGATTCTTCTACATTGGAACTAACTTAGTTAGTTGGTATAGCAAGAAACAAAGTTCCATTTCTCTCTCAACTGCCGAAGCCGAATACATTGCAGCTGGAAGTTGCTGTGCACAATTGTTATGGATGAAACAAATGATGCTAGATTATGGAATTGATCAAGAAGTTCTCACCATATTATGTGACAACATGGTGCAATCAACATCTCCAAAAACCCAGTTCAACATGGGAGAACGAAGCATATTGAGCTCAGACACCACTTCATAAGGGATCTTGTTGAAGAAGGAATAGTGTCCATACAACATGTCGGAACTACTGAGCAACATGCGGATATTTTCACAAAAGCATTAGATCGAGAAAGATTCGAAAAATTAAGAAGAGATCTTGGATTATGCACGATCTCCTAAAGTTCCACAAATTCCGGAATAAGTTTTATGTTTTGTGCAATTTCTTACTTTAATTAAGCATATATATATTGTATTACCTTAAATATATTATTTGATACTAATTATTTTAATTAGAATATATGTGCAGGATCTCCAAATTTACTCCCTCCACAATTTCAAAATACAAATCTTGATGTGACAGTCGGAACTGCCAAGAGAAGGGGCGGGAACGGTTATCCGCATGTCTTCATTGAAAACTGTGATGATTATGGTTATGGGAAGTTGTGATTCTCTTACCATATTTTAATTGAGGGAAGTTGCTAATTATTTCCACAAGATTTCATTGTGATCGGGTTTCCTTAAGTATTTCTTTTCTCTCGGCCTCATATACTCTCTCCAGTTTGTTTTTTTTTTTTCAAAACACACATTCACCCTCACTTGTTCTTGCCAAAAGCCTTTGTCCCTTTCAGCAACAATGGTGAAGACGCGAGGAAGCCAAGGCTCCAAATCACAAGACCCGACTCCCTCCTCAACCGCTGGAAGCAAGAAGGTGATTTCTCCCGAGGAGTCCAGCGCCACGGGATGTGCCAAGGCTGTCCAGAAGGCAATCATGGAGCAAACTATCTCGGAAACTCCATCCTTGGTTGCTGTTCCATTCCACTCTTCTTCTCCATCCACTGCCGGAGAAAGGGGAGGCACTGGTGCCGTTCAAGACCCGCTTGACATTCGAGCCGAAGTATCCAGAGCCAAAGCCTTGAAACAAAAAGATGCAGAGGCCCAGAAGACAAAGGGAAAAGTTGTTTCGACTTCAAAGACCCGAGAGAAGGCTGTCGCAAGGAAGAACGCCTCAATCAGCGAACGTGTTGAGGCAGACCTAGCCAAAGCACTTCAACCCATTGAGACAATCTTGGCTGACCTCCCTATGATGGGCTCTGACAATGTAGCTGAAACAGGTGTGTCCACTAAAGCTTCTGATCTTGCAACGAAAGTTGCACCAAAGGTGTCCACTGAAAAGTCCAAGAAGAAAACTCCTGCGAAGAGGGCTGTGCCAGAACCGAGTGTCGTGACCGACCCTGCACCAGTCACCACCATTGAAGTAACTCCTGAAGAACCCCTGCAGATTACTACCACAGTGACCCAAACTGGTTCACTGAAGGCGTCTGAACCTGTCACAGAACCTCTTGATGAAGATGAGCTCGACTCAGACTATGTGGAAGAGGCTGATGATGAAGGCTCAGAAGATGAATCCATGAGCGACATTAGCAATGATGAAAGGAATATTGCTATCAATTCAATCACTGAAGAGATTGCTTGGACCGCCAGTCAGAAAAGGAAACATGTCCTGAGAAAAGAATCTGAACCAGTTGCTCCTGCCCAAGATCCTGTTCACACTGAAATTGAGCAGGGAGAGGAAGAAGAAGACGAGAGTTCATCTGACTCTGAGGAAGACCAGAATAAGGAGTCCGGAGGAGACTCTGAACACCCTCAAAACGATGCCCCTGATCCAATTGAGGGGGAGAATCCCACTGACAATCAATCCGAAGAATTGGGATCTCAAGACACTCAAAGCGAAGAGGAAGAGTCCGAGGAAAAAGGCTCCGAAGAAGAAGAATCTGAAGAAAGAATCGAGGGAGATGTTGAACCAGTCACTATGCAAGAAGTGGAACCCCAAACAGAAACTCGAGAGCCTACTCCACCAACAAGGCGTTCACCCAAGGAGTCTGAACCCAAGAAGCGGACTCGATCTGAACCTGAAGGGTCTTCCAAGGCCACTGTATCCAAGAAGAGAAAAATAATCTTATCCTCATCTGAAGACCATGAACCTGAGATCATCGATGCTAGGAACGCCATATCCACTGCTTTCTACTATGAAGTGTCCGAGCAATACTTTACAACTGTTCTGGAAAAGATGAAGGTGCACCCCGAGATCCGATTTGCTGCTGCAAGATACGAGGAAATGGGATGGCACAAGTACTTGGAGGAAAGATTTCTACTATTCTGGGGAATGGAGATCAAGCAGTATAAGGGACAGCTAGTTAGGCATTTCTATGCAAACCTGAGCTCAGAAGTCCACAACTCCAAAAGCCCCTGGTTCGAACTAAGCTACACACATGGACAGTTGTTCGAACTCAAAGCCAGAGCCCTAAACCGATTTCTCCAGGTACCCCGAACTTCTCTGAAATCTGTTTACTCTCGAAGTGCCAAGTTCCCTATGAACACTGTTGCTGAAACACTCACTGGAGTAGAAGGGAGAAGGTTTCAAGGGAAGGGGTTAAGTGCAGAGTTCTAACTCAAAAATTTTCACTGCTTTACAAATTATGTGCACACAACATCATGCCCACTGCTAACCATTATGTTGTGTCAAAAAGTATGTGTAAATTATTGTTTGCCATAGACCAGAAGTATGAGATCAATTATGGAGCCCTTGTGCTCGAGCAAATGTTGGCATTCGCGGGCACCATCAAAAGAAAGTACATCACAACTCTTCCCTTCCCTGGCCTCATATCTGAGTATCTGAAGCATCTCCACATTCTTGGAAGCAAGCATGATCGTCCGGAGGACATTGCCGACTTCAAACTTTCCTCAAATCTTGCAAAGAAGAAGCCAGACTTGGTCGGACCAGGAGGAAAGATCCCTGCAAAAGATGCATTCTCCATGCTTCGTGATGAACTCACTGACCACATCAATCACCTCAAAGTCCTTGAAGCTCAAGTGCACAGTTGTGTGCAAGCTGCTCAAAAGTTCTTCAGACAGCTTCCTGATGTATGGTCTGATGAAGAACAGGACTTGGATACCAATCCAGAGGAGGAGTCCAGCGACTCGGCTGAGGATTCCTCTGATAAATCCGAGTGACATGCCCTTTTTGGGCAAAATGTGCGCCAGAGGGGGAGTTAAGTTGATGTAACCGTTGATCGGTTCCTCTGGCATGCACTACAATCCTGACGGGGCAACCTGGTGAAAGAAAGTCTCTGCTGATGAAGGGTAATTTTTTAATCCTGTTTGAACTATTTTTGTGAACTGGTTATGTCTGTTTTTGCTGGACAATTGCACAATGGCCTGTAATAATTAAATTGTGATCTTACATGCTCTATTTTATGATTATTGCCATGTGCCTGTTTTGATGTGAATGCTCCTAAAATATTTGATAGGCAATCTTGTACGGAGCATTAGTATAGTTTGTCTTGTGTTGGGAATCATTGTAATTGGTGGTTGGGTCTCAATGGGAAGTATTTCTACATCTCTGTTCTTGTGTCAATTGTTTAGACATCGGCTGAATCAACTCTTATACTGGCCCACATTCTGCCAAAAAGGGGGAGATTGTTGGGAACCAGTTTTGAGCAAATGTGTTCACAACCGATGTCTGAACTACTTTGTTAGACCAACCACAACAACAGCAGATAAACTATGTAAAGGAAGAAGGGCTGGCGAATATACTCAAGAATATTCTTCAACGGCTAGCTGATCTCCTGCCCGGATCTTGCACACGAAGTATGGAAACAAAGATCTATTAATCCGGGCAACTCCATTCTAAGGATCCGTGCAATTATGGTAAGAATATCTTACCTTAGAATGGAGGAGCGGTGGTTCTCTTCAAATAGGACGGCCAAGGGATGAAATGTCAACGACTCATTTTACACACCTACTCCCTTGTGCGATTGAAAGTATTGTGCTAAGAGAATCACATTCCTTCCGTGTTATTGATTTCATCATTTCGAAGGAAGATATACGATCAACATTTCCTCGAGTGGATTGATCGAAAGTGCTACTGTGAACTTGATTGAAGTCGACGGATTCAATCAAGGCTTTCGAGGAGTCGTCAAAGTCCAGAGCTTAATTGAAAGATTCGAGAAGGAGGGTCGCCAACAGGTTTCGACCAAGGGCAACTTGGAGGAGGAACCTTCAAGGAATTGAAGCAAGGTCGGGGAGATCTTCACCAAGGCAGGGGGAGTGCCTTGGTCTGACAATTCAGTCCACTTGGTGATTGGAGTTGGGCGGATCAAATCACTATTGTTTAGATCGAGGATCAAGTCAAAACAATTAGTGAATCTCCTGGATTGGTATCCCCCATATGTAGGCTTGTGCCGAACTGGGTCAACAAACCTTGAGTTCTTTATTCTTACAGTGTATTTACTTTCTGCTGCATAATATTTTAAACTGTTTAACGTGTCCACGAAAGGTGTTTGAACTAGTTTTCAGGACTACTTAATTGGTTATCCACGCAAACGGACCTAACAAATTATTTAACGATTAATAACTCAAAATGGGTATAAGTAAAACTATGTAAAATATATATTCTAAAACTATACGATTAGACGATTCTAACAAGATCACACTTGACTATTTTTCTCTTCTTACATCATTACGATAATATTGAGATAAAGTTAAACAATATATAGTGTCAAATTAAAAGTCAAATATAATAGTATATTATAAAATGGGATAAAGTAAATAACCAAGTTAATCACACCACTTTGTGTAATGCAGCGAGCGCTTGTATTATATGCATAGCCAACAACTTAAAACTATAGGGTCTTATGAACACCTCGGATGTGTGTACCATAACTCGTTTTGAGACAAGGAACCAGACGACGTCTAACCTCCTATTGCCGGAGCCCCCACAAAGGTAGACTACATCAAACAATTATTGCCCTACAAAGGTGTACCGCCTCAAACAACAATAGAGAAGTACAATAAAATGTCCATTTTTTTTTTTCTCTAAACCTTTAAAAAGAAGTGAAATTTACCAACAATAGTTGGCTTGATTGGATTGAGGGTCTATAGTCGCTTAAGCAAGGTCTCGGGTTCGAACCTTGTGTATGCAAAAAACTGTTTTGGGAGAGACGTTCTTTATTGCCCATGCAGATCCTCGAATGATTAGTTTTAGATCCAATGTGGCCTGGAGATACCCGGTTATTCACTAAAAAAAAGTGAAATATATAAACATAATATCAAACTGTAAAGAGAGAATATACTTCGTCTGTTCCTAATAAATACCATGCTATACTTGTCATTTTTTGATGTTTCAAAAAAATATGCTACATTACTATTTTGGTATTACTTCCTCCGTTTGCTTTTTTATAATTGAAAACAAAAGTAATCCAATATATATTTTTAACGCTTAATATATTAAATTGTATATAAACTTAAAATTTTAAATATTTAATATTCTAAGACTATGAGTTAAGATAAATATAATAAATCTAACTTTTATTATGTTTTATCTTATACTCCTATAACTGAATCAAATGTACCTAATGAATAGCCTGAATGAATAAACTGTATTAATAGCACAAAGACACTTTTCTGTGTTAGTTTTATGCAATAATCTCAACCCTCCCCCAAAAATCCACTATCTTACCAGTTACCAATGAACAAATAAAGGTACAATGTCAAATCTTTTATTCACACACAAATTTTCCTTCAATTTCTTGATTCCTTTATACATTTCCAAACAAAAATACACCCACACTTATGCATTTGCTGCAAGTTAGTAGGCGAATATACTAATTTGGAGAGAGACATTGCCATGGCCAGTAATCTAATAAGTAATGCGGGCAAGACTAATGGGTTGTTGTTGTTCGAAAAGGACACCCGCATAGAAAAAGGAGATAGAAAGAAGGCGACAGCACGTGACAAGGACAAATATGGCACCACTAAGCCATAACTGGAACCATGTGTTTTATAAAGCAACAAATACAACACCAAAAGGGACCACTTCTGCAACATTTCAACGTAGTGCCACCCCATTTTCTTCAATAATTCATCCCTTTTTCCACATACATCACCAAGCTATACTGTGGAACTCGAGTTTGACATAATGCATTTTCAGCTTGGCTTGACATGTTTTTCTGTCATTTTGAATTTTATTTTTCTCATTTTCTATTTTCTTCCTTATTTATTGCCGTGGATTGAACTGGAACACAATACTAATATTGATGGAAATGATGAACACAATGCAAAAATGGAGGATGAACATCGTGATGAACAATAAATAAGAGGGATAAATGGAGCTACCGTAGGTGAATATGGCTTTGGAAACAATTGTGTTTAGGAGACACAACCCCTTCCTTCCAACATAAAACACAATAGGATCATACAATCGAAGCTACTCTAGGAATCAATAGGGATTTAGATTTTAAGGGATTCCAAGCTGAAAGCTCAACAAAGCTCTTGGATGACTTTTGTAGACAAGAGATTAATTCTTTAGTTGATGCAAAAGTGTTTCAAATGGTGTTGGGAGAGCCTATAAATAGGTTCCCTTCATAACAAGGGATTAAACAAGATTTAAGGAAAATTTCAACAAAAACAAGAAATGAAAAATAATCAAAGAGGCATGATAATTGAATGCCGGCCTTGCGTGAAAACATAAAGACATGCTATCAGGGTTGTGGTGCGGAAGTCGTGCCGCGGATTGGCGATGGTGCGGGATAAATTTGCGGTGTGAGGTTGTGGCACAGTGATCTCATGGCGTGGAAAGTGTGGCGCAAACGGGTGCTGCGACTTTTTCGGTGTGAGTGGGGGCTCCTCCACTTCTATGATTAATTTCAAATGTTGGCTTCCTTCTTCATGCTCCAACTCTATCATCTAATCATCTTCCTTCAGTAACAGGCTGTGAATTTTTTAGCTTGGATCCGGGAACACGGTCCATCTGGTATAGATAATATCATCGTCTTGGTGACCACACCAATAGGCTTTTGTAAATAAATAAAGTGTAGCATTTGGAGTTTAGAATTAATGGTGACAAATAGATTTAAATTGTGATAATTTTGAGTAATGATGTTTGGTGATAGAATTTAAAACTAGAGTTTAGAAGTTGGAGATTAAAAAATTAAAAGTTTGGGAGATGTTCAGATTTTAGAGTTAGGATATTAAAAGGAAATTAGTGTGCAGTGTTAATCTTTTTAGTATATATTTTTTAAAAACTAAAATCTAAATGTTAGTGTTGTTCTTCTCCCAAACGCACCCATAGTGGTGTCAAACGTTTAATTTGGTGAAGTACACTATTTCATCATAGTATATGCTACAATCCAATAAATGTTATGATAGAAAGGAATAATGTGTCACTCGGGCTTTCAAATAATCAAATCCCATTATTTTTGACAACCCCAAGAAATGAATGAGCATCATTAAAAGTATACATTTAAAGAACCACTTAAGTATTTTTGCCACAATCGAACATGCAAATAGTGTATCAAATAGCAACTTCAAATAAACCATCCAAAGTTCTCCACGGCATATTTAAGGTCTAAAATTGTAAATATATCTCGCTCTCTCAAATTGCTACCCACAAAATAGAGTGATACTAATTCATCGATATCATCATCTCCGTTCCACAGCAATATTGTCTTTATCATTATTTCATGCATTGTTGTTATGTATATTGAAATACTGATATTATATACAGTTTATTGTATTGTTAGCGGTATTCTATAGCACTTACATATTGAAAACAACACACACACACACAAACACACAACGCAAACACACAATTTACTCAGAGAATTATACTATTGATGTTTCGGGGTTGTGGTTTGTATCCTAAACTCGCATGTTGTTAATGTGATAATTTGAACTAAATATGTGATCATTTACCGTTATTTAGATCATTTTAATCAATTATTACAGAATTATTACAGAATTTATTACTATTTGAAATTTATGTTAATTAACTCTTTTATAGTTGATTCATTAGAAACAATCAATTTCAAAAGTAGGGAAGCGTTTTAGGCTATGTTAGCAATGGAAAAATCAATGTTATGATAGTACAATATAATTCCTTGTGCGCACAAGGTGACGGATATATAGCTATCAGCGCCTGCAGTAGTTCATGGAATTATATTGTAGCAATTGGCGGCTCTTTGATGAATGAAGCATGTTAACGAACCATTTTAACACAACCTATTGATATGCCTTCAATGTCAAGTTTCAGATTACTTGTCAATTACTACTGAATTATATTACTCGGCAATCAGCGGGAGGATGCATTTGTTATATCTCATTATATTTTATTACAAAATATAACAAGTGGGAATGGTTGTCTCTCATTATATTTTATTCCAATAGTCATCTCTCAAAGGTTGCGTTTGTTACGATGTAATTCATCTATGTTATCTATATATACAATATATTAAAGCATTAATGAACAACCCATTCTACATTTAATGTGGTGTTTCCATTTCTAATTTCTAATTTTTATAAATTTTTGCATTTTTTAATTCATTAATTTTAGATTTTCGCATTTATTTATTTATTAGTCAATTTATGAAATATATGGAATTTTCAATTTATATCAAATTTCCACAATATTCACTTTTAAAAAATGAAGTATTTGGGAGATTTAAAATTTAAAATTTTGTATTTTTTATTTTATCTATATTATTTTAAATTGGAAATTAAATGTCTTTTAAAAACTAAAAATTATGATTGTCATATACACATTAATATATCTTTAAGATAAATAAATAAATATGATGTGCGATGTATATTTTGATTACATCATTTACTACATTACAAAAAATATAACCAAAATTGAATAAATGCGAAAATATAAAATTAGTAAATAAAAAATTATGTGGAGTTCCCACAATTTTCAGTTTTTAAAAGATTTAAAATTTCAAATTTATATGGAATTCGCAGTATATATGTGGAATTTATATTATTAAACAGATACATTAATGAATATATGGAAAAGATTTGTATATATTAATTAATGTATATATAGACCATGTTTTCACAAAAATATGTCGCTTTTCCGAAAAGTAATACTTCCTTGGTCTCATAATATTGTTTACATACCTATCTTTTACGCAGTTCAATTCACATTTTAAATCATCAATAGCTCAAGTTCGGTATAACTAGAAATTCTAAAAGTTTGATCTTTAAAAACTACATGACGAGACGAATCTAACAAAATTTCACATGCACGAAAAAAAAAGATTTTTAGTGAAGAAAACAATTGTCACTAAAAATTGTGTCACTAGATTTAGGGAAAAAATGATAAATAGGTCCTTTTTCTTTTCAAAAAATTCAAATCAGTCCCTTTTCTATTTTATTACCAAAACAGTCCTCTACAAATGCTAATTATGTCCAAATCAGTCCTTTTTTCACTAATTATATTCTAATTGCTGACGTGGCAAGAGTTTTAATTTAAACCTGACACGTGTGCATAATATTAGTCCTTTTTCTTTTATCTTTTGCCAATTCAGTCCTAAACTTTTATTTTGTTCTATTTAGTCCTCTACCCCAATCACTCATTTTTATATTAATTGGCCTCAAACCTTTCAAATTATTTCATTTTAGGCCCAGAACCTTAAATTTTTTATTATTACTAATACATTTATCAAATAAATGCCCAACATAGTTCCGTAAATAAAATTAAATACCAAACCTCATACATTGGGTTTGACCGCCTTGTTACCGGGTCTTCGAAGTTCCGAATTTTACGGACTCTCTTTAACCACCCGACCGTAACGATGGTTCATTGGTTCTGGTTTCCTTCAGCAACAATCAGCACAATTATACTTTGTGGACAATAAAATTCAGGCTATTTTTTTAATATTTTTAATAATATTAATATTTTTCAATAAAACCAAGGCTTCCTATATCCATAACCTTCCAAAAATTCAAGTTAAATCATTTACTCAAATATTGCTACATCCTAAGGTAGGACGCAAAGTAAGATTCTGTTGATTGTTACTGAAGGAAACCAAAACTAATGAACAATCGGTTGCGGTCGAGTGGTTATTAGAGAGAGTCCGTAAAATTCCGGTACTTGAAAGACCCGATAACAAAGCAGTCGAACCCAATATATGAGGTTTGGTGTTTAATTTTATTTATGGAAGTATGTTGTGCATTTATTTGATAAATGGATTAGTAATAATAAAAAATTTAAGGTTCTGTGCCTAAAATGAAATAATTTGAAAGGTTTGAGGCCAATTAATATAAAAATGAGTGATTGGGGTAGAGGACTAAATAGAACAAAATAAAAGTTTAGGACTGAATTGACAAAAGATAAAAGAAAAAGGACTAATATTATTCACACGTGTCAGGTTTAAATTAAAATCCTTGCCACGTCAGCAATTAAAATATAATTAGTGAAAAAAGGACTGATTTGAATATAATTAGCATTTGTAGAGGACTGTTTTGGTAATAAAATAGAAAAATGACTGATTTGAATTTTTTGAAAAGAAAAAGGACCTATTTATCATTTTTTCCCTAGATTTAGTGACAAAACGACTAGATTTAGTGACAGAATTTTGTCACTAAAGCTAGTGACAGAATTTTTAGTGACAAGTTAGTGACAACTGTTTTCCTCACTAAAACTCTTTTTTTCGTAGTATTTTAACTTGTATAATTATGATAAAACTTTAAGTGAAAGTCTATTTGTGAATAGTAATACATTACCAAACGTAAAAAAATTACGAGACGGAGGTAGAATACATTTATATATTTACTAAAAGTAATATACAATTATATAGTTGCTAATCGTTAAGAAATATATTTTATAATTATATCATTTTAATTGTAAATAAATATATACTAAATAATATGAATCTTATACTCCCTCCAATATTTTTATTATTGCTACAGACCCACCCAACACATAGTTCAATGCACATTTTAAATCATTAATAACTTAAGTTCGGTACGAGTAAAAATTCTAAAAGTTGTATATTTAAAAACAAAGAGACAGGACGAATCTAACAAGATTCCACCTGACTATATTGTAATTTTTATAACTATGGTAAAACTTTAAATCAACGTGTGAGTGTGAATACTAATAAATCAACCAATGATGCAAGAAAAGAAAAACAGAGGAAGTATATGTTTTATTATATTAAAAATAAAAAAAAACAATTATATTTATTAAGGAATTATAAAAATTAATATTCTATGGATAATTGGTTTAGAGTAAATTAATTATTTTCGTAAAACATGTTGTAAATAAAAGAATCGGATGTATAAAGATTTATTGGGGGTGCGAATATATCCATCAATAAATAAAGAAGAAAAAATTAATTTTTTTAAATATATTTATAAAAAATACTCCATTCGTTTTATAATAAGTACTCCCTCCGTATAAAGCACATTTCAACGCTTAATATCTCGAATTGTGTAAAAGTAAAAAATTATAAAAATTTGATATTCTAAAAGTACACGATTAGACGAATTTAATAAGATCCTACTTGACTATGTTTTATCTTGTATAACTGTATTAAAAAATTGAATCAAAGTTATTCAGTGAATAGTAACAACTATGCACATGTTGCAACTATTTCCTAACGGAGGGAGTATAACATTAGGAAATGACACTGGATTTAAGGTAAGTTAATAAAGTTGATTTAGTTGAAGAATTACAGAATTAAGTAAATAAAATAAGATAAGTCACATTTAAATTTATTCATCTTGAGTTTTATTTTAGTGAATATAAAAAATTAATAATTTAAATATAATTAGTAAAAATTATTAACCTTCAAAATATTCCAAATATGGTAACGTAACATTTATTTCTCCACACCCAAAAAGGAAAGTGTAACACTTAAAAAACAAGGAGGAAGTAATTCATTAATCTATATTTTAACAGATGTTCAATTAATGAAAAAACAAATATAAATCTAGGTTTGTTGGAAATTGAAAGGCTAATTGATGCAAATTTTATAAGTTTAAAATTCTTATCTGGAAATCGGTATTGAATGAAGTTTTAACATCTTAAACAAATAATCTATTGATACTAGAAGAGATATATTAATATAAGAAGGAAGAAATGAAGGCCGGATCATGCTAATTAATTACCGCTGCTGTTGATTGATTAGCAGAAGAATGTTTATAATAAAATAATGTATGTAGTTGATAGTGATGAGGGTTGATTCTTTTTTTTTTACGTGGTGCACTGACAATATTTATTGATAATTTATTTAGAAAATATTATGTATACTCCTTCATGAGAGAGGTAATATTGTGTTGTATATAGTATCCAGTGGAATAACACCCCTGTTCCTTCCAAGAGGTAGGACTGCACAGTCTAAATTTGGTATTCCACTAGATTGTGTCGAGAATTCTACTTGCAAATAACTTACCCCGTAAAATTATTTAACATCTCTTCTCATTAAAACAAAGCTAATTATTTGGAATGAAAATTCTTTGATTGGTAGATGATTATGAGCCCGTCTAAACTAACAAATCACCCATTCGATTTCTGAGGAAAAAATTATCACTCGCAATTTATTTTACTATGACTATAAAAAAGTAAATGTCAATATTTAAATAAGGTTGGACTCTATCTTCAAAAATCAGTTTTTACCCATGTCAGTGATATGTTACAATATATCGTGTCACTGGAAAGAGCGGACTCGAAGTATTAATATGTAATTCAGAAGGATTAACTCAAGATTCTACAAGAAATGCTGTTTACAATGAAAATTAGATATGGCAGAAATTGCACAATGAATACTTCATGTAGGTGATGGTAATTGGTAAAGTTGGTATTGATGTTGGATATGTACAATTAGATGTGATATTTCCCAGATGATAATTTTATAAACTCTACGGGAGATCCTATAGCAACAATTGTTGAGAGTACTTATACAAATATAAATTGCACCGTTTCAAATCCAGATATTTTTAAAGATAGTGCTATACTAACCCCTACCAATAATATTATTGATACAATCAAATATTATATCATGGAACACATGTCTGCAAATGAAAATGTATATATCAGTTCTAAAGATAAATGTCAAGATGATTAAAACATGGATAATGCCAATGAATTATTTTAACTGGAATATTTACACGCGATTGATTGTTCTGGATGACCAAATCATGAAATATAGTTGAATCAGGGTTGCATATTCATGCTTTTTATGAATATAGCAACTAAATTATGCAATGAAAGTAGGTTGATAGTAACCAAGATGTAGGAACCATATAATTGAGCTTAAACTAATTTTCGGGATACCATGAAAGTAGAAAATTCTTGATTGTTAAAATGATTATGAGCCTATCCAAACCAAATTCCACCTTCGATTTCAGATGAGAAAATTCTCATTCGCAGTTTGTTTTGCTATTATTATAAACAAAACTCAATGTCAATCTTTAAAGAATATTTGACTTTATCGTCCAAAACCAATTTTTAGCCATGAATATTTACGTTGCAATATTCATGTCACTACAAGATGTGACTCAATGTATTAATATGCAATTAAGAATGATTAACTCAATATACCACAATAAATGTTGTTTACAAAGAAATTTATATATGACAGAAATTTACAAAATGGATACTTGACGTATGTGATGGTAACACCCGAATTGATTTTAGAGATGTACAATCAGATGTGACATTTTCGGATGTAAAAACAATTAAATTATATTATCATATATATTCTCTTCCGAATATATATAAAATGATTACACGTTTTTCATTACTTAAATTACAATTATTTACTCCCTCCGTCCCACTCCAAGTGTCTTGTTACTGTTGGGCACGGGAATTAAGGTAGAGTTGGTTGGTGAGTATATGGTGGGGTCCACATAGTTGTTGGAGGGGAAATTATTTATATTTATAGAAAGAAGACATTTGTAATGGGACATCCAAAAATAGTAAGTAGGACATTTGGAATAGGACGGATGAAGTATTACTTTATATAATATAAGTATATATATTATATAAAATACATAATTATGCCCGTGGAGTCTCGACGGGTTAATTGCTAGTTTATAATATAGAGTTTAAATTCTCTAGTTCATAAAAAATTGTGTATACTTTTGGTAAATTTATGTGGCTGGTAATGTTGATTTGTGTGAGAATCGTTACATTTCCATCAACGTGGGGGATAAACATTACCACCTCTTTGGTTCAACAACTACATTATTATCATCTTCATTCTTCAAGTAATTATTAAGGGCATTTAGCTCCCAAATAAGATAAGGTTACTTTTGGAGCAGGACACAGTAAGAAAAAGTTGCGATTCCCCTATCCTTTCTAATTAAAAATAAAAAATAAAAAATACTATTATGACAATATTTGGTATATAAACAAGTTCATGTCCAGTGTGTAATATACTGTAGCCAACGCAATGACTAGTCCCCTTCACTGGCTTGCAGGCATTTTGAGAGGTGGGACAATTGGACCAGCTTTGAGAGTTTTAAGGTTGCTTCATACCCAAATGAAGGAATCCATTCTTAAAATAAAGGCCTACAAATAACGCATATATATCATATATATAATTGAATTGATAATGAGTATGTTTGGGAGCAAGCATATTTAGTAGCATATAGCATATTGGAAGAGCATATTATCTCACAATTCTCTATCCGAATCTGCTATCTGCTAGTGAATCTGTTGACTCCCAAACAGCCCCAATATGTACTTCCTCCGTTTTCAATTAATAACCCCATTTGAGTTTTGAAAATTATTCATACAAACACTTTAATTTAAAATTTTATTACAATTATACAAGTTAAAATATAGCTAAAAAAGATATTGTTAGATTCGTCTCGTCGTGTAGTTTTTAAATATCGAATTTTTAAAATCTTTACTTGTTCCAAACTTGAGATATTAGTGATTTAAAATATGCATTGGACTGCTTACATTGTGGGTCCATAGCAAATAAGCAAAAACGGAGGAAGTATAATATAATTTATTGTTCATAAGGTTTTTTTTTAGGTGAATACCAGGGTATCCACAGGCGTCATTGGATCCAAGACTAATCCCTCGAGGATCGGGTAGGCATTGAAGGGTTGTCTCTCCCAAGGCAAAATTCTGCATACACAAAAGCTCGAATCCGAGACCTTTGCATAAGCTGCGATGCGAGAGCTTCATACCACTCAGGTCAACTGCGTTTGGTAATATATTGTTCATAAAGTTATGTATATAGTGAATAAATAATACTCCCTCCGTCCCAGTATACTTGTCCTGTTTGACTTTTTGGCACTGTTCTTGTTTAAATTTGACTCAACGTTATTTCAAATATATATTTTTTTAAAAAAAAGTCGAGTTGGGTCTAGTTAGAATCGTAAAGTCATGTAGTTTTAGAATATATATATTTTATATAATTTTTTGTTGTACATATTTTGAGATATTAACAATTGAAAATGTGCATTGAAGTGTGTGCATAAATTAAACAAGACAAGTTAAGTGGGACGGAGAGAGTACCATATAATATTTCATTAAATTTGGGTGTGTGTATTATATTATAGGAATATATATACTCGATATATGAATTTAATATATCTATATATATATATATATATTAAATTATACTATCATAAATGTGATACACAGAAGATTGGGTACTTCATTTAAAACGTTAGAAAACAAAAAACAGAAATATATAGAACCCATATCGTTCCATATTTTTAAAAAATTTCTAAAATAGTCCCACAAATATTGAATTAGACGAATCCGTCTCATAGTTACTCTAATCATAGCCAAACCCGTCCATTAACCAGGTTTTTAGGCTAATCATTGCCGAACCCGTCCCATAACTACCTAATCATCGCCGAACCCGTCCCATAACTACCCTTATCATCGCCGAACCCATCCCTCCATAGGGAAGTTATGGGACGGGTTCGACGATGATTAGCGAAAAATCGGTTCATGGACGGTTTCGGCGATGATTAGGATAGTTATGAGATGGATTCGTCTAATTCGGTATTTGTGGGATGGTTTTGCAAATTAAAAAAAAAACTTATGGGATTAAATGAGTTTTTTTTCCTAATTCAAACCATTCAAAGCTTCAATAGTGTTATCTCCAACCGACGCATATATGTATAATCAATTTTATAATGGGAAATGCATTATGAATGGGATAGAAAAAGAGGTTTGGAAACTATTGTGGCCAAGAAAACTAGTGGGCTAAGTTTGGGCCAGACGATTGGCCAGGAAGGAAAAAGAGTAGTGGATCGAGAGAAAAAGAGGGAAAATATCAGATAAGGCCCAAGTCCGGAGGTGAAGAGATCGACCGAAGCTAGCAGAAGCAAAATCAGTTATGGAACGGTTATTCAGCTCAATTGCTCCAGCTATAAATAGGGGATGCCGAGTACATAATCAAGGGAGACCAATCCAATCCAGAATTCCTTTATGTCAATTTACTTCCTTATATCTTTTACTGCTTTCCTTTACCAGCTTTCCTAGATTTTAGCCTAGTTGTAGCGGTTACTTTTTCCAAATCAGCCGTTGTTCCTTAACAACCGGTAGTTTTGGTAGCTAGTTGAGGATAATCCACCATTGTTTCTTAGCAACTAGTAGATTTTCATTTGTTTTCCATTGTTGCCATTGAAATTCAAGTGATAATCAGTCAAGTTTGGGCGCATTATCGAATTTCGGACCCTTAATCGGTTTGATTCTTTTCCGATAGCCTCCCTTGAGGAGAAAAAGGTCCTTGGCTCAAACCAATAGCCAAACAGTGGCACGCCCAGTGGGACACATACTTACAATGACAGCCAATCCACATGCAACTCCGGCGATTAATATGGCGGCGAGAATTGTTTTGCCGCCAATCATGAAGAACGCACGACCAATCCAGGAGATTTTCCCCCGGGATTCACAGGTCCTGCGAATTTTAATGCTCAGGAGTTTCCACATGATGATCTGACCCCGCGGTTTCCCGATCACGTTCAATTTATGGTTGAAGCGGCGGTTACTAATTCAGTTCGGGGCCAGCTATGCCAGCTATGTTCAGGGCCAAACTAGCTCGTAATATGTATCCGTTTGGAGCTCAGAATCCACAGGTGCAGAATTCCCCCGCCAATGATTCCAAATCCACCGCCTGTGGCTCAAAATCCTCATGTCCAACCTAACTACCATCAGCAGGCCTATCGGCCCCCAAGAGGGCAGCGACCACGACCTTGTGTCCCGCCGCATGTCAGATATGAGCAACTACTGTATCAGCCACAACCTCCGCCAGTTGTGCAACCACCTGCTTCAGTAGTACACCAACAATATCCACCACTTGAACAGAATCAGATGCAATTGGTAGATAGGGAGCTGATAGCGGAAATCATCCGAACGTAGTTTGGAAATCTAATTGGTCAGGAGAATCCACCGATGTATAGGAAGCGTTATCGTGATTACATAGAAGAGCAATATCCGTTGCCTAGAGGAGTCGAAGTTCCTGATTTCAACACATTTTCAGGCGAAGTCGGCAGATCAACGATAGAGCATATCTGCCGATTCACAGCTTAGTGCACTAGAATAGCTCAGAATAATTTTCATATGTTGATTTCGTTCAGCTTATCGTTTACTGGTCCAACTTTCGAGTGGTATATTAATTTACCACTAGGATCAATCAACACCTGGGCAGAGATGGAGAGGTTGTTTCATGACCGATTCTATAATACCATCCCTGAGGTGTTAGTAGTAGATTTGACCTCCACTAAACAGAAGGCAGGAGAAACTGTCAATGAACTTTTGGAGAGATTTTACGCGGTTATAGCTCAGATGAAGACGATGTTGCCAGAACATGAGTATATCCAGATTTTGAAGCAGAATATGAAGTTTGCAATTAAGGATAGGGTGATGGTGACAAGGCCAAAGAAGGTGGCCGAATTGACGGCCGAAGCAATAAGAATGGAAACGTATTTGGGAGAACAGGCGGCTTTCAAGTCAAACCGAAGTCAGAGCAGGAGGTCTCAACCCATCCAATTAGTTGCATCCTTTGCAGAATCTTTGGATAGGTATGAGATTGGGGAAGAGTTCAATATGGATGATGTACCCGCCCAAGCGGAGATGGCAAGGGCTGAGTTAGTAATTAAAAAACCTATGACTTGTCATGCCCTTAGGCTAGTAAGAGGGAAGGAGAAGGAGGGCGAAGCCAAGGACGATTCTCAAAGATTCTATATGTTTGATCTATCTCAGATGGACGAAATCTTTGATTATTTGTTTAAAGAATGGAATCTTTGAGTTTAAGGGGAATCATCCACAGCCGACTAAGGAACAAATGGATGCTGGGTGGTGTAGGTTTCACGCCTCTGCAACCCATACCACAGCGGTCTGCGGACATTTCAGAAAGTTGGTCCAGATGCATATTGATGATGGGAAACTAAAATTCCGAGAGAGGTTAATGGCCATCGATAAGAACCCATTCCCAGTTGCTAATATGTGATGGTACATCCTGACAAGAAGAAGTCTGCTCACGATCGGCTGGGAGATCAGCCATCAACTAGCAAGAGATCTGTACACGATCGGCTAGGAGAACAGCTATCGGGTCAAATGAAGTGTAACACCCCGGTTTTTGGTCACCTAGGTCGGGATGTCACCGCCACACCTCCCTAGTGAGACACAGTTTCTCCGAGCTTACTAAAGAGATGCAAGGCTAGGTATTGTATTATTTAAAATATTTAAAACCATTCAAGTAGCCCATTCAATATAAATTCAAAATAAATATTATAATGCAGCGGAATAATAGTATCTAAGTATAAGTATTGCAGCGGAAAATGTAAATAGGGCCAACATGGCCAAAGCACGGGTTAAACAGGCCCGTTTATACTATAGTCTAATGCAAGAATTTAAAATAGAAAGTTTTCCAAAATATTTCCCCCATGCATATACGTGCTCATGCTCATTCCACATACCCTGTAAAGAAAAAAGAAATAAATATTTTGGTCAGCACAACTTGCTGAGTAAGTTAATACGTACATGATCGTGGGGTTTCAAAGCCATTCATTTACATTTAAATAAAAGCGTGATAATAATAAATCAAAGATTTCAATTTAATTGTCTAACCAATTTGCATAATCAATTCATGGCTCTAATTAACAACATTTTTAGCATAATTTAAATAAAAGCCATAATTAATTTAAATAAAATATTTAATAACTTAAATGACAACCAATAATATTTTTAACTATCCCCATTACACCCAAGATTTAGTATTTCAAGTATTTCACGATTGCATCGCAATCTCGTCAAGTTTAGCCGGTAGCCCGGCGGCCGCAGCCGTATCTGCCATACCCAGTACCACTCCGGAGCCTCGAGAAACCCATATGGATTTTCACGAGAGTGTAGGCCATATATCTCATGCCGTTTTGGCAACATATCTCAAAATTTTGCGCGGGTCACCATCATCCATAAAGGCACGAAGTGAATCGTTAGGAGGGCACCCTGCAGAGCACTCACCCCCTAATTTTAATTGATAAAGTTTGTAAGGGGATTTCCTAAATTCTGATTTCATACATTTATTTCAAAAGATTTTTCTACTCGTTTAAACCTTAAAGGCTAATTTCACCGTTTCAACAAGATTTCAAGATTTGACTTGGTCAAAACCATATTTTACTTCAAAATTTACTAAAAATTGATTTTAAGTCCAAAAATTCTGAAATTTAACCAGTAACTCGAAAACACAGAGATGAACAAGTTTCATGTTTTAAGTTTTTCAATCCGAGGTACGGAATTAAGTGAAAACGTTAATTTTTAACAGGATGATATTCTGTCCGAAAATTTCAACACCAGTTTCAAGATTTCAAGATCTACCATAGCAAACTAACTCCAAATTTGATGAAGTTTTACAGGGAGATACTTAAGGCATATATCTACAACTTTCATGTTCGATTAAAGTTTTGAATATAATCGGTCTAGATCTATTGTCAAAAACGTCTACAAGTTCGGACCTAAGTTCTGTCAAGATTTCAAGATCTAAATTTAGAACAGCTCGGTTTGAGATCAATTTCAGATGTCAAAACTTAATGAAAAATTATGAAATTTTTACAGTAGCTAGATATACATATTAGGAACGTTTTTCTTGTTTTGAGTTTTCTCGTTTGAATAGGTTTATGGGTTCGGAAAAATCGTCCAAGACTGTTGCGCCGTGGGTTTTCTTCGGGTTGACAGATTTAAGGTTTCTTGATTAGATCGTTACGTTAGGTGTATTTTAAATCGCCCAAAACCATAGTAAGATTAACTTACAGATCTTTGGTCGTCCGGGTTCGTTGATTCGGAGGCGTGGCTTCCAGTCCACCGTTTATCTCCTCGGTTCGTCGGGTTCTTCGTTCTAGATCCGATTCGGGGTGTAGAAAATAAAGAGACTAAGTTAGGATTCGTTTTCGAATCAATAATCGGTAAAGAACTAGTGGATCAGAACTTACCACGACGTTGGAAGACTCCGAATTCATCCAAAGCCGTCCTCTCTTGGTCTCGTGCCTCCGACGACTCCGGGATTAGGGTTTTCGAACGTATAGAGAGTATGAATGTTTTTAAAAGTGTTTGGGATCGATTCCAAGGTTTATTTATAGAGGTAAGGGATCTATGGATGTCCAGGGTTGGCCTTGGTGAGTCTTGATCCGAAAGAAAAGCAACCGAAGTCGAAAAATCCGGATTCGGGCGAGTAAATCTCGCAACGGACGTATCTGTCATCCGTCGGGCATTTCCTCCTCTCTTTCGGACTTCTATCCCTCTATGTTCTCGGATTCGGATTTCCGCGATATTTTCGGGCTTCTATTCCCTATCTAAATTCTTACTCGGGTCTAGATTTAATATTGGCCTCGAACTCTCGAGTCCATTAGTGTCGGGTTCCCTTGTACAATTTATTTGATTAATTTATCTTTGGCTTTACGGGTATTGGAAATTTAATTTCTTCTTAAATTAAATTTCATTTCTCATTTCATTGTCTATGAATTATGTTTATTCATTTATTATATTTACTTATTGTTACTGTTATGTTTATTGTTTATTTATTTATTTATTTATTTTTATTTATTTATTTATTTTATGTTGCAAAATTCTCGGGTATTACAGTCTACCCTTCTTAAGAATCAACTTCGTCCTCGAAGTTGTGTTTCAGCTTTTCTCGTGTTAGGAACGAATCCTTTTGATTGTTTTATTATTTTGTGACTGAACTGTAACACCCCGGTTTTTTGTCACCCAGGTCGGGATGTCACCGCCAGTCCGCCACACCTCCCTAGTAAGACGAGGTTTCTCCGGCTTACTAAAGAGATGCAAGGCTAGGTATTTCAGTATTTAAAAATATTTAAAACATTTGCAAACAGCCCATACGATATCGTCTCGAAAATAATAATATCATAATGCAGCGGAAAATAGTATCTAAGTATAATATTTCAGCGGAAATGTAAATACGACCGACATGGTCAAAACACGGGTTAAACATGCCCGTTTATTCTTATAGACTAATGCAAGAATTTAATAATAAAGTTTGCAAAAATATAGTTTCCCCCAGGCATGAACGTGCTCATGTTTGTTCCACATACTCTGTAAGGAAAAAGGAAAATAAATGGTTTGGTCAGCACAACTTGCTGAGTAAGTTAACACATGCATGATCGTAGGGTTTAAAAGCCATTAATTTAATAATTACACAAAAGCATGATAATAATCATAAATAATTTAATTTAATAATATAACCAATTCGCATAATTAAACCATGGCACTAACCAATAGTACATTTAGCATAATTTAAATAAAAGCCATAATTAATTTAAATAAAGCATTTAATAATTTAAAAGGACAATAATTAAACATTTAATTATCCCCATTACTCCCAAGATTTAGTATTTCAAGTATTTCACGATTGCATCGCGATATCAACAAGTTTAGCCGGAAACCAGCGGCCGCAGCCGTATCTGCCATACCCAGTACCACTCCGGAGCCTCGGGAAACCCATATGGATATTCACGAGAGTGTAGTATATCTCATGCCGTTTTGGCAACATATCTCAAAAATTTTCGCGCGGGGTCATCATCGTCCATAAAGGCACGAAGTGAATCGTTAGGAGGGCACCCTGCAGAGCACTCACCCCCTGATTTTAAAGATCAAGTTTGTAAAGGGGATTTCCTAAATTTCAGATTTCATGTTGTAATACCCGGGATTTTTATCGGCGTCCAAGGGAATAAAATTTATTTCTTAATCAAATCAAGGTTGAAATATCTCCGAGAAGAAGAAAATAATTTATCACAATAATTTATTGCTCGGAAATGAAACGCCGATAGATTCAAAAATTCAAAATGGAATAAAGGAGGGAAAGGAATCCCGAAGACATTCCATGAAATCGAGTCAAAAGAATTGAAACTAAATTCAAGAAAGAAAAGAATTCTAATTCCAGGAACCCGTGAAGTTGGAAATAAATTAATTAGATAAATTGTTGCACGGGAGTCAAAAGACGACGAATTAGAAGCCGACGAATCCAAATGCAACGGACTCAAGATTTCAAGTACGGGATTAACTCGAGACGAGATTGATTTAAGATAAGAATTTATAATCCGAGAATGACCCGAAAAATCGAGCCCGAAAACGTAGGAGCACAGAAGTCCGAAAGAGAAGAGAAAAGGCCCGATCGGATCGCACGGACCCGCCCGGACCGAGGTCCCGGCGGAGGCCGCGCGCTGGCCGCGCGGTCTTTAGCCTAGGTGCGCGCCAAGGGCGCATGACACCCCCAGAATTCGGCAACAACGAGTCCCGACGATTTTCTTGCCATATTTTCGACCCCCGACTTTGGAAACTCAATCCCGGGCTAGGGAATGATATTGGGACGATATTAGGCTGCTCCCTAACCCTAATTTTCGAATTTTTACAGCCTCCAAACCACCTCTAAACTCTCAAACTTCTCTCAAACCGAAAACCCCATATTCTCTTGTGTTCTTGCCTTCCGATCACTTTCCGACGAACAAACCGGAGAAAGGAGGACGTGGATAGGAAGTATTCAGACCCTAGATAGTGGTAAGATGAAGTCTTGAACTTCATTTCATAGTTTTTGTCGGATTTAGATTCTAACTTATGGTTTTTTATTCTCAAAAACACAAATCGGAGCCAAAGGAAGAAGAATCAACTTGAGGAGATTCGTTCGTGACATCCCGTGGATTCCACACGACCCCGTGACCTCCTAGATATCATCCCCACTGTAAGTTAATACTTACTTGGTTTTGGGTGACTTAAAATGCAACCAAACATAGAGATTTAGAAACTCCAAAATCTGTCAACGCGAAAAAACCCCGGCGCAGCGTATTGGTGCGAATTTTTCGAACACCTAAAACTGCTCAAACGGAAAAACTCAAAACATGAAAAATGTTCCAAAGACATAGATCTAGTTTGTGTAAAATTTTCATAATTTTTCATTGTGTTTTGTTATCCGAAAATGGCCTCCAACAGACCTGCCCTAAAAGTCGAACATGAAACTGTAACAGATTTGTAATCGGATCAAAACCCCTACTTCAAGAGTTCAAATCGAAAAACTCAAAACTAGACTTTTGATCCTAACACATTCAACTATGTTGTGTAAAAATTTCATCGATTTTCATCAACGTTTGCTACCCCAAACCGATCCGAACATAAACTGCTTTGTAAAATGTTTTCGAAAATCTGACAGTGTAGATGTCCGAACTTGATGAGCATGTTCCTATATTTTCTAGCCCGAATTGATCTTCACAATCTAAATGAAAGTTGTAGAAAATCATGTCTAGTATATGCATATAAAATTTCAGAATTTTTGGAGTCCATTTGATGTGTCAAATTGTCGAGTTTTGAAGCTTTGTCAAAATCTGAAACCTGACAGCATGCTACTTTGGTGAAAGACTTGATTTTTGGCTCGTTTCCTTAACCCGGATCGAGAAACTTAAAACATGAACCTTGTTCGTCTCCGTGTTTTCGAGTTACTGGTGAAATTTTAGAGTTTTCGGACTTAAAATGAAATTTTAAATAATTACGGAGTAAGACAGCGACTTGTGTAAAGTTATATTTTGAGAAACTTGTGAAATTTGTGAAATGTGCTATTACCTTGCAGGTTTGATTCCCCAAGGGCGATCGTTTGTTTTCCTGCGGGTTCGATTCCCCAGGATGTGTGTTGATTCCTATGGGTTCAATTCCCTATGATGTATTTGAGTTCTTGCGGGTTCGATTCCCCAAGGGCGATCGTTTGTTTTCCTGCGGGTTCGATTCCCTAGGATGTGTGTTGATTCCTATGGGTTCAATTCCCTAGGATGTATTTGAGTTCTTGCGGGTTCGATTCCCCAAGGGCGATTGTTTGTTTTCCTGCGGGTTCGATTCCCCAGGTCGTGTGTTGATTCCTACGGGTTTGATTCCCTAGGATGCGTTTAAATTATTGCGTGTCCATTTTCCCGAGAACATATTATACTAGATCATATCGAACAAAAGTGAAAGAGTGAAATCCTTAAAATACCAAATCCTGAAGTCATGAGAAAGTTAAGTGTAACACCCCGGTTTTGGTAACCCAGGCCGGGATGCCACCGCCACACCTCCCTAGCAAGACACGGTTTCTCCGAGCTCACTAAAGAGATGCAAGGCTATGGTTTTTCAGAATTTAAAATATTCAACAGCCCATTCATATATAATTTAAAATTAATACATCAAAGTTGCAGCGGAAAAATAAATTGTGCAGCGGAATTTAAATATAGGGCCAACATGGCCAAAACACGGGTTAAACAGGCCCGTTCATGCAAATTCTAGTCTAACGCAAAATTTAAAATATAATATAATCCCCAAAAATTCCCAGTATGCATATGATGATGCATATTCTTCAACTCTGAAAGAAAAAGAGGATAAATGGTTTGGGTCAGCAAAAACGCGCTGAGTAAGTTAACACATAGCATGGGTTAGGGGTTTCAAAGCCTTTAATTAAATTAAATAAAAAGATGTTTTGAGCTTTTTAAAAATTCTTCCCGATACGCCACCATCTCAACAATATTTAATTTAGCCGACAATCCGGCGGCCGCAGCCAATTTCATAAAATCTGAGCTTTTTTAATTTATTTCCCGTTACGCCATCATCTCAACAATATATCATTTAGCCGGTGATCCGGCGGCCGCAGCCGTATCGCATTTCAAGTACTTCATTGGCCGTCTTGGCACAGTTTCTCATGTCTCATGTTTCAAGTTTATATTTCAATCCCATTCGGCAAGCATTATATTTCAATTGCCTTCCGGCAAGCATTATATTTCAATTGCCTTTCGGCAAGCAGGATATTTCAATTGCCTTTCGGCAAGCATTATATTTCAATTACCTTTCGGCAAGCAAAGTATTTCAATTGCCTTTCGGCAAGCAAGGTATTTCAATTGCCTTTCGGCAAGCAAAGTATTTCAATTGCCTTTCGGCAAGCAAGGTATTTCAATTGCCTTTCGGCAAGCAAGGTATTTCAATTGCCTTTCGGCAAGCAAAGTATTTCAATTGCCTTTCGGCAAGCAAGGTATTTCAATTGCCTTTCGGCAAGCAAAGTATTTCAATTGTCTTTCGGCAAGCAAGGTATTTCAATTGCCTTTCGGCAAGCAAGATATTTCAATTGCCTTTCGGCAAGCAAGATATTTCAATTGTATTTTATTTCAATGAGATTCCCAATCATTTAAACCTTAAAGGCTAATTTCATGTTTCGACAAGATTTCAAGATCTCTCAAGTTTTAAAACCAATCAATGTCGCAGTTTGCGCCTTTTCAGTTTAAAAATCAATTTCTTAGGCGATTGATCTGAAATTTTCACAGTAACTCAAAAACATCCCAACGAACAACTTTCATGTTTTAAGTTTTCCGAAATTATGTGAGAAAACGGGTGAAATTTTACAATCTTTGCCGAGTATGAAATCTGCCAACTTTTCTAAAACAGCGCACTGATTTTCAAAAGAATATTTGACATAGCAAACGAGCTCCAAAATTTATGAAATTTTACAGGCACTTAAAAGACACCAAAATAAACAAGTTTTATTAGAGGCAAATTATGCAAATTCATCACGGATTAAGTCAGATTAATCAACTAAGTTCGGTCTTAAAATCTGTCTCAGTTTTCGAAAGGTTCATGCACCACAGAATATGTTCGACGCGGTTTGGGGTAGCAAATCTTAATGAAAATGCATGAAATTTTACAGAGGTATTTAAGACTCATAGATCTACAACTTTCATGTTTAGCACAAGTCCTAATTCGGCCTAGATCCAAGGTCAAAATGGCTAACAAGTTCGAGATTCAAACCTGCCGAAGTTCTAAGTTTGAAAAAAACGGGCAGCAGTGTTCAGATTCGGTTTTTGGGCAACAAATCATAACGAAAAATTACGAAACTTTTACACAAGGTAGATCTACGTCTTAGGAACACTTTGTATGTTTTGAGTTTTCTCGTTTGAAGACTTTTAAGGGTTCGAAAAATTCATCCAAAAACGCTGCACGCGTATGAAACCTCTTTTGACAGATTTTATTAATTTTCTTGAGTTGAATCTCTATGTTTGGTTGCATTTTAAGTCACCCAAAACCATAGTAAGGTTAACTTACAAAGATTGTGTTCTTGAGTCGTCCAAACACCTACGAACGGATCTACGAAACGCAAAGTTCCCGACTTTGGCCACGAACGTATTTGCAATCAACGATTCAAGAGTTAGATTGGGGATTTGAGAGGAAAAACGAGATTGAGAACCTAAGATACTACTTACCAAAGATCTAAGCACTGTGATCCTTGATCTACACACTTCCTCGTTCGGATTTGGTTGCCGGAAAGTTGCCGGAAGTTCGCCGGAAAGGTGTTTTGGCTTTGGGAGAATTTTGGGAGTGTTTTTGGGTGAAGAAATGAAGTAGATGGGTGATAATGGGGTGTTGGGGGTGTATTTTTGCCCTTAAATGGACAAAAATCCGACAAGGGATCGGCTGCTACAGTACCCGCACGTGCTACAGTACTGCTACAGTACTGCTACAGTAGACACGTGCTACAGTAACTTTTAATTTTTTTTTTTTTTTTAATATTAAGATTCCTTCTCTACAAAAATAAAAATCATAATGTGGGAATTATCCGTGATTGTTGGGACAATTCGATAAACTCGTTTCGAGTTGTTATCTTCCGATAAATAATAAATTCCGCTCTCTCGGAATTATTTCGGTTTTAATAATTTAAATCCAATTCTTTATTTTTGGATTTAAATTTTCGATGGCGATTTCTCGGGTATTACATTAAGAGACTTGAATATTTCTTTGTTTAAATTATGCCTTGCAAATTATTTTACCATGTAAGTCGAATTATGATCACGTGGAAATCCTTATTTTAAATTATGCCATTTAATTATTAGCGGATGATTAACTCAAAATGTGTATTACCTACCAGCATGTTTTGTTAAATTTAATTAAAGGCTTTGAAACCCCTAAATCATGCTAGGTGTTAACTTACTCAGCACGTTTTGCTGACCCAAACCATTTCCTTCTTTTTCCTACAGAGCATATGGATTATACTGAACACGTACATGCATGGGAATTTTTGGGAACTCTTTATTTTAAATTTGCATTAGATTATAGTATGAACGGGCCTGTTTAACCCGTGTTTTGGCAATGTCGGCCCTTATACTTTATTTCCGCTGCACAACTTATATTTCCGCTGCGTGTATGGATGATTATTATTTTTAAATATATGTATTTCCGGACTTGCTTTTAAAACCTTTTTTTCCAACACTTATAGCCTTGCATCTCTTTAGCAAGCTCGGAGAAACCGTGTCTTGCTAGGGAGGTGCAGCGGTGACACCTCGGCCTGGGTTATCAAATCCGGGGTGTTACAAAGTGGTATCAGAGCCCGGAATATTTTAAAGTTACTATTATTATTTTTAAACCATTATTTTAAACCTAGTATTATTTTTAAATTTATTATTATTTTTAAACTACTAGTATTATTTTGAGCCCAAAAATTGTATTTACTTAGTGTAATATTTTAAACCCAAAGATTAATTATTTTGGCCCAATATTTAATTATAATGTTAAGCCCAATTATTTTGGCCCAATACCATTGTTTTTACTTAAGCCCAAATAATTTATTTCTTTTGGCCCAATATAGTGGCCCAAACCTTTTACCCTTAATCTTTTAAAATCTATCAATGGAGTAAATTTATTTTTAAACCCATGGGTAGAAAAATGCATGCATAAATTAAATTTTATTGGGGGGATTGCATATGCATACACACATAATTGCACTAACTCTTCTTTATGTGAATCATCTACTCTAAGAAGACACTCTTAAATTAGTATTCGACATGACCTTGACTTAGGAGCGCTTGCTAAAGACTAACTTTGCCTTAGTCCTAGATCTTGATCACTTAGAAACTCATCTTCGCGTGCTTTTATAACAGAAATGGCACCTAGGAGAAAACCAAGGAAGGTAAGTCCAAACGGCACTGACGCTGACCCCCCCCCAACGTGCCCAACAATAATGAGACTCCTCTAAACCTAGGAGAACGAGTACCTCCTGCACCCAACAACATGGAAGAACGTCTAAGGACTATGGAGGAAGTCCTTGTAGCATTAGGAAATGCTGAGGTGCATAGAGCACAAGCAGCAGTACCCCCGCCAGTAGCCCAAGTCAACTACTTGGCATTGGTAAACCCCTACAACCCACCCCATTATGACGGCCAAGAGGATCCGGCCAAGTTGGAGGGTTGGATCCGTACCTTTGACAAACTCTTGGACGCTATCAAATGCCCCGACGAGGAGAAGATACGTGTAGCGACCTACTACTTAGGAGGCGAAGCCGATGAGTGGTGGCAAAACCTTCAAACGAATTCAGAGGAAGATGAAGAATCCTACACTTGGGAAGGACTTAAGGAAGCCTTGAGAGAAAGATTCTACCCACTGAGCACCAGGACCGCAAAGTACGAAGAATTCATCAACCTCAGACAAGGAGCGCAAACAGTACAAGAGTACTACACCAAATTCAAGGAATTGGTGCGATTTGCTACAAGGATAGTACCAACTGACTCTGACAAGGCTCAGAAATTCGAAATGGGTCTGAATCTTAGAATCCGGGAGATACTTGCAGTAGGACAATTCACAAACCTGCAGACGGTTTACGATCGAGCTGTAGCAATTGATCGAGTCCAGCAACTGAAGCGTAAAGAAACCGGTGAGTCGAGCAAGGACTCGCAAGAGTTTGAGAAAAAGAGTCGAAACATTAGCAATGGCAATTTTAAGGAGAATAAGAATAAAGGTTTCCATTATGGGAGAAACGGCATACGTCATACAGTCATACCACGTTGCCCGCAGTGCCACCAAGCCCATCTGGTGCGCGAATGCCCAAGGCGCGGGACTTGTTATAGATGTGGTGGGGAAGACCACATGATTAGAGAATGCAATGTTCGTGATGAGAGGATTGAGAAGAGGCTAGATTTGGTAAACCCTCAACCAGAAGAGCCATAGGACGATTGAACGACATCGATCAAGCTGACTTGCCAGCTCAATGAGGAAGGATCATAGGCAACGATACCCGAACCTGTGTGCGAATAATACATAGGCAGTTATGGGGACATAACTGTAATCTTAAGGGGGGGAGGATATAACGACCCGAACATTCTAGTCCGAATATTTTGTATTTCAAATAAACAAATTCAAACTGTTTTGAACTACGTCATGGCTTGATCCCTTCACAGGGTACGTAGGCAACTTGGAAATTTCAATTCTGAGTTCAGTCAAACGATATAATAAAATAATACAAACAACATCAAGAACAACAACACATAATCAAACAATAGCACAAAGTAGAAAGGACCTTAGTTCCAAGCTCGCGAGAAGCTAACACGCAACTTCGGGGACGAAGTTGATTCTTAAGGGGGGTAGACTGTAATACCCGGGATTTTTATCGGCGTCCAAGGGAATAAAATTTATTTCTTAATCAAATCAAGGTTGAAATATCTCCGAGAAGAAGAAAATAATTTATCACAATAATTTATTGCTCGGAAATGAAACGCCGATAGATTCAAAAATTCAAAATGGAATAAAGGAGGGAAAGGAATCCCGAAGACATTCCATGAAACCGAGTCAAAAGAATTGAAACTAAATTCAAGAAAGAAAAGAATTCTAATTCCAGGAACCCGTGAAGTTGGAAATAAATTAATTAGATAAATTGTTGCACGGGAGTCAAAAGACGACGAATTAGAAGCCGACGAATCCAAATGCAACGGACTCAAGATTTCAAGTACGGGATTAACTCGAGACGAGATTGATTTAAGATAAGAATTTATAATCCGAGAATGACCCGAAAAATCGAGCCCGAAAACGTAGGAGCACAGAAGTCCGAAAGAGAAGAGAAAAGGCCCGATCGGATCGCACGGACCCGCCCGGACCGAGGTCCTGGCGGAGGCCGTGCGCTGGCCGCGCGGTCTTTAGCCTAGGTGCGCGCCAAGGGCGCGTGACACCCCCAGAATTCGGCAACAACGCGTCCCGACGATTTTCTTGCCATATTTTCGACCCCCGACTTTGGAAACTCAATCCCGGGCTAGGGAATGATATTGGGACGATATTAGGCTGCTCCCTAACCCTAATTTTTGAATTTTTACAGCCTCCAAACCACCTCTAAACTCTCAAACTTCTCTCAAACCGAAAACCCCATATTCTCTTGTGTTCTTGCCTTCCGATCACTTTCCGACGAACAAACCGGAGAAAGGAGGACGTGGATAGGAAGTATTCAGACCCTAGATAGTGGTAAGATGAAGTCTTGAACTTCATTTCATAGTTTTCGTCGGATTTAGATTCTAACTTATGGTTTTTTATTCTCAAAAACACAAATCGGAGCCAAAGGAAGAAGAATCGACTTGAGGAGATTCGTTCGTGACATCCCGTGGATTCCGGACGACCCCGTGACCTCCTAGATATCATCCCCACTGTAAGTTAATACTTACTTGGTTTTGGGTGACTTAAAATGCAACCAAACATAGAGATTTAGAAACTCCAAAATCTGTCAACGCGAAAAAAACCCCGGCGCAGCGTATTGGTGCGAATTTTTCGAACACCTAAAACTGCTCAAACGGAAAAACTCAAAACATGAAAAATGTTCCAAAGACATAGATCTAGTTTGTGTAAAATTTTCATAATTTTTCATTGTGTTTTGTTATCCGAAAATGGCCTCCAACAGACCTGCCCTAAAAGTCGAACATGAAACTGTAACAGATTTGTAATCGGATCAAAACCCCTACTTCAAGAGTTCAAACCGAAAAACTCAAAACTAGACTTTTGATCCTAACACATTAAACTATGTTGTGTAAAAATTTCATCGATTTTCATCAACGTTTGCTACCCCAAACCGATCCGAACATAAACTGCTTTGTAAAATGTTTTCGAAAATCTGACAGTGTAGATGTCCGAACTTGATGAGCATGTTCCTATATTTTCTAGCCCGAATTGATCTTCACAATCTAAATGAAAGTTGTCGAAAATCATGTCTAGTATGTGCATATAAAATTTCAGAATTTTTGGAGTCCATTTGATGTGTCAAATTGTCGAGTTTTGAAGCTTTGTCAAAATCTGAAACCTGACAGCATGCTACTTTGGTGAAAGACTTGATTTTTGGCTCGTTTCCTTAACCCGGATCGAGAAACTTAAAACATTAAACTTGTTCGTCTCCGTGTTTTCGAGTTACTGGTGAAATTTTAGAGTTTTCGGACTTAAAATGAAATTTTAAATAATTACGGAGTAAGACAGCGACTTGTGTAAAGTTATATTTTGAGAAACTTGTGAAATTTGCGAAATGTGCTATTACCTTGCGGGTTTGATTCCCCATGGGCGATCGTTTGTTTTCCTGCGGGTTCGATTCCCCAGGATGTGTGTTGATTCCTATGGGTTCAATTCCCTAGGATGTATTTGAGTTCTTGCGGGTTCGATTCCCCAAGGGCGATCGTTTGTTTTCCTGCGGGTTCGATTCCCCAGGATGTGTGTTGATTCCTATGGGTTCAATTCCCTAGGATGTATTTGAGTTCTTGCGGGTTCGATTCCCCAAGGGCGATTGTTTGTTTTCCTGCGGGTTCGATTCCCCAGGTCGTGTGTTGATTCCTACGGGTTTGATTCCCTAGGATGCGTTTAAATTATTGCGTGTCCATTTTCCCGAGAACATATTATACTAGATCATATCGAACAAAAGTGAAAGAGTGAAATCCTTAAAATACCAAATCCTGAAGTCATGAGAAAATTAAGAGACTTGAATATTTCTTTGTTTAAATTATGCCTTGCAAATTATTTTACCATGTAAGTCGAATTATGATCACGTGGAAATCCTTATTTTAAATTATGCAATTTAATTATTAGCGGATGATTAACTCAAAATGTGTATTACCTACCAGCATGTTTTGTTAAATTTAATTAAAGGCTTTGAAACCCCTAAATCATGCTAGGTGTTAACTTACTCAGCACGTTTTGCTGACCCAAACCATTTCCTTCTTTTTCCTACAGAGCTTATGGATTATACTGAACACGTACATGCATGGGAATTTTTGGGAACTCTTTATTTTAAATTTGCATTAGATTATAGTATGAACGGGCCTGTTTAACCCGTGTTTTGGCCATGTCGGCCCTTATACTTTATTTCCGCTGCACAACTTATATTTCCGCTGCGTGTATGGATGATTATTATTTTTAAATATATGTATTTCCGGACTTGCTTTTAAAACCTTTTTTCCAACACTTATAGCCTTGCATCTCTTTAGCAAGCTCGGAGAAACCGTGTCTTGCTAGGGAGGTGCGGCGGTGACACCTCGGCCTGGGTTATCAAATCCGGGGTGTTACACATGTATTTATTTCAAAGAGTCTTCTACTCGTTTAAACCTTAAAGGCTAGTTTCACCGTTTCAACAAGATTTTAAGATTTGACTCGGTCAACCACAGTTTACTCTAAAATTCATTAAAAATCGAGTTTAATTCCAAAAATTCTGAAATTTTACCACTGACTCGGAACATCGAGATGAACAACTTTCGTGTTTTAACCTTTCCAATCCGAGGTACCGAAACAGGTCAAAAACATCAATTTTGGTCATATCATTAATCTGTCCGAATTTTGTGTACAGCAGTTCAAGATTATCAAGATCTACCATAGCAAATCAACTCTAAACTTAATGAAATTTTACAGAGACCTTCTTAACACATTTGTCTACAACTTTCATGTTCGGCTAAAGATCTAAATTGGTTATAACAAATGTCAAAAATGTCATCAAGATCGGACCTAAGTTCTGTCAAGAATTTCAAGATCCAATTTCAAGCAGTTCGGTTTCGAGTAGATTTCATATATCAAATCATCATGAAAAATTCGGAAAATTTTACAGCAGATAGATCTAAGCCTTAGGAACGTTTTTCGTGTTTTAAGTTTTTCCGTTCGAAGACATTTTAAGGTTCGGAAAAATTCGACAAAACTGTTGCGCCGGTAAAATCATATGTTGACAGATTTTTGAAAGATTTGATAAAGCTTTTAGTTTTCGTGTTTTAATTTCTCCCAAAATCATGTAAGTGTCAACTTACAGATTTGTGGATGTCCGGGATCGTCTATTTTGAAGGCGTGGCTTCCAGTCCACCGTTTATCCTCTTCGTTCATCGGGTCCTTCGTTCTAGATCCGATTCGGGGTGTAGAAATAAAAAGAAGAGAATTAGGGTTTCGTTTTTGAATTAAAAATGAGATGGATGAACGGATCTAACTTACCACGACGTTAGAGATCTCTCAACTCGTCCACGGCAGTCCCCGTTCGGTTTTGGTGCCTCCGATGACTTCCGGATATAGGGTTTTGTGTATAGAGAATATCGTAGGGTTTTGAAAAGTGTTCGGGGCTTTCAAAAGGTGTTATTTATAGGCAAACATGACCTAGGGACGTCCAAGGTCTGCCTCTAAGAGTCTTGAGCCGAAAGGTGTTCAACCGAAGTTGAAAAATCCGGATTCGGGCGAGTGAATCTCGCAACCGGCGAATCTGTCGCTCGGCGCGGTCGTGGCGCGACTTCTCCACCTTCACCGCGCGGCCACCGCGCGGCACTCGCCTGGACTTCGGTCCGGGCGGGTCGTGCGATCCGTTGTGCCTTTCCTCCTCTCTTTCGGACTTCTATCCCCCAATGCTCCCGGATTCTGATTTCTGGGGTATCTTCGGGTTTCTATTTCCTCTCTAAATTTTACTCGGGTCTAAATGCATGTTTGGACTCGAATTCTCGAGTTCATTGGTGTCGGGTTTCGGTGTACAATTTATTTATCTTTAATAATTCTTTTTATTTAATTAAATTCCTTTAATTCCTTTTTAAGTTAAATCTCATTTCTCATTTCCTTATCTTTATTTATTTATTTGCTGAATTTATTTATTTATTGTATTTATTTTATTTATTTTTTATTTATTTACTTATTTGTTTATGTTGCAAAATTCTCGGGTATTACAGTCTACCCTCCTTAAGAATCAACTTCGTCCTCGAAGTTGTGTTTCGGCTTTTCTCGTGCTAAGGTCTTTTTTGTTTGTTTTATTATGTTGTGACTGAACTTAGAATTAAAACTTCTAAGCTGCCTACGTACCCTATGAAGGGATCAAGCCATAACGTAGTTCAAAACAATTTGAATTTGTTTGTTTGTTTACAAAAGATGCACAAAAAATAGATGGTATGACATCCTCTCTCCCTTAAGATTGCAGTTATGTCCCCATAACTGTGTCGTTGTCGGTTTGGAACAGTGTCGGGTATCGCTCTTTCATGTCGGATTCTACCTCCCAAGTTGCCGTCTCACTTTCGTGGTTCGACCAAAGAACCTTGATCATTTTGACGGTTTTGTTCCTCGTTACGCGCTCCTTAGTGTCTAGAATTCGCACTGGGACCTCTTCATAATTCAAATCCTCATCGAGTTCGATTATCTCCGGTTGAAGTACATGTGTCGGGTCCGGCACATATTCTTTAGTTGTGAGACATGGAAGACATTATGAACTCGATCTAATTGTGGCGGTAAAGCCAGTCGGTAGGCCAAATTCCCGACTCGTTCTAGAATCTCGTAAGGTCCTATGTATCGAGGACTCAACTTTGCTCGTTTGCCAAAGCGTATCACCCCCTTCATGGGTGATATCTTTAGCATGACCCTATCTCCCACTTGAAATTCTAGGTCTCGTCGTCTCACGTCAGCGTAACTCTTCTGACGGTCTTGAGCTGCTTTCATTTTTCCTTGAATCACTTTGATTTGTTGAGCCATGTCTTCGATAAGTTGTGGTCCCACTACCAATGACTTATCGTTTTCTTCCCAGCTCAACGGGCTTCGGCACTTTCGTCCATACAACGCTTCGAAAGGTGCCATGCCAATGCTAGCATGGTAGCTATTATTATAAGAAAATTCGATTAATGGTAAATGGGATTCCCAATTTCCCTTAAATTCCAACACGCATGCTCTCAGCATGTCTTCTAGTGTTTGGATTGTTCTCTCGGTTTAACCATCCGTCATCGGGTGGAATGCGGTGCTCATTTTTATTTGAGTACCGAGAGCTTTTTGTAACTCCGTCCAAAAGTGAGAGACAAATCTACTGTCTCTATCGGAAATGATGTCATGTGGTACTCCATGTCGTCGTACCACATTATCGACGTAGGCTCGGGCCAATTGGTCCATAGTCCACGTGTCCTTCATCGGGATAAATATGGCTGTCTTCGTTAGCCTATCCACAATCACCCAGATCTTATTCATGCCTTTAGGTGATCGGGGTAATCCCGAGACAAAGTCCATCGAGATGCTATCCCACTTCCAACTTGGAATCTCTAGTGGTTGCATCAGTCCTAGGGGTTTATGTCGCACTACCTTAACCTTTTGGCAGGTGAGACATTTCGCCATGAAGTTTGCCCCTTCCTTCTTCATTCCCGGCCACCAATAGATCTTCTTTAGATCTTTGTAAAGCTTGTCACCTCCGGGATGTACTGAATATGGCGTGTTGTGCCCTTCCTCCATCAACTTCCGCTTCAACTCGGCACATTTTTTAGGAACACACCATCTCCCTTTGAAACGAATGCTTCCATCCTCGTGGACAGCAAATCCTCTTGCCTTTCCTTCGGCAATATACCCCTTTATCTTTTCGAGTTTCGCGTCGCCCGGTTGGGCGAGCTTAATCTCGTCCAATATTGGAGTTTCTACGACCATTGCGTTGATCGTTTCACTCACTGTGCCAGGATGCACAAGTTCCACGTCCAATCTCGCTAAATCCATGTACAATGCCGGCGGAATTACCAACGAGTTCGTCACGTGTTGGGATTTCCGACTTAGGGCATCGGCTACCACATTCTCCTTCCCCTCGTGGTAGGCTATCTCCAAATCGTAGTCCTTAATAAGTTCCAACCACCTTCGCTATCTCAAATTCAACTCCTTCTGAGTGAATATATACTTCAAGCACTTGTGGTCGGTGAACATTTGACACTTCCGCCCATAAAGATAATGTCTCCATATCTTTAGAGCGAAAACGACCGCTGCCAACTCCAGGTCGTGTGTCGGATAATTCTCCTCGTGAGGTTTTAGTTGGCGTGATGCATACGCTACGACTCTCGAGTCTTGCATCAAGACACAACCTAAACCTTCATTCGAAGCATCGCTGTAAACTTCAAAGTCACCATTCTCTGAGGGTAGTGTCAATACGGGTGTGGTTGTGAGTCGTTTCTTCAGTTCTTGAAACGCTGTCTCACAAGCCTCTATCCACACGTATTTTAATCCCTTCTTCAGTAGCTGGGTTAAAGGTCGTGCGATTTTCGAAAAATCCTTCACGAACCGTCTATAATACCCGGCTAATCCAAGGAAACTCCTTATCTCAGTTTGGCTCTTTGGAGTTGCCCATTCAGTTATGGCAGAAACTTTTGCCGGATCCACTGAAACTCCATCAGCGGATACTATATGTCCTAGAA
This sequence comes from Hygrophila difformis, assembly GCA_030278955.1. Classification (NCBI taxonomy): domain Eukaryota; kingdom Viridiplantae; phylum Streptophyta; class Magnoliopsida; order Lamiales; family Acanthaceae; genus Hygrophila; species Hygrophila difformis. Next base: position 48,589,186 of record JAOANR010000003.1, read on the forward strand.
ATGCTACCTCCTTCAACAAAAATTCGCATTTGGACAATTTGCCGTATAGCTGATTCTTTCGGAAGGTCCCTAACACTTGGTGCAAGTGCTGGGCATGCTCCTCCTCACTTTTCGAGTAGATCAGGATGTCATCAATGAACACCACTACACACTGATCTAACAGCTCTCGAAATACATTGTTCATGAGGTTCATGAACATTGCCGGAGCATTTGTTAACCCAAATGATAACACTGTGAACTCGTAGTGACCATATCGAGTTCGAAATGCCGTCTTCGGGATATCTTTCTCGGCAATTCTCAACTGGTGATACCCAGATCGTAAGTCAATCTTCGAGAATACTGAAGCTCCCTTCAGTTGATCAAATAGATCCTCTATTCTCGGCAAAGGGTATTTATTCTTGATAGTCACTTGGTTTAACCCTCTATAGTCTATGCAAAGACGAAATCCTCCGTCTTTCCTCTTAACAAATAAAACCGGTGCTCCCCAGGGGGAAGTACTCGGCCTTATATACCCTTTTCCTAACAGCTCCTCGAGTTGGTCCTTTAACTCCTTCATTTCCAGAGGTGCCATTCGGTACGGTGCTTTTGACACAGGCTCTGTGCCCGGTATGAGATCTATAGTGAACTCAAGATCTCTCTCAGGTGGCATTCCCGGGATGTCTTCAGGAAACACATCCGGGTATTCTCTTACGACTGGTATGCTATCAACCTTGTTCTCTCCCGCCTCAAGGTTGTGCACGTAGCACGCATATAGCTCATACCCCTTACGCATCAAGTTACTTAGTTTAAGTGCACTAACGATTTTGTTACTCTTCTTAGGGGGCTGAGAGTAAAAGATAACTCTCTTTCCCCTACTTTTTGACAAGGTGATCTTTTGTTTTTGGCATTCGATCACCGCTTTATACTGGGATAACCAATCCATCCCCAGTATGATGTCAAAGTCTCTTAAGTTAAATTCTACTAAGTTCGCGAAGAATTCTACGTTCTTTATCACTATAGGAATTCCGTTATATTGTTTAGAGCAAGATACTACTTCTCCAGAAGGCAATTGAATTCCTAAGCTAATTCTCTCGCACTTAGGTAGATCTAACTCAGGCACTATCCTTGATGCTATGATTAAGCAACTAGCTCCAGAATCAAATAGAACTCTAAGGGGTGTATTCAGAACATGAAATGTACCTGCCATCACTTCTCCTTGTGCAGGCACGCCCGTTTGGTTAACCACGTTGAGCCTCCCCATAGGGCGTCCTTGGTTGCCCTGCTGATTCGCGTTCTGCTGCTGATTTTGCTGTTGGTTTTGATTCTGCGGTGGCGGGGGTCGTTGGTTCTGGTTTTTATTCGGCGCCCTAAATTGGTTTTTAGGGGGTCTATACCCCTGGTTATTTCCGTTTCGCCCGTTTTGGTTCTGAGGCTGTTCCGGCCCCATGACCAAATCTTCCCTCTTTTTTATGTTCTCCATCCTCGTTCGGCAATCACGACGAATGTGACCCATTCGACCACATCGGAAATAGGCGCCCTGTTGAGGGCATCCCCTCGCCAGATGGGGTCGTCCACACCTTGGGCAGGGTGGTATGGGTTCTTCTTGGTTAAACCTCCTCCCATTGTTGGTTTGTTGTGGCCTATTCGACCCTCTTCGTTGTTCGTTCCTTCCAGTGTTGTTCTCGCTTCTCGAGTCCCGGTTTCTCTTGTCTTGGGGACCCCTGCTGGACTCCTCACTCACCCTTCTCTTCAGTTGTTGCACACGCGCCACAGCCACAGCGCGGTCATACACAGCTTGCAAATCGGGGTAGTGTACCCCCGCGATCACCTCGCGAACAGACAGGTTCAGTCCCATCTCGAACTTCTGTGCTTTCTCTGCATCCGTGGGTACTAGCCTTGGCGCGAACTAGTTCCTTGAATCGAGTGTAGTACTCTTGTACGGTTTGGCCTCCTCGCTTCAGTGACAGAAATTCCTCGTACATTGCCGATTTAGTACTCAAGGGATAGAATCGATCCCTGAGTAGTTCCATCATTTCCGCCCAAGAGTAGGGCTCGTCATCTTCAGTCAGCTTGGCTTGAGTAGCCTCCGACCGGTCGTCCGCTTCGCCTCCCAAGTAGTACGAAGCGACATGCACCCTTTCTCCTTCCGGACATTTGACTGCTCCCAGCAGCTTGTCGAAGCTTCGGATCCATTCTTCCAGTTTGGCTGGATCCTCCTCACCAGCATAGTGGGGTGGCTGGTAGGGATTCACCATTGCCAGATAGTTAGGGAGAGCTTGGGGCGGAGGTACCGCCGCAGCTTGGCCCTGGTTGACTTGCGCGTTCCCTAGCGCAATCAAGACCTCCTCTATCGTCCGAAGACGATCGCCCACATTGTTCGGTGCGGGGGCGTCCTGCGCACCTTGGGGTTGTTCCTCTACAGGTTGGACCGGTTCCGTGACATTTGGAGGTGTTTCAGTAGGTATTTCAGTAGTGGTTTGGGGAGCGGGTTGAGTTCTTCCTTTTCCTCTGGGTGCCATTCTGTTACAAATAGGGTGGATTAGGACTTGTGAATTTAACATATAGTCTAAACAATTTCTATTAATGTGTATGTGTTTTGTAATTTCGCACGTGGTGCTCGATCGAACTAAGAAGCGTCGTACGCTTCTTGGTTTTATTTTAATTTGTTTTATTTTATTTCGATCTCTTTTTTTTTTCCGGACAGGTCTGTCCAGATTTTATTATTATCGATTTATTATAAATAAATCGGGCATTTTATTTCCTTAACGAAATTTTAGTACAAGCGGGAAGGTATACAAAAGTAGAAATATTTTCCTAGCAAAATAGTGTCTACTATAAATGGAATCCCTAGTGTCTCAAGACGTCCTCCGGTGGGGTAGCGGGATCCTCCTCCGGGTCTTTCTCCTCCGAACTTGGCGGCAGTAGATCGTCAAAGATGGTGTTCAAGTCTTGTCCATGAGCATCGATGTGTTCCTTCAGGATTAGGTTTTGCGTAATGAGGGTTTGGACTTGGCGTTCGAGTTGGTTTATGCGGTGGTGATCCGCCTCTCTCAAGTTGCTCATGTGGCGCAGATTTGCCTCCAATTGAGCCATACGATATTTCATTTGTTCTATGGTTTGTTGGGATTCAAGGTGAACGTTCATCATTTTGATCATCAAGTGCATCATATCTTGACTAGCCATCTAGCGCAAGCAAAAGATCTAGGTTAATATTCGCCAAGATTCTAGGTTAACTTCGCCAAGATTCTAAGTTAAAATTCGCCAAGATTCTAAGTTGAAATTTGCCAAGATTCTAAGTTCTTTACATAAAAGAGATGCAATATGCAAATGCAAATGATGATTTCCCCCCCAAAAATAATTCATGCACTATATATATATTTTTTCATGGGTTTTAAAAATAACATTTTTTTCCATGGAAATAATACTTTAAAATTTAAATAATAGTCAAAATAATAGTAGTTTAAAAATAATAATGGTTTAAAAATAATAGTTTAAAAATAATAGTTTAAAAATAGCCGGGCTCTGATACCAACTTGTAATACCCCGGTTTTTGGTCACCCAGGTCGGGATGTCACCGCCACACCTCCCGAGTAAGACGCGGTTTCTCCGGCTTACTAAAGAGATGCAAGGCTAGGTATTTTAGTATTTAAAAATATTTAAAACATTTGCAAACAGCCCATACGATATAGCCTCGAAAATAATAATATCATAACGCAGCGGAAAATAGTATCTATGTATAATATTGCAGCGGAAATGTAAATACGACCGACATGGTGAAAACACTGGTTAAACAGGCCCGTTTATTCTTATAGACTAATGCAAGAATTTAATAATAAATTTTGCAAAAATATAGTTTCCCCCAGGCATGAACGTGCTCATGTTTGTTCTACATACTCTGTAAGGAAAAAGGAAAATAAATGGTTTGGTCAGCACAACTTGCTGAGTAAGTTAACACATGCATGATCGTAAGGTTTACAAGCCATTAATTTAATAATTACACAAAAGCATGATAATAATCATAAATAATTTAATTTAATAATATAACCAATTCGCATAATTAAACCATGACACTAACCAATAGTACATTTAGCAAAATTTAAATAAAAGCCATAATTAATTTAAATAAAGCATTTAATAATTTAAAAGGACAATAATTAAACATTTAACTATCCCCATTACTCCCAAGATTTGGTATTTCAAGTATTTCACGATTGCATCGCGATATCAACAAGTTTAGCCGGAAACCGGCGGTCGCAGCCGTATCTGCCATACACAGTACCACTCCGGAGCCTCGGGAAACCCATATGGATATTCACGAGAGTGTAGGCCATATATCTTATGCCGTTTTGGCAAAATATCTCAAAAATTTTCGCGCGGGGTCACCATCGTCCATAAAGGCACGAAGTGAATCGTTAGGAGGGCACCCTGCAGAGCACTCACCCCCTAATTTTAAAGATCGAGTTTGTAAAGGGGATTTCCTAAATTTCAGATTTCATGTATTTATTTCAAAGAGTCTTCTACTCGTTTAAACCTTAAAGGCTAGTTTCACCGTTTCAACAAGATTTCAAGATTTGACTCGGTCAACCACAGTTTACTCTAAAATTCATTAAAAATCGAGTTTAATTCCAAAAATTCTGAACGTTTACCACTGACTTGGAAACATCGTGATGAACAACTTTTGTGTTTTAACTTTTCGAATCCGAGGTACCGAAACAGGTCAAAAACATCAATTTTCGTCATATCATTAATCTGTCCGAATTTCGTGTACAACAGTTCAAGATTATCAAGATCTACCATAGCAAATCAACTCCGAACTTAATAAACTTCTACAGAGACCTTCTTAAGACATTTGTCTACAACTTTAATGTTCGGCTAAAGATCTGAATCGGCTTATAACTAATGTCAAAAATGTCATCAAGATCGGACCTAAGTTCTGTCAAGAATTTCAAGATCCAATTTCAAGCAGTTCGGTTTCGAGTGGATTTCATATATCAAATCATGATGAAAAATTCTGAAAATTTTTAAAGTAGATAGATCTAAGCCCTAGGAACATTTTTCGTGTTTTAAATTTTTCCGTTGGAAAACGTTTTAAGGTTCGGAAAAATTCGACAAAACTGTTGCGCCGGTAAAAATCATATGTTGACAGATTTTTGAAAGATTTGATCAAGCTTTTAGTTTTCGTGTTTTAATTTCTCCCAAAACCATGTAAGTGTCAACTTACAGATTTGTAGATGTCCGGGATTGTCTATTTCGAAGGCGTGGCTTCCAGTCCACCGTTTATCCTCTCCGTTCGTCGGGTCCTTCGTTCTAGATCCGATTCGGGGTGTAGAAATAAAAAGAAGAGAATTAGGGTTTCCTTTTTGAATTAAAAACGAGATTGAGGAAACGGATCTAACTTACCACGACGTTAGAGATCTCTCAACTCGTCTACGGAAGTCCCCGTTCGGTTTTGGTGCCTCCGATGACTTCCGGATATAGGGTTTTGTGTATAGAGAATATCGTAGGGTTTTGAAAAGTGTTTGGGGCTTTCAAAAGGTGTTATTTATAGGCAAACATGACCTAGAGACGTCCAAGGTCTGCCTCTAAGAGTCTTGAGCCGAAAGGTGTTCAACCGAAGTCGGAAAATCCGGATTCGGGCGAGTGAATCTCGCAACCGGCGAATCTGTCGCTCGGCGCGGCCGTGGCGCGGCTTCTCCACCTTCACCGCGCGGCACACGCCTGGACTTCGGTCCGGGCGGGTCGTGCGATCCGTCGTGCCTTTCCTCATCTCTTTCAGACTTCTATCCCCCTATGCTCCAGGATTCTGATTTTCGGTGTATCTTCGGGTTTCTATTTCCTCTCTAAATTTTACTCGGGTCTAAATGCATGTTTGGACTCGAATTCTCGAGTTCATTGGTGTCGGGTTTCGGTGTACAATTTATTTATCTTTAATAATTCTTTTTATTTAATTAAATTCCTTTAATTCTTTTTTAAGTTAAATCTCATTTCTCATTTCCTTATCTTTATTTATTTATTTGTTGAATTTATTTATTTATTGTATTTATTTTATTTATTGTTTATTTATTTAATTATTTGTTTATGTTGCAAAATTATATGCTATTACATGAACTTAGAATTAAAACTTCTAAGCTGCCTACGTACCCTGTGAAGGGATAAAGACATAACGTAGTTCAAAACAATTTGAATTTGTTTGGTTACAAAAATGTACGGAAAATGCAGATTGTGACATCCTCTCCCCCTTAAGATTGCAGTTATGTCCCCATAACTGTGTCGGTGTCAGTTTGGAACAGTGTCGGATAGCGTTCCCTCATGTCCGATTCTAACTCCCATGTTGCTGTCTCGCTTTCATGGTTCGACCAAAGAACCTTGACCATCTTGACAGTTTTATTCCTCGTTACTCGCTCCTTAGCGTCTAGAATTCGCACTGGGACTTCTTCATAAGTCAAATCCTCATCGAGTTCGATTACTTCCGGTTGAAGTACGTGTGTCGGGTCTGGCACATATTTCTTTAGTTGTGAGACATGGAAGACATTATGAACTCGATCTAATTGTGGCGGTAAAGCCAGTCGGTAGGCCAAATTTCCGACTCGTTCTAGAATCTCGTAAGGTCCTATGTATCGAGGACTCAACTTTCCTCGTTTGCCAAAGCGCATCACCCCCTTCATTGGTGATATCTTTAGCATGACCCAGTAATACCCGAGAATTTTGCAACATAAAATAAATAAATAAATAAGTAAATAAAATAAAATAAATAAATAAATAAATAAACAATAAACAAAACAATAAAAATAAATAAATGAATAAACATAATACATAGACAAGGAAATGAGAAATGAAATTTAATTTAAGAAGGAATTAAATTTCCTATACTCATAAAGCCAAAGATAAAATTAATCAAATAAATTGTACAAGTATACCCGACACTAATGGACTCGAGAATTCGAGGCCAACATTAAATCTAGACCCGAGTAAGAATTAAGATAGGGGCTCCTAGTTCCTAGTTCCTAAACCCTAAGTCCGAAAATATCCCGGAAATCCGAATCCCGGAAAGAGAGGAGGAAATGCCCGACGGATCGCACGACCCGCCCGGACCGAAGTCCAGGCGTGGGCCGCGCGGTGAATGGCCAAACGGCGAGCCAACCCCGCGCCACACGACAGATTCGCCGGTTGCGAGATTCACTCACCCGAATCCGGATTTTCCGACTTCGGTTGAACTCCTTTCGGCTCAAGACTCACCAAGGCCGACCTTGGACGTCCCTAGGTCGTGCCTATCTATAAATAACACCTCTTGGCAGCCCCGAACACTTTTCAAAACATCCATACTCTCTATACGTTCGAAAACCTATTCCGGAGTCGTCGAAGGCACGAAACCATGGCGAGGACTGTCGTGGACGAATTCAGAAGATCTCCAACGTCGTGAACGAAGAACCCGACGAACGGAGAAGATAAACGGTGGACTGGAAGCCACGCCTCCGAATCGACGATCTCGGACGCCCAACAATCTGTAAGTTAATCTTACTATGGTTTTGGGAGGATTTAAAATACACCTAATCTAAAGATTTAAACCAAGAACATAAATTCTGTCAACACGAAATCTTTAACCGCGCAACGTTTTTGCATGATTTTTCCAAACCCTTAAACCTATTCAAACGAGAAAACTTAAAACACAAAAAACGTTTCTAAGACATTGGTTTATCTCCTGTAAAAATTTCATAATTTTTCATCGTGTTTTGTTATCCAAAAACGACCGCAAACGAACCTGCCTTCAACTTAGATCTTGAAACGGTGATAGATTCTTTATCCGAACTTGAGGTTGATTTTTATCCTGGATCTAGACCGATTTAAGATTGGTGCTAAACATGAGAGTTGTAGATCTATACGTTAAGAACACCTCCGTAAATATTTGGAATTTTTCGTTGAGGTTTGATATCAGAATTCGACTCCAAACCGAACTGTTCTAAATTTAGATCTTGAAATCTTGACAGATTCTTGGCCCGAACTTATTGGCATTTTTGACAATAGATATAGGGTGAATTACATCTTTTGTTGAACATGAAACTTGTAGATATATTTCCTAAGAATCTCCTTGTAAAATTTCATCAAGTTTGGAGTTTGTTTGCTATGGTGGATCTCGAAATGTAGGAACTGCTGTCGTAAAGATTCAGACTGATTTGTAACATGATAGAAATCTATGTTTTTGACTTACTTCAGTATCTCGGATCGAAAAACTTAAAACATGAAACTTGTTCACCTCTGTGTTTTCGAGTCACCGTTCTAATTTTAGAATTTTTGGATTTAAAAACGATTTTTAATGAATTTTGAAGTAAACTGTGGTTGACCGAGTCAAATCTTGAAAATCTTGTTAAACGGTGAAATTAGCCTTTAAGGTTTAAACGATTGGGAATTTGTTTGAAATAAAATACACATGAAATATAATGCTTGCCGAAAGGCAATTGAGATATAGTGCTTGTCGAAAGGCAATTGAAATATAATGCTTGCCGAAAGGCAATTGAAATATAATGCTTGCCGAAAGGCAATTGAAATATAATGCTTGCCGAAAGGCATTTGAGATATAATGCTTGCCGAAAGGCAATTGATATATATAAAGCTTGCCCAAGCCAATTGATAAATAAAACTTGTCGAATAGCAATTGAGATATAGACATGAGACATGAGACATGAAGCTAGAAGACTCGAAAATTTGTTCCTTTTAGATTATGCTTTTAAATTATGTCCTACCGTTATATTACTTTGCAAGCTATATTTTTGGTCTTATGAAATGCCTGTCTTTTAAATTATGCGGTTAAATTGTTATTAGATGAATACATTATATAATGTCTTGTATGCACATGTTTTCTTTAAATTTAATTAAAGGCTTTGAAACCTCATAATCATGTATGTGTTAAGTTACTCAGCAAGATTTTGCTGACCAGACCATATTGTTTCCATTTTTCTTTCAGAGCTGAAGAATATGCATCATCATATGCATTCATGGGAATTTTGGGGAACACTTTATTCTTAAATTTTGTTTTAGACTAGATCTTGCATGAACGGACCTGTTTAACCCGTGATTAGGCCATGTTGGCCCTATTTTTAAATTCCGCTGCATTATATACGTAGATATCATTTTCCGCTGCAACTGCAATGACATTATTTTTAAATTATATATGAATGGGCTGTTTGAATATTTTAAATTCTGAAAAACCATAGCCTTGCATCTCTTTAGTGAGCTCGGAGAAACCGTGTCTTGCTAGAGAGGTGTGGCGGTGACATCCCGACCTGGGTGACCAAAAATTGGGGTGTTACAGAGTGGTATCAGAGCCCGGCTTATTTTTAAACCTATTATTATTATTTTTAAACCATTATTATTTTTAAATTATTATTGAAGCCCACAATTATTATTTTGAAAGTTTCCTAGCCCAAATAATTTTTTAGCCCAAATGATAATTATTTTTGACCCAATATAGAGGTCCAAGAATTTGAACTAATATTTTAATTTTTTTTTTAACATTAGTTCCATGGAATAAATTTTTATTTTTAAAACCCATGGAAATTAGGAAAATATATATATATATATATAGTGCATGAATTATTTTGGGGGGGAATCATCATTTGCTTGTGCATACCACATTTTTTTCTATACCTTAGAGAACCTAGAAGCGATACATTCTAACTTAAATCTCTTGCTACACTTAGATAACTTAGAGGCTTGACATCGAATTAGAAACGCTCACTAGAGACTGATCATGCCGTAGTTCTAGATCTCATTCATCTATGCGCTCGCCTAAGCATAACAATCCTCGGCCTTAGCAATTCCTATCCTTGTACGAATTAGAAAATTTCCTTATGTGGAACAATAAAAAAAATTAAATTTTATTAAAACACTCTTTATTCCAAAAATCTTGTTTGGATTTCCAAACAACCAATCCGAAAATTCGGAATTCGAAATTTGAAACTCACGATGCTCTAAACGTGGCCTTATGGGCGCGCGTTTAACACTTGATCTCATTTACAATTTAGCAAATTTCTTGTTCAAGCGATCTATCTAAACTCTGATAAACTAATCTATATACGTTATAACAGAAAATGCCACCTAGGAGAAACCCAACGAAGGAACAAGACCAAAACCCGAACCCTCTTGAGAATTACGTATAGGCAGTTATGGAGACATAACTGAAGTCCTAAGGGGGAGAGGATGTGATACCCCATAATTTATTTTGGGAGTTCGCGATAAGATGTATTCTAAATCATAAATAAACAAATTAAAATTTGTTTTGAACTACGTTATGGCTTGATCCCTTTACAGGGTACGTAGGCAGCTTAGAAGTTTTAATTCTAGGTTCAGTCACACAATAATAAAACAAACAAAAGCATTCGTTCTTAACATGAGAAAAGCCGAAACACAACTTCGAGGACGAAGTTGATTCTTAAGGAGGGTAGACTGTAATACCCGAGAATTTTGCAACATAAAATAAATAAATAAATAAATAAAATAAATATAATAAAATAAATAAATAAATAAACAATAAACAAAACAATAAAAATAAATAAATGAATAAACATAATACGTAGACAAGGAAATGAGAAATGAAATTTAATTTAAGAAGGAATTAAATTTCCTATACTCGTAAATCCAAAGATAAAATTAAACAAATAAATTGTACAAGTATACCCAACACTAATGGACTCGAGAATTCGAGGCCAATATTAAATCTAGACCCGAGTAAGAATTAAGATAGGGGCTCCTAGTTCCTAGTTCCTAAACCCTAAGCCCAAAAATATCCCGGAAATCCGAATCCGAGAACATAGAGGGATAGAAGTCCGAAAGAGAGGAGGAAATGCCCGACGGATCGCACGACCCGCCCGAACCGAAGTCCAGGCGTGGGCCGCGCGGTGAATGGCCAAACGACGCGCCAACCCCGTGCCACACGACAGATTCGCCGGTTGCGAGATTCACTCGCCCGAATCCAGATTTTCCGACTTCGGTTGAACTCCTTTCGGCTCAAGACTCACCAAGGCCGACCTTGGACATCCCTAGGTCGTGCTATCTATAAATAACACCCCTTGGCAGCCCCGAACACTTTTCAAAACATCCATACTCTCTATACGTTCGAAAACCCTAATCCCGGAGTCGTCGGAGGCACGAAACCAAGGCGAGGATTGTCGTGGACAAATTCGGAAAATCTCCAACATCGTGAACGAAGAACCCGACGAACGGAGAAGATAAACGGTGGACTGGAAGCCACGCCTCCGAATCGACGATCCCGGACGCCCAACAATCTGTAAGTTAATCTTACTATGGTTTTGGGAGGATTTAAAATACACCTAATCTAAAGATTTAAACCAAGAAGATAAAATCTGTCAACACGAAATCTTTAACGGCGCGGCGTTTTTGCATGATTTTTCCGAACCCTTAAACCTGTTCAAACGAGAAAACTTAAAACACAAAACGTTTCTAAGACATAGATCTATATCATGTAAAAATTTCATAATTTTTCATCGTGTTTTGTTATCCGAAAACGACCGCAAACGAACCTGCCTTCGACTTAGATCTTGAAACGGTGATAGATTCTTTATCCGAACTTGAGGTTGATTTTTACCTTAGATCTAGACCGATTTAGGATTGGTGCTAAACATGAGAGTTGTAGATCTATACGTTAAGAACACCTCCGTAAATTTTTGGAATTTTTCGTTGAGGTTTGGTATCGGAATTCGACTGCAAACTTATTGGCATTTTTGACAATAGATATATGGTGAATTAGATCTTTTGTTGAACATGAAACTTGTAGATATATGTCTTAAGCATCTCCCTGTAAAATTTCATCAAGTTTGGAGTTGGTTTGCTATGGTGGATCTCGAAATTTAGGAACTGATGTCGTAAAGATTCGGACAGATTTGTAACCTGATAGATATCTATCTTTTTAACTTACTTTCGTATCTCGGATCGAAAAACTTAAAACATAATACTTGTTCATCTCTATGTTTTCGAGTCACCGGTCAAATTTCAGAATTTTTGGACTTAAAATCAATTTTTAATGAATTTTGAAGTAAACTGTGGTTGACCGAGTCAAATTTTGAAAATCTTGTTAAACGGTGAAATTAGCCTTTAAGGTTTCAAGGATTGGGAATTCGTTTGAAATAAGATACACATGAAATATAATGCTTGCCGAAAGGCAATTGAGATATAGTGCTTGTCGAAAGGCAATAGAAATATAATGCTTGCCGAAAGGTAATTGAAATATAATGCTTGCCGAAAGGCAATTGAAATATAATGCTTGCCGAAAGGCAATTGAGATATATGCTTGCCGAAAGGCAATTGATATATATAAAGCTTGCCCAAAAGCCAATTGATAAATAAAGCTTGTGGAATAGCAATTGAGATATAAACATGAGACATGAGACATGAAGCTAGAAGACTCGAAAATTTGTTCATTTTAGATTATGCTTTTAAATTATGTCCTACCGTTATATTACTTTGCAAGCTATATTTATGGTCTTATGAAATCCCTGTCTTTTAAATTATGCGGTTAAATTGTTATTAGATTAATACATTAAATCATGTCTTGTATGCACATGTTTTCTTTAAATTTAATTAAAGGCTTTGAAACCTCATAATCATGTATGTGTTAACTTACTCAGCAAGTTTTTGCTGACCAAACCATATTGTTTCCCTTTTTCTTTCAGAGCTGAAGAATATGCATCATCATATGCATTCATGGGAATTTTGGGGAACACTTTATTCTTAAATTTTGTTTTACACTAGATCTTGCATGAACGGACCTGTTTAACCCGTGATTAGGCCATGTTGGCCCTATTTTTACATTCCGTTGCATTATATACGTAGATATTATTTTTCGCTGCAACTGTAATGACATTATTTTTAAATTATATATGAATGGGCTGTTTGAATGTTTTAAATTCCGAAAAACCATAGCCTTGCATCTCTTTAGTGAGCTCGGAGAAACCGTGTCTTGCTAGAGAGGTGTGGCGGTGACATCCCGACCTGGGTGACCAAAAACCGGGGTGTTACAGACCCTATCTCCCACTTGAAATTCTATCTCGTCGTCTCATGTCAGCATAACCCTTCTGACGGTCTTGAGCGGCTTTCATTTTCCCTTGAATCACCTTTATTTGTTGAGCCATTTCTTCGACAAGTTGTGGTCTCACTACCACAAACTTATCAATTTCTTCCCAGCTCAACGGGCTTCGACACTTTCATCCATACAACGCCTCGAAAGGTGCCATGCCAATGCTAGCATGGTAGCTATTGTTATATGAAAACTCAATTAAGGGTAAATAAGCTTCCCAATTTCCTTTAAACTCCAACACACATGCTCTCAGCATGTCTTCTAGTGTTTGGATCGTTCTCTCGGTTTTTTTCCATCCGTCGTTGGGTGGAATGCGGTGCTCATTTTTATTTGAGTACCGAGAGGTTTTTGTAACTCTGTCAAAAAATGAGAGACAAATCTATTGTCCCTGTCAGAAATGATGTCAGGTGGTACTCCATGTCGTCATACCACATTATCAATGTAGGCTCAGGCCAATTGGTCCATAGTCCATGTAACACCCCGGATTTGATAACCCAGGCCGGGATGTCACCGCCACATCTCCCTAGCAAGACACGGCTTCCCGAGCTCACTAAGGAAATGCAAGGCTTGTGGGTATGTAAAAGATTTAAAACATTTCAAGATTTAGTCCGGAAATTTATAATACTTAATTTAAAATACGATAGTAGTAATCATCATGCGCGAAAAATAAATAGAGTAAATGCAGCGGAAAGTAAATCACGGCCAACATGGCCAAATCCTCGGGTTTAACAGACCCGGTAAAAACAGTACGATGCAGAATTTAAAATGTCCGTTATGATTTCCCCCAAGTGCATATGCAATGCGTCACTCGACATACTCTGTAAAAGAAAAATAACAACGGTTTATCAGTATAAAAATATACCGAGTAAGTTAATCCCTAACTAACAATTTAAGGGGTTCCATGTGTTCAAATCCAAAGATTTTTACCTTTTCATGCATTCATTTAAAATCCATATTTTATTCGCAGCGGAAAAAAAAACATGATTAATTTATCAAAGACGAAAATGCATAATTTTAAAAGACTAAATTTTTAAAGGCGGAATTTAAAGGCATAACTTAATGACGATATTTAAATGTGTAATTTAAAAACATGGTAAATCGGATTTAAGCATAATTAACACTCACACCAGTCTTTTATAATTTATCCCGCAAACTAGGAAGAGGACACCATACCGGGAGATCACTAACGAGGCAATCTCAACATAGGACCACTAACGAGGCAGTCCACAACAACAGGAGAGCACTAACGAGGCAGTCTCAAAAGATAGTAGGACCACTAACGAGGCGATCCAAAACACAGCGCGCGAGATCACTAACGAGGCAATCTCAGATAGTAAGGAGACCACTAACGAGGCAGTCTCAAAGATAATGATTAGCATAAAGATCGGCTCAGCCTAGTGCACGGGATTTTTCGAAAGTTCGTATTTCAAGTGATCAAAAGATTCGATATCGCGTTTCATAGTTCGAGTTTTTCTCTAGTTCGAAAAATCCGGTTTGACGCAGTTTGCGCCTTCCTTGATTAAAAATTCATTTTCACACCAAAAATTCTGAAATTTACACAGTAGCTCAAAAACACACACACGAACAACTTTCATGTTTTAAGTTTTCGGAAATAAGGTTTCGAAGTGAGTCAAAATTTGAGTTCTTTACAAAAGATAATTTCTGTCTCAAAAACTGATTTCGTCACAGGTTCGTGCGACACCGATTAAAAATTCAATTCAAAGCCAATTGATCCGAAATTTTTACAGAAGATACAAAACACATTAAGGAACAACTTTCATGTTTTAAGAAATTAGAACTAATGAATTTTAGGTGTTCAAAAATCGATCACAACACGCTGTACACGCGCGGACTAAAAAGGTAGTTTTAAACAGTTCTGAATTCGGCCGTTTTGACATATCAATTGGACTCCAAAATCCACGAAATTTTATATGCATAATCTAGACACATTTATCTAAAACTTTTGTTTAGAAATGCAAAGTTAAATCATTCTAAAAACGGGTGGAAAACGTGCATCAAATCGAGTAATGAAATCTGTCAATGGTTTCAAACGTTCGGTTTGTCACAGAAAGTTTACGGCGAGATTTGGGATAGCAAATCATAATGTCAATGGCTGAAATTTGGACACAAGATAGATTAAAGTCTTAGGAACAAAGTTTATGTTGAAAAGTTTTCGGTTTGAATTCCCGAAGGTCGAGTTTTAGGCGAGTTTTTGAAATTGGACGAAAATAGGGTTTTCGAAAAGCGGTTTTCGTTACGGGTATAGATCTCGAGTTTTAAACAATAATAAACCACAAAAATTTGTGTGTAAGGTCTTAACTTACTTAGTTAGAGAGTAGGGTCGCTGTAAAGGGTTTCCGGACGTCCTAAGGTCGCGACGAACGGCCAACTTCTCCGATCGCTTTTTGTTCGTTTCCCGACGTAAAATTGTAGCAAAGGAAAATGGTTAGATTTCGAGTTTGTTAAAGCTTATGAATGATTCAAACACTGTAATACTACTTACCAAGGTTCTAGAGGGTAGAGGCTTCGTCCCGTTTGCCTCGTCGTCGCCGGAATACTCGCCGGAAAGTGGAGTCGAAGGAGTTTTGAACTTGGAGAGAAAAGAATGGAGTGTTTAGGGTTTGGTTTTCTGAAAATATGGGGAGGGGGCGCCCTTAGGTCGTTCTTAAGCTTCCCCTACGGCTGAGATCCGATTACCATCGAAGGGGATGTTAATTTTGGCAAGAAAATCGCCATGGAAGGAAAGTTTACACCTTCAGCACCTCTGGCGCGCTGGTGACGCGCACCTACGCCTTTGCCCGCGCGGAGCACGCGTGGCCAGGCCTGGAGTCGCGACTCCGTCTTCCGCGCGGTGGCACGCGGCGAGCTCGGGCCGGCCGGTTCGGCGGTCCGCGTGGTCCGTCGGGTCTTTTCTCCTTTTCTCGATCGGGTTTCTATCCCCTACGTTTTCGGTTCGACTTTTCGGGTCATTTCTGGGGTTACGATTCCTTTCTAAATTTTATTTTGACTCCAATGAATTTCATATTTGAAATCAAGAATTCGTCGAGTTCGAATCTGTCGGCTTGAATTCGTCGTCCTGTGGCTCCCGTGCAATAATTTATCTAATTAAATTATTTCCGACTTCACGGGTTCTTGGAATTAAAATTCTTTTCCTTCTTGAATTTAATTCCAATTCTTTTGGGATTAATCCATGGAATATCTTCGGGCTTCCTTTCCCTCTTTCATCCCATTTCGACTTGACTAAAATTTGGGTTCGAATTCTTTGAATTTATCGGTCACGCCATTTCCGAGCAATAATTTATTGTAATAAATTATTTTCTTCTCGGAAATAAATTTTATTTCGTTTCTTTGGGCGTTGTAAAAACCTCGGGTATTACAGTCTACCCCCCTTAAGATTCAACTTCGCCCCCGAAGTTGCGCCCTCGCTTTCTTTTGGGCTCAATTTAATGTTGGGGTATTTCCATCTACTTTCCTTAAGGATAAACGTCTTCCACAAGAAATTTATTCCATTCCTTTGAACGTGAATTAAATTTCTCGGGTGTTACATCCTCTCCCCCTTAGGAATCAACTTCATCCTCGAAGTTGGGCGTTAGCTCCTCGCGATCTAGGACATTGTTTGGTTGCGTGATTGTATTAATGTGTGTTGTTGTTTGCTATTATTTGACTGAACCCAGAATTGAAATTTCCAAGTTGCCTACGTACCCTGTGAAGGGATCAAGTCATTACGTAGTTCAAAACAATTTGAACTCGTTTATTTTTTATTGGATACAATTCTTAAAGTCGAGCTCAAAAATAAATGCAGTTATCGATGCTTGAAAACTTCTTACGGTTGCTTGGGCCGAGTGGTCACGTCCTCTCTCCTATTTATGTTTTCTATTCACATCTGGCAGTCACGCAGCCGATGACCATGTCGACCGTACCGAAGGCATGCTCCAGGCTGAGGGCATCCTCTCGCATAGTGTGGTTTACCACACTTTGGACATGGTGGCGCATAGTCACCATGGTTGAAGACTATCCCCTTGTTTCGTCCATTGTCGTTTTGATGTAGTCGGTTCGAGTTTCCACGGAAGTGGTCCTTATTCCTCTTGTATCGCCCTTGTGGTCCTTGGTTAGTCCCACCTACCGGTTTCCGTTTCAGTCCTTGAACTCGTGCAACCGCTACTGCGCGATCATACATAGCTTGTAGGTCATGGTAGTGTTCACCCGTGATCACCTCTCTAATAGATAGGTTCTGTCCCATCTCGAACTTCTGTGCCTTTTCTACATCAGTTGGCACCAATCTCGGCGCGAACCGCACCAACTCCTTGAAACGGTTATAGTATTCTTGGACCGTTTTTCCTCCTTGCTTCAGTGTTAGAAATTCCTCGTACATAGCAGCCTTCGTGCTCATGGGATAAAAATGATCCCTAAGTAGATTCGTGAATTCTGACCATGTGTAGGGCTCGTCGTACTCCGCACGTTTCCATTGGGTGGCTTGCCACCAATCATCCGCCTCGCCTCCTAAGTAGTATGAAGCTACGTGAACCTTTTCCCCGTCGCGACACTTTACGGCGTTCAACAGCTTATCGAACGTCCGTATCCACTCCTCTCGCTGAGCCAGGTCCTCTTTGCCGACGTAGTGGGGTGGTTGGTAAGGGTTTACCAAGGCTAAGTAGTTGACTCGGGCTACCGGTGGTGGTACCCCCGCTTGTGCACGTTGCACTTCAGCATTTCCTAATACTACGAGAACTTCCTCAACCGTCCTTAGACGCTCATCCATATTCTGAGGAATCTCATTGTTGTTTGGCATGTTGGGGAGGTCAGAGTCAATGTTGTTTGGGATTACATTCCTTGGTCTTCCCCTAGGTGTCATTCTCTGTTTTAAAAGCACGCGGAGATGAGCTTCTAATCTAAGGCACGTTAGCGTTCAAGAAAATCTATAAGGTAGGATTGGCAAGAGGTAATAGATGGGAGATTGCTAAACTTAGGTGATCAAGTTCTAGGACTAAGGCAAAATTAGTTTTAAGCAAATGCTTCTAAGTCAAGGTCATGACAAATTTTAAGGTAAGAGTTTTGACATTGTTAATTTACATAAAAAAAATTAGCACAATCTTCATGTATGTATGTATGCGAATGCACGCATGCTTTATACAATGCTACCCCAACCCCGAAAAATATTTTCGTGACTTTAAACACTTATTGGAAAAATTTCTATGCATATGTAAATATTTTCCATGGGTTTAAAATAAATTTTGTTCCATGGAAATAAAACTTAAAATTTAAAAATAATAATAATGGTACTTCAAAATTCTAAAAATAATATTAATATTTGTTTAAAATCCTCGGGCCTCTATATTGGCCAAAAATAATAATAATAACTTAAAAATATTTCCGGGCTCTGATACCACTTTGTAACACCCCGGATTTGATAACCAAGGACGGGTTGTCACCGCCACATCTCCCTAGCAAGACACGGCTTCCCGAGCTCACTAAGGAAATGCAAGGCTTGTGGGTATGTAAAAGATATAAAACATTTCAAGATTTAGTCCGGAAATTTATAATACTTAATTTAAAATACGATAGTAGTAATTATCATGCGCGAAAAATAAATAGAGTAAATGCAGCGGAAAGTAAATCACGGCCAACATGGCCAAATCCTCGGGTTTAACAGATCCGGTAAAAACAGTACGATGCAAAATTTAAAATGTCCGTTATGATTTCCCCCAAGTGCATATGCAATGCGTCACTCGACATACTCTGTAAAAGAAAAATAACAACGGTTTATCAGTATAAAAATATACCGAGTAAGTTAATCCCTAACTAACAATTTAAGGGGTTCCATGTGTTCAAATCCAAAGATTTTTACCTTTTCATGCATTCATTTAAAATCCATATTTTATTCGCAGCGGAAAAAAAACATGATTAATTTATCAAAGACGAAAATGCATAATTTTAAAAGACTAAATTTTTAAAGGCGGAATTTAAAGGCATAACTTAATGACGATATTTAAATGCGTAATTTAAAAACATAGTAAATCGGATTTAAGCATAATTAACACTCACACCAGTCTTTTATAATTTATCCCGCAAACTAAGAAGAGGACACCATACCGGGAGATCACTAACGAGGCAATCTCAACATAAGACCACTAACGAGGCAGTCCACAACAATGGGAGACCACTAACGACGCAGTCTCAAAAGATAGTAGGACCACTAACGAGGCGATCTAAAACACAGCGCGCGAGATCACTAACGAGGCAATCTCATATAGTAAGGAGACCACGAACGAGGTAGTCTCAAAGATAATGATTAGCATGAAGATTGGCTCAGCCTAGTGCACGGGATTTTTCGAAAGTTCGTATTTCAAGTGATCAAAAGATTCGATATCGCGTTTCATAGTTCGAGTTTTTCTCTAGTTCAAAAAATCCGGTTTGACGCAGTTTGCGCCTTCCTTGATTAAAAATTCGTGTTCACACAAAAAATTCTGAAATTTACACAGTAGCTCAAAAACACACACACGAACAACTTTCATGTTTTAAGTTTTCGGAAATAAGGTTTTGAAGTGAGTCAAGATTTGAGTTCTTTACAGAAGATAATTTCTGTCTCAAAAACTGATTTTGTCACAGGTTCGTGCGACACCGATTAAAAATTCAATTCAAAGCCAATTGATCCGAAATTTTTACAGAAGATACAAAACACATTAAGGAACAACTTTCATGCTTTAAGAAATTAGAAATAATGAATTTTAGGTGTTCAAAAAACGATCACAACACGCTGTACACGCGCGGACTAAAAAGGTAGTTTTAAACAGTTCTGAATTCGGCCGTTTTGACATATCAAATGAACTCCAAAATCCACGAAATTTTATATGCATAATCTAGACATATTTATCTACAACTTTTGTTTAGAAATGCAAAGTTAAATCATTCTAAAAATTGGTGGAAAATGTGCATCAAATCGAGTAATGAAATCTGTCAACGGTTTCAAACGTTCGGTTTGTCACAGAAAGTTTACGGCAAGATTTGGGATAGAAAATCTTAATGTCAATGGTTGAAATTTGGAAAAAAGATAGATTAAAGTCTTAGGAACAAAGTTTATGTTGAAAAGTTTTCGGTTTGAATTCCCGAAGGTCGAGTTTTAGGCGGGTTTTTGAAATTGGACGAAAATAGGGTTTTCGAAAAGCGGTTTTTGTTACGGGTATAGATCTCGAGTTTTAAACAACAATAAACCACAAATATTTGTGAGTAAGGTCTTAACTTACTTAGTTAGAGAGTAGGGTCGCTGGAAAGGGTTTCCGGACGTCCTAAGGTCGCGACGAACGGCCAACTTCTCCGATCGCTTTTTGTTCGTTTCCCGACGTAAAATCGTAGCAAAGGAAAATGGTTAGATTTCGAGTTTGTTAAAGCTTATGGATGATTCAAACACTGTAATACTACTTACCAAGATTCTAGAGGGTAGAGGCTTCGTCCCGTTTGCCTCGTCGTCGCCGGAATACTCGCCGGAAAGTGGAGTCGAAGGAGTTTTGAACTTGGAGAGAAAAGAATGGAGTGTTTAGGGTTTGGTTTTCTGAAAATATGGGGAGGGGGCGCCCTTAGGTCGTTCTTAAGCTTCCCCTATGGCTGAGATCCGATTACCATCGAAGGGGATGTTAATTTTGGCAAGAAAATCGCCATGGAAGGAAAGTTTACACCTTCAGCACCTCTGGCGCGCTGGTGACGCGCACCTACGCCTTTGCCCGCGCGGAGCACGCGTGGCCAGGCCTGGAGTCGCGACTCCGCCTTCCGCGCGGTGACGCGCGGCGGGCTCGGGCCGGCCGGACCGGCCGGTTCGGCGGTCCGCGTGATCCGTCGGGTCTTTTCTTCTTTTCTCGATCGGGTTTCTATCCCCTACGTTTTCGGTTCGACTTTTCGGGTCATTTCTGGGGTTACGATTCCTTTCTAAATTTTATTTTGACTCCAATGAATTTCATATTTGAAATCAATAATTCGTCGAGTTCGAATCTGTCGGCTTGAATTCGTCGTCCTGTGGCTCCCGTGCAATAATTTATCTAATTAAATTATTTCCGACTTCACGGGTTCTTGGAATTAAAATTCTTTTCCTTCTTGAATTTAATTCCAATTCTTTTGGGATTAATCCATGGAATATCTTCGGGCTTCCTTTCCCTCTTTCATCCCATTTCGACTTGACTAAAATTTGGGTTCGAATTCTTTGAATTTATCGGTCACGCCATTTCCGAGCAATAATTTATTGTAATAAATTATTTTCTTCTCGGAAATAAATTTTATTTCGTTTCTTTGGGCGTTGTAAAAACCCCGGGTATTACAGTCCACGTGTCCTTCATCGGGATAAAAATGGCCGTCTTTGTTAGCCTATCCACAATCACCCAAATCTTGTTCATACCTTTGGGTGATCGGGGCAATCCCGAGACAAAGTCCATCGAGATGCTATCCCACTTCCAACTTGGAATCTCTAGTGGTTGCATCAGTCCTAAGGGTTTATGTCACACTGCCTTAACCCTTTGGCAGGTGAGGCACTTCGCCACGAAGTCTGCCACTTCCTTTTTCATTCCCGGCCACCAGTAGATCTTCTTCAGGTCCTTGTAAAGCTTGTCACCTCCGGGATGCACTGAATATGGTGTATTGTGACCTTCATTCATCAACCTTTGCTTCAACTCGACACACTTTTGAGGCACACACCATCTCCCTTTGAAGCGAATGCTTCCATCCTCATGGATAGCAATCCTATTGCCTTACCCTCGGCAATATACTCCTTTATCCTCTCCAGCTTCGCGTCGCTCGGTTGAGCAAGCATAATCTCGTCCAATATTGGAGTTTCTAGGATCATGGCATTGATCGTGTCACTAACTGTGCCCGGATGCACAAGTTCTAAATTCAATCTTACCAACTCCATGTACAATGCCGGCGGAATTACCAACAAGTTTGTCACGTGTTAGGTTTTCCGGCTTAGGGCATCGGCTACCACATTTGCCTTCCCCTCATGGTAGGATATCTCCAAATCATAATCTTTAATAAGTTCCAACCACCTTCCCTGTCTCAAATTCAACTCCTTCTGAGTGAATATATATTTCAAGCTCTAGTGGTCGGTGAACATTCGACACTTTCGCCCGTAAAGATAATGTCTCCATATCTTTAGAGCGAAAACGACCGCTGCCAACTCCAGGTCGTTTGTCGGATAATTTTCCTCGTGAGGTTTCAGTTGGCGTGATGCATATGGAACGACCCTCGAGTCTTGCATCAAGACACAACCTAAACCTTCCTTCGAAGCATCGCTTTAAACTTCGAAGTCACCATTTTCTGATGGTAGTGTCAATACGGGTGTGGTTGTGAGTCGTTTCTTCAGCTCTTGAAACGCAGTCTCACACGCCTCTATCCACACTTATTTTACTCCCTTCTTCAGTAGCTGGGTTAAAGATCGTGCGATTTTCGAAAAATCCTTCACGAACCGTCTATAGTACCCGGCTAATCCAAGGAAACTCCTTATCTCAGTTGGGCTCTTTGGGGCTGCCCATTCTGTCATGGCAGAAACTTTTTCCGGATCCGCTAAAACTCCATCAGCGGATACTATGTGTCCAAGAAATGCTACCTCCTTCAACCAAAAATCGAATTTAGACAACTTGCCATATAGCTGATTCTTTCGCAAGGTCCCTAACACTTGGTGCAAGTGCTGGGCATGCTCCTCCTCGCTATTCGAGTAGATCAGGATGTCATCAATGAACACCACTACAAACTGATCTAACAATTCTCGAAATACATTGTTCATGAGGTTCATGAACATTGCTGGAGCATTTGTTAACCCAAAGGATAATACTGTGAACTCGTAGTGGCCATATCGAGTTTGAAACGCCGTCTTCGGGATGTCTTTCTCGGCGATTCTCAACTGGTGATAACCAGATCGTATGTCGATCTTCGAGAATACTGAAGCTCCCTTCAGTTGATCAAACAGATCCTCAATTCTTGGCAATGGGTACTTATTCTTGATGGTCACTTGGTTCAATCCCCGATAGTCTATGCAAAGACGTAATCCTCCGTCTTTCTTCTTAACAAATAAAACCGGTGCTCCCCATGGGGAAGTACTCGGTCTTATGTATCCTTTCTGCAATAGCTCCTCGAGTTGTTCCTTTAACTCCTTCATTTCCAGTAACCGGTGCTCCTTCCTTTTGAGACAGGCTCAGTTCCCGAAATGAGATCTATCGTGAATTCAAGATCTCGCTCAGGTGGCATGCCCGGGATGTCTTCAGGAAACACATCCGGGTACTCTCTTACCGCTGGTATGCTGTCAACCTTGTTCTCTTCCGCCTCAAGGTTGTGCACGTAGCACGCATATAGCTCATACCCCTTACGCATCAAGTTACTTAGTTTGAGGGCACTAACGATTTTGTTGCTCCTCTTAGGGGGCTGAGAGTAAAAGATAACTCTCTTTCCCCTACTTTTCGACAGGGTGATCTTTTGTTTCTGGCATTCTATCACCGCTTTATACTGGGACAACCAGTCCATCCCCAGTATAATGTCAAAGTCCCTTAACTTAAATTCTACTAAGAGTGCGAAGAATTCTACGTTCTTGATCACTATAGGAATTCCGTTGTATCGTTTAGAGCAAGCTACTACTTCTCCTGAAGGCAATTGAATTCCTAAGCTAATTATCTCGCACTTAGGTAGATCTAACGCAGGCACTATTCTTGATGCTATGATTGAGCAACTAGCTCCATAATCAAATAAGACTCTAAGGGGTGTATTCAAGTCATGAAATGTACCTGCCATCACTTCTCCTTGTGCAGGCACGTCCGCTTGGTTAACCACGTTAAGTCTTCCCATAGAGCGTCCTTGATTGCCTTTCTGATTCGGATTCGGCTGCTGATCTTGCTGTTGATTTTGGTTCTGAGGTGGTGGAGGGTGTTGGTTCTGATTCTGATTCGGCTGCCTAAATTGATTTTGAGGGGGTCTATACCCCTGATTGTTGTCGTTCCGTCCGTTTTGATTTTGAGGCTGTCCCTGTGATGCACCCTGTGAAACCACATTTAAATGAGCTTAAATTATGTTAAAATGAACCTAAATTGCATGCATGTGACCCTATTTTACTACTTTTTAGTTTATATTTCATGTGGTTTGTAAATATTAATAAGACTGGTAAAATTGAGCTTATCCGAGTCCACTTTACCTTGTTTTATACTTAATAATACGACTTTGGCAATTCTAATACATTGCAATGATGTTTCAGGCATTAAAATGTAGAAATAAGATGTTCGGAGGACAAAGGATGTCAAATTCAGAATTTTCAACACTGTACTGTGCCCAGGATGTGCCACATAGGTATGGCGGCGCCTAAAATCATGTTCAGGCGCCGCATCAACACTTATGAAAATTTCGGATGGAAAAAGCTTCAGAATGCGCCACACGTGCTTGGCGGCGCATAAAATGCCCTTCAGGCGCCACAAAATGCGCCGCGGACTAAATTTTAGGAAATTGTCAGAATGCACCGCACCTTCTTGGCGGCGCCGAAAAACACCTTGGAGGGGCACAAAATGCACCGTTATCAAAAATTCGGAAAATCTTCGTATGCGCCGCAGCTCCTTGGTGGCGCCTAAAACCTCTTCCGAGCGCCACTTTATGCGCCACAGTCGCGGTTGGGCAGTTTTCTAACCTCCCGAACTCGGTTTTAAATGCCGTTTTTCACCATTCTTCTTCATCCAGACTGCCATATTCGAAGAAAAACATTCTGAAACATCTGGAAAATGGGAGAAGAAGGCCGGAAACACAGAATCAAGCCGGAGGAATTGGACA
This sequence comes from Hygrophila difformis, assembly GCA_030278955.1. Classification (NCBI taxonomy): domain Eukaryota; kingdom Viridiplantae; phylum Streptophyta; class Magnoliopsida; order Lamiales; family Acanthaceae; genus Hygrophila; species Hygrophila difformis. The sequence goes on from JAOANR010000003.1 coordinate 48,614,030, forward strand.
GGATGCCATTCTGATCGAGTTCTTCCTATCATAGGCGTTGCCTTTCTTTTTCTTGCTTTGTAATGTTATGAAATTGCCTCTAAATGTAATCTGCTATTATGTTTCAAATTTGTAGACGGATTTTTATATTGTTCGTGTTAGAAGTGATCTAGAACGGGAGTTCAGAATCACTTTGAAGTATGAATTTATGTTTTTATGGAAGCATTTTAATGATCGCTGTTCTATGTTGAAATCTGGAATTATGATTAAAATGTCAGATTATGTCAAATCTAGTTTGAGCGCCATTCTGCATAAATGGTAGAAGTAAAATTTCATGTTTGGTGTTAATCTGCATTTTGATCGATTAAATTGAATTAATCTGCAATAGTATTAGAATCTGAATTAGGATTACATGTTAGATGCCAACAATTTGATCGACATTCTGAGTTTTGCTAAATCTGCTATTCAAATCATTAATTTGCTAAAAGCCTGACTGATCGATCAATCTGTATTTCCTATTTTTAGTAATCTGGTATTAATTCTAATCTATCTGCATTTTAATATTATTAATTAAATCCAGTTTACCATGTTTTACTATTATTTTACCATAATTGTTAAATTATTTACACTATTCTGCATAATTGAATGTTAGAATCTAATCTAGTGATTTCTGCTTTGCTAAATCGGGAGATAAAAAGTAGAATTAATATTTTAGTACCGGAATTGGGAATAAATTACATTAAAATGGATTCTGGCATGTGCACAATGATTTGGGAAATGAAAAGTGCCTTTTAATTGCTATAGGAAAATTTGTATGCTTGGGAAAGACTCAAATTTAGGCCTAGAATAATGATTGCAGAATGTTAGATAATTTAATCAGCTTCCATGAAATCCGTTTAAGCATAATTTGAATATTAGTAGGTTACTATATTTTTTAATCTTTATAAAATATTTAAATTTTAAGAAATTGATCTTTTTAGACATTGGAAAATCTAAATCAATATGCAATTTCTATTTTATATAAAGATGGCAATATTTAAGATATTACAAGCATCTCCCATTTATATTTTCATTAATTAAAATTTTAACTTGCTTTATTTTAAATTTAATGTCACTACTTTTTAATTTAATCATCATTAGAATCAATCAAACTCTTTTGAAATATATAAAATATAATTAATGAACTTAAAACAATTAAAATCTTCTCCGGAATGAAATAATATTCTGAAACTCTCTGTGGTCCGACCCGGTATTCACCGGTTTTTATTACTTGATGACAACCATCCGCTTGTGGTAAAATATGAGTAGTGAAAATCACCCATCAAGTTTTTGGCGCCGTTGCCGGGGAATTTGTTGTGAACTTTTAATTGTTTTTAGTTTATTAATTAAAATTTATTAAGTTAAATATTAATTTAACTATTACTTATTTTATTTTATTTCTATTTATTATTTGCAGTGCGAAGCAAACAGGCAGAAATAGCTTATGATCCTGAAATTGAGCGTACTCTTAGAGCTATTAGATTAGGGAAACGTAGGAGACCAGCTCAGTTGGAAATTTTAATTAATTCATCCTCTGATGAAGAAGACTATTCTCCAACGACTGGAGTTTCAACAATTCAAACTAATCAATTAGTTGCTCAGTTCAATAGGTTAAACATGGCAGCAAATAATGATAATAATCAGGGTAATAATAGAGGTAATGGTGGTGATTTGGAACACGATGATCAAGCTAAAATGACCATTGAAGAACACTTACAAGGAACTAGTGGGAATCTGCTTAATAGAACTCCAAGGCCAGATGTAGATGCTTTAAGTTTTACCCTTCAGCCTGCACTAATCACAATGGTTCAAGCTAATCAATATAATGGAGCACCTACTAATGATGCTGTAGAACACATAAGAAACTTCCTGGACTATTGTGACACAGTGAAAATAAATGGTGTTACCAGTGATGAAATTAAGTTGAGATTGTTTTCGTTTTCACTCAGAGATAAAGCTAAAACTTGGTATAATTCACTTCAATTAAGGGATGTTACTACTTGGGATAAAATGTTAGAAGCTTTCTTAGAACAATTCTTCCCACCATCCAAGGTTTTAGAATTGCAAGAAAAAATCAAAGAATTTGTGCAAGATGAGGGTGAAACTCTACTTGAAGCATGGGATAGATACAACACTTTATTGGCGAGATGTCCAAATCATGGCTTTGAAGATTGGCAGCAGATGCACTTCTTTTACAATGAGTTGATTGATCATTGGAGGAACTTGTTAGATGCAGCGACTGGAGATTCTTTTCTATCTATAGGACCATCTAGAGCTAAGGAAATCATAGAGAAAAAGATTTCTAACATGAAAAAATTTCCTGGTAAGAAAAATGCTAGAAACAAAACAAAAGGAGGGATCTATGAGGTAGAGAAGGCAGTTGCTATAGATTCTAAGTTAGATGCTTTGATGAGAGAGGTTTCTTCGCTTAAGAAAGGTCAAGATAAAGTTGTGAGATGCGGTATTTGTCATGGACCTCACGAGTCATCAGCCTGTCACCTGCTCGATCAAGGACTTCAAGAGACTATGCAGTGTGGGGGGACTGAGGAGCAAGTGGAAGATGTGAACTACATGGGAAATAGGCAGCAAAACTACAACCAAAACCGTCCTCAAAACCAAAATTTCTATCCAAACCAAAATTCTCAATTTCAACAAAACACCTACCCACAAAGCAACCGTCCACTTTACCCAAATCAAAATCAAAATCAAAATTTTCAAAACCAGAACCAGAACCAAAACTTTAATCAGAACAGAAATCAAAATCAACCCTTTTACCCTAACCAACAGTCTAGGAACTTTCAACCTCAACAACAGCTGCAACAAAACCAAGGAGGCGATGAGGTCAATTTAAAAGAGTTAATGAACACAATCGTGTCTCAACAACAAACAATTCAGCAAATGCAAACCTCAATGAGAAATTTAGAAGTTCAAGTTGGTCAAATTGCTAGGGATACCTCAAATAGACAGCAAGGAACACTACCGAGCATGCCTGATCCTAATCCAAAAGAACAGTGTAAAGCAATCACTTTAAGGAATAAAAAGGAACTGCCTAATCCTTACCCTACCTTAGATGATCCAGAGGTTTTAGCTGATGCTGTAGATGATCAAAGTGAGGATACAGAGGAAGAAAACAGCAGAAAAACACTGATGAGCCTAAGGAGAGTGAGAAACTTAGAGTTGAACAGGATAAGGATAAGGGAAAGTCTATTGTCCCAGTCAAGCCATATCAGCCACTTATTCCATATCCACAGCATCTTAAAAAGGCTAAGGAAGATAAAGATTATGCTAAATTCTTAGAAGTCTTTAAGAATTTAAGAATTGATATTCCTTTTTCTGACGTCATTGCACGAATGCCTGTGAATGCTAAGTTCTTAAAAGAAATTCTATCAAAAAATAGGAGTGTTGATGATGAAGAGAAAGTGACACTGACAGGGGAATGCAGTGCAATCCTACAAAGAAGGCAACCTATTAAACAAAAAGATCCTGGGAGTTACACTATTCCGTGCATTATTGGCACTAAATAATTCAACAAAGCTCTGTGATCTCGGGTCTAGTATTAATTTGATGCCTTTACATGTCTTTAGGGAACTTGGGGTAGGAGTTGTAAAGCCTACTAGGATGCAGCTACAGCTTGCTGATAGGCCTATTAGGACTCCTTTAGGCATTGTAGAAGACGTTCCTGTTCAAGTAGAGAGCTTCATCTTCCCTGTCGACTTTGTTGTTCTTGATATGGAAAAAGACATTGATATTCCTCTGATGCTAGGTAGACCATTTTTGCAAACTGGTAGGGCTATGGTTGATATGGATGATGGTAAAATTACACTTAAAGTAGGTAACGAACAAGTGTCGTTTGACATTTCTAAGACAACTAAAACACAACACGCTAGTTCTGACACCTACCCGTGTAATAAAGTTACAGCTATCTATCAGGAGGATGAGGTGATTGAGAGAGAGTTCTTTGCTAGACATGATCCCTATAGGAAATTTGAGCAGTTAGTGGAGAGTTGTGAGGACTTAGCTGAAAGTAAGTGTGAGGGAGGATTACCTGTGCAAGTAGCATGTGCGATAGAAGAGTCTAAGTTAGTCCCGTCTGTTGAAAAGCCACCTACATTGACATTGAAGGAGCTGCCATCACATTTGAGGTATGTTTTTCTTGGTGAGAATGATACTTTACTTGTTATTGCAAGTAATAAATTAAATGATGATCAATTAAATGCATTAACCCAAGTGTTGAGTAAGCATGTTAGAGCAATAGGTTGGACGATAGCTGACATCAAGGGACTGAGTCCAGCATTGTGTACACACCGGATTTACATGGAGGAGGATGACAAGCCAGTGAGACAGCCGCAAAGGAGACTGAATCCACATCTACAAGAAGCTGTAAGAGCAGAGGTGATTAAACTACTCGATGCAAATATTATATATCCTACCTCTGATAGTCAGTGGGTAAGTCCAGTTCAAGTAGTGCCTAAAAAGGGAGGTATGACTGTGATTAGAAATGAAAATGGTGAATTAGTACCTACTAGACCTACTACTGGATGGCGTGTATGCATTGATTATAGGAGATTGAATGATAAGACTAGGAAAGATCATTTTCCATTGCCTTTTATTGATCAGATGCTAGAGCGTTTAGTTGGTCATGAGTTTTATTGCTTCTTAGATGGTTATTCTGGATATAATCAAGTTCCAATTGTACCTGAGGATCAAGATAAAACTACATTTACATGTCCTTACGGTACATTTGCATATAGGAGAATGCCATTTGGTTTATGTAATGCTCCAACTACATTTCAAAGATGCATGATGTCTATATTTTCTGATTTAATTGAGACATGCATTGAGGTATTTATGAATGATTTTTCTGTATTCGGGTCTGACTTTGAGAAATGTTTAATTAACTTGGAAAAAGTTCTGATTAGATGTGAGGAGTCAAATTTAGTTCTTAATTGGGAAAAATGTCATTTTATGGTTAATGAAGGTATTATCTTACGACATAGGATTTCTAAAAATGGCACTGAAGTTGATAGGGCTAAAGTAGAAATGATTGCAAAAATTCCACCTCCTAATAATTTAAAAACTTTGAGAAGTTTTCTGGGACATGCTGGATTCTATCGAAGGTTTATAAAGGATTTTTCTAAAATTGCATTGCCTCTATTTAAACTACTGTGTAAAGATGTCGAGTTTGATTTTACTGACGAGTGTATTGAGGCGTTCAATAGGATCAAGGAAGCATTGGTGACTGCACCAATTATTCAGCCACCTAACTGGAGTTTACCATTTGAGATCATGAGCGATGCTAGTGACTTTGCTGTTGGAGCAGTATTGGGTCAACGAAAGGATAAGAAGCTTCATGTCATATATTATGCATGTGTTGGAGCAATTAGTCAGGCTTTAAATTCTGCACAAAGAAATTATGCCACCACTGAAAAAGAACTATTATCTGTTGTGTATGCGTGTGAAAAGTTTAGACCATATCTGATTGGCTCTAAGACTGTAGTTTACACTGATCATGCTGCTATTAAATATCTATTTGCAAAGAAAGATGCTAAACCACGATTAATTAGATGGGTATTATTGTTATAGGAATTTGATTTAGAGATTAAAGATAGAAAAGGAGATGAAAATCCTGTAGCTGATCATCTATCTAGACTGGAGCATGAAAAAGGGGAAGAGAAATTAATAAATGATGCATTTCCTGATGAAAATTTTTATTTAATAAATAATACTTCCTCTGATCCATGGTTTGCTGATTTTGTAAATTATTTAGCATATGGTGTAATTCCTGATCATTTAAAATGGCATAGTCAAAAGCAAAAATTTAAAACTGATGCTAAATATTTTATTTGGGATGAACCTTATTTGTTTAGACTGTGTGCAGATCAAATCATAAGGAGATGCATCCCTGATGAGGATTTTGAAAAAGTTTTAAAGGCTTGCCACGAAGGACTTGGAGGAGGACATGTTGGACCTAATAGGACAGCTCATAAGGTACTTGAAGGTGATTTATATTGGCCTAATATTTATCGTGATGCTAGATCATTTGTGCAAAAATGTGATGTATGTCAAAGAGCTGGTAATATCACTAAAAGAGATGAAATGCCATTAAAAGGAATTATGCCTGTTGAGTTGTTTGATCTGTGGGGAATTGATTTTATGGGTCCATTTCCACCATCTAATGGGAAATTGTATATTCTTGTTGCGTAGAATATGTATCAAAATGGGTAAAAGCTGAATCATGTGCTTTAAATGATGCTAAACAAGTGATTAAATTTTTGAAAAAGCAAATCTTTACTCGTTTTGGTGTGCCTAAAGCAATCATTAGTGATGGTGGATCTCATTTTGTCAATAGGGCTGTTAATCAATTGTTATCTAGATTTCATGTTCATCGTAGGATAACAACACCCTATCATCCTCAAGCCAATGGTCAGGTAGAAGTCACTAATCGTGAGATTAAAAAGATTTTGGAAGCCAATGTAGGAAAATCTAAAAAAGATTGGCTTTTAAGTTAGATGAAGCACTGTGGGCTTATAGGACAGCATTTAAAACACCTATAGGTATGACTCCTTTTAAATTGGTTTATGGTAAAGCTTGTCACTTACCTATTGAATTTGAGTTTAAATCACTTTGGGCTATGAAAAAGTTGAATTTTGAATTTAAATAGGCTCAAGAAAAAAGGAAGGTAGATCTTACTGAATTAGAAGAAATTAGACGTCAGGCTTATGATAATGCTCTAATTTATAAGGAAAGAACAAAGCTTTATCATGATAAAATGCTTAGGCCTAAGGTGTTTGAAGCTTGTCAATTAGTGCTTTTATATAATTCTAGACAAAGTGGTCATGGCCTTTTAGGATTGTTAAAGTGTTGGATAATGGTGCAGTAGTTTTAAAAGCTGAAGATGAAAGAGAATTCACCGTAAATGGTCAAAGACTTAAACATTATTTTGGAGATGAAATTAAATTCATCGAACAAATTAATGTTAAGCCTTTGGTTATTTAAATTTGCTTGTTAAATTAGTTGCATTGCATTTCAATAATTTATAAGTTTTTATCTTATTAATTAAAATTATAAAAATCAATAAAAATTATATAATAGAAAGAAAAAGACAAAAATATTTTACATTTTGTTGTTATGTGCTTTTATTTGCTTTATTGTTCTTGTTTAATTTAGTTTAAATGTCGCTTTAAGTTTAATTATGTTGTTCGGATTTTAAGTTTTTTTAATTGCATGTGTTTGAATAAATTGAGCAGGACATTGCTAATGAATTGGAATAAGTTGCAAAATATTGATGTAATGATAGAATTGTGTGTGCTTGGCAATTGATCTTAACATGTGTAATTTGACTTGGTTAAGAAGTGAGGAAGGGAATCTGTATGGATTGATCGGATTAATTGATGAGAACTATGACCCGGGAGGATTTAAGTAGGCTATATATGCTAAATCTGACTTGCTAATCTTAGGGAGTAAATTGACTATCATTGTGGTTGAATTTGAGCTGAAATTCGAGTGTCACAGACTCAGATTAGGCGCCACACCTTCATGATGGCGCCTAAAATCAAGCTCAGGCGCCACAATATGCGCCAACTTCTATCTTAAAAATGTCTAGAGTCAGTTTATGCGCCACACACACTGTGTGGCGCCTAAAACTGCTCCGAAGCGCCACTTTATGCGCCATTTTCAGACCTAAATTTATTTTTAGTCAGATATTGCACCACACACACTGTGTGGCGCGCCTAAAAGTGCTCCCGAGCGCCACAAAAAGCGCCACATCCAGCCTTAGAAAATTTTCCAAATTTTCCATGCACCGCACAGCCTATGCGGCACCTAAAACGCCTCTGATGCGCCACAAATGGCGCATGACCCGGCGGGTCTGGGTCCCTGACCCGGGTCTGGAACGGGATTTTAAATCCCAAAATCTTTTCCCCTCCTTCATTCCAGTCGACCGAGGCTTATTTTTTTATCTTTCTTTCCTCCTCTTCAACCGATCGCCACACCTCCTCCACCAAGCGACACAATTTGCGCCACTCCGGTAAAAATTCTTCCAATTCTTGTTTCTTCCTATCAATTCTCATCTACATTGTCAATTCTCATTCCAAAAACCCCAAATTTTGCTTGTTCAACCAAATTAGGGCTCAAGAACCCTAGTTCTTCAAACTTTGGGGATTCTTCTTCAAAGTGCTCCAATCCTTCAATTTTGGTAAGAATGGGTATCCCAATTCAATTATTATACTATTCTAGTGCTTTGGAATACATTGATTGTGGTATTTGTGTTGTTGCTCAAATTTTGGGTATTGTTAGAATGTGGGATTAAACTTGTTTTTAATTGTCTAAATCTTAGTTTGAACATGAACAAGTGTTGTGGAACATGGATTTTATGCATAAGGTAGAAATTTTTGGATTAAAATTTTTAAAGTTTGAATTTTTATAACTTTAAAACCTGGAAATTGGTTTAAATTAATTAAAATGGCATTTTTGATTAATTAAATGGATGAAACATTACTAGAACATGTCATTTTAGTTATATTAAAAATATAAGGTTATTTTCATGTCAAAAATTCCATGTTTTTCATAATGTGAGTCAATTGGAGCATATTTTGATAAAAACTCTTTTATTTATAATGTAGTTAATTAAAATAGGTTAATTTAACATATAAATAACATGTAATGAGTTTAATATTAATTTAAACCATTTATAATGAATTAGTTTAATAATTTAGGTTATTTTTATTTATTAAATCTGAAAATTTACTAAAATAAGGAGTTTTTATTAAAAAGCATGCTTTAACATGAATTCTAAGCTTTGGAATAAAATGGACGTTATGTTTAAATAAAGTTTAGGATTCATAACTTTTAAAATGCAATATTTTAGTCATTGAGTCATTTAAATCCCACATTCTAGGTTGATGTATATGTTTGCTTTATACTTAACACTTAAGTTAAACCTTTGGTTTAAACTTAAGTGTGAGGATGGGAGGCAATGCATATATATGATACTAACCCAGAGTTTTTGTACAACCAGGTACTGAAATAATATATAATCCTCCAAACCTCCCTAAGAAATCGGGTTATAGGTATATACCCATGCCCGAGGGAAGGATGGAGATTTATGATCCACAGTCACCGGATAGCATCCCTACTCCTATTCCTGATGTGCATATTTTTGAACATCGCAGACTCCGTACGAAAAATCTGAGACAAATGGATCCACCACAGGGCTCAGGAGGTGCTTCCAAGTCCAAGGGACTTATCTCCTATTTCAGGAAGAGTAAGTCCAAGAGTGCTGCTTCTTCGAGGCATACTACTGTACCCACTGATGACCAACAGGAGGTCAATCAGCCTGACCAGCCCGTTTACCTGAGCAGCCTGAGGCATCTGATCATTCACAGGCCCCCTCTAGAGCCTCTCGGGGGAAGGCACCTGCCACGAGTTCCACTTCCTCTCGACCTAGGAGAGGGAGATCTGCTGCATTAGTTATTCAGGAGTCTGTTCCTGAGGCTGTGGGTGAGGAGGAAGATGATGTTGAGGTTGATCAGAAGGAGCAGGAGGAACAACCGGCATGGGGGGGGGGGGGGGGCAGAAAAGGCAAGATCCCAGAGCTTATATCCCTGATCTGTTGTATGTCAAGTAGGGCATATTTGATGCCACCATATTCAGGAGTGCCAGGGCATATGATCTATACAAAAGATTTCACAAGAAAAGGATCATTGCAGATAGAGGCTTCTCAGAGAGAGACTTATAGCACCCCTTGCTTCGAGATGCTATTAGATCCAGGGGTTGGGAGAGATTTGTGTGACACCCAGCTGGATCATACTCCTGGGAGCTGACTAGGCTATTTCTAGCCAATGCTGAGGAGGAGGATTCTTGGATTTTTGGGGTCAGAGTGCCCATCACTCCTCAGCACATTAATCAGATATTTGGAGTAGTGGATGTGCCCTATGGCAGAGACTTCTGGGAACCGGTGATGGGAGCGGATGACAGGGAAGATTTTAAGAAAATGGTGCTAATGTCTATGTTTGAGGGCCAGGAGGACATCCTCACTTATGATGATGATGACATGAGTAGACTACATGGGCCTGACATGGATGCTCCTATGTACCAGCTCCTCATGTTTTATAGATCGAGATTGAGTCATTCGACTCACACTTCTGGACCCGTTGCCCTTGACTTATACGTACCATATTGCATCAAGATGGGGAGTCCGATCAATATGGGATAGCTTGTATCACTTGAGCTGAGACAGACACCGGAGGTGTCTAAGAGGTCAGCCCTTATGTTCCCTAGTTTGACATGGCTTCTTTGCGCTCAAGCAGGAGTGAACATGGGGCAGTTTGATTGAGATTGGAGAATGAGGTCTCCGATTCCATTTGGGAAGAAGAACTTCAAGTTGCCTGGCATATGATGCCGACCTATGATACTTCCCAGAGAGTTGCCTAGGCAGTCACCACCACCTGCACCATCACAGGGCAGCCAGGAGCATTCTGAGGCTCCTTCACAGTCCACCCGGGGTACACGAGGTGGTAGAGGTAGAGATAGAGGGCGAGGCAGAGCTCAGCCACAGCAGTCACAGCAGTATCAGGGAGAGCCTAATTGGGCTAGGGCATTGCGGATTGACCAGCAGACAATGATGACCAACCAGCAAAATTGGATGAACACCATGGATGAGCGGATGGGTTGGTAGCTCAGAGGCAACATTTTTTGAGCGATCAGATTGCAAAGAATGCACGAGCCCAGGCCTACCACACAGCCCGACTGGAGTACTTCATGTCTCAGAGTTTAGGACAGAGATATGTCGCTCCTCAGACACCTTCTGAGGACGATGATGATGAGGACTATGTAGGCTCCGGAGATGGTGATGAGGATGGAGATGGTGATGATGCTGAGGATGCTGATGCTGGAGATGAATTTGAGGAGGTAGGAGACAATGAGGATGACGAAGATGAGGATTCTGACGGATTATGAGTGATAGATAGGCTTGTGATCGTTATAGATGATATGTATTGATAGACCTATGTATTTGACTCCATTTTCATTTTGCTACGTTTTAGTAATTTTTCATTCGGTGACAAAATTGCATTGTCCTAAACTCTATTCATGTTATTTTGTTATTTTAATTATGTCAATGGCGTTACTTTAGTTGTTTTGGTTTTAAGAAGCATTAGATGGTTTCTATTTAGCTTATAAGGTTTTTAGTTGTTTTTAAATTCAATAAAATAGCTCTTACCAATAGCATGTTAGATTGAGTTGTTTTGAACTGTTAAAAAGATCAATGAAGTATATTTGGACTTGATTGAGGTGTGGAAGAAGTGAAATTGGTGTTGTTGAGTGGTTTGGAGATGTTGGACATCATGGGGATGAACTTAGGAAAAACACATTCTGCCCGAATTTGGCACAGAATGCGCCACATGTGCTTGGTGGCGCCTAAAATGCCTTCCAGCGCCACTTCTGGCGCCTAGAAACTTAGAAATTTTTCTAAGTTTTTCCAGAATGCGCCGCATGTGCTTGGCGGCGCCTAAATCTGCTCCGAAGCGCCACTTTCGGCGCCGTAAAATAGGAATTTTTCCAAGTTTGCTTCAGGATGCGCCGCATCAACTGTGCGGCGCCTAAAACCCCTCTTCAGCGCCACTTTTGGCGCCGCGGATTTATTTTAAATTATACTTCCTCCGTTCCTAATTAATTGACACAGATTGACTTTTGTCACTGTTCATTGAGTAATTTTGACTCGACTTTTTAATACAATTATATAAGATAAATATAGTCAAGTGGGATCTTGTTGGATTCGTCTAATCACATAGATTTAAAATATCAAATTTTCATAATTTTTACTCGTATGGAATTTGAGTTATTACGAATTCAAAACGTATACTGGATTGCGTGAATATGCGCCACACTCACTGTGTGGTGCCTAAATTGGCCTCCAAGCGCCACTTTCGGCACCACCGACACGAATTTTCAAAAATCCGCGAATCCAAAAGATTCAAATCATATCTAATCGATTTTTGGGATCCTAAACAGCATTATACTGACTCCAAATCGTATGTTTAGTGTATATTTGGATCTAGATTAAATCAATCACTCCATATCTCAACAAAATCAAGATTTCACTCTCTTCAAAAAGGAGGTGACCGAGCGGTCATAGCTGTATTCCACCAAATCTGTCAATTCTCTTCTCTTTCAGTTTAATTAGCTTTCTAATATCAATTCCTTCTTCCCAAATTCTACCATCATGAGACCGAAGAGAAAAAATAACCAGAAAAACGATGTTGGAAAGAAACAGAAAGCCACAGAGCCTGCCCCATCACAGCCACTTGTTATTAGGGAACCTGATCCGGAGCCGGCTGCTGTGGGTGCTGAAGATACGTTCGTAAATGACTTGGTGGCTGCTGATTCGGTGGATGGAAACGAAGTTCCCTTTTATTCTGCTCAACAAGAAGAGGATGATCCACAACAAGAGGAAGATGATGCTGAATCTCCGGAGGAAGTTTCACCGGAGGGTCCACGTGGTTCTAAAACCAAAAGAAAGAGTCATAATAGAAAGGATGATACACCCCCTCTAGAGGAACTAACCGGAGACACTTTTAATCCGACGATCTTTATAAATCAGCAGGCTGATTCTTATTATCAAAGAATGGTGAAAAGATGGATTATCCAAGACAAAGGATTCACTGAAGATGATATGGAGCGAGTTCTGGTTCATGATGCTTTGATGAGTCGGGGATGGATGAAGTTTGCTGAGCATCCAACCAGAATTTACTCCTGGGAGCTTACCAGACAATTCTTATGTAATTCCCGATATGAGCATTTTACTTCATGGATTAGGGGAGTGCCCGTACCATATGGTCCTGCCATAATTAATGAGATTTATGGAACTAAGGATGTCTCTTGTCCGGCTACAAAGAAGAAAAAATTCCATGATCCTATTTATGAAGAGGAAGGAGGACCGGAATTGGAGAAAAAGATTTTAAGGGAGATGTTTGGGAAACAAAGGAAAGTTGCCTACATAGGGGAGAAAAAAGAGAGAGTTGTTGCCACTTTGATGGATGCACCGCTATATCAGATCTACTTGCTCTATAAGCATAATGTTTTTCCTACTTCACATACGTCACAGCCTACTGCTGAGGAGTTATATTTTGTGTATTGTGTGAAGGAGGGATTGTCTATTGATGTTGGAGAGATGATAGCACATGAGCTGGATGGCATTGCATCTGATGCTGCAAGGACTGTACTTGGATTCCCTGCACTCATTTGGGCACTTTGTGAGAGAGCTGGAGTAGATATGATGGCCTATGCTCATGATTTGAAACCAAAGCCTCCTATCTCTTTCAAGAATTTTTATACCAAGCCTGGAGTAAGATGTGCAAAGCTTGCTTACCCTACTTCACCTCGTGAAGCACCCACTCATCATCCTGATATACCTAGTACATCTGGTACTAGGGCAGAGCCTGCAGAAATTGCAATTAATAGAATGACTTATGAGATTCATCAGCTTAGAGCCGAGATGAAGAGGAAGGAGGATAGTACACAGACACAGCTTGCACAACTTTCTTCTAGACTTGAGTATTTCATGTCTGAAAGTTTAGTGATCGATATGCCCCTCCTACTGATTCGAGCTCTTAAGTGGTGATGATGGTACTGGGGAAGACGAAGTAGATGATTCGGATAGATCTTTAGAAATCTAGATTTTTGATTAGATAGGATTGCTCCCTTTTTGATTTAATTTGTAATAATTAGAATAATTTTGGTAATATTTTGCTTATTTTAATTAGCATCTTTATGTAATAGTTGCTAGAACTTGTGGTATTTTTCTTTCGGTAAGTTTATGAAATTTAATATTTTATTTAAATCTGTCCATTTTCATTTAATTAATAAAATGTGTTAATAAAAATTGAAAATCTGAAATTTAAAATTTAAAATAATAAAAATCTGAATTGAAATAAATTATGGATGGAATTTCATTATTTAATTCATATTGCCATGTGTTCTAACGATTATCTTTTGTATGAGCAAATACCATATAAATATATAAAGGAGCAGGATATGCCATGAAGAAGCAAGCAAAAAGGGGACATCCAAGATGGTGAAAGAATTTCTAAGATCTAAACATTTCAGGTGTGATCTTTTCATGTTATATGTTATCAATTTGCATGAAGTATGTGGTAAGAGCTTGATTTAATTTTATTTTACTATTTATTATGTTTTGAATAAAATGGTACGTGCATGATACAGGCATGTTAATTATTTTAAATTTAAATTGTGTTTTCCCAGTGGTGCTATTATCTAGATATTATCACATCACTGCCAATCTGGAGAAAATCCGAATAAGTCTAAATGTTCTGCTTTAATCCGATTTTACAACTTAAGGAGTATTAGGTTTCTTAGTTTAAAGTCCTAGACTTTGTTAAGTTGTTATGCAAGTTGTTTGAGCTATTGGTGACAATTCTATTTACCTTGCAGAAAACTATTTGATTAATTAGACTAGCTATTTAAAATGTGGAGAGTTATTTAAATGCTTAATTAAAATAAAGTCAGAGTGAAACCCCTATATTCGAAAAAAAAAATGGTACTTAAATCTTGCAAACAGAAAAAGAAAAAAATATTGAAGAATGCAAGATCAAAAAAAAGAGAAGAATAACATATTAAAAAGGGGGATTAAATAAAAATTAATAAACTCTTGACTGGATGACTGGCACATATTCGGTGACATGAGTAGCTTTTGGAATTCAACCGTCTACAACTCAGCCAAAGTGTCTAGAATATAGTGAAACCTAGCCATGGATTAAGCATATTTAAGGACTGGAATAGAAAAGCATATTTACATTATTCACTTTCCCATATTAAGTACTACGTATAATTAATCTGTTTTCTGTATTGTAAGTGCTTTGAGTATCTGGTTCTAATAGCTGTTCCATATCAATTTGCCTAGTTCTAGTACATTAAACTTTGAACCCTTCTTACCTCATTTTGTTGTTGAAATCTATGATTTGGCAGAACTATAGCGACTTTATCTTTATTATCTTGATTGGCAAGTTGATGTGTTGATTGATCTCATTGCTGAAGGGACGAGCAATATTTAAGTGTGAGGATGTTGATGCACCCTGTGAAACCACATTTAAATGAGTTTAAATTGTGTTAAAATGAACCTAAATTGCATGCATGTGACCCTATTTTACTGCTTTTTAGTTTATATTTCATGTGGTTTGTAAATATTAATAAGACTGGTTAAATTGAGCTTATCCGAGTTCACTTTACCTTGTTTTATACTTAATAATAAGACTTTGGCAATTCTAATACATTGCAATGATGTTTCAGGCATTAAAATGTAGAAAGAAGATGTTCGGAGGACAAATGATGTCAAATTCGGAATTTTCAACACTGGACTGTGCCCAGGATGCGCCACATAGGCATGGCGGCACCTAAAATCATGTTCAGGCGCCGCATCAACACTTAGGAAAATTTCGGATGGAAAAAGCTTCAGAATGCGCCACACGTGCTTGGCGTCGCATAAAATGCCCTTCAGGCGCCACAAAATGCGCCGCGGACTAAATTTTAGGAAATTGTCAGAATGCACCGCACCTTCTTGGCGGCGCCAAAAAACAACTTGGAGCGCCACAAAATGCGCCGTTATCAAAAATTCAGAAAATCTTCGTATGCGCCGCAGCTCCTTGGTGGCGCCTAAAACCTCTTCCGAGCGCCACTTTATGCGCCACAGTCGCGGTTGGGCAGTTTTCTAACCTCCCAAACTCGGTTTTAAATGCCGTTTTTCACCATTCTTCTTCATCCAGACTGCCACATTCGAAGAAAAACATTCTGAAACATCTGGAAAATGGGAGAAGAAGGCCGGAAACACAGAATCAAGCCGGAGGAATTGGACAGGATGCCATTCTGATCGAGTTCTTCCTATCATAGGCGTTGCCTTTCTTTTTCTTGCTTTGTAATGTTATGAAATTGCCTCTAAATGTAATCTGCTATTATGTTTCAAATTTGTAGACGGATTTTTATAAGGTTCGTGTTAGAAGTGATCTAGAACGGGAGTTCAGAATCACTTTGAAGTATAAATTTATGTTTTTATGGAAGCATTTTAATGATCGCTGTTCTATGTTGAAATCTGGAATTATGATTAAAATGTCAGATTATGTCAAATCTAGTTTGAGTGCCATTCTGCATAAATGGTAGGAGTGAAATTTCATGTTTGGTGTTAATCTGCATTTTGATCGATTAAATTGAATTAATCTGCAATAGTATTAGAATCTGTATTAGGATTACATGTTAGATGCCAACAATTTGATCGACATTCTGAGTTTTGCTAAATCTGCTATTCAAATCATTAATTTGCTAAAAGCCTGACTGGTCGATCAATCTGTATTTCCTATTTTTAGTAATCTGGTATTAATTCTAATCTATCTGCATTTTAATACTATTAATTAAATCCAGTTTGCCATGTTTTACTATTATTTTACCATAATTGTTAAATTATTTACACTATTCTGCATAATTGAATGTTAGAATCTAATCTAGTGATTTCTGCTTTGCTAAATCGGGAGATAAAAAGTAGAATTAATATTTTAGTACCGGAATTGGGAATAAATTACATTAAAAATGGATTCTGGCATGTGCACAATGATTTGGGAAATGAAAAGTGCCTTTTAATTGCTATAGGAAAATTTGTATGCTTGGGAAAGACTCAAATTTAGGCCTAGAATAATGATTGCAGAATGTTAGATAATTTAATCAGCTTCCATGAAATCCATTTAAGCATAATTTGAATATTAGTAGATTACTATATTTTTTAATCTTTATAAAATATTTAAATTTTAAGAAATTGATCTTTTTAGACATTGGAAATGCTAAATCAATATGCAAGTTCTATTTTATATAAATATGGCAATATTTAAGATATTACGAGCATCTCCCATTTATATTTTTATTAATTAAAATTTTAACTTGCTTTATTTTAAATTTAATGTCACTACTTTTTAATTTAATCATCATTAGAATTAATCAAACTCTTTTAAAATATATAAAATATAATTAATGAACTTAAAAACAATTAAAATCTTCTCCGGAATGAAATAATATTCTGAAATTCCCTGTGGTTCGACCCGGTATTCACCAGTTTTTATTACTTGAAGACAACCATCCGCTTGTGGTAAAATATGAGTAGTGAAAATCACCCATCACCCTGCCCCGTGACCAAGTCTTCCTTTTTCGTTATGTTTTCAATCCTTGTTCGGCATTCCCGACGTATGTGGCCCATGCGACCACACGGAAAGCATGCCCCCTGTTGAGGGCATTCGCTCGCTAGATGGGGTCGCCCACACCTCAGGCAAGGTGGTACCGGTTCTTCTTGGTTAAACCTCCTTCCATTATTGGTTTGCTGTGACCTATTCGACCCTCTCCGCTGCTCATTCCTTCCCGCATTATTCTCACCTCTTGCGTCCCGGTTCCTCTTGTCTTGGGGACCCCGGCTGGACTCTCCACTCACTCTCCTTTTTAGTTGCTGTACTCGCGCCACTGCCACAGCGCGATCATACACGGCTTGCAGGTCAGGGTAGTGCACCCCTGCGATCACCTCGCGTACTGCTAGGTTCAGTCCCATCTCGAACTTTTGAGCTTTCTCCGCATCCGTGGGTACTAATCTTGGTGCGAACCTCACCAGCTCCTTGAACCGAGTGTAGTACTCTTGTACGGTCTGGCCTCCTTGCTTCAGCGACAGGAATTCCTCGTACATTGCTGCTTTAGTACTCAGGGAATAGAATCTATCCCTGAGCAACTCCATCATTTCCGCCCAAGAGTAGGGCTCGTCATCCTCAGTCAGTTTTGCTTGAGTCGCCTGCCACCAGTCGTTCGCTTCGCCTCCCAAGTAGTACGAAGCGACGTGCACTCTCTTTCTTTCCGGACACTTGACCGCGCCCAGCAGCTTGTCAAAGGTCCGGATCCATTCTTCCAATTTGGCTGGATCCTCCTCACCAGCATAGTGGGGTGGCTGGTAGGGATTCACCATTGATAGGTAGTTGGGGCGAGCTTGGGGCGGAGGTACCGCCGCAGCTTGGCCCTGATTGACTTGCGCATTCCCCAGCGCAATTAAGACCTCCTTTATCGTCCAAAGACGATCGCCCACATTGTTCGGTGTGGGGGCGTCCTGCGCACCTTGGGGTTGCTCTCCTACAGGTTGAGCAGGTTTGGTGTCATTTGGTGGCACTTCAGTAGTAGTTTGGGGAGCAGGTTGGGCTTTTGATCTACCTCGTGGTGCCATTCTATTACAAACGGTGTAAATTAGAATGTAATATATTGTCTAGGCAAGTTACTATGAATGTGCTTGTATCTTCACACATAATGCTTGATTGGGCTTAAAAGTAAAGCAAGGTTTTGTTTTATGACTAAATCTTGTATTTTATTCCCTTAAAAGAAACTTTTAATACAAGTAGGAGGATGTACTAAAATAGCAACGTTTTCTTAGCAAAAATAGTATCTACTATATGTAGAACCCCTAGTGTCTCAAGACGTCCTCCGGTGGGGTAGCGGGATCCTCCTCCGGGTCTTCCTCCTCCGAACTTGGCGGCAGTAGGTCGTCAAAGACGGTGTTCAAGTCCTCTCCACGAGCATCGACGTGTTCCTTCAGTATTAGGTTTTGCGTAGTGAGGGTTTGGTCTTGGCGTTCGAGTTGGATTATGCGGTGGTGGTCCCCCTCTCTTAAGTTGCCCATGTGGTGCAGATTTGCCTCCAATTGAGTTATGCAATGTTTCATTTGTTCTATGGTTTGTTGGGAGTCAAAGTGAGCGTTCATCATTTTGATCATCAAGTTCATCATATCTTGACTAGCCATCTAGCGCAAGCAAAAGATCTAAGTTAGAATGTATCACGCTTCTAGGTTCTCTAAGTTTAGGCAATGCAGTATGCACATGCAAATGATTATTTCCCCCCAAAAATAATTCATGCACTATGTATATATATATTTTTTTTCCATGGGTTTTAAAAAATAAAAATTTAATCCATGGAATTAATGCTTTAAAAATTTTAAAATAGTATTTAAAATCCTTGGACCTCTATATTGGGTCAAAAATAATTACAATTTGGCCTCAAAAATAATTTTGGGCTAGGAAATTTTAAAATAATAATTTAGAAATAATCATAGTTTAAAAATAATCATCTAGTAGTTTAAAAATAATAATGATTTAAAAATAATAGTTTAAAAATATCCGGGCTCTGATACCAACTTGTAACACCCTGATTTTTGGTCACCCAGGTCGGGATGTCACCGCCACACCTCCCTAGTAAGACACGGTTTCTCCGAGCTTATTAAAGAGATGCAAGGCTAGGTATTGCAGTATTTAAAATATTTAAAACCATTCAAGTAGCCCATTCAATATAAATTCAAAATAAATATTATAATGCAGCGGAATAATAGTATCTAAGTATAAGTATTGCAGCGAAAAATATAAATAGGGCCAACATGGCCAAAACACGGGTTAAACAGGCCCGTTTATACTATAGTCTAATGCAAGAATTTAAAATAGAAAGTTTTCCAAAATATTTCCCCCATGGATATACGTGCTCATGCTCATTCCACATACTCTGTAAAGAAAAAGGAAATAAATGGTTTGGTCAGCACAATTTGCTGAGTAATTTAATACGTACATGGTCGTGGGGTTTCAAAGCCATTCATTTACATTTAAATAAACACATGATAATAATAAATCATAGATACTTCAATTTAATTGTCTAACCAATTTGCATAATCAATTCATGGCCCTAATTAACAAAACGTTTAGCATAATTTAAGTAAAAGCCATAATTAATTTAAATAAAACATTTAATAATTTAAATGACAACCAATAATATTTTTAACTATCTCCATTACACTCAAGATTTAGTATTCAAGTATTTCACGATTGCATTGCAATCTCGTCAAGTTTAGCCGGTAGCCCGGCGGCCGCAGCCGTATCTGCCATACCCAGTACCACTCCGGAGCCTCGGGAAACCCATATGGATATTCACGAGAGTGTAGGCCATATAGCTCATGCCGTTTTGGCAACATATCTCAAAATTTCGCGCGGGTCACCATCGTCCATAAAGGCACGAAGTGAATCGTTAAGAGGGCACCCTGCAGAGCGCTCACCCCCTAATTTTAATTGATCAAGTTTGTAAGGGGATTTCCTAAATTCTGATTTCATACATTTATTTCAAAAGAGTTTTCTACTCGTTTAAACCTTAAAGGCTAATTTCACCGTTTCAACAAGATTTCAAGATTTGACTTGGTCAAAACCACAGTTTACTTCAAAATTTACTTAAAATCGGTTTTATGTCCAAAAATTCTGAAATTTGACCAGTGACTCGAAAACACAGAGATGAACAAGTTTTATGTTTTAAGTTTTTCGATCCAAGGTACGGAAGTAATTGAAAAACGTCAATTTTTAACAGGATGATATTCTGTCTAAAAATATCAACACCAGTTTCAAGATTTCAAGATCTACCATAGCAAACTAACTCCAAATTTAATGAAATTTTACAGGGAGATACTTAAGACATATATCTACAACTTTCATGTTTGACTAAAGTTCTGAATCGGTCTAGATCTATTGTCAAAAAACGTCTACAAGTTTGGACCCAAGTTCTTTCAAGATTTCAAGATCTAAATTTAGAACAGCTTGGTTTGAGATCGATTTCAGATGTCAAAACTTAACAAAAAATTATGAAATTTTTACAGTAGCTAGATATACATTTTAGAAACATTTTTTGTGTTTAAGTTTTCTCGTTTGAACTGGTTTAAGGGTTCGGAAAAATCGTCCAAGACTGCTGCGCCGTGGGTTTTCTTCGGGTTGACAGATTTTAGGTTTCTTGATTAGATCGTTACGTTAGGTGTATTTTAAATCGCCCAAAACCATAGTAAGATTAAATTACAGATCTTTGGTCGTCTGGGTTTGTCGATTCGGAGGCGTGGCTTCCAGTCCACCGTTTATCTCCTCGGTTCGTCGGGTTCTTCGTTCTAGATCCGATTCGGGGTGTAGAAAATAAAGAGACTAAGTTAGGATTCATTTTCGAATCAATAATCGGTCAAGAACTAGCGGATCAGAACTTACCACGACATTGGAAGACTCTGAATTCGTCCAAAGCAGTTCTCTCTTGGTCTTGTGCCTCCGACGACTCCGGGATTAGGGTTTTCGAACGTAAAGAGAGTATGAATATTTTGAAAAGTGTTTGGGATCGATTCCAAGGTTTATTTATAGAGGTAAGGGATCTATGGACGTCCAGGGTCGGCCTTGGTGAGTCTTGAGCCGAAAGGAAAGCAACCGAAGTCGAAAAATCCGGATTCGGGCGAGTAAATCTCGCAACGGACGTATCTGTCATCCGGCGCGGGGTTGGCATGCCGTTTGTTGAAACACCGCGCGGCCACCGTGCGGTCCATGCCTGGACTTCGGTCCGGGCGGGTCGTGCGATCCGTCAGGCATTTCCTCCTCTCTTTCGGACTTCTATCCCTCTATGTTCTCGGATTCGGATTTCCGGGATATTTTCGGGCTCCTATTCCCTATCTAAATTCTTATTCGCGTCTAGATTTAATATTGGCCTCGAACTCTCGAGTCCATTAGTGTCGGGTTCCCTTGTACAATTTATTTGATTAATTTATCTTTGGCTTTACGGGTATTGGAAATTTAATTCCTTCTTAAATTAAATTTCATTTCTCATTTCCTTGTCTATGTATTATGTTTATTCATTTATTATATTTACTGTTATGTTTATTGTTTATTTATTTATTATTTTATTTATTTATTTATTTTATGTTGCAAAATTCTCGGGTATTACATGAAGACAGGAACATGGGGACGACTGGGGTCACCTCAGAAGGGGAAGGAGAAGACGTCCGATGTTTTCGACCGTCTGGGTCATTATGAGGTCAAAGAGTGGATCAAGTAGTCGGAAGGTGAGGGAAAGTCGGAGTATGAAGAAGGAAAAGAGAAGCCGGCCCTGAAGATAATCACCAACGGTTGGGATTCGGAGATGAAGTTAATAGCCGACAGGAAGAACGGAAAAACTGTAATACAGATTACAGTCCCCGAGGAAGCTGTGTCTCCGGCAATAAAGAGGCTTTGGAAACCACATGCTAATACTCAGGTTGGTCAATGTGTACAGAATTCTCCAAAACGAGGGTACTTCGGCCAAAGCCGATTTGAGACTCGAATTCGGAAGGAAAGTGATACGTCCACCCCCAAAGGGAAGGGATCATATCATACATTTAAAAGGAGAATGCAGCGGCGGAAAGCGGCCGCGGTTGAGGAAAAATATGAAATGATGCACATGGAGGAAGACTTCCCAAATGATAGTAATTTTTCTGAGGGAAAAATATTAAATAAAATATTTTTGGCTCGTATTAAATCAGCCGAAGGCATGAAGCAGAAAGCGGATAAAGGAAAGAACAATGAAGATCGGCTGAAACATAAAACTGAGTTTCGGCCGAAATAGAAAGAAGTTCGGACCAGCGATGACCTAAGAGAGGTGGAAGAAGAGTGGAAGCCGAGACCAGTCCGAACAAGGGGATGGAAACCAAAAACATCCATTGTCCCGAATACTGAAACTCTTTCAATTGGTCAATTCAAATTCGACTTCGGATCCAGTTCTGGCATGGTAGGCATCACGGGAGCAGATGATGAGGAATACTGGTCCGACACAGAACCAGCAGTGGTATTCTGTCAAAAAGAGGGAGAATATTTCGGCGAAGAAGAACCTGTGGTTGACTTCTGCTTCACCAAGTTGGAAGCAATTCGGCCAGAGGCTAGAGGCCGAAATTGAGAAAAGCTTAGAAGAAGGGTACAAGGCGTTTGTCCCAGACTGTAATACCCGAGATCTTTATCAGCATCCAAAGGAATAAAATTTATTTCGTAACCCGACCAAGGTCGAAATATCTCCGAGAAGAAGAAAATAATTTATTACAATAAATTGTTGCTCGGAAATGACATGCCGATAGATTCAAAAAAAAATTCAAAATGGAATAAAAGAGGGAAAGGAAGCCCGAAGATATTCCAAGGATTTATCCCAAAAGAAATGAAATTAAATTCAAGAACAGAAAGAAATTTTAATTCCAAGAACTTGTGAAGTCGGAAATGATTTAAATAAATAAATCATTGCACGGGAATCGAAAGGCGATGAATTCAAAGCCGACGAACTCAAACTCGACGAATTCAAAATTTCAAATAGTAATCAATTCGAGCCGAAATAAATTTAAAATAGGAATCATAATATGAGAATGACCCAAAAAATCGAGCCCGAAAACGTAGGAGGATAGGAACCCGAAAGAGAGTAGGAAAGGCCCGACGGATCGCATGGCGGCCCACGATGCAGCCCTGCCGAGAGCCGCGCGGTCTGGAAGGATACTGCGCCGAGGCCGCGCCATGTGACAGGATGTGATCAACTTTCGATTTTCGGCGATTTCTTACCTTATTTTCGACCCCCGACTTTGGTAACTCGATCCTAGACAATGGAAGAAGTATATGGATGATCCTTGACAGATTCTTTGGCCATTCTCAGCTGTTTACATTCATCCATTGTCTTCCAAACTCTCTCCCAAGGTTCTCCCAAAACCGAAAACCCCAAATCCACTTGTGTTCTTGAAATCCCGATGAAAGAAACGAAGTTTTGGACGAGGCCAAGCCATCCCCGGATGCCGTATAGTGGTAAGGATTAAGTTTCAATCTAGAATCTTGGTTTTTAGTTGAAGTTAGAGTCTAATCCGTAGTCTTTTTACATTGTACTCACAAATCGGAACCGGAGAGAAAGAAACGAGTAGATTGGACGTGTTCGCGGACTCCGGAGGCCATCCCGACGAAATCTAAAACTTTAGATCTTAGCTACTGTAAGTTGATTCTTCTCATAACCATTTTGGTGCCCTAAAATCAAATGGAATGCAAGTTTTAGTCAACGTACGAAAATCTGTCCCAAAAACTCTTCCTTTGCGCGTTTTTTGAAATCCCACAAAAAACCCTATAGAATCCGAAACGAAAAACTCCGAACTAGATATTTGTTCCTAACATCTTAATCCAGGCTATGTAAAAATTTCACTAATTTTCCTCAAGATTTGTTACCCCAAAACCCGTCTGACATTTTCTGAGTTGTTTTGAACTTTTCGAAATCCTGACAGAATACATGTCCAAACTTGATGTAGGTTTTTCTATCACTTCCGGTCCAAAATAATCTTTTGGTGTAAAAATAAAAGTTGTAGATAATTATCTCAAGATTATGCCTGTAAAATTTCTTGCATTTTCATTATGGTTTGGATAGTCAAAACTCGATTTGAACAGACTGTGCTTTTGAGGAAAACTTTGACAGATTTTGAATTTGAACTTAATGAATTAAACTGATTTAATCCATAATGATTTTGTATAAAATGCCTCTAATAAAACTTTCTTATTTTGGTTTCGTGTAAGCGCTTGTAAATTTTCATAAATTTTGGAGGTCGTTTGCTATGTCGAAAACTTGTTTGAAAATCAGTGGCGCTGTTTTAGAAAAGTTGACAGATTTTACGTTTTGAAGAGATTGCAAAGTTTCACTTGCTTCCTCACCTAATTTCGGAAAACTCAAAACATGAAAGTTGTTCGTTGGCGTGTTTTTGAGTCGCTGTACGAATTTCAAGGCGATTGTCTTTCAAATAAATTTTTAAACTGAAATAGAGTAAACTGTGGCAATGACTTTGGTTGATATGTTGAAAAACTCGAATTTTTGAAATACACGATTTGTGAGCTACGTCTAGACAATCAAAACATTTTTCAAAAACCCGTTAATCTAGTCTGAGCTAGATCTCCACGTGAAGTAGAGGGTGAGTGCTCTGCAGGGTGCCCCTCTATCTTGAAATTCGTGCCTGAATGGACGAAATGTGAAATACTGTGAAATTGTGCCAAAACGGCCATTGAAAAACTAGTCTACACTCTCGTGTGTATCCGAATGGGTTACTCGAGGCTCCGGAGTGGAACTGTGTATGGCGCGGTAAGCGGGTTGCTTCGGCAATTTTCTGAAATTTGATATTGAGAAACGAGACACTTGAGAAACTTGGTTGTGGCGTCCTCTTCTTAGTTAACGGGGAAAAACTAAAAGACTTAAGTTTTTCTTTTATTTATTTATCTGTGTCGTTTCTTATGTATTTTAAATTATGTCTTTAAATTATCCCTATGCCTTAAATTATCATTTATAAATTTAAATTAGTTAGGAGAAAATGTGCATTAAATTATTGCCTATTAATTAGTTGAACTACATGATTTAAATATGCATGCTTAAAAATGAGTTGTTAATTATTAAATTTTTAAAACCCCTTTATTGCTATGTTAGGGATTGTCTTACTCAGTATTCTTTAAGACTGATAAATGTTGTCTTATTTTCTCCTATTACAGAGTACTGAGAGCATGAGCATGCATTTGGGGGATTATTTTGGACATTTACTTTATTATTTCATACGACTGCATACGGGCCTGTTAACCCGTATTTTGGCCATGTTGGCCCTTTGTTTTATTTCCACTGCATAAACTTAATTAGTATTCGTACATGGATGATTACTACTCTATTTTAAATATAAGTACTTCCGGACATGTTCATTTTTAAACTATTTTTGAAATACCATTAGCCTTGCATCTCTCAAGTGAGCTCGAATGAAGTCGTGTCTTGCTCGGGAGGTGTGACGGTGGCATCCCGGCCTGGGTTATCAAATCTGGGGTGTTACACAGACGCTCAGCCGAGCACTATTTTGACTCCTACTACAAAAAATTTCTCAACATGTGAGGCCTTTGTATGTAACGGGTTGGGTCAATGGGAGGCCGTTAAGAAGAATGTTTGTTGATGGAGGAGCGACAGTGAACATAATTCCATCGACTACATTGGCCAAAATCGGCCGAACCAGGGAGGACTTATTACCCACTCGGATGAAAGTATTGAGTTTTGTGGGATCCCACACAGCAGCGGAAGGATGTATACTGGTTCACGTGGCAGTCGGAACGATTTCAATTCCGACTATGTTTTTTGTAGTTGATGTTGATGTCCCATATGCGGCTTTATTAGGCCGATGCTGGATCCACACAGCTAGATGTTTGCCGTAAACCCTTCACCAGAAGATATGGTTCTCGAAGAATGATGGCTCAGTAGAAGAGGTAGATGGAGATCAACCTCCATTTCCAGTCAGCTCAGCTGTACGAATTGCGCGGTACTAGACGAGGAACCCATAGAACCATTCCTGGCGGTCGTGGGGGATCGATATCCGGAAGTTGTTGAGTACGACTGGACAGATTTGGGATTTGAAGTGAGATACCAGGCTGACCCACGACCAAATACCGAAGAAGATAAATAATGGAAGCATTCAGAAAAAGGACAACCGAGCTCGAATCGGCCGAGCTCGAACCTTTAAGGGAAAAGGCAAAATGGAGTGAACTGATGGATGCTATTCCGAAGTGGACACCAGAATTTAAGGCATAAGATCCCCTGAAGATGATCAATGTTGGGACGGACGAGAATCTAAGAGAAATTTCGATCAATGCAAATCTGGATCAACTCATGATCAGCCGATTCAAGGAGGTCTTAGTAGAGTTCAAAGATTGTTTTGCCTGGGATTATGCAAAAATGTCTTGCTTGGGAAGATTGATTGTGGAGCATAGACTACCTATCAAGGAGGGTTTTAGGCCGCATAAACAACCAGCCAGGAGGGCAGCGCCTGAAATCATCCCAAGGATTAAGGAAGAGATAGAAAAATTGTTAGCGGTCGGGTTTGTCAGACCAACTAAGTATGTAGAGTGGTTATCATTGTACCTGTAATAAAAATGAATGGGAAGTTGAGAGTGTGTATTGATTTCTGAAATCTCAATGTAGCAAC
Source organism: Hygrophila difformis (assembly GCA_030278955.1). Classification (NCBI taxonomy): domain Eukaryota; kingdom Viridiplantae; phylum Streptophyta; class Magnoliopsida; order Lamiales; family Acanthaceae; genus Hygrophila; species Hygrophila difformis. The sequence goes on from JAOANR010000003.1 coordinate 48,640,878, forward strand.
TCCCAAAGATGAATATATGATGCCTATTGTTGATTTATTGATAGATTCGGCCGCAAAATAGGGAATGTTATCCTTCATGGATGGCTATTCTGGGTATAACCAAATCTTTATGGCCGAAGAAGATGTACATGAGACTGCATTCAGATGCCATGGAGCCATTGGGATTTATGAATGGGTGGTCGTGCCATTCGGCCTGAAGAATGTAGAGGCTACGTATCAAAGGGCCATGAATTATGTCTTCCATGACCTGATAGGAGAGATTGTGCAGAAATCTACATCGACGTTGTCATTGTTCGATCCATAGACGTAGAAAGCCATTTGGCCGATTTAAGAAGAGTATTCACGAGGATGAGGTTACACGGAGTCAAGATGAAACCAGCCAAGTGTGGTTTTGGAGTACAGGCAGGAAAGTTCTTGGGATTCTTGGTGCATAACAATGGAATAGAAGTAGATGCAAAAAAAAACCAAGGCTATCCAGGAAGCCAGACCACCTCATGATAAGAAGAATCTGTAGAAATTCTTAGGCGAATCGGTTTCGTGAGAAGATTCTCTGCTAACGCGGCCGAAAAAGGAAAACCATTGACCAATTTGCTAAGATTAAAGAAAGAAGAGGAATTCAAGTGGGGAGATGACCAACAGAGAGCCTTTGAACAATTAAAGAAAGCTTTGATCAATCCACCCGTGTTGGTTCCTCCAGTCCTCGGCCGACCATTAAATTATACATAGCAGCGGCCGAAGAGTCCATAGGAGCATTGCTAGCTCAGGAGGATGAAGAAGGTAGGGATCGGGCGATTTATTATTGAAGCGGGATTCTTAAAGACGCAGAACTCAGGTATTCGCTGATTCACAAATTATGCCTAAGTTTATATCATGCTTGTCAGAAACTAGAATATTACAGTCACCAGAGACAAGTACTGGTTGTGGCTTCGGTTGATATAGTTAAGATCATGATGAATGATCCGGTTAACAGCCGAAGAATGGCTAAGGGCGCAATGAGATTGAATGCGTATGATTTAAAGTACCAACCACTAAAGGCTATGAAGGGCCAAGTTGTAGCCGAATTCTCGGCAGATCATCCGATGCTTCCGATAGCAGAAGATACTGCAGAAGGGATTCGGCCGATTGAAGGAGAAAAAATGGGGATAGTATACCTACAGCCATGGACGATGATGTTCGATGGATCGAAAGCAGCTTCAGGTGTCGGAGCAGGGCTCACACTACATACACCAAAGGGCAAGGTATACAAATATTATGTACAATTTCCCATATCCTGCACCAACAACCAAGCGGAGTATAAGGCATTGATCTCGGGATTACAACAGTTGAAAAATGAAGGATAAAGGGGGATTCTCAGGTAGTTATTCAACAATTACTTGGGAATTTTTCTGTTAAAAGCTCGTTGTTGATTGGGTTGCACGAAGAGGCAGTTGATTTGTTAGCGGAGTTCTATGAAATATACATCGAATGTATTCCGAGAAAAGAAAAAGAATTGGCCAATGAGTTGGCCCAACACGCTGCAAGATATAGGATAATGCCAGAGGCAGGTAACATTGAAGAATGTTCGGCCGAATGTGAGAAGGCCGAATGGATTAAAGAAATAGCACGAACTCTTGAGGATCCAGCCGAAAAGCGGAAAGCGATAGATTATATCATAATACTAGGACTACTCTTTAAACGAGCTATCGATGGAGTACTACTCCGATGCACGGAAAAAGAAGATGCTAAGAGAGTTATGGGCGAAGTACACGAGGGAATTTGTGGCGCACATCAAGCTGGAAAATAATTGAAGTGGAGTATTATTCGGCTAGGATATTACTGGCCGAATATGGGAGCCGAGTGTGAAAGATACGCAAAGGGATGTCGTGATTGTCAAAAGCATGGGCCGATTCAGAAACTACCGGCCGAAGAATTGCATATCATGATTAAACCATGGCCATTTCGGGGCTGAGCTATGGACATTATTGGGAAGATTCACCCTTCTTCTTCAAAGACACATGAGTACGTGTTAGTGGCCACAATTTATTTTACAAAGTGGGCCGAAGCGCAAGCTTATGTCAGTATATCTCAAGAGGAGGTCATCGAGTTCATTAAAAGGCAATTGATCTATAGGTTTGGAATTTCACAAATGATTTTGACGGATAAAGGAACCGTTTTTATTGGAGATAAAGTTAAAGCCTTCGCTGATGAATATGGAATGAAGATTGTCCATTCATCCCATACTATCCACAAGGAAATGGGCAAACAGAGCCTACAAACAAGCAATTAATAGGAATTATTAAGAAAATGATTGAAGATCAGCCGAGGAAGTGGCAAGAAATGTTGTCCGAAGCACTATGGGCTTATCGGAATGCTAAAACTTCAGCCACTGAGTTTACACCATTTTGGTTGACTTATGGGATAGATGCAGTACTGCCGGCCGAAATAATAGTACCAACCTTGAGAACAAGTCAAGCAGACCAATTTTCAGCCGAACAGTATGATCAAGCAATCAGGGACGAATTATTAGATCTTAATTCCAATCGGGTCGAAACATTTAAGAATTTGCAGAAGAATAAAGATGTTGTAGCTGATTGGTATAATAAGAGAATCCGAGTTAAACGTTTTGAAGTTCACGATTTGGTTTGGAAAATTATATGGCCACTCAAGTAGAAGGATGGTCGAATGGGAAAGTGGAGCCCTAATTGGTAGGGGTCGTTTATTGTCCAGACGAAGTTGGCAAATGGAGCATACATTTAATAGACGAAAATGGAGAGCAAATGACAAATCCAGTTAATGCAAGGTACATGAAAAGATATTATGCTTCAGCTTGGGAATAAACAGAAAAGTAAATATTTTTATTCTAAGGACAAACATTACAAAAAGGAGCTACTTCGGCCAAAGATAGCGTGGGTGGTCCGAAGTGACAATATACAAGGGAAACGTCCTATTCTATGCGAGCATATATACAAGGGTAAGGTCCTAAGAAAAGGACCTTTAGGATTATGTCAAACAAACCAAACTTGTATAAAGCCGCCAAGATACATCGGCGGAACCAAAAGTGGTCACGAGAACGATTATTAGAAATGGTTACGCCGATTGTCCCAACCATCGGGCCTCAACCGTTGGGGACGCTTGAACGAATAGTACAATGTACCAGAGGTAGAAGTCGAGCTCAGGTACAGCCTCCCCAAGATCTCAGTTGGATTGGGGAAGGTACTACTGAGGCAACAACCAAGGTGGTGGGAAAAAGGAAAAAATGGAGGAATCATTAAGGACAATGAGTCCTCCATTACGCAAGGTCCGACCGGTTATGCAACCGCAAAGTAGAAAAGCATCTTATCAGCATGACCGTCGAGACCTTCATTAGGAAAAACAGTCAGAGATCCTCTTCCATATGAATACGGTGATAGGAAGATTAGTTGGGTTCGTGCCACATGAGTGGAGATTTTTCATACCACGCCTAGAAATCCTTGCATGGAAACATCAGTTGGACACCATGGAGGCACTGGCGATAAATGATCGATGGGAAGAAAAGTGGAGCTCATATCCTTAAAGGAAGAACGAATGTGTATAGTTGAGCAAGGAAAGTAGTGATTGTGAAGAATAAGGCTTGGGGGAGCTAGGTATTTATGGAAGAAAGCTGAGATCTTAGAGGACGAAACGGATAATATTAAAAACTATTTATGGAAAGACGTTTTACTGATTCCCGGAAAAGCTGTTATGAATTAAAAAGCTACCATTAATTGTATAAATCCAAGGTATGAATTCCAAATGATCACAGATATAACTTGCAAGGCGATTATCTAAATTGACAAAAAACCATAACACAATTTAACAAGGATTTAATTTAAATCTCTTATAAATTTCTCGTTTCATTTCTTTTATAGATCACTATTCGCTATGTCCGCCAGCCGTACACTTGGGCTCGTACGTCCACAAACTTCATAGTCAATATTCTACTAGGGTTATCACATTCGCTAGCCATACAATCAATATGACGCTAGGGCTCTTACGTCCGCTAGACATATGCTTGGGCGCTTATGTCCACAAGCCTCATAGTCAATATCGATAGCATCCAACTTAGTCATAAATCCCAATATTTCAAAAGAATTTAGCAAAATGTTTTTATTGTTTAGACATATTTCGCAAATCACGTGTTTCTCAAAAGACGAGTTTTTAAACATTTCAACCAAGCCATTGCCACAGTTTACGCCATCTCAGTTTAAAATTTCATTTCAAAGGCAATCGACTTCAAATTTCTATAGTAGATCAAAAAAACGCTAACGAACAACTTTTATGTTTTAAGTTTTCCGAAATTATGTGAGGAAACGGGTGAAATTTTACAATCTTTACAAAAGCCAAAATCTGTCATAATTGTCTACACAACGCACTGATTTTCAAAAGAGTTTTGACTATCCAAATGTTTATGAAAATGCACAAAATTTTACAGACATGTTATCAAGACATCTATCTACAACTTTTATGTTTTCACCAAAGATTAATTTTGACCACAAGTGATAGAAAAACGCACAGCAAGTTCGATCATATAATCTGTCTCAGTTTTCGAAAGGTTCATGCACAACAGAATATGTTCAACGCGGTTTGCGGTAGCAAATCTTAATGAAAATGCATGAAATTTTACAGAGGTATTCAAGGCTCATAGATCTACAAATTTCATGTTTAGCACAAGTACTAATTCGGCCTAGATCCAAGGTCAAAATGGCTAACAAGATCGAGAGTGAAATCTGCCAAAGTTCTAAGTTCGAATGTTATTCAGAGGTCTTCAGACTCGGATTTCGGGCATCAAATGTTAACGAAAAATTATGAAAATTTTACAGCATATAGATCTTTGTCTTAGGAACACTTTTTATGTTTTGAGTTTTCTCGTTTGAAGACTTTTAAAGGTTCGAAAAATTCATCCGAAAATGCTGCGCGCGTGTGAAACCTCTATTGACAGATTTTATTAAGTTCTTTTGTTGAATCTTATGTTTGGTCGATTTTTAGCCACCAAAAACCGTATGTAAGAATTAACTTACAAAATTTGAGATCTAAACAGTCTTGGGGTCGTCCGGATCCTATGATTCGTCACGAACGGATCTCCTCAGCACGAATCTTCCTCCTTTGGCCACGAATCGGAATCGGAAGTAGAAATCTAGTGTTAGATCGAATGTTTGGATTCAAAAGGTGTAGGAAAACTCAAAAAAACACTTAACAACGTCCTAGCGGTCTGTCTTCTCCTTCTCAAGTCCTTCTTGTTCGGATTCGGTCGTCGGAAACTCAAGAACACAAGGGATTTTGAGCTTTTCGGTTTTGGATGAACAAGGGAAAAGTTTTGAGAGTTTGGGAGGAATGGGGGCTGCCAACTTCAAAAATTAGGGTTAATTATGAGTGTCAAATCCCCTCAAATCCGTCCATATACTCCTTCCATCGACCGGGATTGAGTTACCAAAGTCGGGGGCCGAAAATAAGGTAAGAAATCGTCGAAATCCTCAATATGATTGCATACTGTTACTTGGCGCGGTCTTGGCGCGGTTTGGGGCTTAGACCACGCGGGCCCCGGCTGGGCTACGGTCCGTGCCGGGCCGTGCAATCCGTCGGGCCTTTTCTCTTCTCTTTCGGACTTCTGTCCTCCTACGTTATCGGGCTCGATTTTTCGGGTCATTCTCAGATTATGATTCCTATCTTAATTTCATTTCGGCTCGAATTGATTTCGTATTTGAAATCTTGAATCCGTCGAGTTTGGATTCGTCGGCTTCGAATCCGTCGACTTTCGATTCCCGTGCAATGATTTATTTATTTAAATCTTTTTCGACTTCACGGTCCTTGGAATTAAAATTCTTTTCCTTCTTTAATTTAATTCCAATTATTTTGACTCGATCCATGGAATGTCTTCGGGCTTCCTTTCCCTCTTTTATTCCATTTTGAATTTTTGAATCTATCGACGTTTCATTTCCGAGCAATAATTTATGTCATAAATTATTTTCTTTTTCTCGGAGATATTTCGACCTTGATCGGATTAAGTGAAACTTTTGACAAATTTCCTACACGAGTATTTTATAAAATATCAAATTTGAATTTATTAAATGAAAAGAGTTATGATTTATGGGAAAGGGTTTAAGGATATATTTCACTTTTTATTACTCATGTGGGAGACTTTGATTTCCAATGGCACTATGAAACTCCCCGGCATGAAACTTTTAACAATTTCTTGCTATGAAGATTCCTTGCCATGAAACTTTTGACAAGTTCTCACTATATGAGTATTTTCTGAAAAATAAAAGTCCCGGTTTTCAATTTTATTTAATGAAACCAATTTATGAAGATGGAGTTGAGATTAGGGATATATTTATAGGTTGTCACGTTTTTATTTACTCGTGTGAAGAAATTGTGCCCCCGAAAGCGCACGGAGTCAAAAATTGCAGTAATTTATAGTATGACCGGATCGTTCACTGGAGGATGTGCAATAGAAGCAGGTCCCACGTCGTTTTACTAGATTTTCCACTCGTATTGCTCAAATTAGTTTTGAAGTTGGACTAACAACTACATAACTGAATTTAATCTATACTATGAAAGCAGTTAAATAAGCTAAAGGACATGCTAATATTGAATCTAAAGGGCAGATGGAAATAATTCCACAAAAACAATAAAAACTGTAAATCTATGCTGTAGTATCTATGAAGCTGATTCAAAATGATGACAGAATGGACAGGGAGAAAAGAATAAAGATTGGACAAGGTTTAGATAAAACATAATTAAACTTCCATTTTTATACACAGATCTTTGTTTGGGATAATCCTGTCAGAAAGCTAATTCTCATGCTCTCAGCACCATGTTCTCTTTAACAGACAGGTACTTACAGTGTGAGTTTACATGTTCTTAAGACCACAAGTTCTAAGATACCACAGATTCATAACTGCCCCGGCCAGGGTATGATATTTCATCTGTGGTGGTCAAGCAACACCTGACAAGTCATTAGTTGAATTGCCAAGTACTCCTATCATTCCCCCGCGTCACACCCAAAGTTTCTAATCAAACCCTGAACTATCCCTTAACTCTCAGTCCTAGTAACAGTTAGAAGATCTAGAGACACATCCGAGTGACCTCTACGAAAGCAATTAAAAGAAAGCAGTAAAGAAAGCATTTAAAATCCTATCACTCGGAAGTTTCAAAAGCTTCGTACTGGTAGTAAAAGAAAGCCCCCAGTCAGGATGACCGGATGTGGATCAAGAATTCCCGAATCTCGGTGAACCGCTCGCAGTGTTCACTTCCTTCCGGGTGGTTATGAGATACAAACTAATGAAACGAACTAATAGATTAGTTCGTTCCGGATGCACTCACTCAGGACTCAAAAATTGCGAAGCTTTCGCAGAAGAGGATAGCAGTTGAAAGGAATTCAACCCTATCTTAGAAAATAACCAAGGCCTACATGTTGTTCCTCTAGTATTATCTATCTCACTGTATTTGAATCCAAGTGGATCCCATCTCGGTGTGATAGTTAAAACTAAATTCCCAACACATAGCAATTTCGGAAAATAATAAATGTGAAAACCATTCCCTAAACAGGTACTAGACTCTCAATAAGAACACGACCCTTTCGGTCTAGAAGAGACCTAATCACTTACTCTGCTTCTAATTTCCCAAAAATTAACCCTTGACAGAATATGAACTAGACATAACTGAGGAATTTATCCTTACTCCAATCCGGATTTTATAAATGAATTTTTGTTGGAAGTTTAATATGCGGTATCTATTTTAAATTCAAACTTCTAATGTCCAAGGGAAGGATCCCAAAATATTATGGACCACAGTAGTTACATAATAATATCATGCATAAAGATATATGGAAGTGTAAAATTAATCAACCCAAAATATAATGGTGGGTTTAGACAGAACACGTGACACATAATGAGGTAGCCGTGAGGCCAAAAGGGTGGCAGAGTAATTAGGTGGAATACAAACATCTGCTTTCCAACTTCCCAACCACTCGGATGGAGCGAATTTAGACAGCAGAAGCCCTAAAATGGTAGTGTCGCTACCAGTTGGGCCCTTACTGTCTGCGAATTCTGATAAAAACCTACATGTTTCCTTTCAGCAATATTCGTAAGCTAATATTGATAGATATTAATCAACTTATATTACAGATTGGAATTTGGGTTTGGAAATTAAGGTAAAAAGAATAAAACTGTATTTGGACAATAATTAACCGAGTGGCTACTTCATTTCCCGGTGAAAGGACCGTTCGCCTGACCTCGTTAGTCATTATCCAAACCATGCAAAATAACAAACAGTAATTAATATACAGATTACGGGCTACTTCATTTCCCGGTGAAGGGACCGTTCGCCGACATTATTATGTAATATCCCTCACTGTTTGTTCATACATCACGAAAAGGATAAAATAAAATAGAAATAAAGACAATGCCTTGTATGAGAGACATTGGTTTCTCATGCAAGATTTTGGAATCAATCCATAATTAATGTCTTAAATAATCCTTCACACCATAATCAATTACAGTCCAAATTATCTACTTAAGGCATTAACGTTTTGTTTATAGAAAAATATTTTAGGGAGAATTGAACAAAGATCCTTCAATCAAGGTAATTATCGATCTCAATCATTTCTAATTATGATATTTAATTATTGACTTAAGGGTTCAATTAATTAATGAAGAAACTGGAGAAATGGAAAATCTGGCAGAGACTGCCAATTACGACGCTAAACAGATGTTACGACGCTATCCTAAGACAGCGCGTGGGGATAGCGTCGTTATGGATTGGTGATAGAGGTAAAAATTTTGGTGTTTAAAGAGTTTATGTACAACGCTAAACATGATTACGACGCTATCCTAAGGTAGCGTCGTAGTGTTGATGTCGTGTATGGGAGTTTAGAATTGAGGTGCTACGGCGCTATGCATGTCCTACGACGTTAAACGTGGTTTACGTCGTAAAGTCCAGCGTCGTAGTGAGGAGAGATGGTTTTGAAAGAGAAAGAAGTGCTACGACGCTATACACTAAATTACGACGCTATCCTAGGATAGTGTCGTAGGTGTAGCGTCGTAGGTGGATTTTCTGAAGAGTTAGAAAAAGGGGAAGTTACGACGTTATGCACTAAATTACGACGCTATCCTAGGACAGTGTCGTGGTCATAGTGTCATAAATAGGTTTTTATGAAAATGAAGAGTTTTGGGGACCTACGACCCTAGACAAACATTACGACGCTATGCAAGGGTAGCGTCGTAGGTCTAGTGCCGTAGGGCAAAATTTTGTTTAAATTCTGAAGTAACTACGATGTCAAACCCTGCCCTACGGTCCTAGCTAACTCAGTTTGTGTTGTTGGTCCGGTAATGCAATCACTACGATTGCAAACCCTGTTTTCAAGTTCATGGTTCATCAATGCGAGAACAGCAGTGAAGTAAGAGGAAAACAGTAGCCGAAATGCACAAAAACATGATAAAATAAGCTAAAAACACACACCCATGAACCACAAACCCAAATGAGGGTTTTCAACCATAGAAACATGCATAAGAACCCAAAAAGAAAGAGAAGACAGAAAACCCATTTGCAAGAGAGAATAAAATGACAAAATGATCATTAAACCAAAAATAAAGCAAAAAGATCCATGGAATCATTTCAATTTCATGTTTTTGGGACTCTTTAAAGCTTAACTTCCCATTTTTCATAAAATGGTTTGATAATACCCATCATTTGGGCATTTCAAACCTAAATAAGAGTTTAACAAAACTGGAAATAAAGGAAAACAGTGGCTATCCTACTGGAAACACCAAAGTAACACTAATCTATGCAATAATTTAAACTAAACTATATGCATAAAATAAATAATACATAAAAATAAAACTAACTACTCTAACTAACCTACACTATTCTCAAGAACTCCAGCTGCTTTCAAGTTTGGAATGTGGTCAAGTGACAAGACTAGGGGGTCAACACCTCTATATATAGGCGAGAAACCCTATGCCCATAGGCCCCCAGGCCCTTGAATACTGCAACTTGGTACGACGCTACACATGGCTTCGTCGCTATCTACATTACGACGCTATGGGTACTGCGCCGTAGTCTTCCATCTCAAAACACTCTTTGTCTCTAAATGGATAGCTTACGACGCAGTCCACTGTTACGTCGCTACACTTGAGTACGACGCTATGCTGGCTCAGCGTCGTAGTTCTTCCTTCAGAATTCTGTCTCCATTTCTGCCTACGACGCTACCCTCGACCACGACGCTATACATGCTCAGCGTCGTAGTTGTGGCTAACGTTGTAATTTCCTGGAAATATCAAATTTTTGTGGGTTTTCATTTCTTTTCCCATCTTTTTGTTTCCTTTTTCTTTTCTTTTCTTTTTCTCATGTTTTTGGATTTTTCTAGCATAAATGTGTAACAAAATTACATATTTATGCATTTTACATACCAGCTCAATATTTTTACAAATATGCATAAATCAGTCTGATTCTAGTGCTTTCTTATTTAATATAAGACCGGAATGCGATCAAATGCCCATTTCAGACACGGAAATGGATTGAAAATAATGGACATTTCTGGCCATTATCAACATCCTCATATTTAATACTGATCGTCCCCGAGCTGTCAGAGTCAATGTTCCTAAGAACACGGACTCTACATATTCAATTCATTTTCGTGGCTTCAGAAATTACATTCTTTTTGGATTGGGATAAGACCATAAAAAACTACAAGTATTAAATTCCCTTGATTGCAGTGTTTAATGAAATGATACTTGCTCACTACATCGGGCCTACAAATCAGGCATTATTGTCAACCCTTCATGAATGTCATGTTTGAAAGATGCAAAGATTAAAAATTAGAATTAAGGTATGACACGAACATGATTCATGAAACAGAGCCTCACATATAAGAGAATCGGAAAATTCACTCACTCTCAAATGGGGTTTAATCATTGAAAACTCAAAATCAAATTCAATTAAATTGTTCCATAGGCTTGCAATCAGACCAACTCGCCACCGGCTTATTTCCTCAAATTGAGATCCCGAGGTCTTATTTAAGGGTTGTAATGGGGCATACGGTTGTAACATTCGGCAGGAAAGGGAAATTATCGGCTAAGAAATGGCAAGAATTTATTCCATCATAACTTGGCAATTTTTTTATTTAAAATTTATGATAATCACTGTTTCTTTCTTTTTCTTTTGTTTTTCTATTGCATGACATTAGACTAAGTCTAATTGTTTTGTCATTCGCAATTTTACTCTTGTTGAAATGAACTCAATATATTTCTCTTTTTTTTTTGAATCGGTTTATTGAATACTGATTTACATATTTTTTGATGATCACAAATTTAATGCCTTGATAAAATTTATTCTTGCGCACTTGGGTTTGAAATTTTTGGTCTTTTTATAAGGCTAGGAAAAATATAGTAGGCTTCAAAGAAAAATTAGGCTTAAAAGGCTCAAGGTGGTTAATCCTAAAGGAAAAATATTTTTGGGTTTGGATTTCAAACGAAAGCCAAAATTTGGTTTTTCTAAGTGTCTCGATCATATGCTCGATTTCGGGAATATGGCATAGTCTTGAATCGGTCCCAATTGCAAGTTCTAGTTTCCTTTAATCAAATTGATTCACACATCTAAGAAAATAAATGAGTAATAATGACTCATGGCTCAATTCTCACAAGGTTGGATTGATTCATGTCATACAATATTCTCAAATTTAATCAAAGCTTAATTCTAACAATTTATTCAATCAAAATTTTCAACATGAAGATTTATTACCCAATAAGCTGATCGCATCATTAAATTTTTATAGCTCAAAACCTCAGTAATTCATGTCATGCATGTTTTCAATTATATTATCCCAATTTAAAAGTTTGAAAATTTAATCACGAGCCTAAATTCAACATGTGAATTTAGAACAGATTTATGCATACTTTTTGCTGGTTATTTAATTTAAAGCAGTAAAGAGGCACTGCTGACATACGGAGTATGTCAACAGCATATTTTTTGCCTGACAGTCGCTTATTTATCTCAGACTGTCAGACATATTTTCAAGAATAAAATTGTTTGCGGATCTCAAGAATTGATTTCCATTCAGGAAAGCGATAAATTACATCATTTTCAAGAGATTCTTGTGCAGTTAGCACAAACCTGCACACAAAAGAAGAACTCCCTCATATGATGTTTACACTTAAATAAAATAAAGCATTTTAGGATTCATTCTTCCTCCATTCCTCCTCTCCTAGGGAAAGAAGAATCTGCTCCAGTGGATGAAGCTTGTTAAGTCACAACGCAGGCACCAGCCGTTATGTTCTTCTAGGGTTGCCCCCATCATTGGGCAGTAGATCCGGTCTGCCTGGCCATGGAATAGACCAGGGGAGTCCAGGTTATTTGCCAGCCATCCGAGGGTGTTGGTGGACGTGTAGACAAAGACCGACCTATCAGTTATCATTTCTTCGATCATTTTGATCCCTAGAAGAACTTGGCTCTCATCCAGCTTACTAAACAACATCAATCCTCGCACGAAGATTGACGCTTTGTGATTATCCTCTATCCCTAGTCGCAGCATCTCGCAGGCTTGCTCTTCATCCCCTCCTGTAAATGCTTCTATTGCCGGGACGATCTGAAGGTTGAAATTTTCTGCCTCTATGCATTTTTGCAGGAATTCCTCCTTCTGCCTCCGAATACTTTGTTGCCACATTTTCACGGAGGAGAGTTCCAGTTCGCATCGCTTGTAAACGATGGTGAGATCGCCTGCGTCTCTCAGCTTCGTGCATGTTTTCCTAGCTCTGAACACTTCCTTCATGTCATCCTCTCCGATTCGGGAGAGGATTTCCCCTAGCAGCTCTAGTGACACGTCCAGCAGCTGGGTCCCTCCGGGTACTGGGTCTGGAATCTGGAAAATGTTGTCCCTGAAAAGATAGGGAGTAATGAATCCAATTTTATAATTTTCTCGGAAACCATTCAAGTTTGGAAACCAACATCCTCATATTTAGAGCTTTGCTCTAGATGTGAGGTTATTAAATTTCCAACTTGAATTTTAATATAAAGCATAGGTAAATTTTTCTTTTTACATTTTGAGATAATTTCCAAAGCAGTGAGTTATTAGGAAAAGATAGGGGTCGTTGGGCCCCTAAATACTTTGAATAAAACAAAAATGGTCATGGACCAAAAATCTTTTTAATGGGCCATAGAGCCCAGAAACTTGATTTCCAATTTTTAAACAATCCCGAAGTGATTGTTGAAAGTGCAATGGAATGGAATCGAGGAATGTGCAAATGGTGACGCGATGACTCGGAACTGCTCAACTTGAACTGTTTGGAAAGGAGAAATGGGCAGTTCAAGTGATAAAATAAGGGGAAATCATTTTTTTTTAATTTTATAAGGGTTGACCAAGTTTATTTAATAAAAGGTGGGATTTTGTGGTCCCAATTTTTGGAATTTTCTAAGTAATAGCATTCCACATGATGAGAAGAGACTGCTATTTTATTACACTAGTTTGTGTTCCATTGTGAACAAAACAAGTTGGTCAATCTTTAAAAGAATCTACTTACTATTTTGTCTTTTTAAAAAAGGTCACTTTTATTGAAAAGTGGTAAGCTCCCATTGGGTGTCTGTACCATGTTTCCAAAAACAAGCAAACATTTATTCCCAAAAGATTTTGTCATGTTGTCAACAGGTATGCCAAAAAGAATACTCACTTGAGTGCTCCCTTTACCCACAACAGCAAGCAAAAGATCCGGCAAACATGAACACAAAATTAAACCCCAACAAGGTTTGAACAAAAATAAACACTCAGGCTTTTGTCAAGATCTAAGAAAAACTAACAACCTCACGGTGCTCAGAACAACACCCTAATGCTCATCAGTTTGATTTTTCAGGTTTTGGGTTTCAAAAAATTTCAAACCCTAACTGCTCTTTCCAAAAGTTTTGTGGGTTTTAGAAATCAAAAGCTCCACAAGTTTTTAAACATTTCTACCCTCAAACAGCAGCAAAATCAAGCATTCTCATCCCATATCATGCTCGGTCAATACCGATAGTGCCAAGAGAAAACTGAAACTACTCCCCCTACTCAAAACCGAAAGCAAACAAAACCCAAAACAAGAAAATAAGAAAACAACACAAGACACATTATGCTCTTTAAAAGCTATTTACAAGCATGAGACTCAAAATACTCTATAAAATCGCAAAACAGGGGGGGTTCGAGAATTGGGGGGGGGGGGGTGGCAAATGAGACTTCTTACTCCGATCTTCCCCTTGGGGGAGAGGGAGGCATTGGTCCCAAGTTAGGGAAAAGTCTGAAAAATCTGGCCATGGTATCCCCTTGGTTTTGGTTGGAAAAAGTTGAGAAGAACTGTGCGTTCTTTCACAGGGAAGTGGTTTGGAAAATGAGAGTGAAGAGTGAAAATGGGGAAGAAGAAGGGTCGGGGTATTTATAGGCGGGAGAAATGCTGTTACGACGCTATACTTGTCCTACGACGCTACACTAGAGTCGTAGGATGGGTTCAGCGTCGTAACTAAAATGGAGGGAAAAATTCACCACGACGCTATACTATTGGTACGACGCTGGTGTAGCGTCGTAGGTCAGTGTAGCGTCGTAGGTCGGGAGTGAGATGAAGGGGTACTACGGCGCTATCCATTTACCACGACGTTATACTAGGATAGCGTCGTAGTTAAGGACTGCGTCGTAACTGAGTTGACTCCCGTCAACACTCAGATTTCAGAATTTTTAAAATTCTGCGGACTGGGCCCGAGTAGATGAAATTGGGCCTCAGTTGGTTTTATTTATTTTGGACTCAGAAAATTTTTGTCCAAAATATTTTTATGTTATGATAGGCTGAATTAATAAAGTCCTACTTGCTTAAAATAGGTTAGATTAATTCCACTTGTTTGCAGAAATTATTCCGGATTTTAAACTGCTTTTAATTTTTGGAATTATTTTCTTAAATTCATGGGATTAATCCAACCGGGAACCTGGTTTTTCTGTTGTATTTTTCTGCTCCTTCTTTTTGGTGGTTCCATGGTTTCTGCAAGACAAATAAATTACCCATGTTAGATTTTCTCCAATTATCAACATCCTCACATTTAGAGTCTTAGTACTCTAAATGTTTAATTGACTTTTGGATACTTTCTGTTTTTGAATTAAAACAATGCATCAATACATGAAATGAATTTTTTATAATTTTAATGCTGTTTTTATTGAATATAAGCCGGGTCTGCCACTGCTTGGCTTTCTTTCTCCGGATCGTAGTGTCCTATGTATTCCTTCAAACGTTGTCCATTTACCACCTGATTTCCCTTTTCAGTTCGGATCTTGACTGCACCGTTCTCAAACACCTCCAACACCTCATATGGCCCTTCCCATCTGGATCTTAGCTTTCCGGGGAACAGCTTCAACCTAGTATTAAACAACAAGACATTTTGGCCAACATAGAAGTGTTTAGGCTTAATCCGGCGATCGTGCAACTTCTGGGTCCGCTCTTTGTAAATCCTTGAGCTTTCATAAGCTTGCGCACGTATTTCCTCAATTTCATTGAGGTCCAACTTGCGTTTGCCCTGAGTAACTCTTGGATCAAAATTAAGCGTTTTTACGGCCCAGTAAGCTTTATGCTCTAGTTCTACGGGCAGGTGACAGGCTTTTCCGAAGACAAGCCTATAAGGGGACATCCCGATGGGAGTCTTGAATGCAGTGCGGTATGCCCATAGAGCATCATTGAGCTTACGTGCCCAATCCTTACGGGTTATCCCAACCGTGGCTTCGAGTATATGTTTGATCTCGCAATTCGATACCTCGACTTGTCCACTAGTTTGAGGATGATAAGGCGTGCCTATCTTATGGAGGATTCCAGTTTTTATCATAAGGTTCTCAAAGGATTTATTAACAAAATGTGTTCCTCCATCAGATATTATCACCCTAGGTATGCCAAATCGGTTAAAAATGTTGTTCTTGAGGAACTTGATGACTTGGCTACCATCATTGGTTGGTAATGCGACAGCTTCTACCCGTTTGGACACGTAATCGACAGCTACCACGATATAGTAGTTTCCACCAGATGGTGGGAACGGTCCCATGAAGTCAATGCCCCATACATCAAAGATCTTAGGTGCGAGAATCCCCTTTTGAGGCATCTCATCCCTCTTGGAGATGTTTCCTAATCTTTGGCACCTGTCGCAGGCTTTTACATACACCTTGCAGTCCTCATAAATAGTAGGCCAGAAAAAGCCACACTTGAGTACCTTGTGGGCAGTTCGAGTGGGACCGTGATGACCTCCATATTCAGATTCATGGCATTTCTTGGTGATCTGGTAAGCCTCAGACTCAGTCACACACCGTCTGATTATTGAATCAGCGTAGTGTTTGAACAAGAAGGGATCTTCCCAGAAGTAGTTTACTACTTCTTTGAAGAATTTTGCCCTTTTGTATTAATGCTGGAATGGTGGAACTATCCCACATGCTAAAAAGTTAGCAATGTCGGAGAACCATGAACACGCTTGATCATGCAAATGCAGAGCGAACAACTGTTCATCCGGAAACTCTTCATTAACGGCTTTGTCATTTTTATCATTTTCTAATCGAGATAAGTGATCAGCAGCACCATTATCTCGACCTCGCCTATCTTTTATTACAATGTCAAACTCCTGCAACAACAGCACCCACCTGATTAAACGAGGCTTTGCATCTTGCTTGCTAAACAAGTATCTGAGTGCACTATGGTCAGTGTACACTACAGTCTTTGTCCCAATCAGATATTGTCTGAACTTATCAAATGCAAAGACTACAACATACATCTCTTTTTCTGTAGTGGTGTAGTTTATTTGGGCTTCATTCAAGGCATGACTTGCGTAATGAATCACACAATGTCTCCCATCCTTATGTTGCCCTAAAACTGCACCTACTGCAAGACCACTTGCATCACACATTACCTCGAATGGCAGTGACCAATCGGGTGGCTGCACAATTGGAGCAGAAGCTAACATTGTTTTGAGCGTGTCAAAGGCTTGGACACACGCTTCACTTATTACAAAAGGATTTTCTTTACAAAGAAGGTTAGTGAGCGGCTTGGCAATTTTAGAGAAATCCTTAATGAATCTCCGGTAAAAACCGGCATGCCCTAAGAAGCTTCTAACCGACTTGATAGAGTTGGGGAGAGGGAGATTGGAAATGATGGAGACCTTGGCTGGATCGACCTCAATGCCTGCACGTGAAATGCGATGACCTAACACTATGCCCTCAGTGACCATAAAATGGCACTTTTCCCAGTTTAAAACCAAGTCAGTATCCTCGCATCTCTTTAAAATTTTAGCAAGATTGGTCAGACATTCTTCAAACGTATCTCCATATACAGAGAAGTCATCCATGAAAACTTCAATGCACTTTTCGATAAATTCGGAAAATATAGACATCATGCAACGTTGAAAAGTGGCAGGTGCATTACACAAACCAAAAGGCATGCGCCTATAGGCAAAAGTGCCATAGGGGCATGTAAAAGTTGTTTTTTCGTGATCCTCACTGGCGATCACTATTTGATTATAACCTGAATAACCATCTAAAAAGCAATAAAACTCCCTTCCCGCCAACCGTTCAAACATTTGATCGATGAAAGGTAAAGGGAAATGGTCCTTACGAGTGGCTTCGTTCAACTTCCGGTAGTCTATGCAGACTCTCCATCCGGTGACCGGCCGTGTGGCAATTTCCTCCCCTTGTTCATTCTTGGTTATGCACATCCCACCCCGCTTGGGAACAGCCTGCACAGGACTGACCCATTTGCTGTCAGAAATTGGGTATATAATACCGGCATCTAACAGCTTGATTACTTCCTTTCTTACCACTTATTGCATGGGTGGGTTTAATCTTCGTTGGGGCTGGCGTGAAGGCTTGAAATTCTCCTCCATTAAAATCATGTGCATACAAACAGAAGGGCTTATTCCTTTGATATCAGAAATGGTCCAACCGATTGCACGCACATATGTTTTAAGCACTCCCACCAGAGCATTTTCTTGATCTTGTGTTAGCTTAGCTGACACAATTACCGATAATTTTTTATGTTCTGCGAGAAACGCATACTTAAGATGTTCCGGTAAAACTTTTAGTTCAAGTTCTGGTGGGCATTCCACTGAAGGAAGTAATTTGCGAGAATTAGATGGGGGAAATTCAGATTTACCTGTCGGATCCTGCATCAGCACAGAATCCGCCTCCTCTTGGTCGGCGTCGTCATGGAACTCGGCGCCGTCAAATTCCTCCAAATCCCCAGTCTCGGGATCGGCGAAATGGACGGCGCTGCAGTCTTCGTGCTCCTCGCCAGCAGGCTTCAGTACCTGCTTTGAATAGTCATCATCCATCATCATTACAATCCCATTGTCAGAGTCTAGCTTTCTCTCTCTCCTACAATCTATTACATCAAGTGTGGAACAAGTTCCCTCATGCGGAAACCTCTGCAGCTTGCCCATGTTGAAATTCAGCTCTTCTTCTCCAACACAGAGCTTGATTTGATTTAAACGTGCATCTATCAGTGCACCGCCCGTTGAAAGGAAGGGGCGGCCTAGGATCAGTGGCATCTCATAGTCTTCTTCTATGTCAAGAATGATGAAATCGACAGGAAAGAGTATTCCTCCCGTCTTGACAATCACATCCTTCGGTATCCCAACGGGATGAGTGATTGACCGGTCTGCCAGTTGTAGTTTCATTGTAACCGGCTCAATTACTCCCAAGTGAAGACGTTTTGCCATGGCGAGTGGCATAACGTTGATGCTCGACCCCAAGTCGCATAGTCCCTTTCCGACACTTGTCTTTCCGATGTGGACTGGCAGTGTGATACAGCCTGGGTCCTCCTTCTTCTCGGGTAGCACTCTCTGGATTATGGCACTGCAGCTGCTGTTTACAACCACCACTTCATCCTGGTCGAATTTCCTTTTCCCTGAAATAATTTCTTTAAGAAATTTAGCATAGACGGGCATTTCTGAAATCATTTCGACCAAGGGAATAGTGATCTCAACAGCTTTCAATCTTTCCAGAAATTTCTTGAATTTAAGATCCTGTTCCTTATTTTTAAGACGCGCAGGGTATGGCACCCTTGGCATATACTTATTATCATCTAAATGTTTTTGCGGTGAGGGGTCAGAAATTGTACCTTCACCTTTACCATTTTTAGCCTTGGCTTCTGCAGCTTCAGTCTGCAAATTGGCTGTTTCTATTTCTGCATCATCTGCTTCTTCATCAGCAGCATTGTCCTTCCCAGATTCATTTCCTTTTCCCACATCATCCTTTCCTTTCGGTCCAGCAAATGTTTTTCCAGATTTCAAAGTTATTGCCTTGCACTGTGGGTTTTTCTCTGCTGCGCTTGGCAATGCTCCTTTATCCCGTTTTTGCAATTCACTGGCCATTTGAGTCACTTGGGTCTCCACATTTCTGATGGAGGCCTGCAACTGTGTGTTAATCTCCTTTTAACTTGTGATAAAATCAGTCATCAAATTTTCCAGCCTTGATGGGGGCTTTTGGTTTTGATTCTGATTCTGGTTCCATTGGCCCTGATTAGGTATGAACTGTAGCTGGGGCTGGAATTTCTGGAAATTTTGGCTAGGCAGCTGGAAATTTTGCTGGGGCCTTTGTTGGATTTGAGGCTGAAAGTTTTGGTTTTGGTTTTGAAAATTTTGTCCTCTGTTCTGATTAAATCCTTGATTCTGCTGAGGGTTGAACTGTTGTGGCTTGTTCAGAATGTGGGAGTTGAGGGCATTGTTGTTGGAATATGACAAATTCGGGTGACTGTTTGGGAAAGCCCCTGCAAAATTACAGCTTTCAGATACGACTTGTTCACATGTGTCAGTTGCATGAGCACCCTGGCACAGTCCACAAATCATATCTGTTTGCTGTCCTTGAGCAGAGCTGCCGGCCCCTTGGTTTACAGACAATGCCGCCACTTGCTCTTGCAGCTTCTCAATATCTGTCTTCTCCGCTGTACGTACAGCACAAAGTCCACGGGGAGGGGTATCATTAGTGCTCTCATCATTCAATCCGGACCTATTCACACTCACTGTTTCAATTTTGGCCCATGCTTGATCCATAGGCATGTGCAACAGGTGTTGCCCTCCCGCAGCATCTAACATATGCTTCCATGCGTGTGTCAGCCCATTGTAAAACTTTCTCAACTGTTCCCATCCCTGAAAACCGCGCTGAGGAAATTTTCTCAACAGATTCATAAACCTCTCCTTTGCATCATACAACGATTCTTTAGGCCTCATCTTAAACTCAGAGATCTTCGACCTTTCTTCATCTACCTTCCATTCCGGAAAGTATTTTACCAAGAAATTCCTTACAATATCCTCCCATGTGCTCCTTTGGTTTACTGGCAATGATTTGTACCAGGTTTTTGCTCCACTACACAATGAGAACGGGAACAACATCATCCTAATGGTGTTCTGAGAAACGCCCTGATTCTTGATCGTGTTGCAGAGTTCCAAGAATTTCGCCAAGTGATCATGTGGATCTTCGTGATTGGCCCCTGCAAATTGGCTATTCTGTACCAAGTTGATCAAAACAGGCTTGAGTTCGAAGTTCCTGGCTACAATTGGTGCTCTGCCTGGCACGTTCAAGTATGGTTCTATGATTGGATGCATGTAATTAGCAGCAGCAGGCTGCTGATTGTTTCCTGGGCCTCCTTGATATTGTCCCTGATATTGTCCTTGGTATTGGTCATGTGGGTTGAAGTTCTGGTTGGGATAGAAATTTCTCGGATCATTGTGATCTTGCGGGTTTGGATTATACTGGATTGGATTGAACTGGTTGGGATTCTGATACTGCTGATTCTGGAAGTTAGGGTCATTTTGGAAATTTTGGTTATTGGGGTTGTTTTGGGGGTTTTGGTGGTTTGGTGGAGGCACTTCGAAGGGTTGTTGCTCGAGATTTGGGGGGTTTCCACCTCCCTGTATGATCTGAGCAGGGGGATCCTCCAAGTTTTCGTCATCAACGTCTTCTGGGTCCTCTTGGATATTTTGAAGTGGTGGGTTAGGTGGTATGATTAGGGGAATGCTGTGGTTATCCCGCATGTCTGAGATGTCACTACTTGTTCTTGGAGAGAGTAGTGCTTGTCTTTCCCGTTCTTTTCTTTGCTTAGCCTCTGCCCTCAGACGACGAGTTGTTTTCTCGATCTCTGCGTTGAACGGGATTTCGGCTGGGGTCTCCTTTCTCTTTTGCATAGAACAACAGTCTCAGCTATGACAGTACCTACATATTCCCCAGGTTAGAATTGGTTCGATCGTGTATACATATTTATAGCTATAAGCTAACTATGAGCAATCAGGAATGTAATTCTCTAATAAAACGGCGCTGCATCCTCTCCGGCAACGGCGCCATGAAACTTTTGACAAATTTCCTACACGAGTATTTTACAAAATATCAAATTTGAATTTATTAAATGAAAAGAGTTATGATTTATGGGAAAGGGTTTAAGGATATATTTCACTTTTTATTACTCATGTGGGAGACTTTGATTTCCAATGGCACTATGAAACTCCCCGACATGAAACTTTTAACAATTTCTTGCTATGAAGATTCCTTGCCCTGAAACTTTTGACAAGTTCTCACTATATGAGTATTTTCTGAAAAATAAAAATCCCGGTTTTCAATTTTATTTAATGAAACCAATTTATGAAGATGGAGTTGGGATTAGGGATATATTTATAGGTTGTCACGTTTTTATTTACTCGTGTTAAGAAATTGTGCCCCCGAAAGCTCACGGAGTCAAAAATTGCAGTAATTTATAGTAAGACCGGATCGTTCACTGGAGGATGTGTGACAGAAGCAGGCCCCACGTCGTTTTACTAGATTTTCCACTCGTATTGCTCAAATCAGTTTTGAAGTTGGACCAACAACTACATAACTGAATTTAATCTATACTATGAAAACAGTTAAATAAGCTAAAGGACATGCTAATATTGAATCTAAAGGGCAGATGGAAATAATTCCACAAAAACAATAAAAACTGTAAATCTAAGCTGTAGTATCTATGAAGCTGATTCAAAATGATGACAGAATGGACAGGGAGAAAAGAATAAAGATTGGACAAGGTTTAGATAAAACATAATTAAACTTCTATTTTTATACAAAGATCTTTGTTTGGGATAATCCTGTCAGAAAGCTAATTCTCATGCTCTCAGCACCATGTTCCCTTTAACAGACAGGTAGTTACAGTGTGAGTTTACATGTTCTTAAGACCACAAGTTCTAAAATACCACAGATTCATAACTGCCCCGGCCAGGGTATGATATTTCATCTGTGGTGGTCAAGCAACACCTGACAAGTCATTAGTTGAATTGCCAAGTACTGCTATCATTCCCCCGCGTCACATCCAAAGTTTCTAATCAAACCCTGAACTATCCCTTAACTCTCAGTCCTAGTAACAGTTAGAAGATCTAGAGACACATCCGAGTGACCTCTACGAAAGCAATTAAAAGAAAGCAGTAAAGAAAGCATTTAAAATCCTATCACTCGGAAGTTTCAAAAGCTTCGTACTGGTAGTAAAAGAAAGCCCACAGTCAGGATGACCGGATGTGGATCAAGAATTTCCGAATCTCGGTGAACCGCTCGCAGTGTTCACTTCCTTCCGGGTGGTTATGAGATACAAACTAATGAAACGAACTAATAGATTAGTTCGTTCCGGATGCACTCACTCAGGACTCAAAAATAGGCTTTGGCAGAAGAGGATAGCAGTTGAAAGGAACTCAACCCTATCTTAGAAAATAACCAAGGCCTACGTGTTGTTCCTCTAGTATTATCTATCTCACTGTATTTGAATCCAAGTGGATCCCATCTCGGTGTGATAGTTAAAACTAAATTCCCAACACATAGCAATTTCGGAAAATAATAAATGTGAAAACCATTCCCTAAACAGGTACTAGACTCTCAATAAGAACACAGACCCTTTCGGTCTAGAAGAGACCTAATCACTGACTCTGCTTCTAATTTCCCAAAAATTAACCCTTGACAGAATATGAACTAGACATAACTGAGGAATTTATCCCTTACTCAAATCCGGATTTTATAAATGAATTTTTGTTGGAAGTTTAATATGCGGTATCTATTTTAAATTCAAACTTCTAATGTCCAAGGGAAGGATCCCAAAATATTATGGACCACAGTAGTTACATAATAATATCATGCATAAAGATATATGGAAGTGTAAATTAATCAACCCAAAATATAATGGTGGGTTTAAACAGAACACGTGACACAGAATGAGGTAGCCGTGAGGCCAAAAGGGTGGCAGAGTAATTAGGTGGAATACAAACATCTAATTTCCAACTTCCCAACCACTCGGATGGAGCGAATTTAGAAAGCAGAAGCCCTAAAATGGTAGTGTCGCTACCAGTTGGGCCCTTACTGTCTGCTAATTCTGATAAAACCTACATGCTTCCTTTCAGCAATATTCGTTTGCTAATATTGACAGATATTAATCAACTTATATTACAGATTGGAATTTGGGTTTGGAAATTAAGGTAAAAAGAATAAAACTGTATTTGGACAATAATTAACCGAGTGGCTACTTCATTTCCCGGTGAAAGGACCGTTCGCCTGACCTCGTTAGTCATTATCCAAACCATGCAAAATAACAAACAGTAATTAATATACAGATTACGGGCTACTTCATTTCCCGGTGAAGGGACCGTTCGCCGACATTATTCTGTAATATCCCTCACTGTTTGTTCATACATCACGAAAAGGATAAAATAAAATAGAAATAAAGACAGTGCCTTGTATGAGAGACATTGGTTTCTCATGCAAGATTATGGAATCAATCCATAATTAATGTCTTAAATAATCCTTCACACCATAATCAATTACAGTCTGGATTATCTACTTAAGGCATTAAGGTTTTGTTTATAGAAAAATATTTTAGGGAGAATTGAACAAAGATCCTTCAATCAAGGTAATTATCAATCTCAATCATTGCTAATTATGATCTTTAATTATTGACTTAAGGGTTCAATTAATTAATGAAGAAACTGGAGAAATGGAAAATTTGGCAGAGACTGCCAATCACGACGCTAAACAGATGTTACGACGCTATCCTAAGACAGCGTCGTGGGGATAGCGTCGTCATGGATTGGTGATAGAGGTAAATTTTTGGTGTTTAAAGAGTTTATGTACGACGCTAAACATGATTACGATGCTATCCTAAGGTAGTGTCGTAGTGTTGATGTCGTGCATGGGAGTTTAGAATTGAGGTGCTACGGCGCTATGCATGTCCTACGACGTTAAACGTGGTTTACGTCGTAAAGTCCAGCGTCGTAGTGAGGAGAGATGGTTTTGAAAGAGAAAGAAGTGCTATGACGCTATACACTAAATTACGACGCTATCCTAGGATAGTGTCGTAGGTGTAGCGTCGTAGGTGAATTTTCTGAAGAGTTAGAAAAAGGGGAAGTTACGACGTTATGCACTAAATTACGACGCTATCCTAGGACAGTGTCGTGGTCATAGCGTCGTAAATAGGTTTTTATGAAAATGAAGAGTTTTGGGGTCCTACGACCCTAGACAAACATTATGACGCTATGAAAGGGTAGCGTCGTAGGTCTAGTGCCGTAGGGCAAAATTTTGTTTAAACTCTGAAGTAACTACGACGTCTAACCCTGCCCTACGTCGCCATCAGTGGATAGCGTCGTAGGGCAGTTAGCGTCGTAGCTAACTCAGTTTGTGTTGTTGGTCGGGTAATGCAATCTCTACGATTGCAAACCCTGTTTTCAAGTTCATGGTTCATCAATGCGAGAACAACAGTGAAATAAGAGGAAAACAGTAGCCAAAATGCACAAAAACATGATAAAATAAGCTAAAAACACACACCCATGAACCACAAACCCAAATGAAGGTTTTCAACATAGAAACATGCATAAGAACCCAAAAAGAAAGAGAAGACAGAAAACCCATTTGCAAGAGAGAATAAAATGACCAAATGATCATTAAACCAAAAACAAAGCAAAAAGATCCATGGAATCATTTCCATTTCATGTTTTTGGGACTCTTTAAAGCTTAACTTCCCATTTTTCATAAAATGGTTTGATAATACCCATCATTTGGGCATTTCAAACCTAAATAAGAGTTTAACAAAACTGGAAATAAAGGAAAACAATGGCTATCCTACTGGAAACACCAAAGTAACACTAATCTATGCAATAATTTAAACTAAACTAGATGCATAAAATAAATAATACATAAAAATAAAACTAACTACTCTAATTAACCTACACTATTCTCAAGAACTCCAGCTGCCTTCAAGTTTGGAATGTAGTCAAGTGACAAGACTAGGGGGTCATCACCTCTATATATAGGCGAGAAACCCTAGGCCCATGGGCCCCCAGGCCCTTGAATTTGAATTCTGCAGCTTGGTACGACGCTACACATGGCTTCGTCGCTATCTTCATTACGACGCTATGGGTACTGCGCCGTAGTCTTCCATCTCAAAACACTCTGTCTCTAAATGGACAGCTTACGACGCAGTCCACTGCTACGTCGCTACACTTGAGTACGACGCTATGCTGGCTCAGTGTCGTAGTTCTTCCTTCAGAATTCTGTCTCCATTTCTGCCTGCGACGCTACCCTCGACCACAACGCTATACATGCTCAGCGTCGTAGTTGTAGCTAGCGTCGTAATTTCCTGGAAATATCAAATTTTTGTGGGTTTTCATTTCTTTTCCCATCTTTTTGTTTCCTTTTTCTTTTCTTTTCTTTTTCTCATGTTTTTGGATTTTTCTAGCATAAATGTGTAACAAATTACATATTTATGCATTTTACATACCAGCTCAATATTTTTACAAATATGCATAAATCAGTCTGATTCTACTGCTTTCTTATTTAATATAAGACCGGAATGCAATCAAATGCCCGTTTCAGACACGGAAATTGATTGAAAATAATGGATATTTCTGGCCATTATCATTAAGAAACTGATTTTATTCGTTTGGACGCCGATGAAAATCTCGGGTATTACAATTAATATGTTCTATGTACAAATTGTCATGTTTACATTGTTCTGCATAATATGAATGTTGGGATCTAATTTGTATGATTTCTGCTTTGCTAAATCGGGAGATAAAAAGCAGAAATTAGATTTTAGTACCGGTCTTGGGAATAAATCACATTAAAAATGGATTCTGGCATATACACGCTGATTTGGGAAATAAAATGTGTCATATGATCACTATAGAAAAATTTGTATGCTTGAGAAAGACTCAAATTTATGCCTGCAGAATGTTAGATGCGATAATTTGCTTCCATGAAGTCTGTTTATACAAAATATGAAAATTAGGAAATTGCACATTTTTAATCTTTATAAAATCATTAATTATGCTGAAATTGATCTTTTTAGATATTGGAAAATGCTAAATCATTATGTAATTTCACTTATATATAAAGATGGCATGTTCTAAATCATTACCAGCATATATTTTACTTTTATTTTTATTATTTTAAATTTTTAATCTGCTTTATATTTATTTTTATTGCTGTCATCTTATTTCAATCATCTCTTTTTTAAAATATAATATATATTAATAAACTGAAAACAATTAAAATATTCTCCAAAATGAATTAATATTCTGAAATGCCCTTGGATTCGACTAAGTTATTCACCGGTTTTTATTACTTGATGACAACCATCCGCTTGTGGTTAAAAATGAGTAGTAAAAATTATTCATCAACTTCCACGAATTCTTTGGATTTCCTCTTCAATTGTATCTTGCCTTTGTGACACTTTTTGCACAGTTGTTGACCTCAGTCAACTGCTCCTGTATTTGAGCTATATTTGGACCGGATGGTGGTGTTGGAGTAGAGGACTGTGTTCCTGGTAGTGGTATGCTCCTGGAAAGTGATCCAACCCCATACACAAGCTTCTTCTTATTATGTCCTCCTACAACCTGATAAAAAAATACTTCCTCCGTCTCACTGTTTTTGCTACGGACCCACCAGACACGCATGCCGATACACATTTTTAACGGTTCATAACTTAAATTGTGTACGATAAAAAATTATAAAAATTTAATATTTTAAAACTACAAGATTAGAGGAATCTAACAAGATCTCACTTGGCTATATTTTTTCTTGTATAACTATGATAAAAATTTGAATCAAAGTTAAACAATGAATAGTGCCAAAAAATTAAACGTGACAATTAGAACGAGACGGAGGAAGTAGTACAGTAGTATTATAAGCCAAACATTAGATATTATCTTGAACTTTTTCTTAGTAAAGAAATATTATCTTGAACTTTAAATTTAAATGTGAAGACACCAACTTATATAGGTAGAAAATTTATGTCAAGGTTCCGACCCGAATAAAAATTTTGTCACGGTCCTAAATCGCAACCTCAACCAAATCTTCTGTAAGCCCCTGAGATTGAGTAACTGCTTCAAAGTCCTCCTATTATAGATATGTAGAATATTTAGTTGAAACACAAGATGTAGAATTAATTCACACCAGACGCAACACAATTACAACTAGATACTAAAGCGATTCCGTAGTTCATTACATGGAATTCTTTTGATTTGGGGACAATCCACTTGTCTTTCTCATGCTTCCTGGTATGACAATACCCATGGACCTCGGCTAGTTCGATACCCCTGTTCTTCAGATTGGCTTATGAGAAGAGTTAAAGTATACAAATTGTATGTATCTTATAACTCGTGCAAAATATTTGATGATGTATTGAAGCAGCTTGAACATCAATTAAATACTTGAGAGAAATTTGAAAGTGGAAAATATTACCAGACGTTTTTTTTTTGCCCGGATCGTCCTACAACCTGATGTGTGGGTGGGTAATGCAGGATTACTCTCTGAACCACCTCTTCTGTTAAGTTTAGCCTGTTGTTGCTTTTCCTTAAATGCAACCGAATCCCAATACTGTAGCCATTTTTCTTCAGTCACAGGGTCTGTAGAAAATTATTTTTTGCCTTCCCTTACATCCAATGTATAATCTCTATACCTATAGAGAATAAATTTAATAAGTAGAATGATTACAAAAGCAAATATTAAAGTTGTTTAATAACATTACAAATCCTGAATTGTAAAAATGAACACCTCAATGAATTTTTCTTGAGCCACTCTTTCTTCACCAAACTCTCATGCTCAAGTGCCCAAGTAGCTACTTTCTGCAATTAAGAAATTATATATTATTTACCTCTCAAAATTACTCGGTAAAAAGATATACTTCGAATATAAATATCACCCTCAGTTGGCAGTGTGGAATTAATATCACCCTCAGTTGGCAGGGATGTAAACGGGTAGGGTAGAGTACGGGTAGGTCACCTCCACTCACTACCCGAAATATAATTATCATATCTTTACCCTACCGTATTACCCTATAATTAAATATCGGGTAGGATTCGGGTAATGCCCATCGGGTATGCGGATTATCCGCAGGTAAACGGGTACACGAAATCTTAAATATTACATAGTTAACCGACTCTACCCGACCCAACTTTAATAAAGAAAAAAACTTATTTTTCACCATGAAAAAATAAATAAAAACTTCATTATTACACGAGAACAAAATTTAAAAGAAACCGCTAAAGCAATATAAATAAATACTGTAATATTTAAGAATATTTAGTAAAAAATTCATAAATCTTTTTACTGTCAAATGTCAAACGTTAATAAATTTGAAATATAAAAATAAATAAATAAATAAACAAACATATAAATATATCTCAATATATAATATAAATTAAATATATATATATAAGTATATATAGATCAATAAATATATAGGGTAATCGGGTAATATACGAAATGCGTACCCTACCCGTACCCGATATGATTTATTTCAGTTTCGGGTAATACCTTACCCGATTACCCGATTATCTCTACCCTACCCTACCCGATACCCGATTACCCGACGGGTTACCCGACCCTACGGGTAAAGTTGACATCCGGATGTGGACCAAATAACATCTTGAACTTTCATGGTGTGAAATGTACACAGTCAACTGCTAATAAAAAAGCAATTTTTTGTATATTGAATTATTGGAACGAAGGAATAAGTTATACGATATTCCATTATAATCCCTATATATGTCCCATTTGAAATGTTCCAAAACTTTTGGACACGCCGTCTAATATATCTTTAATAGTTAATATTTTAAAATGTAGAGAAATAGAAACAAAAAATATACTGAATAGTCCTTTTTCTTTTTAAAAAAGCCAAAACAGTCTTTTTTTTCTATTTTTTTATCTTATTTGGTCCTCTACATTTACTATTAAAATTAAATTTGGTCCTTTTGCTTATTAATGATATATTTTATAGATAATATGACAGTTAAATTTCTTAATTATCATACTCTATTTAAAATGAATTTGACCCAACCTTTCTGTTAATTGTCTTCTTGTTCATCTTAAGGTCGCTCAAGCGGAAACTGCCTTCCGCCTCCATTAAGTCCTCGATTTCGCTCTCCGCCTCCGTCGATGCTTGACGCCCTTCCCTTGCAAAAATCGCCCATCAATGCGTGATGCCCTTCCCCTGCAGCACCTGCCGATCGCCCATATTTTCTGGTAAGACAATGAAAATAATGTTTGGGTCTTGGTTAAGGGCGGAAGGTTCTCTAACAAACTCTCAAAGATTCCCAGGAAGGAAAGCTCCTCCATAGTAGCTTTCCTCTTCGATGAACATGGCTCCTGAAGAAATCATTGGGTGGATATTCTCCGAAATACAAATCATAAAAAGTGAGTATATATGTATCCCGTTCAGGGGCGGACCCAGCTTAAGCCCCCACTCCCAATTTTTTTTTTTTTTTTTTTTATATATATAAATCTATATATATTAAAAATTATGTTAAATTTCCCAAGAACCCTACCCCTTTCTTGCATATCCACACACTACTTCGGAAGATTTCTTCTTCTTATTTAAATTTTCTTCTACTTCTTTTGGTTGGTTGAAACAAAAAAATTTCAAGCCCTCCCTTTACAAAAATCCTGGATCCGCCACTGATCACGTTGTTTGTTCTTTGTATTAGGATTCAATCTTTGTGTGTTGGAAAAAGACAGTAATTAAGCGAGTGGAATAGGCAATGTTGAGAACCTTAAGCGGCGCATGAGAAGGCTTTGTGTTCAGTTTTTAGAAAACCCAAAAATAAAATTAATGCAGACTGTTAGTATTTCAATTAGTACTAATCTTTTCGTGGGTATATTTTTTTTTTTTTAACAAATAGTGTTTCTGAATGTTTTGATGAGCGGCTTTCAAATGAACGAGATGAACAATGACACAACGAAAAATTCAGGGTTGGATCCGGTTTATGGTTTGGTATTGGGTCAGGTTAAATTTATTTTAAATATTGTATGATAATGAAAGATTTTAATTGCCACATTATCTATAAAATATAGGATTAGTGATAAAAAGGACAAAATTGAATTTTATTAGTAAATGTAGAGGGCTAATTGGGGCATAAAAAAAAAGACTATTCCGGCTTTTTTGGAAAGAAAAAGGACTACCTAGTATATTTTTCCAAGTAAAAATCATAAAAATATATATTCTAACGAAAAGACAAATTCAATAAGATCTCACTTGACTGTATATATATATATATTTTATGTAATTAAAATAAAAATTTAGGTCAAACATGCATAATAAACAGTATAAAAAGTTCAAATAGAACATTACAAATGAGAACCAGGGAGTAATTTGTAAAAGCTGAAGGTCTCCTTATTAATTATTTTAATCTAATTAATCATCTATCATGCATCCAATGAATTATTGCAAGGAAACACGAAGTTATGCACGAATCCATTATATATAATTTGTAAAGCCGCAAGTCTCCGTATTAATTTTTTATTTAATTACGCCATCCATATAAACGTTGTCTTGACGTATATATGCCTTCCTTCCCTAGACCAAACTGAAATCCCAAACCCCCATATGCCAAATAAATAACATCCCCAACCAAATAAGCCATGGTGGTTATCAATCCGGTTTCTGTAATGGCATAACAATTGCCAGCAGGTGCAGGCAGCACTAAAAATGATGTGTAACCCTTTGTAAAGTGATGTATAAGTCTTATAAAGTGATGTATAGACGGTAGTTTGTTTTTTTATTAGTTTTTTAATCATAACCTCCATCAATCACTTTTTTATACTCACACATCATTTCATATACGCATACCCATCACTTTTGAATGTATCAGCACCTACAGGCCGCCAGCACCCAAACGATTTCCTGTGGTTATATGTGGTTACATTAAAGGGTAAATTAAGTTTTATTAAGACAGCTCAACATGGCGCCAAATTCCCAGACCCAAGTTCATTATACGTTGACCTCGAGAGACTAAGGCCCCATTTGACACCTCAAAAAGGAACCGAGAAAGGCCAAAATTGGTCAAGCGCCGCTCAAAAGCGCCGCTCACCCGTTCGATGAAAATGAAAGAAAGCAATTTGGTCGAGCATTGATTTAATATTACTTAAACTGATTGATTTCCCTTTACCAAGAACTAGGGCATTCATTCTTGCATGCTACCACATGCACTCGAGACATTAAAAGACTTGAAGCCTCAAGATGGAGTTTGTAACATGCAGACAATATTGTTAACAAATTTTGCATAAATATTAAGGATGAGGTGAACCGTATAGTGTATATACATCACAATATTCTAGAATAGGTACGTAGTTTGCACTCGATTCTATCATAATTTCGAAATTAAGTTTGGTTAGGAAAGAGTAGTAGTAAGATATAGTGTTGCAATCACATTAAATAGGATCAAGGTTTGAACTAATGATCAACCCTCCAGCCTTAAGACGTTGGAGGTTCAATTCCATCGGAAAGAGGATGACGGTTTAGCCTAATGGCCAAAACCCTCATGTACAAAAAGCAAAACATATAAATGGATTAATCAAGCATAGCAACAATAAATAGAATAACCCAAACCATTCCACCCCTTAATCGCGGTTATAACTGCCGTGTTACTCGAATTAGTTGACACGTTAGCTTAAATTAGGATAAACTATTCCAGTGCCCACCAATACCAAGTCACACGAAACCGTGATTAAGCGGGTGGGATGGTTTGGGCGAAAATAAGGGCCTACAAATAATGTATATAAAATTTATATATTATATATAATTGAATTGATAATATGTACTAATATAATATATTTTTCATAAAGTAATGTATATATCTTGTGAATAAATATCATATAACATTCATTAAATTTGGGTGTGTGTATTACATTATAGGAATATATACACTCGAAATACGACTTCACACTACAAGAATTTTATATTCTAGCAACGGAAAAGTTCTGATAAAATTTGGTCACTAAAGAAGTTAGCGACTGAATTTTCTATCGAAATTCTTTAGCTACAACAACTTTAGCCACCGAAATTCGTTAGCTACAACAGTTTTAACTATCAAATCCACAATTTTTCTAGTAGTGTTAATATATATGTTAGGTGGTGCAGTGAGTAAATGATGGTAGCTGGGAGTGGACAGCTGCGCAATTAATGCCACCCATGCCTTCATTCCTTAATTATGTGCCTATAAATACAGTCCTCTGGCAGTGCAAAGGAACACACCAAGCAACAGAAGCAAAGCAGCCTCCGAAGCTTTCTTCTGCCTGCTGAATTTAGTGGGCAGATTTAGCCCAGAGAATAGTGAGGGTGTTTTGATAGGCTTTTCTTTTGTGTGGAGTCTACATTTGTTGAGTGGGTTTTGTGGGTCCGGAAATCATTGTCCAAACCCTTTTGTAATATTTCCCCTCATAGTAAAATTTGTTTCTCCTTTTGCCTGTGGATGTAGGTCGATTTGACCGAACCACGTAAATTCTTTGTGTCTGTTTATTTTGCTGCATTTGGCTAATTTGGGTACACTTCCGCAACAAACTGGTATCAGAGCCCTGATTGCGTAGTATGCTCTGTGGTCGCAGTTAATCTGATCTTCCACATCAGAAACGCATCTCGGTTAAGCTACCCTTTTGTGAACCTTGTTTGTGCCTCTTGTTAGCAAAATGCCGGCCATAAATATTAAGGTTGATAAGTTAACGGGGAGAAATAGTTTTAGCCTATGGCAAATCAAGATGCGGGCTTTGTTAAAGAAACAAGGCTTGTGGGCTCCATTAAAAGAAAAGGTAGATCCAGATAATGCTGAGATGGTGAGCCTGGAGGAGAAGGCTCATTCAACCATCTTACTGTGCCTGGCAGATGATGTCATTACCGAAGTTGCAACGGAGACAAAGGCGTCTGGTTTATGGTTAAAACTCGAAAGTCTTTACATGACGAAGTCTTTAACCAACAAGTTGCTATTAAAGCAACGTTTGTTCAGCCTACGGATGCAGGAAGACACATCTCTTCGAGACCATCTCGATAGATTGAACACTATCTTGCTGGAGTTGCGTAATATTGATGTGGCTATCGAGGATGAAGATGCCGCATTAATATTATTAGTATCTTTACCACTGTCATTTGAAAATTTTGTACAGTCATTTATAGTTGGTAAAGATACTGTCAGTTTAGAAGATGTACGTGCTGCTCTGCATAGTAGGGAATTGTGCCATAAGGCGTTTTCGAGTAATGTAGATGATCAGGCAGCTGGGCTCATTGTTAGCAGTGGCAAGGGACATGGAAAATCTGTAAAACAAAAGAAGAAAAAGTCTTTTGTTAAATGTCCCAAGCCAGGTGATGTCTGCAATTATTGTAAAGAGAAAGGACATTGGAAGACCCAGTGTCCCAAGATGATGAAGAAGCAACAACAGGGAGCGCAACAAGAGTCTGTCTCTGTTGCGGTCAACGGCGATACAGATCCAGAGGATCATTTGGCTTTGGTCACAAGCGTGCAGCCATCGCAAGATGATGTATGGGTTCTTGATTCTGGAGCATCAAACCACACGTGTCCTAACAAAGAGTGGTTTTCGAGCTACGAACCAGTCGATGGAGGAAATGTTTTTATGGAAAATGATTCTGTCTGTAAGACAGCTGGGATTTGTTCTATCAAGCTTAGAACACATGCCGGTGAAATTGCAACTCTGCACGATGTCAGACATGTTCCAAAGCTGAAGAAGAATCTGATATCCTTAAGAGTCCTTGACAATAAGGGTTTCAGATACGAAGGGGAGCATGGAGAACTCTACATCATGAAGGGATCGTCCTTGGTTTTGAAGAGAGTCTTGCATGGATCTCAGTATGTTGTGCAGGGATCTACTGTAGTAGATTCTGTAGCTTCTGTTGCTGATACTTCTGATATGTCCAAGCTATGGCATATTAGACTTGGGCATATGAGTCAGAGGGGAATGCAGATCCTGTCAAGTCGTGGTCTTCTTGAAGGTCACAAGTTATCTGAGTTCGGGTTATGTGAGCACTGCACATTTGGTAAATTACATCGTACCAAATTTGGAAAGGCAACTCACAGAACGAAGTCGACGTTGGATTAATTCATTCTGACTGTTGGGGTCCTTCACGAGTTGAGTCGCTTGGGGGCAGCAGGTACTTTTTATCCATTATTGATGATTATTTGAGGATGACTTGGGTAATCATGATGAAGGAAAAGGGCGAAGCTTTCTTGAGATTTAAGCAATGGAAGGCATTGGTAGAGAATCAGACCAACAAGAAGATTAAAAGGCTTCGAACTGATAATGGTCTGGAATTCTGTTCGAGGGAATTCAATGAGTTCTGCAAGAACAATGGAATTGCACGACATCACACAGTCAGGAACACTCCACAACAAAATGGAGTGGCAGAGCGTATGAATCAGACGCTTTGGAGATGGCATGTTGCATGCTCTCAAATTCTGGATTGCCAAGGAGCTTTTGGGCAGAAGCAGTTAACACTGCTTGCTTTCTGATCAATCGGGGACCTCATACTGGAATTGATTGTCGGATTCCTTATGAGGTTTGGTCGGGTAATTCCTATGATTACTCGAATTTGAAATCTTTTGGATGTGCGGCTTATTATCGCGTAAGCGAGGGAAAATTGGAGCCCAGAGCAAAGAAGGGCGTTTTCGTAGGGTATGGAGATGGAGTCAAAGGATTCAGAATTTGGTCACCTTCTGAGAAAAGAGTTATCTTGAGTAGAAGTGTGGTGTTTGATGAGAATTCTATCCTCAATCTACCTACGAAGGTGGTGAATGTCTCAGAAAATTCGGGTGCTGACAGTAAGGTGGGGCTTCAACTTTCACCTGATGATTCAGATGAAAACCGAGAGGTTGAGCAAGAGCAGGAAGTGCAATTGGATTCCAATCAATCAACCGAAGTTGAGCCACCTGAGACCAACATAACATCGAGTTCAGTTGATGGGCAGAAGAAAGGAATTGCTTATGATGGTGCTAGAAGGGTGGGTGTCCAACCTCCTAGCAGATATCAAGATTTTGTCTGCTATGCTCTACAAACAGCTGAAGATTTAAATTATTCTGAGCCCTCCACTTACAAAGAAGCCGTATCATGTGGCGAGTCTGTACAGTGGCTTGCTGCAATGGGAGATGAAATGGAGTCGTTATATAAGAACGACACTTGGGAGCTAGTCAAACAACCACCTGAAAGGAAGATTGTTACTTGCAAATGGATCTTCAAAATAAAGGAAGGTGTCTCACCAGCTGAGGGCGTACGATATAAAGCCCGACTAGTTACTCGAGGATTTACTCAGAGGGAAGGAATTGATTACAATGAGATTTTCTCACCTGTGGTCGGACACACTTCCATTCGTGTCCTGTTGGCTATGGTAGCGCATCAGGATTTGGAGCTCGAACAACTAGTTGTGAAAACAACCTTTCTTCATGGGGAATTGGAGGAGGAGATCTATATGTCTCAACCTGAAGGTTTTCTTATACCAGGAAAAGAAAACCATGTTTGCAAATTGAAGAGACCATTATATGGTCTGAAGCAATCTCCGAGGCAGTGGTATAAAAGATTTGATAGCTATATGGTTGAGCTTGGCTACAACAGAAGTCCATATGATTGTTGTGTTTATCACAAGAAGTTGGAAGATGGTTCGATCATCTACTTGCTTCTCTATGTAGATGACATGCTCATTGCTGCACGGAACAAGGCCGATATTCAAAAATTGAAGGGTCTACTGAGTGCAGAGTTCAACATGAAGGATTTGGGTGCAGCGCAGAAAATTCTGGGATGGAGATCTATCGAGATGGAGATCAGAAGAAGCTTTTCTTGTCACAGAAAAGCTACATCCAGAAGGTTCTGTCAAAGTTTGGAATGTCTTCGGAGAAACCTTTGAATACTCCATGTGCTACTAATACACAACTCTCAGCTACCTTTGCACCTAAATCTGAAGCTGAGAAGGAGTATATGGCAAAGGTTCCATATTCTAGTGCAGTGGGCAGTTTGATGTATGCCATGGTGTGCACTAGACCTGATTTGTCACAGGCAGTCAGCGTGGTTAGCCGATTCATGGCGAACCCAGGAAAAGAACATTGGCTTGCTGTGAAGCGAATCTTTCGCTATTTGAGAGGTACATCTGATGTTGGTCTCATTTATGGAGGCGACTTGCAGTGTTCGGTGGTTGGGTATTCTGATTCTGATTATGCTGGAGATGTGGATAGTAGGAGATCAATGACTGGTTATGTTTTCACTCTTGGAGGCTCTGTCGTTAGTTGGAAAGCAACTTTGCAGGCTACAGTAACACTGTCTACTACGGAGGCAGAATACATGGCGTTGACAGAGGCTGCCAAAGAGGGAATTTGGTTAAAAGGACTGGTTGGCGATCTTGGTCTACATCAAGATCAAGCAGTTGTGTTTTGTGATAACCTCAGTGCAATATGTTTGGCTAAGGATCATGTTCATCATGAGAGAACCAAACACATTGACGTGAGATATCATTTTCTGAGATCAGAATCGAGGATCAAAGTGCAGAAGATTGCTACAGCAGATAATCCTGCAGATATGTTCACTAAGCCAGTACCTCATAGCAAGTTTCGACATTGCTTGGACTTGCTAAATGTTTTGAGCTGCTGATTGCCTCTCTGAGGCATTTTGTTTTCCCTGATGGGAAATTTGGAGACAAAAGAGGAGTTGGAGTACTGTCTGGCACATTTGTGTGCATGGTTAGAGTACATTTATTTTTCAGGGAAGTTTGAGTTCAAGGT
This sequence comes from Hygrophila difformis, assembly GCA_030278955.1. Taxonomy (NCBI): domain Eukaryota; kingdom Viridiplantae; phylum Streptophyta; class Magnoliopsida; order Lamiales; family Acanthaceae; genus Hygrophila; species Hygrophila difformis. The sequence goes on from JAOANR010000003.1 coordinate 48,677,880, forward strand.
GGAGCCTGACCATCATTCACTATGTTAGGTCGCACGAAGGTAGAGATTTGTTAGGTGGTGCGGTGAGTAAATGATGGTAGCTGGGAGTGGACAGCTGCGCAATTAATGCCACCCATGCCTTCATTCCTCAATTATGTGCCTATAAATACAGTAGTCTGGCAGTGCAAAGGAACACACCAAGCAGCAGAAGTAAAGCAGCCTCCGAAGCTTTCTTCTGCCTGCTGAATTTAGTGGGCAGATTTAGCCCAGAGAGTAGTGAGGGTGTTTTGGTAGGCTTTTCTTTTGTGTGAAGTCTACATTTGTTGAGTGGGTTTTGTGGGTCCGGAAATTATTGTCCAAACCCTTTTGTAATATTTCCCCTCATAGTAAAATTTGTTTCTCCTTTTGCCTGTGGGTATAGGTCGATTTGACCGAACCACGTAAATTCTTTGTGTCTGTTTATTTTGCTGCATTTGGCTAATTTGGGTACACTTCCGCAACAATATAGAACCTGTTAACCCAACAAAGTATATTTTGAAGCCCATCTAAGATTACCTAGCCCAATCCGGGAAAATATATCCGGAAGAGAGGACGCGTCTTCAGGTCAGTAAAAATATATCCGGAGGCCCAGTCCGTGAAAATATATCCGGAAAAGGGAACGCACTTCCAAAAGGCCCAATCTATTTTTCTTGGCTCAAGCCAATTCAAGATATATCCGGATAATAACCAAGGGATTGTCAATCAAGTCATCCTCTCGCGTGCGCCGTGCCAACCTCTGTCACAGAAGTCGCCTTGTGCGCCGTATGCCGCCACACCCTGTCACAGAAGTCAAGCCTCCTCAGCCGCCGCGTGCCGCATGCGTCTCAACAGGAGGGTCAGGAGCCTCAGGCCTCCTCCTATAAAAGGAGGAAGGGATGCACTCCAGAGGAATCACACAACACACCCCAAGAGGAATCCTTTAATTTTCCTATCTGCATTTCCATTTCTGCACTTTTTATTCTGCAAGTTCAATTTCTGCTTTTACTCTCCTGCAAATTTTCCATTCCTTTACAGCTTTGCTTAAATTCTTGTAATTCCCTTAGTAATCCTTGTAATCCTCTTCAAATATTTTTCAATAAAAAATTCTCGGTTAAAAAATTGGCACGCCCAGTGGGACCCGAAGTGGAAACCATATCCGCTTGAAAGTGTATGCAACTCAGATCCGGACGAGTAGTAAGGGATTTAACACAAAGATTTGGAGAAATGTCACTACACGAAGAAACTCCAGTAAGAACACCGTCTGAGAACGTCGATGATACGGCGACTACCTCTCAACCACCGCAAGGGATAATGCAAGTCCCAACTTTTTCGGAACAAATACGGCTATCGATGAATGAATCGATGGCTGAATTCATGCCTTTACTGACAAGGCACCTTATGGACGTATTGCGGCCTGCCATGGCCGATCAAACTGACAGGATATGTGGATCCCTGCGTACTCCACAAGAGGGATATATCCCTGGCATGAATATGTCACCAAGCGTTACAGGACCGTATGGCGGTCTACAAAAGACTTGGGGGACTGGCCAGCCATCACTATCTGAGTTTGGAGCACCACCTCCTATGATGTATGCTCCATCAGGATACTTAATGGCATCTGTTCCGCCATTTGGAGTGGCGGCTCCCATCCCAGCCGCCATGCATAATACAGGAGGAGGACACATGCAACCTCAAGTCACCAATATACCTTTGGTGGCCCACATGCCTCAGGCCGCCCATCAGGCCGCCTCCCCAGTGCCTCAGGCCGCCCATCAGGCGGCCTCCCCATTGCATCAGGCCTCCTATCAGGCGGCCTCCCCATTGCAGGCCTCCTATCAGGCGGCCTCCCCATTGCATCAGGCCTCCTATCAGGCGGCCTCCCCATTGCCTCAGGCCATCCATCATCAGGCCACCTCCTCATTGCATCAGGCCGCCCAGCATCAGGCCAGTCCACACTTGGCCACCCAGCAACAGGCCAGTCCACACTTGGTCGCCCAGTATCAGGCCTCCAGTTCACATCAGGCCGCCCTGCAACCTCAGGCCGCCAACCCATACCCGGCCGCCAACATAAGTCGTCTGGCCACCAACATGAGTCATCCGGCCGCCAACTTGGCCTCGGCCGCCAACATGACTCAGGCCGCCATACCTCAGGCCGCCAACATGCCTCATCCGGCCGCCAACTTGGTCTCGACCGCCACCATGGTCCAGGCCGCCATGCCTCAGGCCGCCATGGCTCATCCAGCCGCCATATATCAACAAGCTGCCATGCCTCCTGCACAGGCGCCTGTAGTGTCGCCCGAGTTGTTAGCAGATATGATGCAACAACATTTCGGCATTCAATTAAGGCCGATGGAACGGCCCACCTATAGGAAACCATACCCGGATTGGGTAGACACCATGCAGCCTTACCCTAAAGGCTTCAAAATGCCCGAGTTCACCACGTTCTCGGGAGACGACGGCAAATCAACCGTAGAACACGTGGGCAGGTTTACTGCTCAGTGTGGGGAAGCAGCGGCCAACGACTGGCTGAAGTTAAGATTGTTCAGTTCCTCTTTGACTGGACCCACATTTGTCTGGTTTGCATCCTTGCGGCCAAATTCAATTCAAAATTGGGCCGATCTCGAGCGGGCATTTCACGACAGATTTTATACACCTCTGTCGCAGGTTAGTCTTGCAGATCTCACTAACACCAAACAATTTGCCGATGAGACGGCAAGCTCTTTTATTAATAGATTACAACGCATTAAAGGCCGATGTACTATAGCAATACCCGATAAAGAAATAGCCAATATAGCAGTGGCTAATATGCTACCGAAATTGAGAGAACATTTAATTGTGCAGGATGCAACTGACCTTGCCCAGCTGGCCGAGAGAGCGGCCCGTGTGGAAAAATTCCTGAGGGAGCAGGAAGAGAGGCGTCCTATGCGTTGAGTCCATTTCGAAGAAATAAAACTCAGTGATGATGAGGACGAACCTGTAGAGGTGGCTGTTGCTGAGCTAGTTCAGACAGCCAAACCACATACATGTACGGCTCTCAAGCCGCCAAAACAAAGAGAGGCTAAGTATAAGCCTGAAGAAGACCTTTTTGACATGGGCAAAGCGGACCAAGTGTTCGATGCCCTACTCAAAGATGGTGTGATCAAGTTGCCTGAAGGGCAAAAATTACCAGCGGCCGAGGAAATTCGAGGCCGAGCATTTTGTAAGTGGCATAATTCGTATACTCATAGCATTACTAAATGCAGGAGTTTTAGAGCGGCCATACAGAACAAAATAAAAGAAGGTCGTTTGAAAATTGCAGGTATGAAAGTGGATTTAGATCCATTCCCTCAATTGCCAATTGGTGTTTCTGGACTCATCCCAAATCCAGAAGATGGTGGCTCCAGTAGCCAGAATGATAGAGGAAAGGAACACATTGAAATTGAAGAAGAGGATGTGGACTTGTTATCTGATGAGTCCGATCATGAAAGAAAAGAGTTGTGCAGTAAACAACCAAAGTTTAAAAGCATGTCGAAGGAGGACTTCAAGAAGGTCCTGAAAGCTGAAGAAAGAGAGCACCACAAGAAGAAGAACCCTCCTTTGAGGGTTGAGATCTCTAAACAGGCGGTAGAGATCCATGAAAATGGGAAACACCAACCTATTGCTCGTGATTATAGGCATGGTGTACAGGTGGTTCCAACCTTGATGAGGCGACCAGAACATCCAGTTGAGACTGAAAGGTGGATGAAGAATAGGGCTCAGAACAAAGCCGCTCAAAAGGAGTCGCCACCCATGACTAGGAGTCAGTTTAGACGGGCTCAAAGACGATATGCCGAGGAAATGCGGCAGTGGGAGGCACAAATCCATAAGTTGGAATCTTCCAGGCCTCGGAAGCCGGTGCAACCAACTTATTTCAAAGGAGAGACATCCCAGCAGCGGAGACCCCTTCACGAGAAGGCACACAGTAGGACGGTGTCAAGGGAACCTGATTCACCCATACCACCTCGTGAAGAAAGATTTTATGAGGCCTCAAGAAGACCACCTCAGGCGCCATCACCTTCCACTAGGGAACCAATACGGGAGAGGTTGCAGCAGCCGTTTTCCTCCACCAGGAGGCCAGTGAGGGAAAGGTTACAACCACCATCACCTTCTACCACTAAGAGGCCAGTACGAGAAAGGCTGCAGTGGGTAGAACGAAAGCCTCAGCCGTCATCATCACCAAGGCCTAAAGTAACCAAAGCTGGACTTCCTCAGACTAACATTTCATCATCAGCTTCTAATGACAAAGGAAAAGCGGTCGCCACAACCGAATCTGATGAAGGAGAAAACAAGGTCAAGTCTGCGGGACAGAAGTTCATTGAGGAGCTGGACAAAATGGACATGACTCCTTCAAACATGGCTATGGCTAGTGTACTGATGAAATACATGGCGTATTTGGCGGCTCATGAAGCCGGTGAATTTGGAAGTGAACCACACAGTTTTGAAGGATTCACGGCCTATTGCAAAACTGTAGAAACCCAGAAGAAGTCACAGACACAAGTTGAAACGAAATCAACTAGTGAAGCACTTCAAGCGACCAATGAGGCATCACAAGTGAATTTTGGTGCTATTACACCTACAGAGGTGGAGGCCGCTGTGGAGGCCAATCTCGATAAGCCGAAAGTTGGGATTAGCGCCCTAGGCATCATGACCGATGAATATGGCACGATGGATGACATGAATATTGACGAAGGGTATGAAGATGATATGTGGGGTAATGTGAACCTCAATATTGATGAGGAGCCTCATGTTGAATTAGACGGCATGGATCTTGAAGATGAGGTTTTTTGGAAGAATTTGGACAAAGAACTTAAAGAAGCTGACGATAGGAAAGAATGGTCAAATGATCCCTCCGTGCCTATACGGGTCTTTGGATTGGTGGCCGATGAAGAGATAAGCGATACCGAATCCGAGATATGGGATGAGGAAGAGCCATCGTTCGCAAGGCTTATCGAAAGAATGGATGAAATGATAGCCGAATTGTCCCATCCAACCAGGGATGCACCTCCCACGCAAGAACTTGGCGGCCGACATGATGCTTCAAAGGCTGTGGCACAGTTTGCCAAACCCGAAGTTGCCCAGACAAGGCAATTGAAACCCTTGTACGTTAAGGCTCACATCGATGGGCGTCCTGTAAACAGAGTATTTGTTGATAATGGAGCAGCAGCCAATGTGATGCCGATGTCAACTTTGAGGAAGATAGGAAAGAGTGAAAAGGATCTGATCCCTACCAGGGTCAGAATGTGCAGCTTTGTAGGAGAAGCAACACAACCTGCCGGATTCATAACGGCGGACGTCACTATTGGATCCAAGACCATCAAAGTGGCCTTCTTTGTGGTAAAATCTAAGACGTGTTACTCAGCATTGCTTGGGCGCGACTGGATTCACATGGCGCAGTGTGTGCCATCCACCCTCCACCAACAGTTGTTAATTTGGGATGGTGACCAGATAGAATTGGTGGAGGCAGATCCTCAACCCTTTACAGGACCGGACGCCAACAATGATGAGGCGATCTTCTACTTAGAAAACATCCAACCTGCATCAGCCTTAATTGGTATGAACATGGATCTGGAATCCATTGATTTCACAACAAGCGGCTTCAAGTTACGTTCTGCAGATAGCCGACATGAAGCATCATGCTCTGCATGACGAACAGCTACGACATTTATAAAGACTTGTTGCAGCGGCTCGCCAACACTGAAATAATGATGGGTGCCGAAATCAAGTCCAAAAACCCAACTGACATTCGGCCATCTGAGTGGCCATCTCCCATAAAGCGGACGTTGCCTAGTCCGGAAGCCAATGAACCACTGATGAGTGATTTTCACCACTCATATTTTACCACAAGCGGATGGTAGTCATCAAGTAATAAAAACCGGTGAATACCGGGTCGAACCCAAGGGAATTCAGAATATTATTTCATTCTGGAGAAAACTTAGTCATTTTAAGTTCATTAATAATATATATTATATTTTGAAAAGAGTTTGTTTAATTCTAATGATGATCAAATTAAACTGATAGCAATAAAAATAAATATAAAGCAGATAAAAATTTAATATAATAAAAAATAAAAATAAGATATATGCTTGTAATGATTTAGAACATGCAATCTTTATATAAAAGTGAAATTGCATAATGATTTAGCATTTCCCAATGTCTAAAAAGATCAATTTCAGCATAATAAATGATTTTATAAAGATTAAATATATGCCAATTTCCTAATTTTCATAATTTGTAAAAACAGACTTCATGGAAGCTGATTAAATTATCTAACATTCTGCAATCATCAGTCTAGGCATAAATTTGAGTCTTTCCCAAGCATACAAATTTTCCTATTGTGATTAAACGACACATTTCATTTCCCAAATCAGCGTGTACATGCCAAAATCTATTTTAATATGATTTATTCCCAAGACCGGTACTAAAATCTAATTTCCACTTTTTATCTCCCGATTTAGCAAAGCAGAAATCAAACAGATTAGATTCTAACATTTAATTATGCAGAATAGTGTAAATAATCTAACAATTATGGTAAAATATTGATAAAACATGGTAAAGTGGATTTTAATACTAAATTTAGAATGTAGACAGATTAGGATATTGCCAGATTACTGTGAATGGAAAAATAGAAAAGATCGATCAATTCTGAATTGCAGATTAATGACATAGACATCAGATTAAAGAGAATACAGAACTATCGATCCATTTTATGCAGTAGAACAATAATCCTAATTCAAATTCTAACATCATTGCAGATTAATCCAGATTACACAGATAAACATCGACATTTATTATACTTCCATAAAAAACATAGATTCGTACTTCAAAAGTGATTTTGAACTCCCGTTCTAGAATACTTTTAACACGAACAACATAGAAATCCATTTACAAACATGAAAACAGTAGGAAATCATGTCTAAAAGCAAATCCTAAACATTACAAAGCGAGAAAAAGAAAGACAACACCTAGAATGCGAAGAACGCAGTCAGAGAAGACGCTCCGATCACTTTCTCCGGCATGGTTTGGTGTTTTCGATCTTCTTCTCCAAAGTTGCAGAGTCCTCCTGAGAGTTTTTGGTCGAATTATGAGTCTGGCCGACGAAAATGAGGAAGAAACGGGCTTTAAAACCGTGTTCGGGAGGTTAGAAAACCTCCAAACCGCGACTGTGGCGCCCAAAACGGCGCTCGGAAGGGGTTTTAGGCGCCACCAAGAAGAGTCGGCGCATCCTGACGATTTTCCATAATTTTCAGCAAATGGCGCATAAAACGGCGCTCCAAGGTGGTTTTAGGCGCCGCCAAGAAGAAACGGTGCATTCTGACAATTTCCTAAAATTTACCCTGCGGTGCAAAAAGTGGCGCTGAAAGGTGTTTTTATGCTCCGCCAAGAAGGTGCGGTGCATTCTGAAGCTTTTTCACCTCTGAAATTTTTCTAAGTGTTGAAGCGGTGCCTGATGCGGTGCTCAGAAGGCAGTTTAGGCTCCGCCATGCTTGTGCGGTGCATTCTGGGAAGATTTCAACTTTTTTTTTTCTTTTTTTTCTTTTTTTTCTTTTCTTAAGTCTGAATCTTGGCACATATCACATTAGATATTCCTTTTTTCCAAAATAAAGCTTCCGAACATCGCTCTTCATCATTTAAATGCCTGAAACAACATTGCAATGCATTAGGTTTGCCAAAGTCTTATTAAAAACACATAAAAACATGGTAAATTTAACATAAATAAGCCAAATCTAACCATGATCACTTGAAAAATAAAAACACATGAACTACACCTAAAAGTGCAATGAATTAAGGTAAAATGCACTCATTTTGGACATATTTTGATACAATTCAAGCTTGTATAAGTGTGGTTTCACAGGGTGCATCAACATCCTCACACTTAAATATTGCTCGTCCCTTGAGCAATGAAGTCAATTAACACATCAACATGTCAATCAAGATAATAAAGATGAAGTCTCTACAGTTCTGCCAAATCATAGATTTCAACAACGCAATGAGCTAAAAGGGTTCAAAGGTTTAATGTGCTAGAACAAGGTAAATTGTCATGCATCAGTTGTCAAAACCAGATATCCAAAACACTTACAGTACAAAAAGTAGATTAATTACACATAGCAACTCGAAATGGGAGAGTGAATAATGTAAATATGCTTTTCTATTCCTGTCTTCAAATTTGCTCAATTAATGACTCGGTTTCACAATTATTCTAGACACTTTGGCTGAGTTGTAGACGGTTGAATTCCAAAAGCTACTCATGTCTAAGAATACGTGCCAGTCATATAGCCAAGAGTTTATAAATATTATGTTTAATACCCCTTTATTTCAGATTTTTTTTTTTTTGCTCTTGCATTTTTTTTCATTTATTTTTGCAAGATTTAATCTAATGTTTTTTTTAAATATATATGGGTTTTACTCTGACTTTATTTATAATTAAGCATTTAAGGAGACATGGAACGAGCATATTCTTATATAAATAATGATGACTCTCCACAGGACAAGTAAACCAGTCTAATTAATCAAAAAACTTTCTGCAAAGTAAATAGAATTGTCACCAAAGTTTGAACAACTAGCATGACAATTTAACAAAGTCTAGGACTTTAAACTAAGAATCATAATGCTCATTAAGTTGTAAAATCGGATCTAAGCAGAACAGTTAGACTTATTCAGATTTATCTTAAGATTGGCTGTGATGTGGTAATTCAAATAATAGCACACTGTGAAAACACAATTTAATCTAACATATTCAACATATCCAAACTAAAGCATTTACCATATTTATTCTAAATATAAAGAAATATTAAAAACTTAACTAAGCTCTTATCCATTTATTCCCATGCAATTTAGTAAACATAAAACATGAAAAGATCACACCTGGAATGTTTAGGGCTTTGAATTTCACTTCATCATCACGGCTGTCATCTTGCTCCTTTGTTGGCATATCCTGCTTCTAATATGTTTATATAGAAATCACTCAAGCAAATATGATTGTTAGTGCATATGGGAATTCCAAAGTAATCAGAATCATAAAACACCATCCATAACTCAAATTATAACATTTTACAGCAATTTCCAACAACTTTAATAAGTATGGACAGATTTGATAGATAATAAATTTCAGAATTCACCAAAAGCAAAACATCATAAGTTCTAGAGCAAAATTTACAGCAAAATGCCAACAACTATAGCAAAATATACCCTCATTCTTTATGATAACTCAACCCTGTATAATGTGTTAAATAAATGGTTTATACATTGAATAACTAAATGGACCTGTTGATGAAGAATTTTGAAAATGTGATCATAATAGAAGCTCCTCCATCCTCACACTTAAACTGAACTACCAGTTTAGTTTAAGTGCATAATGGAAGATTTAAAATATGGGATTAAAACTTTTTAATTTCAAAAATAAGAATATAGCATGCATTTAAAAAGTTAGACTGAATTAGATCATACTTTTTTAAATAGATAAAAATTTTCAGCTTTTTTTTAATATGATCGATACATCATAATTTATTGATTTTAATACCTGCATTGTGTAAAATCATAAAGATTCGACACTTCAACAACATTAATCCCGCTTCTTTCATCAATTATCATGGTTATTTACTTTCCTTTTACAAATCAATAGCTCACAACATTCCAGTTTAACATGATTCAAGTAAGAGCTATTTTATTAGAATTAAAAACATGCATAAACATAACTTAAACATAAATATAAACTTAACCACATGCTTACCATATTCACTATAAATAAAACACCTAAGTAGTGCATAGCAGAGCAAACCAATATTCATAGCAAAACCATCCAACTAAGTAACAAAGGTATTTCTTATACATTATTTGTGGAACCTGGTTACACAAAAACTTCGGGTTGGTGTTAAATATATGCATTGCTCTCCATCCTCACACTTAAGTTTAAACCAAAAGTTTAACTTAAGTGCAATATATAAAGCAAACATATACCAACCTAGAATATGGGATCTAAACAACACCAATATATTTTATTTTAAAAGTTATAAGTTCTAAGTCTCTTATAAATTTAAGAAAATCACCTTTTAGAACTTAAAACTTATTATTAAAAAGAACACAATTTTAAGTTATAACAACTCCCTTTTTTTTAAAAAAAATCTCAGATTTAATGCTTGAAGCTAACCAAATTAGCAAACTATTTCTTATTAATGATTCGAATTAATGATCAAGAACTTTTAGTTTATTGTTTTAAATATCATAAGTTTGCCTTTTTAGCTAAAAATTGATAGGATGAGTTTTTATAATAAAAATGTTTCTTTTTCATGAATTAGGAAAACATGAAGTTTCAAGCTTTAATGTTACCAAAATTTATTAATGTATATTAAAACAGCATGCTTAAAATATTCAAAGATCAACTTAAAAGATTAAACATGTTATTCTAACACATTTTTATAAGAAAATTTCAGATTTTAGATACTGTAATACCATTTTCCAAAGAGCTGTAATCTGAAATTTTACAAACACTCTATAAATTTTAGCATAGGGCTTGAAAATATGTTCTAACACTCATATTGTGCATTTTAAACAAGGATTTATACACTTAAACCAATTTTTATCCCACATTCTATATAACCCAAAATTTAATTAACAACACAAATACTAACAATAACACATACCAAATCACAAAATTGGACGGATTATTGAACTAGGATAGCTATACTTACCCCAAATTGAAGCTTTGAAGCACTTTAACAAGAAATCCCCAAATTTGAGAAGCTAGGGTTCTTGAGCTTCAATTTCAGCTTCAATTATCGAGTACATTTCAGCTTCTACTTTCACCACATAACAGGCACTACTTAATTATTAAATTAGAAATATGGTGGGGCATATTTTATTAACAAAATTAAAGACCTAAACAATTAAGCATAACGTGACATATAAAATCGAAATAAAAACATGCATAAACCATAAATATGATAATAAAGACAAACAAAAACAGATTATTATTATTTTTATTTTTATTATTATTATTATTTTTATTTTTATTTTATTATTATTATTATTTTTTAAACTGTGGTGGACAGGAAATTGAGGATGATGACTGCGGTTGTGAGATTCAATAGAGAGAGGACTGTGAAAGATAGAACAGGAGGGAGATGACTATTTTATTTTATTATTATTTTCTTTTATTTTTATTATTTTATTTATTTATTTATTATTATTTTTTAAGGTTTACATTAAATGGGTAGGTTTTTAAGCCCAATTAGAAGATCTATGATTAAATTTGAGCTAAATGGAGATGAATTAGAATGGACTTTCGTAAAAATTCAAGTTTGGCACAAACCCAACAATTTCATTTAATACTACATGTGGTGCTCAAACAAGTTTTTACGCATTATTAGTATGAATGAAACCCAAAATGCCTTGTTTGTGCTACTTTCGGTGCTTAACTGAGTTTTTGAAAACCATTTACGAAGACTGGCATCTAAATTCAGTTTTGTGCAAATTTTGTAGCAAAAATACATTGTGTGATTTGTTTAAATGAAACCTAATATTGCATCCATATTCTTATTCATCCGTTTAGTAAAACTACCCTAATTAGTTCTAGTCATCCCCTATAAATATCTATGAAATTCTGTTCGTTTCATCAACCCCTCTATCAATTTATTTCAAGCCTTTTCTCCTATTTTATTTAAATCACCACAAAAATTCTTTCAATTATTGATCACTCCAATTCTTATTTCGTCTCAGTTCAATTGCATAAGAATCATTTCAAATTACATATAATGAAAATCATGCAAGAACCATTTATATATATATATATATTGCTTTTAGTTGTAAGTAAAACATATAAACTAAAATAAAAGAAAATCAAACATATTAAGCAAAAGACATAAATAACTATTGCTAAGCATGCAAAGGCAGTATGCGAATTCCCTTTCCTAATTAGCATTCAAAGACAAATGCATCATTTTCTAAATTAAAGCTCAAAATGGTGGGTGCACTTCCATGATCATGTCATTCATGAGTTATAAGGTCAAATTCCACATCTTTATACAACAGTTTAAATAAAGGCAATGCAATCATAAGAAAATTATTGATAAACATTCTAAAATATCCAACATTTCCTTTAAAAAAAACTCAGTAAAGTTGTAATGTTGTCAAGAGGTGGAATTTAATCTCAAACTTTAGCTCTAGCATCCGTTCTCAACACTTGATGTAATGCAATTAATTAAAAGTCATCTAATTTATTAAGAAATACATACCTCAAGTGTGTTGGTAATACCTTTAAATAACGTGTAGGTGGCTTTTCAATCGAAGCTTGCCATTTGAAATCCTCAATTATATATGTTGCATGCACCTCGCCGCCATCCTCACACTTATTCTCTGGCAAATCTTTCTCTTTGTTTGATGAGAACTCAATATTCTTTCGTCTTTCACGATCACACACTGATTTAGCATGATGCCCTTGCATGACATAGAATAGCAAAAAGTTATAACAATATTTAAAAAGTAGAAATAACATAAATATATTCAAATAAACTTAAAACAACATAATTTTCACAATAATTCCCCGGCAACGGTGCCAAAAACTTGATGAGTGATTTTCACCACTCATATTTTACCACAAGCGGATGGTAGTCATCAAGTAATAAAAACCGGTGAATACCGGGTCGAACCCAAGGGAATTCAGAATATTATTTCATTCTGGAGAAAACTTAGTCATTTTAAGTTCATTAATAATATATATTATATTTTGAAAAGAGTTTGTTTAATTCTAATGATGATCAAATTAAACTGATAGCAATAAAAATAAATATAAAGCAGATAAAAATTTAATATAATAAAAAATAAAAATAAGATATATGCTTGTAATGATTTAGAACATGCAATCTTTATATAAAAGTGAAATTGCATAATGATTTAGCATTTCCCAATGTCTAAAAAGATCAATTTCAGCATAATAAATGATTTTATAAAGATTAAATATATGCCAATTTCCTAATTTTCATAATTTGTAAAAACAGACTTCATGGAAGCTGATTAAATTATCTAACATTCTGCAATCATCAGTCTAGGCATAAATTTGAGTCTTTCCCAAGCATACAAATTTTCCTATTGTGATTAAACGACACATTTCATTTCCCAAATCAGCGTGTACATGCCAAAATCTATTTTAATATGATTTATTCCCAAGACCGGTACTAAAATCTAATTTCCACTTTTTATCTCCCGATTTAGCAAAGCAGAAATCAAACAGATTAGATTCTAACATTTAATTATGCAGAATAGTGTAAATAATCTAACAATTATGGTAAAATATTGATAAAACATGGTAAAGTGGATTTTAATACTAAATTTAGAATGTAGACAGATTAGGATATTGCCAGATTACTGTGAATGGAAAAATAGAAAAGATCGATCAATTCTGAATTGCAGATTAATGACATAGACATCAGATTAAAGAGAATACAGAACTATCGATCCATTTTATGCAGTAGAACAATAATCCTAATTCAAATTCTAACATCATTGCAGATTAATCCAGATTACACAGATAAACATCGACATTTATTATACTTCCATAAAAAATATAGATTCGTACTTCAAAAGTGATTTTGAACTCCCGTTCTAGAATACTTTTAACACGAACAACATAGAAATCCATTTACAAACATGAAAACAGTAGGAAATCATGTCTAAAAGCAAATCCTAAACATTACAAAGCGAGAAAAAGAAAGACAACACCTAGAATGCGAAGAACGCAGTCAGAGAAGACGCTCCGATCACTTTCTCCGGCATGGTTTGGTGTTTTCGATCTTCTTCTCCAAAGTTGCAGAGTCCTCCTGAGAGCTTTTGGTCGAATTATGAGTCCGGCCGACGAAAATGAGGAAGAAACGGGCTTTAAAACCGTGTTCGGGAGGTTAGAAAACCTCCAAACCGCGACTGTGGCGCCCAAAACGGCGCTCGGAAGGGGTTTTAGGCGCCACCAAGAAGAGTCGGCGCATCCTGACGATTTTCCATAATTTTCAGCAAATGGCGCATAAAACGGCGCTCCAAGGTGGTTTTAGGCGCCGCCAAGAAGAAACGGTGCATTCTGACAATTTCCTAAAATTTACCCTGCGGTGCAAAAAGTGGCGCTGAAAGGTGTTTTTATGCACCGCCAAGAAGGTGCGGTGCATTCTGAAGCTTTTTCACCTCTGAAATTTTTCTAAGTGTTGAAGCGGTGCCTGATGCGGTGCTCAGAAGGCAGTTTAGGCTCCGCCATGCCTGTGCGGTGCATTCTGGGAAGATTTCAACTTTTTTTTTTCTTTTTTTTCTTTTTTTTTCTTTTCTTAAGTCTGAATCTTGGCACATATCACATTAGATATTCCTTATTTTCCAAAATAAAGCTTCCGAACATCGCTCTTCATCATTTAAATGCCTGAAACAACATTGCAATACATTAGGTTTGCCAAAGTCTTATTAAAAACACATAAAAACATGGTAAATTTAACCTAAATAAGCCAAATCTAACCATGATCACTTGAAAAATAAAAACACATGAACTACACCTAAAAGTGCAATGAATTAAGGTAAAATGCACTCATTTTGGACATATTTTGATACAATTCAAGCTTGTATAAGTGTGGTTTCACAGGGTGCATCACCACTTGTAGACATCTACCTCGGGACAGAGGCGGAACCAAAGTTGACCAAGATCAGTGCGTCATTATCGGATGAAAAGCGACGCCAGCTAGTGGAGTTGATTCATAAGTATAAGGATTGTTTCGCGTGGCAATACACAGACATGCCAGGACTATCAAGGGAGCTAGTGGAACTTAAGTTGCCAACGCACCCAGAATTCAGACCTCATAAGCAGCCGCCAAGACGGTTCGACCCAGACACCATCCCAAAAATAAAGGCCGAAATCGAGAAACTTCTTAAAGCAGGTTACATTAGAACTTGTCGTTATGTGGAATGGCTTGCAAATATTGTACATGTTATAAAAAAGAACGGTCAATTAAGAGTCTGTATAGACTTTAGGAATTTAAACTTGGCAACACCCAAGGATGAATATGTGATGCCTATGGCCGATATGCTTGTTGACGCGGCCGCCGGCCACAAGTTTTTATCGTTAATGGATGGTTATTCTGGATACAATCAAATCTTCATTTTTGAAAATGATGTACATAAAACAGCTTTTCGCTGCCCAGGGCCAGTCGGCATCTTTGAATGGGTAGTCATGCCCTTTGGATTAAAAAACGCGGGAGCAACATACCAAAGGGCCATGAACATGATTTTTCATGATTTAATCGGTCACACACTTGAAGTATACATTGATGACATAGTGGTAAAATCATGTGAATTTGGCCAACACCTGGCTCACCTGGAAAGTGCCTTCATCCGAATGAGGCAGCATGGATTAAAAATTAATCCAGCTAAGTGTGCCTTTGGAGTGGCAGCAGGGAATTTCCTAGGTTTCTTAGTGCATGAGAGGGGCATTGAGGTAGACCAGAACAAAGCTAAGGCCATCATGGAGGCTCGTGCACCAACCAATCTCAAAGAATTGCAGTCATTGATGGGCAAAATCAATTTCCTAAGGAGATTCATTGCCAATGCTGCCGGCAAGATGAAAGCGTTCACTACCTTGCTTAAAGGAAGAAAGAACGAGAAGTTTCTCTGGACGACTGAGCATCAAGCAGCCTTCGAAGAAATAAAAAGAGCATTGGTCAATCCTCCAGTATTAGTGCCGCCAAAACCTGGAATACCTTTGAAACTATATGTATCGGCCGCCGAAGAATCTATCGGGTGCTTGCTTGCACAGGACGATGAAGGCGGCAAGGAGAGGGCTATCTATTACCTTAGCAAGACTCTACAAGGGCCAGAGGTAAGATATACTGCATTAGAAAAGTTGTGCTACGCCCTAGTATACTCCTGCAACAAGTTAGAACACTACATGCTGCCAAGAACAGTCCATGTAGTGGCTCCCTTTGACTTGGTGAAAACCCTTTTGCACAAACCAGCATTGAAGGGTAGACAAGCTAAGTGGGCTATGAAGATCAGTCCTTTTACCCTTGTACACGTTCCTCAAAAGGCAGTCAAGGGACAAGCTTTAGCTGATTTCTTAGCTCAACACCCTTCGTTGGTTCTGTCAGAAGATCCCAGAGAAGCTTCATTTATAGGATTCGAACCTTGGGAGTTAACCTTTGATGGATCTTGTGCAAGCAGCGGCTCGGGGGCCGGCATTACAATCACTAGTCCTCTTGGGGAACATTGGAAGCTTGCTCGGGAGTTAGAGCCTGGCACCACCAACAATCAAGCAGAATACGAAGCTTTGATATTTGGCCTCGAAACTGCATTGCTTAAAGGTGCGAAATCAATTACAATTTTTGGAGACTCCTAAGTCATCCTGAAGCAGTTAACCGGAGAATATGAATGCAAGAGTCCCAGATTGATTAAGTGCTATGAGACAGCACTAAAACTTTTGAGCAAGTTTTCGGACGCTACCATCACACATGTGCCCAGAAGCCAAAATCAAGAGGTCAACGAGGCTACACAACTTGCTTCAGGCTGGCAGTCTTGTCGCCCTAGGGGGGCACCACACATTGCCGCCATCACAAGTGAACCTGAGGACCAACAAGAGAGCGGTGATTGGAGAACCGAGATCATACAGTACCTCGAGAACCCGTCATCTGGGGGAGATAACTCGCTAAAGGTAAAAGCTCTGCGGTACGTGCTGGTCAATGGCGAACTATTCCGAAGGGCGGTTGATGGATTATTGCTCAAGTGTATAGGCCCCGAGAATCCTAAGTTGGTAATGGGAGAAGTCCATGAAGGGATATGCGGCTCTCATCGGGCAGGACCGAGCCTGAGATGGAGCATCCACCGTCATGGATACTTTTGGCCAACCATCATGGAGGACTGTATCACGTATGCGCGCGGGTGTGAGGCTTGCCAAAAGCACGGCCCAATTCGAAGGGTACCAGCGGAAGAATTACATACAGTCATTAAGCCTTGGCCATTCCGTGGCTGGGGGATGGACATCATTGGAAAAATTCATCCACCGTCATCCAAAAACCATGCATTCATACTAGTGGCCACTGATTACTTCACCAAATGGGTAGAATCGTGGCCAATGAGGAAGATCGACCAAAGCGATGTAATTAGGTTCGTGACTGAGCTCATACATCGATTTGGGATTCCCCAAACAATCACTGCTGATCAAGGTACAGTGTTCACTGGTGAAAAGTTTATAGCTTTTGCCAAGCAGATTGGGATCCGCATCTATCATTCTACTCCGTACTATCCCCAAGCAAATGGTCAGGCTGAAGCCACCAATAAGATCTTAATAAGTATGATCAAAAAGGCGGTAGGCGAAAAGCCTAGGAAATGGCATGAGACCTTATTAGAGGTTCTATGGGCTTACAGAAACTCTAAATCCACAGCTACAGGGTTTACACCGTACTACTTGACATATGGTCATGATGCTGTTTTGCCTTTGGAAATAACAGTTCCTTCTCTAAGGGTGGCTCATCAGCATCACTCAGACTTATCTAAGTATGAAGAGGCCATGTTGCAAGAATTGGAGACAGCAGACGGCGACAAGCTGACCGCTCTGGAAAATATCCGTCGCCAAAAGATGAGAATGGCGAGACATTACGACAAGAGGGTTCGAGGCAAAAATTTTAACGAGGGAGACCTAGTATGGAAGGTGATTCTACCCTCGGGGGTGCGTGACAATGAAACAGGCAAGTGGTCTCCAAATTGGGAAGGACCATTCATTGTTACGCAAAGACTACTTAATGGTGCATACAAACTGATGGACATCGATGGCCAAGAACACAAACAGAGTATAAATGCAAAATACCTCAAAGTGTTTTATCCATCAGCATGGGAATCTGAATAAGAAACGCAAAGTGCATCAAAAAGTGGCCAAGTCACAAGCTCGGCCAAAAAAGTAACAGTAATCTCCCAAGGTAAAGGCAAGAGTTGCCCACCACAAGGCCGATGGGCTGACCCAAAAGTGTACTGAAAACAAAATAGTGCAAAAAACTAAGGAGGAGGCTGCCTAACATCACCCAATATACGCCGACGCATAAGGGCCCACTGATCACGAGTGCGCTCGAACATGTCCGTCAGACGAAGAAGTGCGGTCGCCGAAGCACGAGCGCGAACCGACAACCGAAGCCGACGAGTCCGAACTCCCGATAACTCAGCCGATAAATCACGCTCATCTGCGGCTAAACGACCATAGGAAGTCTCTAACTCAGCAGCTCGGGAAGAAATATCAGCCAAGACAGGCTCTAAGGTAGCAAGCTCCTCATTAGCCTCCTGAAGGATACGCCTCCTCTCAAGAATGAAACGCTCTGCCTCCTCAATATCACGCTCTGCTCGTGTAGCAACGTCCCTAAGATGGGATCTGCGACTCTCTCTAACCCCGCGATCAGTAGACAACTGCTCGCGCTGAGGGTGGATAGCCTCTATCGTGCCTCGAGGTCATCAAGCAACGTCAGATCATGAGCAGACTGATCTGCAGAGCTACTGAAAGCGGGATAAGAAACAGCTAAATCAGCAACGCGCTCTGAAAAGCTGAGAAAGTCAGCATCCTTGGTAAAGGCAGAAACTGCGCTGACGTCGTCTAACAGGCGATCAAGACTAGAGAACACCTCAGTGGAGAGCCGATCAACATGAGTGGATAGAAGGCGGTCAAACGCCTCGCATGATGAAACAACCCGGTCAGCAGGAGTAGGCACTGAAGGACCTGGCAGAGAGGTCGCTGGGACTGAGGCACGGATCATGGGTACCTGAAGACAGCATCACATAAGTATATGCCAAGAAAATCTTATAACCACGAAAGCTGAAATGAGCCATACCGGAAGAGGCGGCGCGACTGAATCAGCTGAAGTAATAGGAGCAGCAGCTGTAGGATAGTCTACCTGGTCCATAGGAAGCTAGAAAGGGAGATCCTTAAAACATGTCCTCGGAAAAGACAAACAGAAACGACATAATCAATAAAAAATACCTGAGGGATCACCGAAGGGCCAGCCTCACTAGTATGGAAAATGTGATCCGCAGCCTGAATAATATCTGCAGGAGGAACTTGGAGGACACAAATATCCTTAGAAATACATTGCTTAAACAAAATAAGCATAAAATGAGAGGGAAGACAACCAAGAAATACCTGTGGACCCAACTCATGGCCAACTGAGCCAATCGCGGACCGAGAGGAGCGTGGATCAACCTGAGCGGTCATGCGCGATGTCATTACAATACTAAAAAGAGAAAAGCAAATAAAGAATCCAACAGTGGCAAAACATACCTGGTCGACAGTAGTAGCAGGCAAGGAATCTGCAGCGCCGATCGTCGCGGCATCTATCATCTGGTGCCTGGGATCGTCGTGGCCATAATCATCATCATCATAGGGGTCTACCGACTCATCCTCATGGTCCCCCTCATCGTCCTCACGGCCCTCCTCATCACCTGAGCGTGATCCATCATCACTCGAGCCCGCCTCCGCCTCATCAGAACTGGACCCTTCTTCATCGTCGACTGGAATATTCTCATCACTTGACTCATCGTCAACTGCAGATAAGGAAATAACATTAAAAGACCGAGGCAATGTATAAAGAATCACATTGATTGTTAGAAATTCGACATACCTCTTCGGCGCTTACGAGATGAAGAAGTGGCCACAGACTTAGCTTTTCGAGTAACGCCGCGAGATATAGAAGTACGAGTCGACACGACACCACGAGTACGGGAACGCTACGGACCACCGAAACGAGACGTAATCACCTCATGTGACGGTAAAATGGAGGTAATATATGGCGTCCACCACGCCATAAAACCGGCAGCAAGTGACCCCGTCGGAGTAAAAGGCAGGTAGCTGGAATACGTCAAACGTGATGAAAAAGCCACCACAGCCCTAATACCCGCCTCTGTCAGGCTATCACGTCGAACGAGACAAACCGGCCACTTCACTCTGCGAGGAAGTCCAAGATGGCAGCCGAACTGGCGAGCAAGCAACTGGGGACAATACGGCTCAGCGGTGAACCGATTGGAAGGATCATTCCTTCGCAACCCACTCAAGAGCATGTGTGGCTTCATGCTGATATTCCAAGTAGCCTCCCCGTGGATACGGCCTGGATTATCCGGCTTGCAAACGAGAACGGAAAGCAACCATCCTATGGGTGCATACACATATAGGTCGTGATAAGTCGGCCGATGATGATAGAACCAGCGGATAATCTCCAGACTATCCCGTCTCAAAAGGCCCCTCTGACTAATCCTCACAGACTCAGCGGCCAACCACCTACCTAGCGGAGAACCCTCCGAAACATCCTGCGGACCAGGACGAAAGACACCGGAAAATAGCTGAGGAAAATAAAACTGAATCCATAGCTGTAGAAACCAGAAAGGTCCGGAAGCCTTAGTAGTAGGATCTCGCCCCTCAGCCAACATGTCGGAGACCTTGGCCATACAACTGAATAGGGAACCAAGGAGATAAGAACCTGTAGCCCGGGAAGAAGGATTCATGATAGCAAGGACAAAGGGCAGGGCAGTGCTTAAAACAGTGCGAGCACCAGTACAAACGATGAATCGACTGAACCACAGTAAAAGAAATGCAACAAGCTCATCCCGCGTGGATGGAGAAGCCCCGGTCGTCATGTTGTTCTCAATATAGGTCGCATATCGTCTTGCCTTTTTGCCCGAAGGACAAATGGCCGCACCAAGTACAGGATCATCAACGCCCGACTGTGTCAGCTCAGCTCCGTCCACGCGAAGTCCCGTGATCATCACGACGTCAAGGAGAGTAGGACCAATGAAGCCACAAGGAAACTGAAAAGCATTAACCGTGGAGTTCCAAAACCCCATGAGATGGTATATCAAGCGATGATCTAACGCCACCGGTTTGGTGGATAATGTGATAGCCTCGCCAATCCCCCATTGCTCCCACTGGGAGGCGCGTCCACTCATCCTATTCACCCAGGAAATATACTTGTCTAAATTGCTATCATCATCAACCTCGGTCCTAGGAGCTTCGGCCTTTGATCTAGAGGTAGAAATACCACACTGGTGAGACCTAATAGCTTTAGTCTGGCATACAAAGGCACTCGTGAATGCAGCCTTAGTAATAGGACACTGACATGACAAAAATCCTTTCGCCGCATCTGCATGCGCAGTCGTACTATGAAACGGCCGTAGGAAGAGTTCTTCCGACTCCCGGCGGCGGTCGAAAGTGATGGTCTCGTCGTCAGAGTCCGGAATAAGCGGACGCTGCACGAAGCAAACAACACAAGGTTAACGGACACAAACGAAGGCCATAATAAGTAAGAATATGAAGCAAGATAGACCTGAATCATGAGAGGTGATGGAGTGGATGCCTGAAAGGTGTTCTGGACACCAACAGTGGCAGCCTGACCGAATGAGGGAGGAACTGATCTGACAACGTCCTGAATCACGAAGCTACAAGGATGAGCTACTGATATCGGGTGATGTAAAATTGGTGAACCTAATGCAACGTTCAAACCTGAAAAGGCATGCCGAGGGACGACGAGGCAGCAAATCCTGTCAAAAAAGTAGACCAGGCCGAGTCAGTGGCGCCCTGCCCTGAAGAGGACGGCGGCTCGTGGCTACGGGTGGCGGCCTGAACAATGGCGGCTGATGTCCCCTGAGTGGCGGCCGATGATGACCCGGGGTGACTGTGAGTGGCGGTCTGAGCCAAAGGAGTGGCGGCCAGATTGGTGTCGTCTACCATATCCTATGTCACGAGTAAAGTGTGGGATGACTAAAAAGGCACCTCTAGGTCAACCTGACATCTAAGTTCTCTAAGTACTATGTCAGATATCAGATGATCATAGTGAAGACAAGATATTTGGCTAGCTTCTATGTCATCAAGTATATCAAGTATACATATAACGGGGCATCGGAGACAAAGAACTACTATACGGGCATGAATTCAGTACAACCAAAGAGAAGCGACTAAATTCACAGAATTAAAGTCCAAACATCCATCCAACATGCCAAAGCCCTCATAACACTCATGCATTACCAAACATACATAACGAAATCAAGACAAGAGAGCATGAGAAACTTACCTCATTCATGATGAGAAGTGGCGACCTGCTTGGGTATAGGTGGCGGCCCAGGACGTCTTCAAGGTGGCGGCCTCGGCGATGGATGGCGGCCTAGGCAAGCGTGGGGTGGCGGCCTAGGCGAGCGTGGGGACGGCGGCCTCGGCGTCCAAGTGGCGGCCTTCACTCGAGATGGCGGCCCTCCCTCGATGGCGGCATTGGTCGGATGAGGGTGGCGGCCTGTACTCCGAAAGAGGATGGCAGCCTCGTATCCCAAATGAGGAGGGCGGCCTCGTGCTCGCGAAGAGAATGGCGGCCTTCCAAGGACGGCAGTCACCAAGGGATGGCGGCCAAGGAGTGGCGGTCGCCAAGGGATGGCGGCCTCCAAGAGATGGCGGCCAAGGCGGCGGTCTCACGAGGGACGAGTGCCGGCCTTTGAGCAAGCGGCGGCCTTCGGAGCTTCGATGGCGGCCTCGGAGGGGACAACGATGGCGGCCAGTGAAAACGAAGGCGGCGACCTGAAAGCAACGGACAAGGTGGCGGCCTCCGGATCTTGGTGGCGGCTTCGGAAGACAACTCCAACGCGGCGGATGGTGGCGGCTTCGGATGAAGATGGCGGCCTCCGTGCGTGGGTGGCGGCTTCCGTGGGCGGCCAAGAGCTCGATGATGGCGGCCAAGAGTTCAAGTTGGTGGCGGCCTCCCTTGGATGGCGGTGGCGGTCTCCTATGCGAGGGTGGTGGCGGCCTCAAGCTTGTGGAAGAGACGGCGGCCTTCGCTGGAGGGAGTGGCGGCCTTCGCTGGATGGGTGGCGGCCTCGTGCTCCTTGGACGGCGGCCAAGGCGGAAGCAGGTGGCGGCCAAGGCGGAGGGCAGCGGCGGTCCAACCCGGGAGGCAGTGGCGGCTTCCGGAGTAAGATCGCGGTCTGGCTCAGCGGGGCACGGTGGCGTTCCGGCGGTGCGGCGGCGGCCGGAGGTCCCTGGCAGCGGCGGCGGCCAAAGAAGAGAGGAGAAGAAGAGAGGAAGAGAGAGAGAATTTTTGCAAAAAATGAAGACTTGAAGATCTTGAAGGGCTTTTATATGGTGAGGGTTTTGTCCCTAATGGGCCATAATGGGCTGAAAATTCCAAAATTAAGCGCGCAAATTTGTCTTAAAATGCTAATCAGACAAAATGCGCGAGGGGGGCATCTATTAACCCAACAAAGTATATTTTGAAGCCCATCTAAGATTACCTAGCCCAATCCGGGAAAATATATCCGGAAGAGAGGACGCGTCTTCAGGTCAGTAAAAATATATCCGGAGGCCCAGTCCGTGAAAATATATCCGGAAAAGGGAACGCACTTCCAAAAGGCCCAATCTATTTTTCTTGGCTCAAGCCAATTCAAGATATATCCAGATAATAATCAAGGGACTGTCAATCAAGTCATCCTCTCGCGTGCGCCGTGCCAACCTCTGTCACAGAAGTCGCCTTGTGCGCCGTATGCCGCCACACCCTGTCACAGAAGTCAAGCCTCCTCAGCCGCCGCGTGCCGCATGAGTCTCAACAGGAGGGTCAGGAGCCTCAGGCCTCCTCCTATAAAAGGAGGAAATGATGCACTCCAGAGGAATCACACAACACACCCCAAGAGGAATCCTTTAATTTTCATATCTGCATTTCCATTCCTGCACTTTTTATTCTGCAAGTTCAATTTCTGCTTTTACTCTCCTGCAAATTTTCCATTCCTTTACAGCTTTGCTTAAATTCTTGTAATTCCCTTAGTAAGCCTTGTAATCCTCTTCAAATATTTTTCAATAAAAAATTCTCGGTTAACAGAACCATAATAACTATGTACTTATGTCTAACCCTACATATAGGTTGGCTTGGCATTTCAATTAAATGCAAAAACTTACTAATTCAAACCATTCCAAGCTTAATTTCAATAATTTTATCTCTAACCGACACATATATAATCAATATTATAATGGGAAATGGATTATGAATGGGATAGAAAAAGGTTTGGAAACCGATCAACCACCCCTTATATATCCTTCCACATATTTGGGTTCATGGGGTGATGTAATTAAACACGATCGAGGGATCAATGTTTCTCGTCATTATATATTTATTAGATTAAAAAGTTGGGTTGTCTTATTAACCAAATGATTGGCTAGGTAGTAGGTACTGCAGGTTTGACTTTGATGCAAATGGTTTTTTGTGGTTTCGTACTCATCAACAATACACACATGAATTTTATAATGATGAATTTCCACTTCTTTGCCATATTACATATGCAAAGTATAAAAAAGACGACAACAAAAACTCATGATAAAGACAAAACCCAAGCAGACCACAAAATTAAAGAACACTCGGATTGCGATGCAAGGGAATACTTTGGAAAACAAAAGCTCAATGTTCATTTTAATCTTTCAATATCTTCCCCAATTGTTTATTGTATCATAAGTCATAACTTTCGGGAAAAAATCTCATTTAGTCTTATAAGTTTTTTCAATTTCCAAAACCATCCAATAAATGTCGAATTAGACGAATATGTCCCATAACTACCCTAATCATCGCCGAACCTGTCCATGAACTCGGTTTTTTCCCTAATCATCTCCAAAACCGTCCCATAACTATTCTAATGGAGGGATGAGTTTGGCAATGATTAGAGTAGTTATGGGACGAGTTCGGCAAAAATTAGGGAAAAATCGGGTTCATGGATGGGTTCGGCAAAGATTATGGTTGTTATGGGATAGATTCGTCTAATTCAATATTTGTGGGACTATTTTGGAAATTTTTTTAAATTATGGGATATGGGTTTTTTTTCCCATAACTTTCTATTTTATTTTACTTTTTGTTCTCGTTTATGTTTGTAAATATTATGGTTGCTTCAATTCTTTGCACTGATTGTCTAATTAACAGCTATCCAACAATATGAAAACACGTGACAGGTAAGAATAATTAAGGTTTGTTATAATTGGGGGTATTTACATTTTGGAAAATCGAATTGAAAGAATAATTTTTTTTATATACTGCATCTAATACAAAATAATTTTTGTCCTTAAGTAGGGTTTGGCATAGTTTAGTATCAACTCCTTGGTACAAATTACTATGAATGAAGGAATTTTATTCTTAAATTTATTGGGAAATGCAATTAAAGAGGGCAAGTTAGCTACGGTTGCAGCTACTCGATTACTGGACTTAAACAGTGCTAACCAGTCAAGGGTGGTAATAAGTCGAGCTCGACTCGATAAAATAAAATATAAATATCACCCTCAGTTGGCAAGTGTGGAATTAGTGGGATTTTTCCATTCTTTGTAATTATAGCTAGGAATTATTCAGATAACGACTCGAGAGGGATGTGGACCAAATAACATCTTGAACTTTCATGGTGAAATGTACGCAGTCAACTGTTGATAAAAATGCAATTTTATATATTGAATTATTGGAACGAAGGAATAAGTTATACGATATATTCCATTATAGTAATTTGTAAAAGCTGAAGGTCTCCTTATTAATTATTTTAATCTAGTTGTTGTTGTCTTAACAAAACTCTTGTGCAAATGCTCTTGTCCTAAAGCAGTTCAGACTTGCTTGTAACTGCTTCCCAGTAACTGCCTTTTAGCAGTTTTGACTACAGCCCGCTCAGCAGTCATATTGATCATTGTTTTACACTTTCATTTATATACCTCTAGTTTTAGATCAATTTTATATAGATCGAGTTGTACTTTTAATTGTTAGATTTTTCACGCTCTTTGTTTTGAGTTAGTTTTTCTCTCCAAGATTTCTTAGAGTTTCTTTTGAGAAAGTTTTAGAGTCTTGATGATTTGTTCTTTCCTGAATTATATTCTGCCATTAATCATCGAGATTGTGCACTTTACTTTGCTTCAATTGGCTTCGCCGAATTGGAGAAAACTTTCTTCCATCAAGCTATAGAGGTTTAGCCTTGCGAGGAACCTCTGAAAGATCTGAAGGAGACACCAAGGTTCTGAGATCTGAAAGATTTTGCAATCAAGATATCAGATTGGACTGATTGTCCAGCGATCGGAGTTGTGGGGGAGTCCAGACTATGATTGTTCTACCAGCACTATTGACTTGGTAATAGAGTCTGTCTTTTGATTGTTTTTAAGTCTTGTTAGGTTTAGAATCTTTTGAGTGTTAGTGATAGAACCTGGATTGGCATTCCCCAGATGTAGATCCACTTGGATCGAACTGGGTTACCAAATCTCTTGTTCTTGTTTTTACGATTTCCGCTTATCACTCCGCACACACTACATAATCTGTTTACGCGTAGTTTAGACTGCAAGTCAACGACGGGCTCATAGTTTCAAGATAACAAACTGGGACCAACACAAATTAATCATCTCGGAATAAGTACCCAAGTAGTCATGTAAGTTTCACTATTATCCAATTTGGTCCATAAAGTATAATTATCCTGGAAAAAAAAACCCATATTGTCCCATAATTTTAAAAAATTTCCCAAACAGTCTCACAAATATCGAATTAGACGAATCCGTCTCATAACTACCATAATTTTAGCCGAACCCGTCCATGAACCTGATTCTTTTCGCTAATCATTGTCGAACCCATCCCATAACTACCCTAATCATCGCCGAACCCATCCCTCCATTAGGGAAGTTATGGGATGGGTTCGGCAATGATTAGCAAAAAAACAGGTTCATGGACGGGTTCGGCTCTGATTAGGGTAGTTATGGGACGGATTCGTCTAATTCGATATTTGTGGGACTGTTTTGGAAATTAAAAAAAATTATGGGAGTAAATGGTTTTTTTCCTAATTATCCCAAATGATCCTATAACTTTCATATTTTAGCCAGAATAATACTAAATGTATTTAATTTTTAATTTTAGGTCCCTAAACTTCTATATTTTTCACTTTTACCCCCAAAAATATTCTAATTTTTGCAATTTAGTTCTCATTTTTAAAATATAAATATGTTTTAAGGACTAAATTGCAAAAAATAAAAACTTTTTGGGGGTAAAAGTGAAAAATTTAGAAGTTTAGGGCCCTAAAATTAAATATTAAGTGTATATGGGACTCTTTCGGCTAAAATATGAAAGTCATATGACAATTTGGGATAATCAAATACTTTATGGACCAAATTGGATAATAGTGAAACTTACAGGACTATTTGGATATTTATTCCTAATCCTCTCTCATGCATCCAATGAATTATTGAAAGGAAACGAAGTTATGCAAGAATCCATTATATATAATTTGTAAAGCCGCAAGTCTCCGTATTAATTTTTATTTAGTTACGCCATCCATATAAACGTAGTCTTGACTTATATATGCCTTCCCTAGAGCAAGCTGAAATCCCAAACCCCCAAATGCCAAATAAATAAAATCCCCAAATAAGCCACTGTGGTTATATGCGGTTACATTAAACGGGGCCGGTTTGGGTGCAGGCCGGCTGTAGGTGCTGACACATTCAAAATTGATGGGTATGTGTATATGAAGTGATGTGTGAGTATAAAAAAAATGATGGATGGAGGTTATGAACAAAAAACTAATAAAAAAACAACATACCGTATGTACATCACTTTATAAGGCTTACACATCACTTTACAAAGGGCTACACATTATTTTTAGCACTGCCTGCACCTGCTGGCAATTGTTATGTCATTACAGAAACCAAATTGACATTAAAGGGTAAATTAAGTTTTATTAAGACAGCTCAACATGGCGCCCAATTCCCAGTCCCAAGTTCATTAAGACGTTACCTCGAGAGACTAAGGCCCCATTTGACACCTCAAAAAGGAACCGAGAAAGGCCAAAATTGGTCAAGTCTAGCTACATCCCCTTAAGGGCTCAAAAGCGCCGCTCACCCGTTCGATGAAAATGAAAGAAAGCAATTTTTGGTCGAGCATTGATTTAATATTACTTACATTGATTGATTTCCCTTTACCAAGAACTAGGGCATTCATTCTTGCATGCTACCACATGCACTCGAGACATTAAAAGACTTGAAGCCTCAAGATGGAGTTTGTAACATTGACAATATTGTTAACAAATTTTGCATAAATATTAAGGATAAGGTAAACTGTATAGTGTATATACATCGCAATATTCTAGAATAGGTACTTAGTTTGCACTCGATTCTATCATAATTTCGAAATTAAGTGTGGTTAGGAAAGAGTAGTAGTAAGATATAGTGTTGCAATCACTTTAAATAGGATCAAGGTTTGAACTAATGATCAACCCTCCAGCCTTTAAGACGTTGGATGTTCAATCCCATTAGAAACAGGATGAGGGTTTAGTCTAATGGCCAAAACCCTCATGTACAAAAAGCAAAACATATAAATGGATTAATCAAATATAGCAACAATAATTAGATTAGCACAAACCATTCCACCCCTTCATCGCGGTTATAGCTGATGTGTCAATCGAATTAGTTGACACGTTAGCTTAAAATAAGGGTGGGATGGTTTGGGCGAAAATTAACATACTTAGTGGATGGATTAGAATAATTCAATTAATAAGGGATTGTATAAGACATTGTTCAAACTTATTGGATGAATATTATTTTTTTTTTTCCGGTTGTTATCCCTTTCTTTTATTCTTCTCTTTAATTTATATTGCACAAATTTTTACTAACCCTTTAAGCAAAAATTATTGGACTCATGTAACTTGAGATCGAATATAGCATTTATAACATTACACTACAAGAAATTTGGGTTTTACCGACCCCAATCACCGACCCCCACAGTGCGAGGCGGATTTACTGACTCTAGCGCCAACCCCAGCCGGGGTCGGTAAATTTATGATCATTATTGGGTCCCCCGTTGTTTGGCAACCAAATCACAGACCACGGTTTCTGTGGTCGGTGATACCGACCCCGTTACCGACTCAATTGGGGTCGGTAATCTAGGGATTAAAATCCCCAAATCGGGACACAGAACACATAAATGAAACACTCCCTCTCCCCACTTCCTCCGCTCGACACTGACGCCAACCCCTCAGATGACCACCGCCGACCACTGCCTGCCGACCAGACGCCCGTCGCCGCCGACCTCGACCACCGCCCGGCCACCGGAACTCCGTGCGCAGGTTACCCCGCCGAGTCGAGCCACCACCGAGAGTATTCGAGGCACGGTTGCAACTTCTTTTCCACCCGAAAGATCCTCTCCATTCCATTCGTGTAGTCATTGAAGGTATTCGATTGGCTATTTCTTCACATTTAATCCATTCGTTTGTTGTTATTTTTGGCTCATTAGTGATGTGGTTTGATTTTGTCATCTCCCCTTCTCCATCTATATTATTCTCATTGCTATTAACACTTAAAATTGATATTGTAGTATTGCCATAACCTAAATTATCATATTTGTTGTATTCCTTAGCAAAATTTGCAAATAAAAAATAATTTTCGTCATTGAAATGTATAGAGCAGCCGCTGTTATGGTCCATTCTGCACTCAATTTTTGAAATTTCAAAATTCTAGGCACATAGTTAGAAACCTCTCGTCGAGTAGATGAATTTTGATATATGATATGCTCAAATTGGAGTTCGTATGAGAAAGTTATGTGATTTTTAAGAGTATATGTTGTTGAAGTTGAAATTGGTACGATATACTTTATGTCGTTATATGTTGACCTTAGCTATGATGTGGTATTGTAGTGGTATTGGTATATCTATGTTGTCATTAATTATATGATATATGTTTTCATAAATGCATGTGTTGTTTTTAGTTTTTTTTGTTGTTTTTCTCGATGTGGTATTGAAGTTGATGTGTATTGGAGTTGAATGTTGGAGTGGAGGTATAATTGGATTCTATGATGTGGAATTAATTTGGATCTTGAATGTTGGAGTTGAAGTAGAATGTTGGAGGTGAAGTAGAATGAAATTTAATTTGGAGTTGAAGTAGAATGAGTTTTTGGCTATGATGTGGTATTGGATTCTTGTATGTTGCAGTTGAGGTCTAGAATATTAGTTGAATAGATTGGAGTTGAACATAATAAATTAGTTGTAGTATAAGTTTGCGATCCCTCTTTTATTTTCCTCCTTTCAATTCTAAAAAATTATTTATTGAGGACACATTTGGGAGCCGGTCAATATTAGTATTTTTGAATTAGGTGTATGCAAATCGACAATGTATCAAATTAGTGTATCAAAATTCTAACAAAACATAAGGCATATTATTTCAACAGTCTATCTAATTTCCTTTATCAAGAACATTAATTTAATATATACAAGATGTTAAAAAAAAAAAGAACAACCTAACAGTATTGATTAAAATTAGTTTCCTCCTGTGGCGTATTGCCATATTTGTAGGTGATGGATCGGAGTTGGATGTACCGCTCCCGCCGTGAAATTGGAGTAGTGACATCCGAATTTACTAATGGAGTTGAATTATTTATACGTATGTCTCATAGAAACCCAGATGTCGATAGGGCCCAGGGAAAATTAAGGTGTCTGTGTGGTAAATGTAGGAATAAATGTTATCTACCTGATGATGACATCTAGTATCATCTACAAAAATATGGGTTTGTCCCCAACTATGAAAAGTGGTTGTGTCATGGAGAAGTGCATCAATTTGAACGATACTACGATACCGATGCGGGAGCCTCATCAGTTCCTGCACCTGAGGATGCTTACTTACAAATGGTTTACGAGGGAATGGGATTTGGTATGCCCGACACTACACCACCGAGGCCACCCGAGGAACCCAATGCACAAGAGAGACTGTTTTACCGTATGTTGGAGGCGGCAGACAAAGATTTTTGGCCTGGGTGCAAGAAAATGACTTTGCTATCAACAATTTCTAGGTTATTAAATATTAAAGCCGAAGACAACTTATCGGAGCGGTGCTTCGATACATTGTGCCAACTCATCGTTGATTTGCTTCCCGAGGATAATGCTATGGTTAAGAACTTCTATGAGGCAAAGAAACTACTTGAGGGATTGGGGCTACCTGTTGAGAAAATAGATTGTTATGAGAATAGGTGTATGTTGTTTTAGCATGAAGATGCTACATTAGAGAATTGCAAGTTCTATGACCAACCGCGGTATAGGGAAATAAATTCTAATTCACGGATTGCACGGAAATACATGTTCTACTTCCCACTTAAGAACCGATTAAAAAGGTTGTATGCGTCGGAGGCGACTGCAGAACATATGACTTGGCATGTCAGACACCAGCATGATTCGGTAGGGGAGATGTGTCATCCTTGTGACTCGAAGGCATGGAAAGACTTTGATACAATTCATCCAGAATTTGGGTCAGAGGGGCGGAATGTGCGTTTGGGCCTTTGTATGGACGGTTTCCAACCTTTTGGTCAGTCGGGTTCTCAATACTCGTGTTGGCCACTAATTCTAACCCCATACAACCTCCCTCCCGACATGTGTATGAAAGATGAATACATATTTTTGACATGCATAATTCTCGGGAAATCAACCCCAAAACAGGGGATCGATGTCTACTTACAGCCCTTAATAGCCGAGCTATTGGAGATGTGGGATGTTGGGATCACAACAAACAACCGATGGACCAAACAAAACTTTCAGATGAAGGCAGCATTGATGTGGACCATTGGAGACTTTCCGGCGTATTCCATGATGTCTGGTTGGAGCACATATGGGAAATATGCCTGCCCCGTTTGTATGGAAGAAACAGAATCGATACGGCTTAAAGAGTGTGGCAAACAGTCGTGGTTTGATTCTCACAGGATTCCTGCCTTCAGATCATCCTTTTAGAGTTGATAAGTCCAAATTTACGAAGGATCGGGAGGAACACAGATTGCCACCAAGGTATAAAAGGGGTGAAGAAGTGTTGGAAGAAATAGAAATGCATGGTCTACGTCGAGTAACTGAATTAAGAGGACCTGAGGAGAATGCAGTAATCAGTGAGACATGTGGGTGGAAAAAGCGGAGTATATTCTGGGATCTACCTTATTGGAAAACGAATTTGGTTCGTCACAATCTTGATGTAATGCACATTGAGAAGAATATGTTTGAAAATGTTTTCAACACAGTCATGGATGTTCAGAGGAAAACAAAGGATAATGCAAAGGCACGGAGGACCATGTGGCGATGTGTAATAGGCATGAACTGCATAGGGACAATCGTACCGGCCGATATCCTAAATCTATGTATACAATGGATATGGAGAGGCGTGATGTATTCTTGAAATGGGTTGCAGGGTTAAGATTTCCCGATGGATGTGTATCGAACCTGGGCAGATGTATAGACATGAATAAACATCGAATGTTTGGCATGAAAAGTCATGATTGACATATCTTCTTACAGCGTCTCCTACCGATAGAATGGCGGGATCTGCTTCCTAAGAGTGTTTGGGAACCAATCACAGAACTGAGCAATGTTTTTCGTACCCTGACTTCGAAAACACTTAAAGTAGAAGACTTAGACAAATTGGACATAGATATTCCAGTGGTTCTATGTAAAATGGAAACGATATTCCCACCGGCCTTCTTCGACTGTATGGAACATCTTTCTATCCACTTACCTCATGAAGCAAGGATTGTCGGTCATGTTCAGTTCAAGTGGATGTACCCTTATGAGAGGTGAAATTTAAATATTTTTTTGTCATTACACTTCATACTGAATACATGTTTCTTCATATTGAATATAAATGTTGTTTTCTTTCAGGTATTTGAATCGGCTGAAAAGAACTGTGCGCAACAAGGCACATGTTGAATGTAGTATTTGCAACGCATATATGGTCCGGGAGGCCTCGATTTTCTGCTCTCATTACTTTGAGAAGCATGTATTCACCCGCGGTAGGAATGTGCAAAGGAGTGATGATGGTGGCATACAGAATTTTGATGAACGCCTGCCTAGTGTATTCAAACACGCGGGACGTGCCCAGGGAAAGTCGAAGAAGAGGCGTTTGTCTGGAGAAGAATTGAATACCATCCATATTTATCTCATTTTAAACTGTATCGAGATGCAACCATATATCAAGTAAGTTCATTCCATAATATTAAATTGTATTCAATGCCTTTAAGTGTTTGGAACATGACCATTACCTCTACTCAATATTAGCAAATTCACGGCTAATTTGCTGGAGGAGCGCCCTGGGATAGGTGGTCCGGAGATTTGGTTAGCGCAATCTGCAGAGTTTCTAAAATTGTTTGAGGAATATGTGATCACAAACCCCCTGACAATCCATGCATTCTTCACGTTGTACAAGGCCCACTTCATGTTGCTACATCGTATCCTATGTACTTTATAATGGGATGAAATTCCACACAGAATCTCACGGTGGGCACAGATCGACATACAACAGTGGTGTATGTATCAAGTCGGAAAACCAAAGAAACTACTATGGTATAATCGAGGGGATTATAGTCATAGAGTACCCTGCGTTGCCTATTAAGCAAACAACCTTCTTCAAATGTAGATGGTTTGACCCTCGTGAAGGAATTGGGACACGCACTCATTCCAATTACAAATTATTGAAATAAATCATTCCAGATCGTTGAACATCTACGAACCTTTCATCTTTGCAAATCAGGCGGAACAGGTGTGCTACGTACTTGGCCTCGAAACCGGAATGAGTGGTTTGCGGTGTGTAAAGTAAAACCGAAAGGTGTAATAACAGTTAGTCAAGCGAAAGAAGCAGATGTGTTCCAGGTCGATGTCCCGGAACAACTTGGCCTCGAAACTACAACTATCACGGCCAGGCGACAGCGACTAACAGACGATGACATTCAATATGTTGAACCTCAACAGGATGAGAGTATTGATTCAGAATCATCGATAAGCACTGATTCCAACTCAACTGATTTTGATCCGGATGATCCATCACTGGAGACTTTGGACGAGGATTTTCAAGTTTGAAATGTGATGAACTTAATTGATATTCTTATTATCAGAATATATAACTTAAGTTACATTCAATCTAGCAATTGTAAAAGGAGTTCTAATGATAATTAAATATTGCAGATGACAGGCCGCGGTCGTGGCACGTCTTCGAGCGCGCCGAGTGGGTCAGGGTCGGGATCCGGAGCAGGTGGTTCGGGGACCCACAGGTTCACAAGGCCTCAGCTGCAGGCTGCTATCAGAGCGGCGGTGGAGGACTTCCAGCTTTCGACCGCAGGTATTTCGACATAAATTTAAATAAATCATGGCATGTTCTAATATATTAACATCTATTAATGTATATTGGCCTTGACTGCACATGTTTTATCTATTATAACACAGCTGTCGCAGCTAGCTCACAGGAGCAGCCAAGTGAGCTACCGGAGACGTCTTCTGCCGTCCCGGAGACTCCACCGCCACGCACTCCAGGTACTATGTATAAAGATTTTTGTTTCGTTATATACTTTATAACATAAAATGTTGTATTCTTTAACAGGATCGGTGGGATCTACACCTGGGGCTCCTCCCGCTGCACAACAGGCACCTCCCGCTGCCCCGCTCGGACAATATAGGATAGTAGTTAAGCCAGATCCGATGCCATGTAAGTAAATTACGTTTTAAAGTCGTTGGGTTACTTGTTTATTTAGATCTTGTCGTAAGAAAGCCATTTTGTCACATAGGATGGAGTTCTCGAACGCCTTGGTCCGGAAGATCACTGACATTTATCCTACGCGTGCTGATATGAATGGGATTAGCTGAGGAAAGGTCTCTCGGGAGACCAAAGACTTCTACTGGGGCGAGTTTCAGGTATTATATAACTTTTAGATGATATATATATATATATATATCTTCCTTGCATTTGTACACATCTTGAACAAAATTAACATGCAGAAAGTAGCACGCTGGGCCCCCGAGCACGCAGGAGCTGTGAGGAAGGAGTGGGAGAAGAAGAATATCGCACGGTACATTCTAGCGTTAAATTTCAATGTTTATGTATGTTATAAGAAAAAATGACTTCACCGTTTGAATATATCAAGGATTACACGCTAGACATACGAAAGAAGAAGAAGGCATACTGATAATGGCCAGAACTGACCATTATTTTCAATCCATTTCCGTGTCTAAAGCGGGCATTTGGTCGCATTCCGGTCTTATATTAAATAAGAAAGCAGTTGAATTGGACTGATTTATGCATAATTGTAAAAATAATAAGTTGGTATGAAAAATGCATAAATATGTAATTTTATTACACATTTATGTTAGAAAAATCCAAAAACATGAGAAAAAGAAAAGAAAAGAAAAGGGAATGAAAAAGATGGGCAAAAGAATAAAACAAGCCCACAAAATACAAAAGATGGGGAAAAGAAAGAAAAGCCCACAAATTGCAGTTTTGGCCCATCTGGCCCAACTTGGCGGTGTCCAGGAATACCCTGTCGCTAGACACTCTTGTCGCGGAACATGGCCTAGCGACAGGGGGGGAGGTTAGCGCCACAACAGTGAACTGAAGAGGAAGCCAGTCCAGAAAGACTGTGTCGCTAGGCCCCTGTCGCGGAGCATGGCCTAGCGACACGGATGATTAGCGCCACCAGCATCAAAGTGAAGAAGGACCCTGTCCCCAGACCCCTGTCGCTAGACACCCGGTCGAGATACATGGCCTAGCGACAGGAGTGTGGCTAGCGACACAAATTGAGGACCAGACCCAGTCGTGAAGCTTTGCAGCATAAAGCCTCAGTTCGCGCCACATCGCGTGATCCGCGACAAGGCTGAGATGTGTGTGATGACTTGCGACACGGGCCTCAGATCAAGGCCCATGGGCCTAGGGTTTCACCTCTATAAATATCTGGTGATCCCTATGTGCTCGAGAGTTTTTAGACATTTTTGATTTTCTTGAAGACAGCTTGGAGGATTCTCTCTAGGTAGTTTAGTTTAGTTTTGTTTTCATGTATTATTTAATTTTTGCCCTAGTTTAGCCTAGTTTAGCTTAAATTTCAGTGTTTGTTTTCTGTTTCTTAGCTAGGTAGCCAGTTTCATATCATGATTTATTTTCTAAACCTTGTTTTAGGGTTTGAAATACCCCAAATCATGGGTATTATCAAACCCATCTTATAAAATGGG
This sequence comes from Hygrophila difformis, assembly GCA_030278955.1. Lineage (NCBI taxonomy): Eukaryota > Viridiplantae > Streptophyta > Magnoliopsida > Lamiales > Acanthaceae > Hygrophila > Hygrophila difformis. The sequence goes on from JAOANR010000003.1 coordinate 48,713,841, forward strand.
AAGTTAATCTGGAAATGAGTCCCAAAAACATGAAATGGGTGTTATTAACCCATGGATTTTTATTGCTTTCATTTTATTTGGGTCATTTGACCTCTATTGCTCCTACTATTGCTTACTGCTTCTTTATTTTTGGATGATGGTGCATGCTTATGCGAGGTTGAACCCTAGATAGGTTTTGCTTTATTTTTAAATACTGTTTTAGGTAGATTTATTTATGTTTCAGCATGTTCTTGCATTTTTCAAATTCTGTTTGGTTATTTTAGCTCAGAATAGCTTTTTAATCTGAAATAGGGAGAGATCATGTTGTTTGCATGCCACTGTTCATTTTTGCTTTTACTCACTCGTGTCCTGAACCATCCATGTCGCTAACCTCTTCCTGTCGCGAGACAACGTCTAGCGACAGGAAGGCTGTTCCGTGACATGGGTGTCTAGAGACACCAGTCTTAATACTCTTAAAAACCCCCAGTCGCTGGGCACTCCTGTCGCGGACCCACGGTTCGCGACACAATACATGCTCAGCGACTGAGGACCAAACTCTTGCTATTTTTCTCTGCATGGCTCCTATCGCGGAACACCCCTGTCGTGGACCCACGGTCCGCGACACACTCTTTATTCCGAGACAGGAAATTATGCCTTGTAAATAATTTTGAAAACCCAGTCGCTAGACATCCTGTCGCGGGGCCACGCCACGCGACACAGTTCCAGACTAGCGACTGGGAACCAAAATACTTAGAAATTTTACAGAAAACCCTGTGTCGCTAGTCATCCTGTCGCGGAGCCACGCCTCGCGACACACTATTGCCTAGCGACACAAGGTGAAACTCTGCCAAATTTCTGAAAACCTGTCGAGGCACCCATGTCGCGGGTTTAGGCTCATGACATAATTTATGGTCTCTCGACAGAATCCTCTCTTCTATTTAACCCCAACAGTTCTGATCTCTTACTCTCTATGATATTGCAAACACTCACATCTTAATCCCACGGATTAAGATGTAATATTCCAAAATTGCAATATAAGGCGTTATGCTGCCAAAATTTTGATTCTCCATTCCCAGTACTTAATTAATTGAACCCTCTAGTCATTAATGATTAATGATTGTAATTAGCAATGATTAAATCACTAATTGTTATGGTTAAAGGATCTTTGTTCAATTGTCACTAAAACATTTTTCTATAAATAAAACCACGATCCCTTAAACAGATAATCCGGACTGTAATTAATTATGGTAGGAGGGATTATTTAAGCCATCAATTATGGATTGATTCCATAACCTTGCATGAGAAACCAATGTCTCTCATACAAGTTCTTCTCTTTATTTTATTTTATTTTATTTTGTCTTTTGCGTATTGTGTGTAACAATTAGTAAAGAATTCATCAGACTAATGTTGGCGGGTATTCCCTCACGGATAACTAGCTCGTATTCTGGGTATTAGTTACTAAGTGTTATTTTGCATGGTCTGGATGGCAGTCAGTGGAAGCCTTGGCGGTTCGTCCATCCGGGATTATAATAGCTGCTCAGCTGACTCCTATCCAGATACAGTTTTATTTCATTTATCTTAATCTCCAAACCCAAATTCCAATCTGTAGTATAACTCTGCTAATGTTTGTCAACATTAGTTGATAAGTACTGCAGAAAGGAAGCATGTAGGTTTTTATCTGAATTCACAGACAGTAGGGGCCCAACTGGTAGCGACACTGCCATTTTAGGGTTTCACCTGTCTAAATTCGCTTCACCCGAGTAATTGGAAAATTGGACAATAGATGTTTACAGTCCACCCGATTATTCTGCCATTTCTTTGGTCCTTTGACCACTTCATGTCTGTGTTTCACTTTCTGTCTAGGCCCGTCATTATATTTTGGGTCAATTCATTTTACACTTCACTATATCCGTATGCATGCTACTATTATGTAATTAATGTGGTCTATGATATTTGGGATCTTTCCCTTGGACAACAGAAGTCTAGATTTTAAACAGATATTGCATATTTAATTTTCGACAAAAATTCTTTTATAAAATCCGGATCTAAGTAAGGGATAAATTCTTCAGTTATGACTAATTCACATCCGACTGGGGGTTGATTTTGGGAAATTAGAAGCAAAGTCAGCGATTAGGTCTCGTCTAGACTGAAAGGACCTGTGTTTTAATTGAGAGTCTAGTACCTGTTTAGGGAATGGTTTTCAAATTCATTATTTTCCAAAATTGCTGTTTGTTGGGAATCCGAGATTAATTATTACACCGAGATGGGGTCCACTTAGATTCAAATACAGAGTAGTAAATAATCTTAGAGGAACAACACCCAGGCCTTGGTTATTTTCTAAGTTAGGGTTGAGTATTCTTTCAACTGCTATTCTCTTTTGCCAAAGCCTATTTTTGAGTCCATTTCATTAGTTTGTATCTCATAACCACCCGGAAGGAAGTGAACACATGAGCGGTTCACCGAGAGCCGGGTGTAACACCCCGGATTTGATCACCCAGGCCAGGGCATTACCGCCACACCTTACTAAACAAGACACGAACCAAGTCGAGCTTGTTCAGAAAGATGCTAAGGCTAAGTTGTACCAAATTTTCAAAACCATTTTAAATCCATTCAAATATGCCCGAAGTAAAATCAGTTCAGAGTATCACAAACATGAAAAATAAATAATAACAGTGCGGAAGCAAATAGGGCCAAACAGACGGCCAAAACCAAAGTTCAACGTCCAAGTCCAATACGAGAAATTTTAAATAAATTTAATGCGACAAGTCCTTTCTTCATAAAATCCCATCCCGGCATGCCATGACTTACTCTGCGAAAAATAGAAAACAACAATTTATCAGTACAAACGGTACTGCGTAAGTTAATTTATAGCATAACAAAATTTAAAGTTTTAGAAGAGTAATAAAAAGAGGGAATTTTAATTTCTAAAATAAACAAGTAATATACTTTACGGAAATTCTTCACTATACCACATGTATAATTACCAATGTTCATTTTGATCGAGGACATCAAAAAATTACCCGCTTGGGCGCTTATGTCCACAAGCCGCCGGTATCAACGATCCTGGGCCTAAGCCGTTTAAGATCAATTACCCGCTTAGGCACTTATGTCCACAAGCCGACGGTATCAACAAATGTGAGAGTAGCGGACCCTATACAGACACACTCCGGAGCCCTAGGTAACCCATACGGATACACCTAGGAGTATAGACTCATACAAACACGCAACAATATTTCATTGGCGCCGTTTTGGCCACCAAAAAGAGGGGGCGGCCCAACGAGCCCACGCCAAGTGCACTTACCCTCCAAATTGGGCATCTAACTCGATCAAAACTCCCAAAGTTTCAAAATTCACATTTTTAATCATTACAAACCATGACTACATTTCTAGAATTTATAAGATTCACAAAAGAGTAGCAATTGACTCATTAATCATCAAAACGTACGAAACCAAGTTTACCGGTAAAGAGCACACCGTAGCAGTTTTCGAATTCGCACTGGGAAATGTAGTAAAACTTTGTAGAAAATTCGGAAAATTTTACACGTGCTAGGAGACATCAAAATAAACGTTTTTGTCAGAAATAGGCCTTAGCAAATTCGAACTCTAAGTAGCCCAAAAAAAATCATTTCAGAAACTCATTTTTCAAAGGTGCAAAAATCACTGTTCACTTGACCACAGTTTCTTTTAAAATCCATAACAATTCTAAGAGTGATCCAAAAATTCTGAAATTTCACAGGAATAAACTAGACACATAGATGAACAATTTTCATGAAGAAACTAACCATAAAAAACGATCGTAGCTAGGAGTAATACGGACTACAAAACTGAACATGCTATGAAACGAAATCTGTCAACATGAACTCAGAAAATACCAGATGTTTTTTCGATGCTCAAATCAAGTCCAAAAATTATGAAAATTTACAGAGATCATCTTCAAGGTGTTAGAAAAATATTTCATTTAGAAACGTTTCTCCAAAAACGAATGGATCTAGACGAAAAAAAAAGAACAAAAGAAACTATCCTATAGAAACCCTAACTCACAGATTTGACAAGAGATAGAGTTCGAGTTGTTTCTCCATGAATACTCAACCAAAAACTATAAAATTTGAAAGGCACAACACTAACTTACCTTCCAACAGATTGAGATCAAAAATCCTCGTGTTCAACTCGTCCAAGAGTGATTCCTATCCGCAAAACTTCCTGCTACACCCGAAATCCCCTAAAATGAAGTTGATGGGAAAGTTTCTCAATTCTTAGTCCTAGATAATGGATCTAAAGGCAAGGAATTGGATGAGAACACTTACTCAGACGAAGAAGAATGGATGGAAGCCTTCAAACTCGTCCAAGAACTCTGGAACAAGAAGAATAGCCTACAACTCTCACCAACACTCAAGAAGAATGGAATTTTCGGAGGAATTGTTTGATGGAGGTTTTTGGGACTGATAACAAGTTGTAATGGCTGAATTGAGAGTTCCAATTGAGGCTTTGATGACCCTGGGAAGTAGAGAAATCATAATGGCAATCAAATCCCGAAATTACACCACCAAATCCTATCCATTCCACCTAACACACACCATGGTTCACCCCACCAACTTTGTTGCATGCACTCCCTAAAATCCAACTATGTAGAGTTCTAGAAGCTTCCAAATTCATCCCAATGGAGTCTCAATACACCCCCAAAGTCTGAGACATGTTTGTGGCTCAATTCCATGAACCAAGCTCGAGTTAATGGCTTAATTACGCATGAAACGCGTAGCAGCGTTTCAAAACGCTGCTACTGGGGTGGTGGCGCGCCACCGCGCGGCCACCGCGCCACCCCAGGCTGCGGCCAAATTTTTTTTTTTAATATGATTTTTAGTCTTTAAAAATCATACATGGATTATCCATGATTGTTGGATGATCCGATAACTCTCTTCGAGTTGCTATCGTCCGAAAATGTTTAATTCCGCTCTCCCCGAATTATTTCGATTGTGATAGCTAAATCCAATTAACTAATTCAATTAATTAATTTTTGGATTTAATACTCGATGTTGATTTCTCGGGTATTACAGTCTACCCTCATTAGAAATCAACTTCGTCCTCGAAGTTGGGTCGCACTTCGGAAGAAAAAAATAATTGGCACATAAATTATTGAGGCTTGCAATTTAAAATTCTTACCTCAATTCGCGACGACTTTGCGCGGGGTGTCACATCCTCTCCCCCTTAGGACTGCAGTTATGCCCCCATAACTGCTCCTGAGTCGCTCCGGAAAAGGTTTGGATATTTCTGCTTCATATCCGCTTCCAATTCCCACGTTGCTTCCTCAGTGCCATGATTTGACCATATGACCTTCACCATCCTCACAATCTTGTTCCTGGTTACCCTTTCCTTGACATCAAGTATCTCGATCGGACACTCTTCGTATGTCAGGTCGTCATCTAGCTCAATTACGTCGGGTTGCAACACGTGAGTTGGGTCGTGCACGTATTTCTTCAATTGAGAAACGTGAAATACGTTGTGCACTCGCGACAACTCTGGTGGAAGTGCCAAACGATAAGCTAAGGTGCCTACGCGATCCAGAATCTCATACGGACCGATATAGCGAGGGCTCAACTTTCCTCGTTTACCGAATCGCATCACCCCCTTCATGGGTGACACTTTCAGCATGACTTTGTCTCCCACCTCAAATTCCAACTCTTGTCGCCTAGTGTCGGCGTAACTCTTCTGCCTGTCTTGTGCGGCTTTCATTTTCTGTTGAACCACCTTGATTTTGCTGTTCATATCCTCAATGAGTTGCGGTCCAACAACTATCGAATTATCATCTTTCATCCAGCACAACGGACTGCGACACTTTCGTCCATAAAGCGCTTCGAATGGTGCCATGCCAATGCTAGCGTGATGACTGTTGTTGTACGAGAATTCAATCAATGGCAAGTGGTCTTCCCAACTTCCCTTGAATTCGAGTACACACGCTCTTAGCATGTCCTCAAGCGTCTGAATTGTGCGCTCAGTCTGACCGTCCGTCATTGGATGAAATGTTGTGCTCATCTTGATTTGGGTACCTAAGGCTTCTTGTAGTTTAGTCCAGAAGTTGGAGACGAATCTACTATCTCGGTCTGAGATAATATCATGCGGTACTCCGTGCCTTCGGACCACGTTCTCGATGTATGCCTTAGCTAGTTGATCCATCGACCAATTTTCCTTCATTGGTATAAAAATGGCGGTTTTCGTTAACCGATCAACTATTACCCAAATTTTATTCATTCCTCGGGGAGATTTTGGCAACCCCGAAACGAAATCCATGGAGATATTGTCCCACTTCCAGCTTGGGATCTCCAATGGTTTTACCAAACCTAACGGCTTTTGTCTCACTGCCTTCACCTTCTGGCAGGTTATACACTTGGCCACAAAGTCGGCAACATCCTTCTTCATCCGTGGCCACCAATAGATTTTCTTTAAGTCCTTGTACAACTTATCCCCACCAGGGTGGACTGAATAAGGTGTACTGTGGCCTTCTTCCATGAGTCTTCTCTTCAGTTCCTCGCACTTATGAGGAACGCACCATCTTCCTTTAAAACGGATACTTCCGTCTTCATGGATCGTGAATCCTACCGCCTTTCCTTCACCTATTTTTCCTTTGATCCTCTGGAGATTCTCGTCGTCCGGCTGGGCTTCTCGAATCTCGTCAAATACGGTAGATTCAAATGTTATGGCGTTCACTGTCTCCACCACGATCCCATAATGGACTAGTTCGGTATCCAACTTAGCGAGGTCCATATACAGTCCCGAAGGTAGAATGAGTGTGTTCGCCGTGTGCCTCGTCTTGCGACTCATCGCGTCTGCTACGACGTTCGCCTTGCCTTCATGGTAGGCTATATCCAGATCGTAATCCTTGATCAGCTCGAGCCATCTCCTCTGCCTCATATTTAACTCTTTCTGAGTAAATATATACTTGAGGCTCTTGTGATCTGTAAACATCCGACAAGTTCGTCCATATAGGTAGTGTCGCCAGATCTTAAAAGCGAACACTACCGCTGCTAGTTCCAGATCATGTGTCGGGTAGTTTACTTCGTGCGTCTTGAGTTGCCTTGATGCATAAGCAATCACCCTTTGGTTTTGCATTAGCACGCAACCAAGACCTTCTTTCGAGGCGTCGCTGTACACCTCATAATCCTCAGCCTCTGATGGCAATGCTAAAACCGGTGCTGATGTGAGTCTCCCCTTAAGCTCACGGAATGACTGTTCACACTCAGCGGACCAATCAAAGTTCAATCCTTTCTTCAGCAATTGGGTCATCGGTCTCGCAATTTTTGAAAAGTCTTTCACGAATCTTCGGTAGTATCCGGCTAGTCCTAGGAAACTTCTTACCTCAGTCTGGTTTGTTGGTACCGGCCAATCAGACACTGCCGATATCTTCGCCGGGTCGACTGATACTCCTTTAGCCGATACTATATGACCTAGAAAAGCGACTTCATTCTTCCAAAACTCGCACTTCGACAGTTTCGCGTAGAGTTGATTCTTCCTCAAAAGTCCGAGTACTTGGTGCAAATGACTACGATGCTCTTCCTCATTCCTCGAGTAAACTAGGATGTCGTCGATGAATACGACAACACATGAGTCTAGTAACTCTCGGAAAACGCTATTCATGAGGTTCATGAATACTGCGGGAGCGTTAGTCAGACCGAAGGACATTACGGTGAATTCGTAGTGTCCATATCTTTTTCGGAATGCTGTCTTGGGTATATCATTCTCGGCGATACGCAATTGGTGGTATCCCGACCTTAGATCAACTTTCGAAAATACCGACGCTCCTTTCAGTTGATCGAAGAGATCTTCGATCCTAGGTAGCGGGTACTTGTTCTTAATCGTCATTTGATTAAGACCTCGGTAGTCGATGCACAACCGGAGTCCGCCGTCCTTCTTTTTCACGAACAGGACTGGAGCTCCCCATGGTGATGTGCTCGGCCTGAATATATCCCTTTGATAACAACTCCTCAAGTTGTTCTTTCAGCTCCTTCATCTCAGCAGGCACCATGCGATATGGTGACTTTGACACCGGTTCGATTCCGGGTACGAGATTGATCGTAAACTCAACTTCCCGCTCAGGAGGCATTCCTGGGATATCTTCCGGGAAGACATCTGGGTATTCGTTCACGACGGGGATACTGTCGATCTTGCTCTCTTCGCCTTCCAGATTATGCACGTAGCATGCGTACAGTTGGTATCCCTTCTGCATGAGATTGCAGAACTTTATTGCATTTACTATCTTGGCACTCTTCTTCTGAGGCTGCATGTAGTAAATGACTTTCTTCCCGCGACTTTTCGCCAACGAGATCTTCTGCTTCTGGCACTCGATGATAGCCTTGTATCGCGTCAACTAGTCCATTCCCAAAATGATGTCGAAATCCTTAAGGTCAAATTCTATGAGATTCGCAAAGAATTCAGTGTTCTTGATTACTATCGGGATCCCGTCGTATCGTTTGGAACACGATACTACCTTACCCGATGGTAATTGGATTCCTAAGTTAATGTTATTCGGCGCTGGTAGATCTAACGCAGATATAATTCTCGTGGAAATCAAAGAGCAACTTGCTCCTGAGTCAAATAAGACCTTGACAGGTACGCTTAAAGCAGTAAACGTACCTTCGATCACATCGCCTTGAGCAGCTAAGTCAGCTTGATTGATCACATTCAGACGTCCATTTGGCCTGCCCTGGTTCCCATGCTGGTTTGGATTCTGAGGTGGCCTCTGTGCCTGCGGGAACCTCTGTCCTTGGTTGTCCTGCTGGTTTGGTCCAGCTGGCCTGTTTCCCTGAGGATGGTTTAACAGGTCCAACCTCTTTTCAATACGGTCCTCCCTCGTCCGGCATTCCTTTTTCATATGGCCTTCTCGGCCACACCGGTAACAATGCCCCGGTCTTGGGCATTCACGCACCAAGTGCGGAATGTTGCATTCCCGGCATCTGGGTATGAAGGCGCCCTGGTTATCCGGCCTCCGATCTCCTTGGCCTCCTCGATTGAACTCTCCGTTATCTGGCTTCCTATGACCATCATTTCTTCCTTGGTCATTTCCCCTTCTGAAGTGATTTCCAGTGTTATTGTTCCGACTCTTCTTATCAAAGTTGTTTAGGCCCTTGCTCGTCTCTCCATGGTCCTTGCGCTTCAGCTGTTGCACTCGTGCAATTGCCACTGCACGATCGAAAACAGCCTGCAGAGTTGTGTGCTGTCCGCCAAACAAGATCTCTCTGATGCTGAGGTTCAGCCCCATCTCAAATTTCTGGGCTTTATCAGCATCGGTTGGTACCAGTCTTGGAGCGAAACGGACGAGCTCTTTAAACTTCGCATAGTATTCTTGAACTGTCTGGGTGCCTTGACGGAGATTAATGAATTCCTCATACTTAGCAGTTTTCGTACTGAGGGGATAGAACCTTTCCCTCATCATCTCCTTAAACTCTTCCCAGAAATAGGCGTGTTCGCCATCGGCAAGTCCTTCTTGGTGGTTTTGCCACCATTCGTCAGCTTCTCCACTTAAATAGTATACGGCCACTCCAACCTTCTCGTTTGCGGGACACCTGACGGCAGTAAGCAACTTGTCAAAAGTCCTTAGCCAGTCTACCAGCTTTGTGGGATCCTCCTATCCCTCATAATGGGGCGGCTGGTAAGGATTTACCATTGCCAAATAATTTATTCGAGCTGCTGGGGGTGGCACTGCTGCCTGTGCTCGATTAACTTCCGCGTTTCCTAAGGCAATGAGGACTTGCTCAACGGTCCTCAGTCGTTCATCCATTGCGTTAGGAGCAGGGTTAGGTTGACCTTCTGGATTCGGCGGGTTTGCACCAACTGGAACATTAGCGTTCCCTGGAATCTCAGCTCTAGGTCTCCCTCTGGGCGGCATTCTGATGACCAAGCATGCAGAGGTTAGATTCGCGGTTAGATGAAAGTTAGTAGTCGAGTTAGACTATGGTCAGAATCCTATCTCCAAAACTCTAGGTGCGAAAGGAAAACCGAAATGGCAAGAAGGAAGAACACTATATACGAAATTCCATAGATATGATGCTTTAACAACGAGGATTACATCACGATATACTACTAAGTTATCACTACGTAAAATGTGATAACGATACGGTAACAAGATGTGAATACATTAATACGCAATATACGGAATCAGAAATCTAGCAAAAGCAAGTAAAGAAGTCCATCTCGGAAATCGCATACAACTCCTAAAGCAAGTAATCCGGGGAGTAGCCGAGCATCCTACGATCGGCCTCTACCTCCTCGTCAGTATCAAGAGGCAGTGGAGGGTTCTCCACAACCTCCTCGGGGTCCTCTTCTTCAACGTTGATGAACTCATCCGGGTCAAATTCCTCCTCCTCTTCCATCTCTGGCTCAGGGTTAAGCTGGTTTTGCAGCCCAACAATGACCTCCTCCAATGCAAATATGCGTCCCTGCAACATGTGCACGTGGTGACGGCAATCCTCAAACTCAGCTGCAAGAGCATCGTGGCGAGCAGCCATCTGGTTACTCCTAATAGTCATAGCCTCCATCCTCTCTTCTATTGCCACAATCCTATTCCTATCGTTTGCGGCATCCCTAGTAATATGGCGAAGCTCATGCGTGATATCGGACATAGAGCATAACAAGCGCATGATGGAATCCTATAATCTTGGGTCGGCCATCTAACATGCAAAATTTTACATTCATGGATATGCCACACATACAAAAAATAATTTTGTTAATGCACATGCTTCCCCCCAAAAATAGTACTACTTTTCAAGACCTGTCGAATTTTTGCGGTATACTTTTCCATGGGTTTAAAAAAATAAAATTCATTTCCATGGAAATAATACTCAAAATGCTTAAAAATAATATTGAATAATTTGGGCCTCTATAGTGGGCCGAAAAATAATAGCTTTAAAATTTTCGGGCTCTGATACCACTTTGTAACACCCCGGATTTGATCACCCAGGCCAGGGCATTACCACCACACCTTACTAAACAAGACACGAACCAAGTCGAGCTTGTTCAGAAAGATGCTAAGGCTAAGTTGTACCAAATTTTCAAAACCATTTTAAATCCATTCAAATATGCCCGAAGTAAAATCAGTTCAGAGTATCACAAACATGAAAAATAAATAATAACAGTGCGGAAGCAAATAGGGCCAAACAGACGGCCAAAACCAAAGTTCAACGTCCAAGTCCAATACGAGAAATTTAAAATAAATTTAATGCGACAAGTCCTTTCTTCATAAAATCCCATCCCGACATGCCATGACTTACTCTGCGAAAAATAGAAAACAACAATTTATCAGTACAAACGGTACTGCGTAAGTTAATGTATAGCATAACAAAATTTGAAGTTTTAGAAGAGTAATAAAAAGATGGAATTTTAATTTCTAAAATAAACAAGTAATATACTTTACGGAAATTCTTCACTATACCACATGTATAATTACCAATGTTCATTTTGATCGAGGACATCTAAAAATTACCCGCTTGGGCACTTATGTCCACAAGCCGCCGGTATCAACGATCCTGGGCCTAAGCCGTTTAAGATCAATTACCCGCTTGGGCACTTATGTCCACAAGCCGACGGTATCAACAAATGTGAGAGTAGCGGACCCTATACAGACACACTCCGGAGCCCTAGGTAACCCATACGGATACACCTAGGAGTATAGACTCATACAAACACGCAACAATATTTCCTTGGCGCCGTTTTGGCCACCAAAAAGAGGGGGCGGCCCAACGAGCCCACGCCAAGTGCACTTACCCTCCAAATTGGGCATCTAACTCGATCAAAACTCCCAAAGTTTCAAAATTCACATTTTTAATCATTACAAACCATGACTACATTTCCAGAATTTATAAGATTCACAAAAGAGTAGCAATTGACTCATTAATCATCAAAACGTACGAAACCAAGTTTACCGGTAAAGAGCACACCGTAGCAGTTTTCGAATTCGCACTGGGAAATGTAGTAAACGTTTGTAGAATCATCAAAACGTTTGTAGAATCATTACAGGTGCTAGGAGACATCAAAATAAACGTTTTTCTCAGAAATAGGCCTTAGCAAATTCGAACTCTAAGTAGCCTAAAAAAAATCATTTCAGAAACTCATATTTCAAAGGTGCAAAAATCACTGTTCACTTGACCACAGTTTCTTTTAAAATCCATAACAATTGGAAGAGTGATCCAAAAATTCTGAAATTTCACAGGGATAAACTAGACACATAGATGAACAATTTTCATGAGAAACTAACCATCAAAAACGATCGTAGCTAGGAGTAATATGGACTACAAAACTGAACATGCTATGAAACGAAATCTGTCAACATGAACTCAGAAAATACCAGATGTTTTTTCGACGCTCAAATCAAGTCCAAAAATTATGAAAATTTACAGAGATCATCTTCAAGGTGTTAGGAACATATTTTGTTTAGAAAGGTTTCTCCAAAAACGAATGGATCTAGACGAAAAAAAAAGAACAAAAGAAAATATCCTATAGAAACCCTAACTCACAGATTTGACAAGAGATAGAGTTCGAGTTGTTTCTCCATGAATACTCAACCAAAAACTATAAAATTTGAAAGGCACAACACTAACTTACCTTCCAACAGATTGAGATAAAAAATCCTCGTGTTCAACTCGTCCAAGAGTGATTCCTATCCGCAAAACTTCCTGCTACACCCGAAATCCCCTAAAATGAAGATGATGGGAAAGTTTCTCAATTCTTAGTCCTAGATAATGGATCTAAAGGCAAGGAATTGGATGAGAACACTTACTCAGACGAAGGAGAATGGATGGAAGCCTTCCAACTCGTCCAAGAACTCAGGAACAAGAAGAATAGCCTACAACTCTCACCAACACTCAAGAAGAATGGAATTTTCGAAGGAATGGTTTGATGGAGGTTTTTGGGACAGATAACAAGTTGTAATGGCTGAATTGAGAGTTCCAATTGAGGCTTTGATGACCCTGGGAAGTAGAGAAATCATAATGGCAATCAAATCCCGAAATTACACCCCCAAATCCTATCCATTCCACCTAACACACACCATGGTTCACCCCACCAACTTTGGTGCATGCACTCCCTAAAATCCAACTATGTAGAGTTCTAGAAGCTTCAAAATTCATCCCAATGGAGTCTCAATACACCCCCAAAGTCTGAGACATGTTTGTGGCTCAATTCCATGAACCAAGCTCGAGTTAATGGCTTAATTACGCATGAAACGCGTAGCAGCGTTTCAAAACGCTGCTACTGGGGTGGTGGCGCGCTGTTGGTGCGCCACCGCGCCACCCCAGGCTGCGGCCAAATTTTTTTTTTTTATTATGATTTTTAGTCTTTAAAAATCATACATGGATTATCCATGATTGTTGGATGATCCGATAACTCTCTTCGAGTTGCTATCGTCCGAAAATGTTTAATTCCGCTCTCCCGGAATTATTTCGATTGTGATAGCTAAATCCAATTAACTAATTCAATTAATTAATTTTCGAATTTAATACTCGATGTTGATTTCTCGGGTATTACACCGGGAATTCTTGATCCATACTCCTTCATTCTGATGGGGAGCTATCTTTTACTACCAGGGTCAGACCTTCAAACCTCCGAGTGATAGAATTTTAAATGCTTTCTTTATTGCTTTTTTTTAAATGCTTTCATTAGAGGTCACTCGGTTGTATTGAGTGTTGTGTAACTGCTACTAGAATTGATAGTTAAGGGATAGTTCAGGCTTGATTAGAATCTTTGGGTGTGACATGGGAGAATGATAGTAGTACTTGGCACTTCAATAAATGATTTGCCAGGTGTTGCTTGTCCACCACATATGAAGTAACATACCCAGGCCAGGGCAGTTACAAATCTGTGGTATCTTAGAATCTATGGTCTTAAGAACATGTAAACTCATGCTGTAAGTACCTGTCTGTTAAAGGGAACGCAGTACTGAGAGCATGAGAATTAGCTATCTGACAGGATTATCCCAAGAAAATATCTTACAAAAATGGAAGTTTAATATTGCCTTATCTAAATCTTGTCCAATTTTTTTTCTTTTCTTCCTGTCCCTTCTATCCACACTGTGATTCAGCTTCATAGCTAGCATAGTGTAAATTTTCATTGCTTTTATAGATAGTATTTACCGTGTTCTTAGAATAACTTTACCTGCTTTCTAGAATAGAATTTATACGCTTTGTAGAATAAATTTAAATGCTTATGTAATCTAGTTTAAATCCAGTCAGTAGCTGATTAATCACTTTTCAAACCAATTGGAGCAATACGAATGGAAAATCTAGTAAAACGACGTGGGCCCTGCTTCCATCGCACATCCTCCAGTGAACGATCCGGTCTTACTATAAATTACTGCAATTTTTGACACCGTGCGCTTTCGGGCCACAGTTTCTTAACACGAGTAATAAAAACGAGACAACCTATAAATATATCCCTAATCCCAACTCCGCCTTCATAAATTGGTTTCATTAAATAAAATTGAACACCAGGATTATGATTTTTCAGAAAATACTCATGTAGTGGGAACTTGTCAAAAGTTTCATGGCAAGGATCTTCGAGGCACGAAATAGTCAAAAGTTTCATGCCGGGGAGGTCCATAATGCCGTTTGAACTCAAAGTTTCCCCTCATGAGTAACAAAAAGTGAACTATATCCTTAAACCCCTTCCCATGAATCATAACTCTTTTCATTTAATAAATTTAACCTGGGATACTTTACAAATACTCGTGTGACGAAATTGTCAAAAGTTTCATGGCGCCGTTGCCGGGGAGGATGCAGCGCCGTTTTATTAGAGAACTACATCTCTCATTGCTCTTAGTTAGCTTATACATATAAATATAAATACTTACCTCCAAAACCAATTCTAACCTGGGGATTGTACAGGTACCGTCAGTATCGAAGCCGTTGTTCTATGCAAAGGAGGAAGCAGACGCCAGCCGAAATCCCGTACAACGCAGAGATAGAAAAGACAGCTCGACGTCTTAGGGCGGAGACTAAACGAAGACGGGAACGGGAAAGACAGGCACTACTTTCACCAAGCACCAGTAGCGACATATCCGATATGGCAAACCCTGACCTTCCTCCAATCATCCCACCCAATCCACCACTTCACAACATTGAGGAAGACCCCGAAGATGCTGATAACGATGATTTGGATGATCCCCCTCCTCAGATCATACAAGGAGGCGGGAACCCACCAAACATTGAACAGCAACACTTCGAGGCACCTCCTCCCAACCCGAACCCTCAAAACCCACCAAATAACCAAAACCACCAAAACTTCCAAAACCAGCAAAATCAGCAGTACCAGAATCCCCATCAGAATCCCCCGAGTCCTAATGACTTCAATGATCCTAGGGACTATTATATGCATCAGAACTACTACCCACAGCAATATCAAGGAGGGGTTGAGAACAATCAACAAGGAGCAGCCGCTGACTACATGCAGCCAATCTTAGAGCCATATTTGAACATTCCTGGACAAGCTCCATTCTTGGCCAGGAATTTCGAATTAAAGCCAGCCCTCATTAATCTTGTTCAGAGCAACCAGCTCGCAGGGGCAAGTCATGAGGATCCCCATGATCATCTGCAGACTTTCCTAGAATTGTGTGATAATATCAAGAACCAGAATGTATCTGCTAACACCATTCGATTAAGACTGTTTCCTTTCTCTCTGACTAGCGGAGCACGAACATGGTACAAATCACTGCCCGTGAATCAGAAGTCCACATGGGAGGACGTGATCAGAAATTTCCTGACGAAATACTTCCCGGAGTCCAAGGTGGATGAATGCCGCTCTAAGATTGCGGAATTCAAGATGAAGCCAGACGAGTCCCTGTATGACGCAAAGGAACGGTTCTTCAACTTGCTCAGGAAATGTCCCCAGCATGGTTTCCATGATTGAGAGAAATTGAGAAAGTTTTATAGTGGTTTGACCCCAGCATGGAAAAACATGCTTGATGCTGCCGGCGGTCAACATCTGCTATACATTCCAATGGATCAAGCATGGGGCAAGATTGAAGCAATGAGTGTAAATAGATCTGTTCTAACTGATGATGTTAATTCCCCTCCCCCTCGTGGTTTATGTGCTGTAGGTTCAGTAGAAAAATCAGATATTGAAAAGCTTCAAGAGCAGGTGGCAGCATTGTCTGTTAATCAAGGAACTGGGAGTTCTACTCAAGGACAGCAAACAGATGTGATTTGTGGACTGTGTCAAGGTGCTCACGCAACTGATACATGCGAACAGATTTCAGCTGAAAGCTGTAACTATGCAGGGGCTTTCCCAAATAGACACCCAAACTTGTCATACTCAAACAACAATGCCCTCAACTCCCACCTCTTGAACAAACCACAACAGCAGCAATTCAATCCTCAGCAGAACCAAGGATTCAATCAGAACAGGGGACAGAATTTTCAGAACCCAGGTTTCCAACCCCAGATCTAACAGAGACCCCCTCAAAATTTCCAACAGCCTACCCAGAACTTCCAAAACTTTCAGCCCCAAAACTTCCAGCCTCAATTCATTCCAAAAAAAAGGCCAATGGAACCAAAACCAAAATCAGAATCAAAATCAAAAGCCCCCTTCAAGGCTGGAGAATTTGATGACTGATTTTATCACCAGCCAGAAGGAGATCAACACTCAGCTGCAGGCCTCTATCAGAAATGTGGAGACCCAAGTTACTCAGATGGCTAATGAAATGCAGAAAAATGGATAAAGGGACGTTGCCAAGCACTGCGGAAAAGAACCCGCAATGCAAAGCAATAACCCTGAAATCTGGGAAGATACTAGCTGGACCAAGAGGAGTGGATGCTGGAAACACTCATGAGGAAGATGATGATGCTGTTGACAATGCTGATGAGGAAGCAATGGATGAACAGAAAGAAGCCGAACAGTAGACTGACGCTGCAAAAGGAACGGCAGAAACAGAAAATGGTAATGGTGAAGGTACAACCTCTAACCATCTACCACCAAAACATGATAACAAAAACAAGTTCATGCCTAGGGTTCCTTACCCGGCTAGACTTAAAAATAAGCAACAAGATCTGAAGTTTGAAAAATTTCTGAAAAGACTGCGGGAAGTTGAGATTACCATTCCTTTGATTGAAATGATCTCTGAAATGCCAGTCTATGCTAAGTTCTTGAAAGAAATGATTTCAGGAAAAAGACAGGTTGAGCAGGACGAATTGGTGGTACTCAACAGCACTTACAGTGCTATCATTCAAAAGAAGCTGCCAGAGAAGAAAGAAGACCCAGGATGCTATACATTGCCGATTCGGATTGGCCAGAACAACGCCGGAAAAGGACTGTGTGACCTCGGCTCCAGCATTAACGTTATGCCATTGACCATGGTTAAACGTCTTAAGCTTGGAGTGGTGGAACCGGTCAAAATGAGGCTCCAGCTTGTAGATAGGTCAATTACAAAGCCAATCGGAATCTTGAAAGATGTGATAATCAAGGCTGGCAGTACTCCGTTTCCAGTGGATTTCATCATTCTGGACATCGAGGAGGACTCCGACATGCCTCTCATCTTAGGCAGGCCGTTCCTGGCCACAGGCGGGGCATTAATAGATGCCAAATCCGGAAGGGTGACACTCCGCGTTGATGGGGATGAAGTCGTCTTCGACATGGAGCAACTGCAGAAATTCCCGAACGACAGTTCTTGTTTTTCTTTTGATGATGTAATAGCTAGGAAAGAGCTAGACTCTGGAAACAATGATGAAATGATGTTGTATGAATCTTCAAAATAGGTACTGATGCCTGCTGGTGCTGAGCCAAAGGAACAGTGCAGCGCCATCCAATTTGAGGATCCCGACTACGGGGACCTTGAAGCATATGACGGTGCTGATTTCACTGCACAGGAGAATGATGGCACCGAAGAGGAAGAAGAGGGCCCTGTACTGACGCAGGGTCCCGAAGGTAAATCTGATCTCCCACTACCCATTTCTCGCAAATTACTCCCTTCCGTTGAATGTCCACCAGAGCTTGAACTTAAAACATTACCCGATCATCTCAAGTACGTGTTTCTCGCAGAACATAAAAAATTACATGTGATTGTTTTGGCTAAGCTCTCCCAAGAGCAAGAAAATGCTCTGGTGGTCATTCTTAAGAAACATGTACATGCAATAGGTTGGACCATTTCTGATATAAAAGGAATAAGCCCTTCTATTTGCATGCACAGGATTTTAATGGAAGAAGAGTATAAACCCTCCCGTCAGCCTCAGAGGCGTTTGAACCCCCTCATGCAAGAAGTGGTAAGAAAGGAGGTTATCAAGCTCTTAGATGCCGGTATAATCTATCCTATTTCTGACAGCAAATGGGTTAGCCCAGTGCAGGTCGTGCCAAAACGAGGAGGGATGTGCATAACCAAGAATGAGCAAGGAGAAGAGGTTGCAACCAGGCCAGTGACCGGATGGAGAGTTTGTATCGACTACCAGAAGCTGAATGAGGCCACCCGCAAGGACCATTTTCCATTGCCATTTATTGATCAAATGCTTGAGAGGTTGGCAGGGAGAGAGTTTTATTGCTTTTTGGATGGTTATTCTGGGTATAATCAGATTGTTATTTCAAGCGAAGACCATGAAAACAACAACTTTTACTTGCCCTTATGGCACTTTTGCTTACAGGCGCATGCCTTTCGGTCTTTGCAATGCACCTGCTACTTTTCAACGTTGCATGATGTCTATATTTTCTGAATTTATCGAAAAATGCATTGAAGTTTTCATGGATGACTTCTCTGTATATGGAGATACATTTGAAGATTGTTTGACCAATCTTGCAAAGATTTTAAAGAGGTGTGAGGACACTAACCTTGTTTTAAATTGGGAAAAGTGCCATTTTATGGTCACTGAGGGCATAGTGTTAGGTCATCGCATTTCTCGTGCAGGTATTGAAGTTGATCCAGCCAAAGTTTCTATCATTTCCAATCTCCCTCTTTCTAACTCTATCAAATCAGTTAGGAGCTTCTTAGGGCATGCCGGTTTTTACCGGAGATTCATTAAGGATTTCTCTAAAATTGCCAAGCCGCTCACTAATCTGCTTTGTAAAGAAAATCCTTTCCTAGTAAATGAAGCGTGTGCCCAAGCCTTTGACATGCTCAAGAAGATGTTGGTTTCTGCACCGATAGTGCAACCACCCGATTGGTCAATACCTTTCGAGGTAATGTGCGATGCTAGTGATCTCGCCGTAGGTGCAGTACTCGGGCAACATAAGGACGGGAGACACTGCGTAATTCATTACGCAAGTCATGCCCTGAATGAGGCCCAAGTCAACTACACCACAACGGAGAAAGGGATGTATGCTGTAATCTTCGCGTTTGATAAATTCAGACAGTACCTTATAGGTACGAAGACTATAGTATACACGGATCATTCTGCACTGAGATACTTGTTTAGCAAACAAGACGCCAAACCTCGATTAATCAGGTGGGTACTTCTGTTGCAAGAATTCAACATCATAATAAAAGATAGGCGAGGTCGAGATAATGGTGCTGCTGACCACTTATCTCGATTAGAAAATGACAAAAAGGAAAAAGCCGTTAATGAAGAGTTCCCAGATGAACAGTTGTTCGCATTGCATTTGCACAATCAAGCATGTCCATGGTTTTCCGACATCGCTAACTTCTTGGCGTGCGGAATAACCCCACAGTTTTCGAACTATCATCAGAAGAATAAGTTCAACCGAGATGTATTAAACTACTTCTGGGAAGAACCTTATCTCTTCAAACACTGCGCCGATTCAATAATCAGGCGATTTGTAACTGAGCATGAAGCCTATCAAATTGTCAGAAAATGCCATGAATCAGAATATGGAGGTCACCATGGTCCCGCTCGAATGGCGCACAAGGTCCTCGAATGTGGATTTTATTGGCCTCACATCTATGAGGATTGCAGGACATTTGTGAAAGGTTGCGACAAATGCCAAAGATTAGGAAACATCTCCAAGAGGGATGAGATGCCTCAAAAGGGAATTCTCACGCTTGAGATTTTCGATGTATGGGGCATTGACTTCATGGGACCGCTCCCACCATCTGGTGGAAACTACTATATCTTGGTAGCTGTCGATTACGTGTCCAAATGGGTCGAGGCTGTCGCATTACCGACCAATGATGGTAGCCAAGTCATCAAGTTCCTCAAGAACAACATTTTCAGTAGATTTGGCATACCTAGGGTGGTGATATCTGATGGAGGAACACACTTTATTAATAAAGCTTTCGAAACTTTAATGAGTAAAAATGGAATCCTCCATAAGATAGGCACGCCTTATCATCCCCAGTCTAGTGGTCAAGTCGAAGTATCCAATCGCGAAATCAAACACATACTCGAAGCCACTGTCGGGATAACCCGCAAGGATTGGGCACGTAAGCTCAACGATGCTCTATGGGCGTACCGTACAGCATATAAGACTCCCATTGGAATGTCTCCATATAGGCTTGTCTTCGGGAAAGCCTGTCATTTGCCTGTAGAGTTAGAGCATAAAGCTTACTAGGCCGTTAAGACGCTCAACTTCGATCCGAAAGTTGCTCAGAGCAAACGTAAGTTGGACCTCAATGAAATTGAGGAAATACGAGCGCTAGCTTATGAAAGCTCTCGAATTTACAAGGAGCGGACCCAGAAGTTGCACGATCGCCGGATTAAGCATAAACATTTTTATGTTGGTCAAAGTGTATTATTGTTCAATTCTAGGTTGAAGCTGTTCCCTGGAAAGCTTAAATCCAGATGGGAAGGACCACATGAAGTGCTAGAAGTGTTTGAAAATGGAGCTGTCAGGATCCGAACTGACAAGGGCACATAGTGGTGAATGGACATCGATTGAAGGAGTACCTCGGACAGTTCGATCCGGGGAAAGAAAGCCAAGCAATGGCAGACCCGGCTTACACTTAATAAGAAAAAGCATTAAAAACATAAAAATTTCAGTTTATATATATAAAGCATATTATTATAGTATATTATACTATTTTCATAACAAGAAAGTACCCAAAAAATCAATTAAACATTTAGAGTACTAAGACTCTAAATGTGAGGATGTTGATATTTGGAGAAAATCTAATGCGTTTTATTTATCTGTCTTGCAGAAAGTTCGGAACCATCAAAAAGAAGGAGTAGAAGAGTAACACGGAAAACCAGGTTCTTGGTTGGATTACTTCCATGAATTTAAGAAAATATTTCCGGAATTTAAAGCAATTTAAATACGAAATAATTTTTGCAAACAAATGGAATTAGTCCAACCTAAATTTCTGCAAGTGGATCTTTCTTTAAATTTCAGCCCAGTGTTTTGAATTTATGTGGACTGAATTTATTCAGGTCCAAATCAAATAAAATGAACTCAAGCCCAACATCACACTCGGGCCCAGTTCAAGAAAAATTTGAAAATTCAAAATTTTGTGTCGCTAAACCCTTTCTGTGTCGCGAGACCGCGTCAAGCGCCAGAAGAAGGATAACGACACAACTCTCTAATACAGTGAGAGTCCTGTCGCGGAATCCCTGTCGCGGGGCATGGCCTCGCGACCGGTCTTCTATTTCGCGACACCTTTCCCCGTTGACTTTTTCTTTTACTGAACTCGGTCGCTATACCCCTGTCGCGAGGCATGGCCTCGCGACTGGGCCCCACTCCCGCGACATGACTAATGTCGCTAGGCCCTGGTCGCGAAACCTTGTTCCGCGACACGGTCTGGGGTTCCGCGACCAGCTTTTTCAGTATTTATACCCCCCCCCCCCCACCTATCTTCTCCCTGCACTGACGTCAGTTTCATTCGACGCTTCATCTCTTCAACTCCCCCTTCTCATTCTCTGCTCTCCCGAACGAACACCACCGTGTTCTTCGCACCAACCCACTCCATTTTCAAAGGGAAACTATGGACAGATTTTATAGGATCCTTCCAAATCTGGGGCCTTTACCCAGACCTGAACCAAGGAGGGCAGGGTTGACTCCCATTTTTTTCCTCCTGTCCATGGCTCTTTCCATTTTCCTTGTTCTTTTGCCTTTACTTTGTTTTGAGAAGAACATAATGTGGCTTGTGTGCCTTTCATTTTTCTGTTTTGATTTTTGGTTGATCCCGGTTTTGAGTGATTGTTTTAAAACCTCTATGAAACCCTTAAAAACCTGTTTGAGAAGTTGTTTTAAAAGACTGTTAAGGGTTAAATTTTTAAGTTTGAAGTTCGAAACTGGAAAAGAAGAACTGATGAATGTTAGGGTGTTGTTTCGAACACCATGATGTTATTGGTTTTTCCTATCTTGAGTTTTTGAAAAAGTAGGGTTAAATGCTTGATGCTCTCATTCAACTTTGTTTTTTGATCTTGAAATAAATGTTTCTGCAGTGTTATCTTGGAACATTAAAGTGGAAAGATCTTTTTGGCATATTTGTTTCCACATGTTACAATCTTGTGGGAATGAATGTTTGTTTGTTTATGGAAACATAGTACAAACACCCAATGGGAGACTTCCACTTTTTAATAAAAGTGACCTTTTGGAAAAAGACAAAAATAGTTAATAGATTCATTATTTGACTTGTGCTTTTGTTCCCAATGGAACTGTAGTGTGAGTAGATAGCAGTATTTTTGTCACCCAACTGCTATCCTTTTCAAAAATCCAAATGGGACCACTCACATCCCACTTTTCTTAATAAAACAAGTCAACTCTTTAAAAATTAAAAATAGTGTTTGCAAAATTTTCGGGAATGCTTCAACTGTCCAAGACAGCCTAGGCAGTCCAGAAATAGCAAATCCATTGTGCCACGCCTCCACTGCACATTCCAATATTCGAGCATTTCGCCCCCATCCATCCATCTCATTCCATTTTCAACAAGTTTCTCGAAATTGTTTAATAATATTGGAAAATCAAACTTTTGGGCCCGATGGCCCATTAAAAATATATAGGGGCCCAATGACCCCTATCTCTTCACAAAAATTGATTTTACCTATGCTTTATACTAAATTCAAGTCAGAAACTTAATAATCTCACATTTAGAGAAAAACTCTAAATGTGAGGATGTTGGTTTCTAAACTTGAATAATTTCTGAGAAAATTGTAAAAACTGGATTCATCACTTCTTATCTTTTCAAGGGCAACCTTCCTATTCCAGATCCTGCACCCGGAGGAACCCAGCTGCTGGACTTGCCACTAGAGCTCCTAGGTGAAATCCTCTCCCGAATAGGAGAGGATGAAATTAGGGAAGTGTTCACTGCACAAGAGACATTCAAAAAGCTCAGGGACGCAGGAAATCTCGCCATCGTGTACAAGCAATGCGAGTTGGATACTTCTAAGGTGAGGCAGTGGCAAGGGAGGATTCGGTGGCAGAAGGAGAGATTTCTGCACACATGCATGGAGGCTGGAAACTTCAATCTTCAAATCATCCCAGCACTCCTAGCATTCACAGAAGGGGATGAGGGACAAGCCTGTGAACTACTGCGGCCAGGCATCGAGGACAATCAGAAAGCGTCAATCTTCACCCGTGGACTGATGCTTATGAGCAAGTTAGATGAAGGCCAGGTCAATCAGGGAATCACAATGATAGAGAGAATGGTGACCGATAGTTCGGTCCTGAACTACACATCCACCAACACTCTCTCATATGGCGGATGATCCGGACACTCCCTACCTATTTGCAGACCAACCACCCCAGGTCTACTGCACAAGGATGCATGAACCCCTGAGAGACCACAATGGCTGGTGTCTGCGCTGTGATCTGACCATCTTCGTCCACTGGAGCAGATACATGTTCTGAAAGAGGGAAGAGTGAAAGAGGAATGAATCCTAGTTGCTTTATTTCTTTTTTAAGCTCTAGTGTAGGCATCATATAAGGGATTCCCTCTTTTGTATGCAGGTTCATACTAACTGCATAGGAATCTCTTGAAATTGATGTAATTTATTGCTTTCCACGAATGGAACTCAAGTTTGAGATCCACAAACAATTCTTATTTGTTTTCTTCTTGAAAAGATGTCTGACAGTCCGAGATGAATAAGTGACTGTCAGGCCAAAAATATGTTGTTGACATACTCCGATTGTCAGCAGTGCCTCTTTACTGCTTTAAATTAAATAACCAGCAAAATGTGCATAAACCTGCTCTAAATTCACGTGTTGAATTTAGGCTTGTGATTAAATTTTCAAACTTTTAAATTGGGATAATATAATTGAAAACATGCATGAAATGAATTCCTAAGGTTTTGAGCTATAAAAATTTAATGATGCGATCAGCTTTTTGGGTAATAAATCTGCATGTTAGAAATTTTGATTGAATAAATTGTTAGGATTAAGCTTTGATTAAAATTCAGAATACTGTATGACATGAATCAACCCAACCTTGTGAAATTTGAGCCATGAGTCACTTTTACTCATTTAATTTCTTTGATGTGTGAATCAATTTGATTAAAGGAAACTAGAACTTGCAATTGGGACCGATTCAAGACCATGCCATATTCCAAAAATCGAGCATATGATCGAGGCACTTAGAAAACCAAAATTTTGGCCTTCTTTTGAAATCCAAACCCAAAAATATTTTCCCCTTAGGATTAACCACTTTGAGCCTTTAAGCCTAATTTTTCTTTGAAAGCCCTCTATATTTTCCCTAGCCTATAAAAAGACCAAGAAAATCAAACCCAAGTGTGCAAGAATGAATTTTATCAAGGGGCATTAAATTTGTGATCATAAAAAATGTATTAATCGGTAAGCTAAAAACCGATTCAAAAAAAATGTGTTGAATCCCATTCAACAAAAATAAATTGCAAATGACAGAGCAAATTAGATTTAGTCTAATGTCACGCAATAGAAAAAGAAAAGCAAAAGAAAGAAGAAATAATGATGATCATAAATTTTAAATATGCCATATTATGATAGAATTAATTCTGCCACTTCTTAGCCCAATAATTTCCCTTTCCTACCGAATGCTACAACCGTATCTGTAACACCCCGGATTTGATAACCCAGGCCGGGATGTCACCGCCACACCTCCCTAGCAAGACACGGTTTCTCCGAGCTTGCTAAAGAGATGCAAGGCTATGGTTTTTCAGAATTTAAATCATTTAAACAGCCCATTTAAATATAATTTAAAAAAAATATATAATATCAAAGTTGCAGCGGAATGTAATATTTATATATATAAAATTGTAATGCAGCGGAAATTTAAATAATGGGCCAACATGGCCAAAACACGGGTTGAACAGTCCCGTTCATGCAAGTTGTAATTAAATGAAGGAATTTAAAAACAGAGTTTTTTTTTTCCGAATGTTCCCATGTATGCATATGATGATGCATAATCCTCATACTCTGAAAGAAAAAGGGAAAATGTGGTTTGGTCAGCAAAAACGTGCTGAGTAAGTTAACACCTAATATGATCAAGGGGTTTCAAAGCCTTTATTTAAATTTAATAAAAACATGCTTGTAGATAATTCACAAATTGAGTTAATCATCCTCTAATAAATAAATGGCATAATTTAACCCAAGGATTTCACGTGATCATAATTCAAATTACATGGTAAAATAATTGCAAGGCATAATTTAAAGGAATAACTTAAATAAGGAAAACATTCACGTCTTAAAATTTTTTCCGTTACTTCACGATTAGGTATTTCAGGATTTTCATTTTTTCACTTTTGTTCAATATGATTTTATATGATTTGATCTTAGGGAAACAAACCCGCAAGAATTTAAACGCTTCCTAGGGAATTGAACCCGTAGGAATTAACACACGTCCTGGGGAATCGAACCCGCAGGAAAACAAACGATCGCCCTTGGGGAATCGAACCCGCAAGAACTCAAGTACATCCTAGGGAATTGAACCCATAGGAATCAACACACATCCTGGGGAATCGAACCCGCAGGAAAACAAACAATCGCCCTTGGGGAATCGAACCCGCAAGAACTCAAATACATCCTAGGGAATTGAACACATAGGAATCAACACACATCCTGGGGAATCGAACCCGCAGGAAAACATACAATCGCCGTTGGGGAATCGAACCCGCAAGAACTCAAATACATCCTAGGGAATTGAACCCATAGGAATCAACACACATCCTGGGGAATCGAACCCGCAGGAAAACAAACGATCGCCCTTGGGGAATCGAACCCGCAAGAACTCAAGTACATCCTAGGGAATTGAACCCATAGGAATCAACACACATCCTGGGGAATCGAACCCGCAGGAAAACATACAGTCGCCCTTGGGGAATCGAACCCGCAAGGTAAGGACAAGTTTTGCAAAATTTCACAAGTTTTTCATGCAAGTATCTAACGTCCATTATAGGCACGCCAAGAAGGCTAGAGGGGCACCCTGCAGGGCACTCGCCCTCCACCAAAGTATCTCAATAACATTTTGATTTAGTATAACGGGATTTTTCAAAAGTATAGATGTATCATATTTCAAGCCTTTGATCGTTTGTTACGAAATTTCAAAATCTCTCGATTTAAAAGTCTCTTGGCGTCACAGTTTACGCCTTTTTAATTTAAAAATCCATTTCAAGTCCAAAAATTCTGATATTTTCACAGTATATCAAAAACACCCTAGCGAACAACTTTCGTGTTTTAACTTTTTCGAAATAAGTTGAGGAGACATGTCAAAAATCGAGTTTGTTTTGCAAGCAGTGTTCTGTCCGGATTCAGGTTTGGCACAGTTCAAAGATTCGACATTTTAACATATCAAATGAACTCCAAAAATTCTTAAATTTTATATGCGTATACTAGACATGATTATCTACAACTTTTATTTATATTGCAAAGATCAAATCGGAGTAGAAAATATAGGAACAGGTTCATCAAGTTCGGACATATTCACAGGCAGATTTCGAAAATGTTTTGTCAAAATAGTTCATGTTCGATGCAATTTGAAACAGCAAACATCGACGAAAATGTCTGATATTTTTACACAACCTAGATTAATGTGTTGGGATTAAAAGTCTAGTTTTGAGTTTTTCGGTTTGAACTCTCGAAATAGGGGTTTTGGTCCGATTTCAAATCTATCACAGTTTCAAGTTTGAATCTCAAGGCAGGTTGGTTCTCGGCCGTTTTCGGATATCAAAACACAATGAAAAATTATGAAAATTTTACACGAACTAGATCTATGTCTTAGGAACATTTTTCATGTTTTAAGTTTTTCCGTTTGAGTAGTTTTAAAGGTTTGAAAAATTCACACAAAATTGTTGCGCCGAGGGTTTTTCGTGTTGACAGATTTTATAGTTATTAAATCCATATGTTTGGTTGCATTTTAAGTCACCCAAAACCAAGTAAGTATTAACTTACTGTGGGGATGATGTCTAGGATGTTTTGGATTGATCGCGACGCCCACGCTTGCTACAAATACGTCCCAATTACTCCGTCCTCTTTCCGGTGGCCCCGAAACGAAATCGAACGTAAAAATCTAGGGTTAGATCGGATTTTTGGATTCGTAAACTTAAACGAAAACCTATGGACAACTTACCACAATCTGGAACACTAGAAATGTTGCTCTCCACGCCTTCTTCGTTGATTTTCGTCGCCGGAAAGTGATCGGAAAGTTCGAAGGTGGTGGTTTTCGGGTGTTGGAAGAACATAGAGAGTTGGAGAGTGTTTTTGGGGTTGTTAGGGTTAGTGTCTCGAAAATGGTCAGCCATATGTCCTCCAAAACCGACCATATACACCTTCCATCAACCGGGATCGAGTTTCCAAAGTCGGGGGTCGAAATATGGCAAGAAATCCCCGAAATCGCGCAATGTGATCGCCCACTGCTACATGGCGCGCCTGTGGCGCGGTTTTAAGGGAAAAACCGCCCGGCCACCGCGCCAGCCCCGGCTGGGCTGCGGTCCATGCCGGGCCGTGCATTCCGTCGGGCCTTTTCTCCTCTCTTTCGGACTTCTGTCCTCCTACGTTTTCGGGCTCGATTTTTCGGGTCATTCTCGGGTTAGGATTCCTAACTTAAATTTATTCCGACTTAAATTGATTTCATGTTTGAAATGTTAAGTCCGTCGGTTTCGGATTTGTCGGCTTCTAATTCGCGTCCTTTGACTCCCGTGCAATAACTTGTGTAATTAAATTTCTTCCGACTTCACGGGTTCTTGGAATTAGAATTGTTTTCCTTCTTGAATTTAATTCCAATTATTTTGACTCAATTCATGGAATATCTTCAGGCTTCCTTTCCCTCTTTTATTCCATTTTGAATTTTGAATCTATCGGCGTTTCATTTCCGAGCAATAATTTATTGTGATAAATTATTTTCTTCTTCTCGGAGATATTTCGACATTGATCGGAATAAATTTTATTCCTTTGGACGTTGATAAAAATCTGGGGTATTACAGTCTACCCCCCTTAAGAATCAACTTCGTCCTCGAAGTTGTGTTTCGGCTTTTCTCGCGCTAAGAGTTAGGGTCCTTTTGTTTATTTTATTATTTTGCGATATTGTGTTATTGAATTATTGTTCGATTGTTGATTGTTTGTTGTTTAATTATTGTTTGACTGATCCCAGAAATGAAATTTCCGAGTTGCCTACGTACCCTGTGAAGGGATCAAGCCATGACGTAGTTCAAAACAGTTTGAATTTGTTTATTTGAAATACAAAATATTCGGATTAGAATATTCGGATCGTTACATCCTCCCCCCCCCTTAAGATTACAGTTATGTCCCCATAACTGCCAATGTATTATTCGCAAACAGGTTCGAGTATCGTTGCCTATGATCCTTCCTCATTGAGCTGGCAAGTCAGCTTGATCGATGTCGTTCAATCGTCTTATGGCTCTTCTAGTTGAGGGTTTACCAAATCTAGCCTTTTATCAATCCTCTCCTCACGAACATTGCATTCTCTAATCATGTGGTCTTCCCCACCACATCTATAACAAGTCCCGCGCCTTGGGCATTCGCGCACCAGATGGGCTTGGTGGCACTGCGGGCAACGTGGTATGACTGTATGACGTATGCCGTTCCTCCCATAATTGAAACCTTTATTCTTATTCTCCTTAAAATTTCCATTGCTAATGTTTCGATTCTTTTTCTCAAGCTCTTGCGAGTCCTTGCTCAACTCACCATTTTCCTTACGCTTCAGTTGCTGGACTCGATCAATTGCTACAGCTCGATCGTAAACCGCCTGCAGGTTTGTGAATTGTCCTACTGCAAGTATCTCCCGGATACTAAGGTTCAGACCCATCTCGAATTTCTGAGCCTTGTCAGAATCGGTTGGTACTATCCTCGTAGCAAATCGTACTAGCTCCTTGAATTTGGTGTAGTACTCTTGCACTGTTTGTGCACCTTGCTTCAGGTTGATGAATTCCTCGTATTTCACAGTCTTGGTGCTCAGTGGGTAGAATCTTTCTCTCAAGGCTTCCTTAAGTCCTTCCCAAGTGTAGGCTTCTTCGTCTTCCTCTGAATTCGCTTGAAGGTTTTGCCACCACTCATCGGCTTCACCTCCTAAGTAGTAGGTCGCCACGTATATCTTCTCCTCGTCAGGGCATTTAATAGCATCCAAGAGCTTATCAAAGGTACGGATCCAACCTTCCAACTTGGCCGGATCCTCTTGGCCGTCATAATGGGGTGGGTTGTAGGGGTTTACCAATGCCAAGTAGTTGACTTGGGCTACTGGCGGGGGTACTGCTGCTTGTGCTCTATGCACCTCAGCATTTCCTAATGCTACAAGGACTTCCTCCATAGTCCTTAGACGTTCTTCCATGTTGTTGGGTACAGGAGGCGCTCGATCTCCTACGTTCGGAAGAACCTCATTGTTGTTAGGTGCGTTTGGGAGGTCAGTGTCAGAGTCGTTTGGGCTTACCTTCCTCAGTTTTCTTTTAGGTGCAATTTTCTGTTATTAAGCGCGCGAAGATGAGTTTCTAAGTGATCAAGATCTAGGACTAAGGCAAACTTAGTTTCAAGTTAACGCTTCTAAGTCAAGTCTCAAGGTCATGTCGAACACTGGAGTGAGAAGTTTAGGTATCACATATGGTTCACATAAGAGGTTAGTACAGATATTTATGTATACATATGCATATGTAATCCCCCCAATAAAAATTTAATGCATGCATTTATTTATCCATGAGTTTTAAAAATAAATTTATTCCATGGATAGATTAAAATAAGGATAAAAGGTTTAGACCACTATATTGGGCCGAAAGAAATAAATTATTTGGGCTTTAAGTAAAAACAAGGTTATTGGGCCAAAATAATTGGGCCAACATAGTAATTAAATATTGGGTTAAAGATTTGGGCTAGGAAAAATAAATTTTGGGCTCAAAAGGTTTGGGATTTAAAATAATAAATTTGGGCTAAAAGTTAGGGCTTAGAAAAAAAATTTGGGCTAAAAAAAATGTTAGTTTAAAAATAATAATGGATTTTTAAATATAATACTAGTTTAAAAAAAATAATACTCGTAATAGTTTAAAAATAATAATACTAGTTTTAAAAATAGTCCGGGCTCTGATACCACTTTGTAGCACCCCGAATTTGATAACCCAGGCCGGGATGTCACCGCCACACCTCCCTAGCAAGACACGGTTTCTCCGAGCTTGCTAAAGAGATGCAAGGCTATGGTTTTTCGGAATTTAAATCATTCAAACAGCCCATTTACATATAATTTAAAAAAAAATATAATATCAAAGTTGCAGCGGAATGTAATATTTATATATATAAAATTGTAATGCAGCGGAATTTAAATAATGGGCCAACATGGCCAAAACACGGGTTGAACAGGCCCGTTCATGCAAGTTGTAATTAAATGTAGGAATTTAAAAACAGAGTTTTTTTTTTTCGAATGTTCCCATGTATGCATATGATGATGCATAATCCTCAAACTCTGAAAGAAAAAGGAAAAATGTGGTTTGGTCAGCAAAAACGTGCTGAGTAAGTTAACACCTAATATGATCAAGGGGTTTCAAAGCCTTTATTTAAAGTTAATAAAAACATGCTTGTAGGTAATTCACAAATTGAGTTAATCATCCTCTAATAAATAAATGGCATAATTTAACCCAAGGATTTCACGTGATCATAATTCAAATTACATGGTAAAATAATTGCAAGGCATAATTTAAAGGAATAACTTAAATAAGGAAAACATTCACGTCTTAAAATTTTTTCCGTTACTTCACGATTAGGTATTTCAGGATTTTCATTCTTTCACTTTTGTTCAATATGATTTTATATGATTTGATCTTGGGGAAACAAACCCGCAAGAATTTAAACGCTTCCTAGGGAATTGAACCCGTAGGAATTAACACACGTCCTGGGGAATCGAACCCGCAAGAACTCAAGTACATCCTAGGGAATTGAACCCATATGAATCAACACACATCCTGGGGAATCGAACCCGCAGGAAAACAAACAATCGCCCTTGGGGAATCGAACCCGCAAGAACTCAAATACATCCTAGGGAATTGAACCCATAGGAATCAACACACATCCTGGGGAATCGAACCCGCAGGAAAACATACAATCGCCCTTGGGGAATCGAACCCGCAAGAACTCAAATACATCCTAGGGAATTGAACCCATAGGAATCAACACACATCCTGGGGAATCGAACCCGCAGGAAAACAAACGATCGCCCTTGGGGAATCGAACCCGCAAGAACTCAAGTACATCCTAGGGAATTGAACCCATAGGAATCAACACACATCCTGGGGAATCGAACCCGCAGGAAAACATACAATCGCCCTTGGGGAATCGAACCCGCAAGGTAAGGACAAGTTTTGCAAAATTTCACAAGTTTTTCATGCAAGTATCTAACGTCCATTATAGGCACGCCAAGAAGGCTAGAGGGGCACCCTGCAGGGCACTCGCCCTCCACCAAAGTATCTCAATAACATTTTGATTTAGTATAACGGGATTTTTCAAAAGTATAGATGTATCGTATTTCAAGCCTTTGATCGTTTGTTACGAAATTTCAAAATCTCTCGATTTAAAAGTCTCTTGGCGTCACAGTTTACGCCTTTTTAATTTAAAAATCCATTTCAAGTCCAAAAATTCTGATATTTTCACAGTATATCAAAAACTCCCTAACGAACAACTTTCGTGTTTTAACTTTTTCGAAATAAGTTGAGGAAACATGTCAAAAATCGAGTTTGTTTCGCAAGCAGTGTTCTGTCCGGATTCAGGTTTGGCACAGTTCAAAGATTCGACATTTTAACATATCAAATGAACTCCAAAAATTCTGAAATTTTATATGCACATACTAGACATGATTATCTACAACTTTCATTTATATTTCAAAGATCAAATCGGACTAGAAAATATAGAAACAGGTTCATCAATTTCGGACATATTCACAGGCAGATTTCAAAAATGTTTTGTCAAGACAGTTCATGTTCGATGCAATTTGAAATAGCAAACATCGACGAAAATGTCTGAAATTTTTACACAACCTAGATTAATGTGTTGGGATTAAAAGTCTAGTTTTGAGTTTTTCGGTTTGAACTCTCGAAATAGGGGTTTTGGTCCGATTTCAAATCTATCACAGTTTCAAGTTCGAATCTCAAGGCAGGTTGGTTCTCGGCCGTTTTCGGATACCAAACAAAATGAAAAATTATGAAAATTTTACACGAACTAGATCTATGTCTTAGGAACGTTTTTTATGTTTTAAGTTTTTCTGTTTGAGCAGTTTTAAGGTTTTGAAAAATTCGCACAATATTGTTGCGCCGAGGGTTTTTCGTGTTGACAGATTTTAGAGTTATTAAATCCATATGTTTGGTTGCATTTTAAGTCACCCAAAACCAAGTAAGTATTAACTTACTGTGGGGATGATGTCTAGGATGTTTTGGATTGATCGCGGCGCCCACGCTTGCTACGAATACGTCCCAATTACTCCGTCTTCTTTCCGGTGGCCCCGAAACGAAATTGAACGTAAAAATCTAGGGTTAGATCGGATTTTTGGATTCGTAAACTTAAACGAAAACCTATGGACAACTTACCACAATCTGGAACACTAGAAATGTTGCTCTCCACGCCTTCTTCGTTGATTTTCATCGCCGGAAAGTGATCGGAAAGTTCGAAGGTGGTGGTTTTCGGGTGTTGGAAGAACATAGAGAGTTGGAGAGTGTTTTTGGGGTTGTTAGGGTTAGTGTCTCGAAAATGGTCAGCCATATGTCCTCCAAAACCGACCATATACACCTTCCATCAACCGGGATCGAGTTTCCAAAGTCGGGGGTCGAAATATGGCAAGAAATCCCCGAAATCGCGCAATGTGATCGCCCACTGCTACATGGCGCGCCTTTGGCGCGGTTTTAAGGGAAAAACCGCCCGGCCACCGCGCCAGCCCCAGCTGGGCTGCGGTCCATGCCGGGCCGTGCATTCCGTCGGGCCTTTTCTCCTCTCTTTCGGACTTCTGTCCTCCTACGTTTTCGGGCTCGATTTTTCGGGTCATTCTCGGGTTAGGATTCCTAACTTAAATTTATTCCGACTTAAATTGATTTCATGTTTGAAATCTTAAGTCCGTCGGTTTCGGATTTGTCGGCTTCTAATTCGCGTCCTTTGACTCCCGTGCAATAACTTGTGTAATTAAATTTCTTCCGACTTCACGGGTTCTTGGAATTAGAATTGTTTTCCTTCTTGAATTTAATTCCAATTATTTTGACTCAATTCATGGAATATCTTCAGGCTTCCTTTCCCTCTTTTATTCCATTTTGAATTTTGAATCTATCGGCGTTTCATTTCCGAGCAATAATTTATTGTGATAAATTATTTTCTTCTTCTCGGAGATATTTCGACATTGATCGGAATAAATTTTATTCCTTTGGACGTTGATAAAATCTGGGGTATTACAGTATGCCCCGTTATAACCCTTGAATAAGACCTCATGATCTCGATTTGAGGAAATGAGCCGGTGGCGAGTTGGTCTAATTGCAAGCTTATGGGATAATTTACTTAAAATTTGATTTTGAGCGTTCATGATTAAACCCCATTTGAGAGTGAGTGAATCTTCCAATTCTCTTATATGTGAGGCTCTATTTTATGAATTATATTCGTGTCATACCTAAATTCTGATTCTTAATCCTTGCATTTTTCAAACATGATATTCATGAAGAGTTGATAATAATGTATGATTTGTAGGCCCGATGTAGTGAGCAAGTATCATTTTATTAAACACTGCAATCAAGGGAATTTAACACTTGTAGTTTTTGATTGTCTTATCCCAATCTAAAAAGAATGTGATTTATGAAGCCACGAAAATGAATTGAATATGCAGAGTCCGTGTTCTTTAGAACATTGACTCTGACTGCTCGGGGACGATCAATATTAAATGTGAGGATGTTGATAATGGCCAGAACTGACCATTATTTTCAATCCATTTCCGTGTCTAAAGCGGGCATTTGGTCGCATTCCGGTCTTATATTAAATAAGAAAGCAGTTGAATTGGACTGATTTATGCATAATTGTAAAAATAATAAGCTGGTATGAAAAATGCATAAATATGTAATTTTATTACACATTTATGTTAGAAAAATTCAAAAACATGAGAAAAAGAAAAGAAAAGAAAAAGGAATGAAAAAGATGGGCAAAAGAATAAAACAAGCCCACAAAATACAAAAGATGTGGAAAAGAAAGAAAAGCCCACAAATTGCAGTTTTGGCCCATCTGGCCCAACTTGGCGGTGTCCAGGAATACCCTGTCGCTAGACACTCCTGTCGCGGAACATGGCCTAGCGACAGGGGGGGAGGTTAGCGCCACAACAGTGAACTGAAGAGGAAGCCAGTCCAGAAAGAATGTGTCGCTAGGCCCCTGTCGCGGAGCATGGCCTAGCGACACGGATGATTAGCGCCACCAGCATCAAAGTGAAGAAGGACCCTGTCCCCAGACCCCTGTCGCTAGACACCCGGTTGAGATACATGGCCTAGCGACAGGAGTGTGGCTAGCGACACAAATTGAGGACCAGACCCAGTCGTGAAGCTTTGCAGCATAAAGCCTCAGTTCGCGCCACATCGCGTGATCCGCGACATGGCTGAGATGTGTGTGATGACTTGCGACACGGGCCTCAGATCAAGGCCTATGGGCCTAGGGTTTCACCTCTATAAATATGTGATGATCCCTATGTGCTCGAGAGTTTTTAGACATTTTTTATTCTCTTGAAGACAGCTTGGAGGATTCTCTCTAGGTAGTTTAGTTTAGTTTTGTTTTCATGTATTATTTAATTTCTGCCCTAGTTTAGCCTAGTTTAGCTTAAATTTCAGTGTTTGTTTTCTGTTTCTTAGCTAGGTAGCCAGTTTCATATCATGATTTATTTTCTAAACCTTGTTTTAGGGTTTGAAATACCCCAAATCATGGGTATTATCAAACCCATCTTATAAAATGGGAAGTTAATCTGGAAATGAGTCCCAAAAACATGAAATGGGTGTTATTAACCCATGGATTTTTATTGCTTTCATTTTATTTGGGTCATTTGACCTCTATTGCTCCTACTATTGCTTACTGCTTCTTTATTTTTGGATGATGGTGCATGCTTATGCGAGGTTGAACCCTAGTTAGGTTTTGCTTTATTTTTAAATACTGTTTTAGGTAGATTTATTTATGTTTCAGCATGTTCTTGCATTTTTCAAATTCTGTTTGGTTATTTTAGCTCAGAATAGCTTTTTAATCTGAAATAGGGAGAGATCACGCTGTTTGCATGCCACTGTTCATTTTTGCTTTTACTGACTCGTGTCCTGAACCATCCATGTCGCTAACCTCTTCCTGTCGCGAGACCACGTCTAGCGACAGGAAGGCTGTTCCGCGACATGGGTGTCTAGGGACACCAGTCTTAATACTCTTAAAAACCCCCAGTCGCTGGGCACTCCTGTCGCGGACCCACGGTTCGCGACACTATACCTGCTCAGCGACTGAGGACCAAACTCTTGCTATTTTCCTCTGCATGGCTCCTGTCGCGGAACACCCCTGTCGCGGACCCACGGTCCGCGACACACTCTTTATTCCGAGACAGGAAATTATGCCTTGTAAATAATTTTGAAAACCCAGTCGCTAGACATCCTGTCGTGGGGCCACGCCACGCGACACAGTTCCAGACTAGCGACTGGGAACCAAAATACTTAGAAATTTTACAGAAAACCCTGTGTCGCTAGTCATCCTGTCGCGGAGCCACGCCTCGCGACACACTATTGCCTAGCGACACAAGGTGAAACTCTGCCAAATTTCAGAAAACCTGTCGACAGAATTTATGGTCTCTCGATTTAGGCTCATGACATAATTTATGGTCTCTCGACAGAATCCTCTCTTCTATTTAACCCCAACAGTTCTGATCTCTTACTCTCTATGATATTGCAAACACTCACATCTTAATCCCACGGATTAAGATGTAATATTCCAGAATTGCAATATAAGGCGTTATGCTGCCAAAATTTTGATTCTCCATTCCCAGTACTTAATTAATTGAACCCTCTAGTCATTAATGATTAATGATTGTAATTAGCAATGATTAAATCACTAATTGTTATGGTTAAAGGATCTTTGTTCAATTGTCACTAAAACATTTTTCTATAAACAAAACCACGATGCCTTAAACAGATAATCCAGACTGTAATTAATTATGGTAGGAGGGATTATTTAAGCCATCAATTATGGATTGATTCCATAACCTTGCATGAGAAACCAATGTCTCTCATACAAGTTCTTCTCTTTATTTTATTTTATTTTATTTTGTCTTTTGCGTATTGTGTGTAACAATTAGTAAAGAATACATCAGACTAATGTTGGCGGGTATTCCCTCACGGATAACTAGCTCGTATTCTGGGTATTAGTTACTAAGTGTTATTTTGCATGGTCTGGATGGCAGTCAGTGGAAGCCTTGGCGGTTCGTCCATCCGGGATTATAATAGTTGCTCAGCTGACTCCTATCCAGATACAGTTTTATTTCATTTATCTTAATCTCCAAACCCAAATTCCAATCTGTAGTATAACTCTGCTAATGTCTGTCAACATTAGTTGATAAATACTGCAGAAAGGAAGCATGTAGGTTTTTATCTGAATTCACAGACAGTAGGGGCCCAACTGGTAGCGACACTGCCATTTTAGGGTTTCACCTGTCTAAATTCGCTTCACCCGAGTAATTGGGAAATTGGACAGTAGATGTTTACAGTCCACCCGATTATTCTGCCATTTCTTGGGTCCTTTGACCACTTCATGTCTGTGTTTAACTTTCTGTCTAGGCCCGCCATTATATTTTGGGTCAATTCATTTTACACTTCACTATATCCGTATGCATGCTACTATTATGTAATTAATGTGGTCTATGATATTTTGGGATCTTTCCTTTGGACAATAGAAGTCTAGATTTTAAACAGATATTGCATATTAAATTTCCGACAAAAATTCTTTTATAAAATCCGGATCTAAGTAAGGGATAAATTCTTTAGTTATGACTAATTCACATCCGACTGGGGGTTGATTTTGGGAAATTAGAAGCAGAGTCAGCGATTAGGTCTCGTCTAGACTGAAAGGACCTGTGTTTTAATTGAGAGTCTAGTACTTGTTTAGGGAATGGTTTTCAAATTCATTATTTTCCAAAATTGCTGTTTGTTGGGAATCCGAGATTAATTATTACACTGAGATGGGGTCCACTTGGATTCAAATACAGAGTAGTAAATAATCTTAGAGGAACAACACCCAGGCCTTGGTTATTTTCTAAGATAGGGTTGAGTATTCTTTCAACTGCTATCCTCTTTTGCCAAAGCCTATTTTTGAGTCCATTTCATTAGTTTGTATCTCATAACCACCCGGAAGGAAGTGAACACATGAGCGGTTCACCGAGAGCCGGGAATTCTTGATCCATACTCCTTCATTCTGATGGGGAGCTGTCTTTTACTACCAGGGTCAGACCTTCAAAACCTCCGAGTGATAGAATTTTAAATGCTTTCTTTATTGCTTTCTTTTAAATGCTTTCATTAGAGGTCACTCGGTTGTATTGAGTGTTGTGTAACTGCTACTAGAATTGATAGTTAAGGGATAGTTCAGGCTTGATTAGAATCTTTGGGTGTGACATGGGAGAATGATAGTAGTACTTGGTACTTCAATAAATGATTTGCCAGGTGTTGCTTGTCCACCACAGATGAAGTAACATACCCAGGCCAGGGCAGTTACAAATCTGTGGTATCTTAGAATCTGTGGTCTTAAGAACATGTAAACTCATGCTGTAAGTACCTGTCTGTTAAAGGGAACGCAGTACTGAGAGCATGAGAATTAGCAATCTGACAGGATTATCCCAAGCAAATATCTGTGTACAAAAATGGAAGTTTAATATTGCCTTATCTAAATCTTGTCCAATTTTTATTCTTTTCTTCCTGTCCCTTCTATCCACACTGCGATTCAGCTTCATAGCTAGCATAGTGTAAATTTTCATTGCTTTTATAGATAGTATTTACCGTGTTCTTAGAATAACTTTACCTGCTTTCTAGAATAGAATTTATACGCTTTGTAAAATAAATTTAAATACTTATGTAATCTAGTTTAAATCCAGTCAGTAGCTGATTAATCACTTTTCAAACCAATTGGAGCAATACGAATGGAAAATCTAGTAAAACGACGTGGGCCCTGCTTCCATCGCACATCCTCCAGTGAACGATCCGGTCTTACTATAAATTACTGCAATTTTTGACACCGTGCGCTTTCGGGCCACAGTTTCTTAACACGAGTAATAAAAACGTGACAACCTATAAATATATCCCTAATCCCAACTCCGCCTTCATAAATTGGTTTCATTAAATAAAATTGAACACCAGGATTATGATTTTTCAGAAAATACTCATGTAGTGGGAACTTGTCAAAAGTTTCATGGCAAGGATCTTCGAGGCACGAAATAGTCAAAAGTTTCATGCCGGGGAGGTCCATAATGCCGTTTGAACTCAAAGTTTCCCCTCATGAGTAACAAAAAGTGAACTATATCCTTAAACCCCTTCCCATGAATCATAACTCTTTTCATTTAATAAATTTAACCTGGGATACTTTACAAATACTCGTGTGATGAAATTGTCAAAAGTTTCACATACCCGGCGGACGAGTTGGTTGCACAAAATTGGAGGAGAATTTGGAATTCCCCGACCTTCAAGGAGAAGTCAAAAAGGGGAAAGTTGAACCGATGCCGGGGACAAGAGGATGCACCGGCCCTCCCCACACATACAGCGGGATCGAAGTCTCATCTAGCCACCGCCGATAAACTGATATGCTTTTCATTAACATTCTTCACCTATTTTTCAAAATTTGTGCAGTCTGCTGATCGTAACAGGGTTGTCCATCTTCACGAGCTTCATGAGCACACACAAACGGGGGGACACGAAAAGGATAACTGGGTCACACCCACATCACAGCGGCTTCAGGTATATATCTTAAAACGATTAAAATATAGTCTCAATTCACTACGTTGACACTAAATTGAACCTTTTCTGCTTCCACTTGCATTTCAGGACCAATTCAATGTTGTCTCCGACCAGTTGACACAGAACCCCAACAATGGACCTAACTTCGACCCGGATAGCGCCTTCATCGACTTCACGGGTAGACCCGACAGGCGCGGGAATATATATGGCATAAGCTCCATGGTCAGGGCGATTAGGCGGCCAGACCCTGTTGATTCGACTCCCCCCCCCCCCCATCTGGGTATGTGACACGGGAGCAGTTTGCTGCTGCACTTGAGAGAATTGAGCGGCTGTCACAGGAGTATATGACCATGGCCGAGCAGATAGAGCGGATACTTGGAGGTCGGAGGTCTCGATCTCCAGACCACGGAGATGGGGATGATGGCTTGGGTGGAGGTGGCCTAGGTGTTCATTGATTACATTTCTCTCTTTTGTTTAGTATGATACTTTTGTCTTGATTTCAAATGTTAGAAGTGAATAGATGATCTGGACTTGTGTTTTTTTATGTTGGGATGTTGGGATTTGGGTAGACTTGCAATTGTAGTTGTTGTCAAACTTCGTTACATTTGTGTTGATATTTTGGATGTTGGAAGTTTGATTTTTAGACTTTTTATTGTAGAATTTGACGGATTTGTGTAATAATGGAACAGTTGAAGTTTATATATGTTGCATTTGTTGATGTTTGTAATGTAGTGGATGTGGTATTGTTTGGCTTGTTATTTTGTTGGCATTGTTTGATTTGTGGCAGCAGGGATGGCTGTCAAAACAACCATTTCTGGTAAAAATTTCATCTGGGTACCGACCCCACTACCGACCACTATGTGATCGGTAAATCTACCGACCCCAAATACCGACCCCATTGGGGTCGATAACTCCTGGTCCACGAGGTCCCTGGTCACCTATTACCGACTACATTGTTGATCGGTAACGGGGTCGGTAAATCTACCGACCACAACGTGGTCGGTAGTGTGGTTGTCCCTCTTACCGACCCCACGAATTTTGGTCGGCCAAAATCCACCTACCAAGATATTAGCGACCCCACTTTGGGGTCGGTAATGGGTTGGACGACCCGTATCCCCCCGCTACCGACCCCATTTTGGGGT
Source organism: Hygrophila difformis (assembly GCA_030278955.1). Classification (NCBI taxonomy): domain Eukaryota; kingdom Viridiplantae; phylum Streptophyta; class Magnoliopsida; order Lamiales; family Acanthaceae; genus Hygrophila; species Hygrophila difformis. The sequence continues at coordinate 48,754,174 of JAOANR010000003.1, forward strand.
CGGTAAAACCCTTTTTTTCTTATAGTGTTACTAGGAAAAAGGAAAAAAAAAAAAGCCCAAATCATGCCACAACTTTCGTTCATTTCTCAAATGATCCCATAATTGTGCAGTTCACTTAATCCATCCAATATATTTGCTAATCCTCGCCAAAATCATCCCATCCAAAGTTAATGATCTCCCAGGCTGACGTGTCGTGAGGATTAACGGGTTTATTATGGGACTATTTGAGAAACTGATGAAAGTTCTAGGATGATTAACCCGTTAACCCTCGCGACACGTTAGCCTGCGAGATCATTAACCTCGGATGGGATGATTTAGCAAGGATTAGCAAATATATTGATGAATTAAGTGAACTGCACAATTATGGGACCATTTGAGAACCGGGCGAAAGTTATGGAATGATTTGGGCTTTTTTTTTTCCTTTTTTTCTAGTAACACTATAAGAAAAAAGGGTTTTACCTACCCCAAAATGGGGTCGGTAACAGGGGGATACGGGTCGTCCACCCCGTTATCAAACCGTTACCGACCCCAAAGTGTAAACCATTCTTTGAAGGAGCAGTTAGTTAATTAGTCTCTTTAGTGGTACTGTTGAATACCGGATCTTTTTTGCTCAACTCTACAAGTGACTACCCTGTATATATCACTCAAGTCAATCATAGGCTATATGTTTGGGAAATTATTAGGAGTTTAGAAATCAGAGTTTGGAGTTAAAATTGAGATAGTTTTTACTAATGGTGTTTGGTGATAAAGAAAATTAGAGTTTAGAGTTTGGCGTTTGAAAAGCTGAACATTGAGGAGATGAGCGTTCATAGTAGAGTTTAGATTTTAAAATTTGACAGTTATTGAAAATTGTTTTTACTATATACATGAAGTATAAAATTTTAAGCTAATTTTACTATATATCTATATAATAAATCCTGAATACTGTTTGGCATGTGCAGACTGTATTGCCCTTATTAAATATACTTGATTCTTTTTAATATTAAGGGTTATACAGTAATTATGTCTTAAGTTTCCACATAAATGCTGATTAATCATCAAGAAATGCACAGTCACCCAAAAAAATTACGCGTCAGCGCTGAATCATCCTACATGCCACGTAATCAATCTTTTAAATATTCTATATTTAGATAATAAATCTATTTGTTAGGATAAGAAAATCTTGAGAAAATCTCTCCATATATTTTAATATATATATAAATTAAAAATAAATTATTATAAATTTGATATTTATGACAAATTTAATTAAACCAATATATTATAAATTCTTTAATTGAATAAGTAATTTTTTCAAATATATATTATATTATTTATTTTAGAATTCAAGTCTAAAATATTAACCTAATCAATATAATAAAATAAAATGTGTTGTTTGGGTTTGAACACAAATTTGACGACACACATAGGTATAAATATTTACCAAAAATATAATAAAATAAAAAAATTAATAATAATAATCTTTTAAGTAATTTATCCAAATATATATAGTTAATAAGAAATTATAATCTGTTATAAAAATTTAATCAAAATTCAATCCTTATTTTTTCTATAAGGTTTAATTTTTAAATATATTTTTTATCATAAAAATAATTTTAATAAAAGAAAATAATATAAAGAAAAAAAATTATTGAAAAAACATTTTTTCTTATGAACATAATCCAGAATTTTGCATTTTTTTAGTTTTACCAAAATGTCAAAAATTTTATTTGTAACACCCCGATTTTTGGTCACCCAGGTCGGGATATCACCGCCACATCTCCCTAGTAAGACGCGGTTTCTCCGAGCTTACTAAAGAGATGCAAGGCTAGGTATTGCAGTATTTAAAACATTTAAATCATTCAAAATAGCCCATACAATATAATTCGAAAATAATAATATCATAGCGCAGCGGAAATAATTTGTTTTAGTATAGTATCGCAGCGGAAAATGTAAATAGAGCCGACATGGCCAAAACACGGGTTAAACAGGCCCGTTCATAATATAATCTAAAGTACGAATTTAGAGACAAAATAATAATTCCCAAAAACCCCATGCATGGTTCGTGCTCACACAGGCTCATTCCACATACTCTGTAAGAAAATGAATAAAAATGGTTTGGGTCAGCACAACTTGCTGAGTAAGTTAACACATGCATGATCGTAGGGTTTAAAAGCCATTAATTTAATAATTAACTAAAAGCATGATAATAACATAATACTCAATTTAATCTAATCAACTATCCAATAGCATAATTTGTTTCAGGGCTTTATTTAATAACACATATCGCATGATTTAGAATAATAGCCATAATTTAAATAAAGCATTTGAATAATTTAATTGGACAACATAATTTAATCTAACTTAATTAAACTTAATATCCCCATTACATCCCCGATTTGGTATTTCAAAGTTTCACGATAACATCGCGATGTCAACAAGTTTAGCCGGTAGCCCGGCGGCCGCAACCGTATCAGCCATACCCAGTACCACTCCGGAGCCTCGGGAAACCCATGTGGATATTCTCGACAGTGTAGGCTCTATATTTCGCCGTTTTGGCAATATCATATCTCAAGTTTAGCGCGCGGGGTCACCATCGTCCATTAAGGCACGAAGTGAATCGTTAGGGGGCACCCTGCAGAGCACTCACCCCTAATTTTAATTTATCAAGTTTGTAAGGGGATTTAAATTTTAAAAATTTGACTTCAATTGTATTTATTTAAAAATAATATCTCAACTCATTTCAACCCTAAAGGTTAATCCTATATTTCAACAAGATTTCAAGATTTGATTTCCGGTAAACTACAGTTTACTCTAAAATTCGTCTAAAATCAGATTTAATTCCAAAAATTCCAAAATTTCACGACTAACTCAGAAACGTCGAGATCTACAACTTTCGTGTTTTAACTTTTTTCAATCCAAGATACCTAAACAGGTCAAAATCACCAATTTTCGCAGAAGAACAATTCTGTCCGAATTTAATGTATCACAGTTTAAAGATTTCGAATTCTACCTTAGCAATTCAACTCCAAATTTAATGAAATTTTACAGAGATCATCTTAAGACAATTATTTACGACTTTTATGTTCGGCCAAAGATCTAAATCAGTCTAGAACCTATGTCAAAAACGTGATCAAGATCATTCCTAAGTTTTGTCAAGAATTTCAAGATCTAGATTCAAGCAGTTCGGTTTTGGTTGGTTTTCACCTATCAAATCGTCTCTAAAAATTCTCAAAATTTTATAGTAGATAGATCTAAGCCTTAGAAACGTTTTTTGTGTTTTAAGTTTTTCCGTTTGAAGTGTTTTAGGGTTTGGAAAAATTCATCAAAACTGTTGCATCGGTAGAAAATAAAAGTTGACAGATTTACGAGTTCTTGTTAAATCTTTTAGTTTCGAACATTTTAAAACCTCCCAAAACCATGTAAGAGTTAACTTACTGATTTGTGAACGTCCGGGATGTCTATTTCGAAGGCGTGGCTTCCAGCTCACTGTTTCTCCTCTCCGTTCGTCGGGTTCTACGTTCTAGATCCAATTCGAGGTGTAGAAAGGAAAGATACGGGGTTAGAATCCGTTTTCGGATTGAAACTAAGAAGAATCGGATGGACTAGAACTTACCACACGTCGGAGATCCTTTGATTCTCGTCCAAAAGCTGCTGCCTTGGTCTCTTGGTGCCTCCGTTGACTCCGGGATTACTACGTTTGTGTTTAGAGAGTGTCGTAGGGTTTTGAAAAGGGTTTAGGGTCTCCGAGGGGGTTTATTTATAGATAGCTAAGTCCTAGGGCGTCCAAAATCTGACCCTAAGGGTCTTGAGTCGAGAGACGTTCAACCGAAAGTCGAAAAATCCGCATTCAGGCGAGAGATTCACGCAACGGGCGAATCTGTCAAGTGGCGCGGGGTTGGCGCGCCTTTCGCCTAAAAACCGCGCGGCCAGCGCGCGACTTGCGCCTGGACTCCGGTCCGGGCGGGTCGTGCGATCCGTCGTGCTTTTCCGCCTCTCTTTCGGGTTTCTATCCTTCTATGCTCTCGGATTCCAATTTCCGGACTCTCTTCGGGTTTCTATTTCGTGTCGCTATTTCTTTCGGATCAAATATTACGTTTTGGTTTCGAATTATATCGGATACCCGTGTAACGACTTATTTAACTTTATTTAATTTTAATTTCTTTTGTTTAATTAAATCTCTTTTAATTTCATTTCTTATTTCTTCTATATTTATGTATTTGCTGACTTATGTATTATATTTATTTATTTATTATATTTATTTATTGTATTTATTTATTTATTTATGTTGTAAAATTCTCGGGTATTACAGTCTACCCTCATTAAGAATCAACTTCGTCCTTGAAGTTGTGTTTCGGCTTTTCTCGTGCTAAGGTCTTTTATTTATTTTATTATTTTGTGACTGAACTTAGAATTAACACTTCTAAGCTGCCTACGTACCCGGTAAAGGGATCAAGCCATAACGTAGTTCAAAAGTTTACAAAAATGCACGACAAATAGGTGGTATGACATCCTCTCCCCCTTAAGATTGCAGTTATGTCCCCATAACTGTGTCGGTATCGGTTTGGAACAATGTCGGGTAGCGTTCTCTCATGTCGGATTCTACTTCCCAAGTTGCCGTCTCACTTTCATGGTTTGACCAAAGAATCTTGATCATTTTGACGGTTTTGTTCCTCGTTACTCGTTCCTTAGTGCCAAGAATACGCACTGGGACTTCTTCATAAGTCAAGTCTTCATCGAGCTCAATTATCTCCGGTTGAAGTACATGTGTCGGGTCCGGCACATACTTCTTTAGTTGCGAGACATGGAAGACATTATGAACTCTATCTAATTGTGGCGGTAAAGCCAATCGGTAAGCTAGAGTCCCGACTCGTTCTAGAATTTCGTAAGGTCCTATATATCGAGGACTTAACTTTCCTCGTTTGCCAAAGCGCATCACCCTATCTCCCACTTGAAATCTTTAGCATGACCCTATCTCCCACTTGAAATTCGAGGTCTCGTCGTCTCACGTCAGCGTAACTCTTTTGACGGTCTTGAGCGGCTTTCATTTTCCCTTGAATCACTTTAATTTGTTGAGCCATGTCTTCGATAAGTTGTGGTCCCACTACCACCGACTTATCATTTTCTTCCCAGCTCAACGGGCTTCGGCACTTTCGTCCATACAACGCCTCGAAAGGTGGCATGCCGATGCTAGCATGGTAGCTATTATTATAGGAAAACTCAATTAAGGGTAAATGAGATTCTCAATTCCCTTTGAATTCCAACACACATGCACTCAGCATGTCTTCTAGTGTTTGGATTGTCCTCTCGGTTTGTCCATCCATCATCGGGTGGAATGCGGTGCTCATTTTGATTTGAGTATCGAGAGCTTTTTGTAACTCCGTCCAGAAATGAGAGACAAATCTACTGTCTCTATCGGAAATGATATCATGTGGTACTCCATGTCGTCGTACCACATTATCAATGTAGGCTCGGGCCAATTGGTCCATAGTCCATGTGTCCTTCATCGGGATAAATATGGCTGTCTTCGTTAGCCTATCCACAATCACCCAAATCTTGTTCATGCCTTTAGGTGATCGGGGTAATCCCGAGACAAAGTCCATCGAGATGCTATCCCACTTCCAACTTGGAATCTCTAGTGGTTGCATCAGTCCTAAGGGTTTATGTCGCACTGCCTTAACATTTTGGCAGGTGAGACATTTCGCCACGAAGTTTGCCACTTCCTTCTTCATTCCCGGCCACCAATAGATCTTCTTCAGATCTTTGTATAGCTTGTCACCTCCGGGATGTACGGAATATGGCGTGTTGTGCCCTTCCTCCATCAACCTTTGCTTCAACTCGGCACATTTAAGGGGCACGCACCATCTCCCTTTAAAACGGATGCTTCCATCCTCGTGGACAGCAAATCCTATTGCCTTTCCTTCGGCAATATACCCTTTTATCTTCTCGAGTTTCGGGTTGCCCGGTTGAGCGAGTCGAATCTCGTCCAATATTGGAGTTTCTACGACCATGGCATTGATCGTTTCTCTCACGGTGCCAGGATGCACAAGTTCTAACTCCAATTTTGCCAACTCCATGTACAATGCCGGCGGAATTACCAACGAGTTTGTCACGTGTTGGGTTTTCCGACTTAGGGCATCAGCTACCACATTCGCTTTCCCCTCATGGTATGCTATCTCTAAATCGTAGTCTTTAATAAGTTCCAACCACCTTCGCTGTCTCAGCTTCAACTCCTTCTGAGTGAATATATATTTCAAGCTCTTGTGGTCGGTGAACATTCGACACTTCCGCCCATAAAGATAATGTCTCCATATCTTTAGAGCGAAAAGGACCGCTGCCAACTCCAGGCCATGTGTCGGATAATTCTCCTCGTGAGGTTTTAGTTGGCGTGATGCGTAGGCTACGACTCCCGAGTCTTGCATCAAGATGCAACCTAGACCTTCCTTCGAAGCATCGCTATATACTTCGAAGTCACCATTCTCTGATGGTAGTGTTAATACGGGTGTGGTTGTGAGTCGTTTCTTCAGCTCTTGAAACGCAGTCTCACACGCTTCGGTCCACTCGTATTTTGCTCCTTTCTTCAGTAGCTGGGTCAAAGGACGTGCAATCCTTGAAAAGTATTTCACAAATCGTCTATAATACCCAGCTAATCCAAGGAAACTCCTTATTTCCGTTGGACTCTTCGGAGTTGCCCACTCCGTCACGGCGGAAACCTTTGCCGGATCCACTGATACTCCATCAGCGGATACTATGTGTCCGAGAAATGCCACTTCTTTCAACCAGAAATCGCATTTCGACAGCTTTCCGTACAGCTGATTTCTTCGCAAGATTCCTAACACTTGATGTAAGTGTTGGGCATGCTCTTCCTTGCTCTTTGAGTAGATTAGGATGTCGTCGATGAACACTACGACGCACTGATCTAACAATTCTCGGAACACGTTGTTCATGAGATTCATGAACATGGCCGGAGCATTTGTTAACCCGAAGGATAACACTGTGAACTCGTAATGGCCATATCGCGTTCGAAACGCCGTCTTCGGAATGTCCTTCTCGGCGATCCTCAATTGATGATATCCAGATCGCAAATCGATCTTCGAGAATACTGAAGCTCCCTTCAGTTGATCAAACAGATCCTCTATTCTCGGTAGGGGGTATTTATTCTTGATGGTCACTTGGTTTAATCCTCGATAATCTATGCAAAGACGTAGTCCTCCATCTTTCTTTTTGACAAATAAAACCGGTGCTCCCCAAGGGGACGTACTCGGTCTTATGTAACCTTTTCCTAACAGTTCCTCGAGTTGTTCCTTTAACTCCTTCATTTCCAGTGGTGCCATCCGGTACGGAGCTTTTGAGACAGGCTCTGTCCCCGGAATGAGATCTATAGTGAATTCAAGATCTCTCTCAGGTGGCATGCCCGGAACGTCCTCAGGGAACACGTCCGGGTATTCTCTTACCACTGGTATGCTATCAACCTTGTTCTCTTCCGCCTCAAGGTTGTGCACGTAGCACGCATATAGTTCATACCCCTTACGCATCAAGTTACTTAGCTTAAGTGCACCAACGATTTTGTTACTTTTCTTAGGGGGCTGAGAGTAAAAGATAACTCTCTTTCCCCTACTTTTTGACAATGTGATCTTTTGCTTTTGGCATTCAATCACCGCCTTATACTGGGATAACCAATCCATCCCCAGTATGATGTCAAAGTCTCTTAAGTTAAATTCTACCAAGTTCGCGAAGAATTCTACGTTCTTTATCACTATAGGAATTCCGTTATATCGTTTAGAGCAAGACACTACTTCTCCAGAAGGCAATTGAATTCCTAAGCTAATTCTCTCGCACTTAGGTAGATCTAACTCAGGCACTATCCTTGATGCTATAATCGAGCAACTAGCTCCAGAATCAAATAGAATTCTAAGGGGGCGTATTCAAAACATAAAATGTACCTGCCATCACTTCTCCTTGCGCAGGCATGTTCGCTTGATTCACCACGTTCAGCCTCCCCATAGGGCGTCCCAGATTGCCCTGCTGATTCGCATTCGGCTGCTGATTTTGTTGCTGGTTTTGATTCTGAGGGGGCGGAGGTCGTTGGTTCTGGTTCTGGTTCTGTGGCCTATTTTGAGGGGGTCTGTACCCTTGGTTATTCCCATTTCGCCCGTTTTGATTTTGAGGCTGTTCTTGCCCCGTGACCAAATCGTCCCTCCTTGTTATGTTCTCGAGCCTAGTCCGGCAATCCCGTCGAACGTGACCCATTCGACCACATCGGTAACAGGCGCCCTATTGCGGGCATCCCCTTGCCAGATGGGGTCGTCCACATCTCGGGCAAGGTGGTACCGGATCTTCTTGGTTGAACCTCCTCCCAGTGTTGTTTTGTTGGGGCCTATTCGACCCTCTGCGCTGTTCGTTCCTTCCAGTGTTGTTCTCGTTTCTTGAGTCTCGGCTTCTCTTGTCTTGGGGACCCCTGCTGGACTCCCCACTCACCCTTCTCTTCAGCTGCTGCACACGTGCTACCGCCACAGCGCGGTCATACACAGCTTGCAAATCGGGGTAGTGTACTCCCGCGATCACCTCGCGCACAGACAGGTTCAGTCCCATCTCGAACTTCTGTGCCTTTTCCGCATCAGTAGGCACTAGCCTTGGTGCGAACCTCACCAGCACCATGAAGCATGTGTAGTATTCCTGCACCGTTTGGCCTCCTTGCTTCAGCGACAGGAACTCTTCGTACATGGCAGCTTTCGTACTCAAGGGATAGAATCGATCCCTGAGTAGTTCCATCATCTCCATCCATGAGTAGGGCTCGTCATCTTCAGTCAGTTTGGCTTGCGTCGCCTGCCACCAGTCGTCAGCTTCGCCTCCCAAGTAGTATGAGGCGACATGCACTCTTTCTCCTTCCAGACATTTAACTGCTCCCAGCAGCTTGTTGAAGGTCCGGATCCACTCTTCCAGTTTAGCTGGATCCTCCTCACCAGCGTAGTGGGGCGGCTGGTAAGGATTCACCATCGCCAGGTAGTTAGGGCGAGCTTGAAGCGGAGGTACCGCCGCAGCTTGACCCTAGTTGACTTGCGCGTTTCCGAGCGCAATCAACACTTCCTCTATCGTCCTAAGACGATCGCCCACATTGTTCGGTGCGGGGGCGTCCTGCGCACCTTGGGGTTGTTCCATCTCAGGTTGAATCGGTTCAGTGACGTTTGTGGTGTCTCAGTAGGTATTTCAGTAGTGGTTTTGGGAGCGGGTTGGGTTCTTCCTCTTCCTCTTCCTCTGGGTGCCATTCTGGTACAAATAGGATAGATTAGGACTGGTGAATTTAGCATATAGTCTAAGCAATGTATATGTGTTTTGTAGTTTAGCACGTGGTGCTCGATCGAATTAAGAAGCGTCGTACGCTTCGGGGTTTTTATTTTAATTTGTTCTTATCTCGAATATTTTTTTTTTGCACTGCTGTACGGACAGATCTGTCCGGGTTTTTTTTTTCGATTTATTATAAATAAATCGGGCATTTTATTTCCTCAAAAGAGATTTTAGTACAAAAGTAGAAATATTTTCCTAGCAAAATAGTATCTAACAATAGAATCCCTAGCGTCTCATGACGTCCTCCGGTGGGGTAGCAGGATCTTCCTCCGGATCTTCCTCCTCTGAACTCGGCGGCAGTAGCTCGTCAAAGATAGTGTTCAAGTCTTGCCCGTGGGCATCGATGTATTCCTTTAGTATTAAGTTTTGTGTAGTGAGGGTTTGGACTTGGCGTTCGAGTTGGTTTATGCGGTGACGATCCGCCTCTCTCAAGTTGCCCATGTGATGTAAATTGACCTCCAATTGAGCCATACGGTACTTCATTTGCTCTAGGGTTTGGTGGGAATCAAGATGAACGCTCATCATCCTGACCATCAACTGCATCATGTCTTGACTAGTCATCTAGCGCAAGCAAGAGATCTAAGTTAATATTCGCCAAGATTCTGAGTTCAACTCGCCAAGATCCTAAGTTCAATTCCCCAAGATTCTAAGCTCAATTTGCCAAGATTCTAAGTTCAAGTTTGCCAAGATTCTAAGTTCAATTCGCCAAGATTCTAGGTTCATAGAAGAGATGCAATATGCAAATGCAAATGATGATCCCCAAAAAAAAAAAAAAAAAATTTAATGCGCCACATATATATATTTTTCCATGGGTTTTAAAATAAAAATTTTCCATGGAAATAATACTTTAAAATTTAAAATAATAGTCAAAATACTAATAATAGTTTAAAAATATTAATGGTTTAAAAATCATAGTTTAAAAATAGTAATGGTTTAAAAATAGTAGTTTAAAAATAGCCGGTCTCTGATACCAACTTGTAACACCCCGATTTTTGGTCACCCAGGTCGGGATGTCACCGCCACATCTCCCTAGTAAGACACGGTTTCTCCGAGCTTACTAAAGAGATGCAAGGCTAGGTATTGCAGTATTTAAAACATTTAAATCATTCAAAATAGCCCATACAATATAATTCGAAAATAATAATATCATAGCGCAGCGGAAATAATTTGTTTTAGTATAGTATTGCAGCGGAAAATGTAAATAGAGCCGACATGGCCAAAACACGGGTTAAACAGGCCCGTTCATAATATAATCTAAAGTACGAATTTAGAGACAAAATAATAATTCCCAAAAACCCCATGCATGGTTCGTGCTCACACAGGCTCATTCCACATACTCTGTAAGAAAAGGAATAAAAATGGTTTGGGTCAGCACAACTTGCTGAGTAAGTTAACACATGCATGATCGTAGGGTTTAAAAGCCATTAATTTAATAATTAACTAAAAGCATGATAATAACATAATACTCAATTTAATCTAATCAACTATCCAATAGCATAATTTGTTTCAGGGCTCTATTTAATAACACGTATCGCATGATTTAGAATAATAGCCATAATTTAAATAAAGCATTTGAATAATTTAATTGGACAACATAATTTAATCTAACTTAATTAAACTTAATATCCCCATTACATCCCCGATATGGTAATTCAAAGTTTCACGATAGCATCGCGATGTCAACAAGTTTAGCCGGTAGCCCGGCGGCCGCAACCGTATCAGCTATACCCAGTACCACTCCGGAGCCTCGGGAAACCCATGTGGATATTCTCGAGAGTGTAGGCTCTATATTTCGCCGTTTTGGCAATATCATATCTCAAGTTTAGCGCGCGGGGTCACCATCGTCCATTAAGGCACGAAGTGAATCGTTAGGGGGCACCCTGCAGAGCACTCACCCCTAATTTTAATTTATCAAGTTTGTAAGGGGATTTAAATTTTAAAAATCTGACTTCAATTGTATTTATTTAAAAATAATATCTCAACTCATTTCAACCCTAAAGGTTAATCCCATATTTCAACAAGATTTCAAGATTTGATTTCCGGTAAACTATAGTTTACTCTAAAATTCGTCTAAAATCAGATTTAATTCCAAAAATTCCAAAATTTCATGACTTACTCAGAAACGTCGAGATCTACAACTTTTGTGTTTTAACTTTTTGAATCCGAGATACCTAAATAGGTCAAAATCACCAATTTTCGCAGAAGAACAATTCTGTCCGAATTTAATGTATCACAGTTTAAAGATTTCGAATTCTACCTTAGCAATTCAACTCCAAATTTGATGAAATTTTACAGAGATCATCTTAAGACAATTATTTACGACTTTCATGTTCGGTCAAAGATAAAAATCGGTTGGAACCTATGTCAAAAACGTGATCAAGATCATTCCTAAGTTCTGTCAAGAATTTCAAGATCTAGATTCAAGCAGTTCGGTTTCGGTTGGTTTTCACCTATGAAATCGTCTCTAAAAATTCTCAAAATTTTACAGTAGATAGATCTAAGCCTTAGGAATGTTTTTCGTGTTTTAAGTTTTTCTGTTTGAAGTCGTTTTAAGGTTCGGAAAAATTCATCAAAACTGTTGCGTCGGTAAAAACAAAAGTTGACAGATTTACGAGTTCTTGTTAAATCTTTTAGTTTCGAACGTTTTAAAACCTCCCAAAACCATGTAAGAGTTAACTTACTGATTTGTGAACGTCCGGGATGTCTATTTCGAAGGCGTGGCTTCCAGCTCACCGTTTCTCCTCTCCGTTCGTCGGGTTCTACGTTCTATATCCAATTCGAGGTGTAGAAAGGAAAGATACGGGGTTAGAATCCGTTTTCGGATTGAAACTAAGAAGAATCTGATGGACTAGAACTTACCACACGTCGGAGAACCTTTGATTCTCGTCCAAAAGCTGCTGCCTTGGTCTCTTGGTGCCTCCGTTGACTCTGGGATTACTACGTTTGTGTTTAGAGAGTGTCGTAGGGTTTTGAAAAGGGTTTAGGGTCTCCAAGGGGGTTTATTTATAGATAGCTAAGTCCTAGGGCGTCCAAAATCTGACCCTAAGGGTCTTGAGTCGAGAGACGTTCAACCGAAAGTCGAAAAATCCGCGTTCGGGCGAGAGATTCACGCAACGGGCGAATCTGTCAAGTGGCGCGGGGTTGGCGTGCCTTTCGCCTAAAAACCGCGCGGCCAGCGCGCGACTTGCGCCTGGACTCCGGTCCGGGCGGGTCGTGCGATCCGTCGTGCTTTTCCGCCTCTCTTTCGGGTTTCTATCCTTCTATGCTCTCGGATTCCAATTTCCGGACTCTCTTCGGGTTTCTATTTCGTGTCGCTATTTCTTTCGGATCAAATGTTACGTTTTGGTTTCGAATTATATCGGATACCCGTGTAACGAATTATTTAACTTTATTTAATTTTAATTTCTTTTGTTTAATTAAATCTCTTTTAATTTCATTTCTTATTTCTTCTATATTTATGTATTTGCTGACTTATGTATTATATTTATTTATTTATTTATGTTGTAAAATTCTCGGGTGTTACATTATTAGTCAATTTTGCGATGTCATTTGCTGATATATTGCCAAGAAAAAGATGAAAACTGAAGTGTTAATTATATAACTATAGAATAGAGCCGTTCTGTGTATCGAAGCGTGCATAACATTAAAAACAGGCATAATACTTTTAATGATGTGCCAAAAATATATTCGCTTATATATTATTACTAAGGAAAATTGGAAGACAATTATTATATGATAGTTGAAAAACCACTAATTTTGTTGAAATTGTAAGTATAAAAAGTGGATACTTTTTCTTTTATTGTAGTAACTTATTGTTCTCCACTAATTTTATATTCAATTATCAGTCACACATTTTTGGATTCATTCTCCACGGTTAAATCATCTTCATATTAAGATAAATGTTGAATATAATGAAGTATGATCATTTGAATTCATTCAATAACAACAAATATGATTGGAGAATCATTGTGAAAGTGATTCATATACCGGACAGTTACAATATATAAGTAAATAAATAAATTAAATGCCATACATATTCTTATTGAATGTCAATATGACTATATACTAATTTCATATATAATCGCATCCACATAAATAGTTTTTATACTACAATATTTATATAATGATAGTATGGAATTAATTCTCTCCTATCATTTCTGTTCCTATTTGAATTTGATTGCTCATATCTCATTCAGTGTGATTGTACCAATTTCAGGTGATTGTTATTTTCATATGATGCCCAAGAAATTTTCTTTTAGTAACATAATAATATTTTTCATCATATTTTATTGTATACTATGTCTATTCATGTTGTGTGGGGCTATGAGTTATGAGGTTTAGTTTTACAATTAGTTGGTCTTGGTTGTCTTTGAATATAAGTTAGTTGTTTGCTTTTTTCTTCCCTTTCTTTTGATCTTATTTATTGGCAATTTTTTAGGTTAGTGGCTGTATATGAATGTGGGAACTTGAAAACAAAAAAATTTTGCTAGCGTGAGAAAGTGATTTCATAGAAAATTTAATGTTATGAAACTGATTGTATAGAATGATGTACAATTATATAATGGGAATAACCTGATGATTACCACCAGTATATATAGGTTGTAGTTATAGCCAAAAGGATTGAGATTTTTCGATTTCTTACCAACTAAGAACTTATTTTCCAATATTTTCTAGGTCTTCTAAACTATGGTTTGTATAATATAATTAATTAATTGAATACATCCCTCCTACTATCTTACTGAATTGCGGAGATTCGTACTCATGGTTTAGAATAGTCTGGTTTATTGAAATTGGTGGATCAAGATATACATATAGAAATTCAGGTTGATTATATCGAGGTAATGAACTAATTATTTATTTTGATGCATGTTTTATGATCAAATTGATACAGATTCTTATGGTTTCCTACGCCTATGTTATGAATTTAAAATAAGCAAACTTTATGCATAAATAATAATAATAAGACCACAAATACATGATTTTATTTTTAAAAAAAAAAGAAAAAATACCGACCGCGAAGCGCGGGTCAAAATTCGAGTTTTAAATATAAATGCTAAACGCTGAGTAATTTTCCCAAACGCAGCCATAGCCGAACACCACGACATAAATAATAAAATTACTAGTAAGTAACCCGTCGAGATTCGATGGCATAATTATATATTTTCTAATATATATACTTATATTGTATAAACTAAAAAAAATTATATGTTGAATAAAGAAAAATGTGTAATGATTTTAAATCTATTCGAAAGAGGACGTATATGATAATATAATTTAATTATTTTTAAAATTAACTAAAACATCATATTATACCGTCTTCTTTAGCTTCTATGACTTGTCCAGTACAAACCTAACAGACCAATAAAAATAATTATTAAAATATATTTTTATCTAATTTGAAATTAAAATTAAAATAAAATAAAATTTAAATATGAATATTAAGCAAAATATGAAAAATTCCCTCACAATTTGCTGAAAATTTCATTCCTGGAATGGTGCAGTTTTTATTTGTATATGTACTCTTCAAAATCAACAGCGGTCTTACCATCACCTACATTAAGTATTCATTTTGCAAATTTTTTGTCATATATAAATTTTATTGTAAACAATATTTCTTGTGGTATCTTGAGTTATTCATTCTTAATTTCGTATTAATACTTTGAGTCACATCTTGCAAATGACACAAAATATTGCAACATAACTGTTCATGGCTAAAAGGTGGTTTTGGAAGATAAAGTCCAACATTCTTTAAAGATTGACATTGACTTTTATTTATAATAATAGTAAAACAAACCATAAGTTGAAATTTTCTCATCTGAAATTGAATGAGGAATTTGGTTAAATCAGATAGGTTTCTACCATTCAAGAATTTTTTACTTTCATGATTTTCCGAAAATGATTTAACCCCAATAATATGGTTACGCATCTTGGTTACTATCAACCTACTTACATTGCATACTTTATTTGATGGATATATTTTCCTAATAAGCTGGACTATGCAACCCTAATTCAACTATATTTCACAATTCGGTAATCCAGAACAATTGATTGTGTTTAGATATTCCAATGAAAATAATTCATTGACATTATCTATGCTTTCATCCTCTTGAAAAATATTGTTAGGACTGATATATATACATTTTCATTTGCAGACGTACGATCTATGATGTAATCATTGATCGTATCAACAATCTCAGTGGTAGGGATTGGTATAGGAATATCTTTAAAAACATCTGAATTTTTTGTGGTGCAGTTTATATTTGTATAAGTACTCTCAACAATTGCCGCTATAGGATCTCCCGTAGATTTCATAAAATTATCATCTGAAAATGTCACATCTAATTGTACATCTCCAAAATCAATACCAGATTTACAAATTACCATCACCTACATGAAGAATTCATTGTGCAAATTTCTGTCATATATAATTTTCATTGTAAACAACATTTCTTGTAGTATCTTGGGTTAATCCATCTCAATTACATATTAATACTTCGAGTCCCCTCTTTCCAGTGACACGAGATATTGCAACGTATCACTAACATGGGTAAAAGCTGATTTTTGAAGATATAGTCCAACATTCTTTAAATATTGACATTGACTTTTTTATAGTCATAATAAAATAAAATGCGAGTGTAACTTTTTCCTATGAAATCGGATGAGGAGTTTGGTTAATTCAGACAGGCTCATAATCATTCTATCAGTCAAGAATTTTCATCCAAAATAATGAGCTTTGTTTTAATGAGAAGAGATGTTGTAACACCCCGGTTTTTGGTCACCCAGGTCGGGATGTCACCGCCACATCTCCCTAGTAAGACACGGTTTCTCCGAGCTTACTAAAGAGATGCAAGGCTAGGTATTGCAGGATTTAAAACATTTAAAGCATTCAAAATAGCCCATACAATATAATTCGAAAATAATAAAGCATAGCGCAGCGGAAATATTTAGTTTAGTACAGTATCGCAGCGGAAAATTTAAAAAGGACCGACATGGCCAAAACACGGGTTAAACAGACCCGTTCATAATATAGTCTAAGTACGAAATTTAAAAGCAAAATAACAATTCCCAAAATCTCATGCATGATTCGTGCTCATACAGGCTCATTCCACATATTCTGTAAAGAAAGGAATAAAAATGGTTTTGGTCAGCAAAATTGCTGAGTAAGTTAACACATGCAGGATCGTAGGGTTTAAAAGCCATAAATTTAGTAATTTAACAAAAGCATGATAATAACATAATATTTAGTTTCATCTAATCCATATCCAATAGCATAATTTATCTCAGACTCTATTTAATAACACATATCACATGGTTCAAGATAATAGCCATAATTTAAATAAAGCATTTAAATAATTTAATTTGACAACAATATCATTTAATCTAGTTTAATTTAATTTAGAATCCCCATTACATTCCCGATTTGGTATTTCAAAGTTTCACGATAAAAATCGCGATGTCAACAAGTTTAGCCGGTAGCCCGGCGGCCGCAACCGTATCAGCCATACCCAGTACCACTCCGGAGCCTCGGGAAACCCATACGGATATTCACGAGAGTGTAGGCTCTAAGTTTCGCCATTTAGGCAATCCATATCTCAAATTTAGCGCGCGGGGTCACCATCGTCCATTACGGCACGAAGTGAATCGTTAGGGGGCACCCTGCAGAGCACTCACCCCTAATTTTAATTTATCAAGTTTGTAAGGGGATTTAGTTTTTAAAATCTGCCTTCCATTGTAATAATTTAGAAATAATATCTCAATTCGTTTCAACCCTAAAGGTTAATTCCATGTTTCAACAAGATTTCAAGATTTCGTTCCGGTAAATCACAGTTTACTCCAAAATTCGTCTAAAATCAGATTTAACTCCAAAAATTCCAAAATTTCATATCTGACTCGGAAACATCAAGATCTACAACTTTCGTGTTTTAACTTTTTCAATCCGAGATACCTAAGTAGGTCAAAATCGCCAATTTTCGCATAAGAAGAAATCTGTCCGAGTTTAATACATCACAGTTCAAAGATTTCGGATTCTACCATATCAATTCAACTCCAAATTTAATGAAATTTGACAGGGGTCATCTTAAGACATTTATCTACAACTTTCATGTTCGGCCAAAGATCTAAAACAGCCTAGATCCTATGTCAAAAACGTGATCAAGATCATTCCTATGTTCTGTCCAAGATTTCAAGATCTAGAATCAAACAGTTCGGTTTCAATGGGTTTTCACATATCAAATCAACTCCAAAAATTCTTAAATTTTTACAGTAGCTAGTTCTATGTCTTAGAAACGTTTTTCGTGTTTTAAGTTTTTCCGTTTGAGTTCGTTTTAAGGGTCGGAAAAATTCACCAAATCTGTTGCGTCGGTAGAAAAACAAAAGCCGACAGATTTATGGTTCTTGTTGAATCTTTTAGGTTTCGAATGTTTTAGAATCTCCCAAAACCATGTAAGGTTAACTTATAGCGTCTATGAACGTCGGGAATGTCTAGTTTGGAGGCGTGGCTTCCAGATCACCGTTTCTCCTCTCCGTTCGTCGGGTTCTACGATCTAGATTCGATACGGGGTGTAGAAAGAAAAGAACCGAAGTTAGAATCCGTTTTCGGATTGAAACGTGAAAAGATTTATCGAACTAGAGCTTACCACAACGTTTGGAGACCTTGGATTTTCGTCCAAGCTGCTGCCTCCGTTTGGTGCTTTCCGTCGACTCCGAATTTAGGGTTTCGAACGTATAGGAGATTGTAGGGTTTTGTAAACTTGTTTGGGGCTCCCAAGGGGCTTATTTATAGAATTCTAAATCCCTAGGGCGTCCACAACCGACCTAGAAGTCTGGAGTCGAGAGATGTTCAACCGAAAGTCGAAAAATCCGCGTTCGGGCGAGAGATTCACGCAACAAACGAATCTGTGGGGTGGCGCGGTCGTGGCGCGCTAAAGCCACTTCACCGCGCGACCACCGCGCCGACTTCGCCTGGACTTCGGTCCGGGCGGGTCGTGCGATCCGTCGTGCTTTTCCGCCTCTCTTTCGGGTTTCTATCCCTCTATGCTCCCGAATTCCGATTTCCGGGGTATATTCGGGTTCATACCTTCTCTCTAATTTTATTCTCAGTCTAATTGGGTGTTTTGGACTCGAATACTCGAGTTCATTAGTGTCGGGTTTTGGTGTACCATTTATCCATCCTTTTATTGAATTAAATTCCTTTAATTCCTTTTTAAGTAAAAACCTCATTTCTCATTTCCTTATCTTTATTTATTTCTTTTATTTGCTGGATTTGTTTATTTATTTATAGTATTTATTTTATTTATTATTTATTTATTTGATTATTGTTTTATTTTATGTTGGAAAATTCTCGGGTATTACAGTCTACCCTCCTTAAGAATCAACTTCGTCCTCGAAGTTGTGTTTCGGCTTTTCTCGTCTCGTGCTAAGGTCTTGTGTTTGTTTTATTATGTTGTGACTGAACTTAGAATTAAAACTTCTAAGCTGCCTACGTACCCGGTGAAGGGATCAAGCCATAACGTAGTTCAAAAGTTTACAAAAATGCACGAAAAGTTAGGGGGTATGACATCCTCTCCCCCTTAAGATTGCAGTTATGTCCCCATAACTGTGTCGGAATCGGTTTGGAACAACGTCGGGTATCGTTCTCTCATGTCGGATTCTACTTCCCAAGTTGCCGTCTCACTTTCGTGGTTTGACCAAAGAACCTTGATCATTTTGATGGTTTTGTTCCTCGTTACTCGTTCCTTAGTATCGAGAATACGCACTGGGACTTCTTCGTAAGTCAAATCTTCATCGAGCTCAATTATCTCCGGTTGAAGTACATGTGTCGGGTCCGGCACATACTTCTTTAGTTGCGAGACATGGAAGACATTATGAACTCTATCTAAGTGTGGCGGTAAAGCCAATCGGTAGGCTAGAGTTCCGACTCGTTCTAGAATTTCGTAAGGTCCTATGTATCGAGGACTTAACTTCCCTCGTTTGCCAAAGTGCATCACCCCCTTCATGGGTGATATCTTTAGCATGACCCTATCTCCCACTTGAAATTCTAGGTCTCGTCGTCTCACGTCGGCATAACTCTTTTGACGGTCTTGAGCGGCTTTCATCTTCCCTTGGATCACTTTGATTTGTTGAGCCATGTCTTCGATAAGTTGTGGTCCCACTACCACGGACTTATCGTTTTCTTCCCAGCTCAAAGGGCTTCGGCACTTTCGTCCATACAATGCCTCGAAAGGTGCCATGCCGATACTCGCATGGTAACTATTATTATAGGAAAACTCAATCAAGGGTAAATGAGATTCCCAATTTCCTATGAATTCCAACACGCATGCTCTCAGCATGTCTTCTAGTGTTTGGATTGTCCTTTCGGTTTGTCCATCCGTCATCGGGTGGAATGCGGTGCTCATTTTAATTTGAGTACCGAGAGCTTTTTGTAACTCCATCCAGAAATGAGAGACAAATCTACTGTCTCTATCGGAAATGATATCGTGTGGTACTCCATGGCGTCGTACCACATTATCAATGTAGGCTCGGGCCAATTGGTCCATAGTCCACGTGTCTTTCATTGGGATAAATATGGCTGTCTTCGTTAGCCTATCCACAATCACCCAAATCTTATTCATGCCTTTAGGTGATCGGGGTAATCCCGAGACAAAGTCCATTGAGATGCTATCCCACTTCCAACTTGGAATCTCTAGTGGTTGCATCAGTCCTAAGGGTTTATGTCGCACTGCCTTAACCTTTTGGCAGGTGAGACATCTCGCTACGAAATTTGCCACTTCCTTCTTCATTCCCGGCCACCAATAGATCTTCTTCAGATCTTTGTATAGCTTGTCACCTCCGGGATGTACGGAATATGGCGTGTTGTGCCCTTCTTCCATCAACCTTTGCTTCAATTCGGCACATTTAAGAGGTACACACCATCTACCTTTAAAACGGATGCTTCCATCCCCGTGGACAGAAAATCCTATTGCCTTTCCTTCGGCAATATACCCTTTTATCTTCTCGAGTTTCGGATCGCCCGGTTGAGCGAGTCGAATCTCGTCCAATATTGGAGTTCCTACGACCATGGCATTGACCGTTTCTCTCACTGTGCCAGGATGCACAAGTTCTAACTCCAATCTTGCCAAATCCATGTACAATGCCGGCGGAATTACCAACGAGTTTGTCACGTGTTGGGTTTTCCGACTTAGGGCATCGGCTACCACATTCGCCTTCCCCTCGTGGTATGCTATCTCTAAATCATAGTCCTTAATGAGTTCCAACCACCTTCGCTGTCTCAAATTCAACTCCTTCTGAGTGAATATATATTTCAAGCTCTTGTGGTCGGTGAACATTCGACACTTCCGCCCATAAAGATAATGTCTCCATATCTTTAGAGCGAAAACAACCGCTGCCAACTCCAGGTCATGTGTCGGATAATTTTCCTCGTGAGGTTTCAATTGGCATGATGCATAGGCTACGACTCTCGAGTCTTGCATCAAAACACAACCTAAACCTTCCTTCGAAGCATCGCTATATACTTCGAAGTCACCATTCTCTGATGGTAATGTTAATACGGGTGTGGTTGTGAGTCGTTTCTTCAGCTCTTGAAACGATGTCTCACATGCTTCGGTCCACTCGTATTTTGCTCCTTTCTTAAGTAGCTGGGTCAAAGGACGTGCAATCCTTGAAAAGTCCTTCACAAATTGTCTATAATATCCGGCTAATCCAAGGAAACTCCTTATTTTCGTTGGACTTTTCGGAGTTGCCCATTCAGTTACGGCAGAAACTTTTGCCGGATCCACTGATACTCCATCAGCGGATACTATGTGTCCGAGAAATGCCACTTCTTTCAGCCAGAAGTCACATTTCGACAGCTTGCCGTATAGCTGGTTTCTTCGCAAGATTTCCAACACTTGATGTAAGTGTTTTGCATGCTCTTCCTCGCTCTTCGAGTAGATCAGGATGTCGTCGATGAACACTACGACGCACTGATCTAACAATTCTCGGAACACGTTGTTCATGAGATTCATGAACATGGCCGGAGCATTTGTTAACCCGAAGGATAACACTGTGAACTCGTAATGGCCATATCGTGTTCGAAATGCCGTCTTCGGAATGTCCTTCTCGGCAATCCTCAATTGATGATACCCAGATCGCAAGTCGATCTTTGAGAATACTGAAGCTCCCTTCAGTTGATCAAACAAATCCTCTATTCTCGGAAGGGGGTATTTATTCTTAATGGTCACTTGGTTTAGTCCTCGGTAATCTATGCAAAGACGTAGTCCTCCGTCTTTCTTTTTGACAAACAAAACCGGTGCTCCCCAAAGGGATGTACTCGGTCTTATGTAACCTTTTCCCAATAGCTCCTCGAGTTGTTCCTTTAACTCCTTCATTTCCAGTGGTGCCATCCGGTACGGAGCTTTTGAGACAGGCTCTGTCCCCGGAATGAGATCTATCGTGAATTCAAGATCTCTCTCAGGTGGCATGCCCGGAACGTCTTCAGGGAACACGTCCGGGTATTCTCTTACCACTGGTATGCTATCAACCTTGTTCTCTTCCGCCTCAAGGTTGTGCACATAGCACGCATATAGTTCATACCCCTTACGCATCAAGTTACTTAGTTTAAGTGCACTAACGATTTTGTTACTTTTCTTAGGGGGCTGAGAGTAAAAGATAACTCTCTTTCCCCTACTTTTTGACAAGGTGATCTTTTGCTTTTGGCATTCGATCACCGCTTTATACTGGGATAGCCAATCCATCCCCAGTATGATGTCAAAGTCTCTTAAGTTAAATTCTACCAAGTTCGCGAAGAATTCTACGTTCTTTATCACTATAGGAATTCCGTTATATCGTTTAGAGCAAGACACTACTTCTCCAGAAGGCAATTGAATTCCTAAGCTAATTCTCTCGCACTTAGGTAGATCTAACTCAGGCACTATCCTTGATGCAATAATTGAGCAACTAGCTCCGGAATCAAATAAAATTCTAAGGGGTGTATTCAAAACGTGAAATGTACCTGCCATCACTTCTCCTTGCGCAGGCACGTCCGCTTGGTTTACCACATTGAGCCTCCCCATAGGGCGTCCCTGATTGCCCTGCTGATTCGCATTCGGCTGCGGATTTTGTTGCTGGTTTTGATTCTGTGGGGGCGGAGGTCGTTGGTTATGGTTCTGGTTTTGCGGCCTATTTTGAGGGGGTCTGTACCCTTGGATATTGCCGTTTCGCCCGTTTTGGTTTTGAGGCTGTTCTTGCCCCGCGACCAAATCGTCCCTCTTCGTTATGTTCTCGAGCCTAGTTCGACATTCCCGTCGAACGTGACCCATTCGACCGCATCGGTAACAGGCGCCTTGTTGCGGGCATCCCCTTGCCAGATGTGGTCGTCCACATCGCGGGCAAGGCGGTACCGGATCTTCTTGATTGAACCTCCTCCCCGTGTTGTTTTGTTGGGGCCTATTCGACCCTCTGCGCTGCTCGTTCCTTCCAGTGTTGTTCTCGTTTCTTGAGTCTCGGCTTCTCTTGTCTTGAGGACCCCTGCTGGGCTCCCCACTCACCCTTCTTTTCAGCTGCTGCACGCGTGCTACCGCTACAGCGCGATCGTATACGGCTTGCAAATCGGGGTAGTGTACCCCCGCGATCACTTCGCGCACAGACAGGTTCAGTCCCATCTCGAACTTCTGTGCCTTTTCCGCATCAGTAGGCACTAGCCTTGGTGCGAACCTCACCAGCTCCTTGAAGCGTGTGTAGTATTCTTGCACCGTTTGGCTTCCTTGCTTCAGTGACAAGAATTCTTCGTACATGGCAGCTTTGGTACTCAAGGGATAGAATCGATCCCTGAGTAGTTCCATCATCTCCATCCACGAGTAAGGCTCGTCATCTTCAGTCAGTTTGGCTTGCGTTGCTTGCCACCAGTCATCCGCTTCGCCTCCCAAGTAGTATGAAGCGACATGTACCCTCTCTCCTTCCGGACATTTGACCGCTCCCAGCAGCTTGTCAAAAGTCCGGATCCATTCCTCCAGTTTAGCTGGATCCTCCTCACCAGCATAGTGGGGCGGCTGGTAGAGATTCACCATCGCCAGATAGTTGGGACGAGCTTGGGGCGGAGGTACCGCCGCAGCTTGACCCTGGTTGACTTGCGCGTTCCCGAGCGCAATCAACACTTCCTCTATCGTCCTAAGACGATCGCCCACATTGTTCGGTGCGGGGGCGTCCTGCGCACCTTGGGGTTGTTCCATCTCAGGTTGAATCGGTTCAGTGACGTTTGGTGGTGTTTCAGTAGGTATCTCAGTGGTGGTTTGGGGAGTGGTTTGAGTTCTTCCTCTTCCTCTTCCTCTGGGTGCCATTCTAGTACAAATGGGATAGATTAGAACTGGTGAATTTAGCATATAGTCTAAGCAATTTCTATAAATGTATATGTGTGTAGCAATTTAGCACGTGGTGCTTTGTTCGGATTAAGAAGCATCGTATGCTTCGGGGGTTTTATTTTAATTTGTTTTGTTTTGTTTTGATTTAAAAAAATAAATCGGGCATTTCATTTCCTCAAAAGAAATTTTAGTACAAAAGTAGAAATAGTTTTCTAGCAAAATAGTATCTAATAATAGAAGCTCTAGTATCTCATGACATCCTCCGTGGGGTAGCAGGATCTTCCTCCGGATCTTCCTCCTCCGAACTCGGCGGTAGTAGGTCGTCAAAGATAGTGTTTAAGTCTTGCCCGTGGGTATCAATGTATTCCTTTAGTATTAAGTTTTGTGTAGTGAGGGTTTGGACTTGGCGTTCGAGTTGGTTTATGCGGTGATGATCCGCCTCTCTCAAGTTGCCCATGTGTTGTAAATTGGCCTCCAATTGAGCCATACGGTACTTCATTTGCTCTAGGGTTTGGTGGGAATCGAGATGAACGCTCATCATCCTGACCATCAACTGCATCATGTCTTGACTAGCCATCTAGCGCAAGCAAGAGTTCTAGGTTAATATTCGCCAAGATTCTAAGTTCAATTCGCCAAGATTCTAGGTTCGAGTTTCCAGGATTCTAAGTTCAAGTTTCGCCAAGATGCTAAGTTCAAGTTTCGCCAAGATTCTAAGTTCAAGTTTCCAAGATTCTAAGTTCATAGCAGAGATGCAACATGCATATGCAAATGATAATTCCCCCCAATAATAATTTAATACACCATATATATATATTTTTCCATGGGTTTTAAAATAAAGAATAAAAATTCTTCCATGGAAATAATACTTTAAAATTTAAAATAATAGTCAAAATATTACTAATGGTTGAAAATAGTAATGGTTTAAAAATAATAGTTTAAAAATAGCCGGGCTCTGATACCAACTTGTAACACCCCGGTTTTTGGTCACCCAGGTCGGGATGTCACCGCCACATCTCCCTAGTAAGACACGGTTTCTCCGAGCTTACTAAAGAGATGCAAGGCTAGGTATTGCAGGATTTAAAACATTTAAAGCATTCAAAATAGCCCATACAATATAATTCGAAAATAATAAAGCATAGCGCAGCGGAAATATTTAGTTTAGTACAGTATCGCAGCGGAAAATTTAAAAAGGACCGACATGGCCAAAACACGGGTTAAACAGACCCGTTCATAATATAGTCTAAGTACGAAATTTAAAAGCAAAATAACAATTCCCAAAATCTCATGCATGATTCGTGCTCATACAGGCTCATTCCACATATTCTGTAAAGAAAGGAATAAAAATGGTTTTGGTCAGCAAAATTGCTGAGTAAGTTAACACATGCAGGATCGTAGGGTTTAAAAGCCATAAATTTAGTAATTTAACAAAAGCATGATAATAACATAATATTTAGTTTCATCTAATCCATATCCAATAGCATAATTTATCTCAGACTCTATTTAATAACACATATCACATGGTTCAAGATAATAGCCATAATTTAAATAAAGCATTTAAATAATTTAATTTGACAACAATATCATTTAATCTAGTTTAATTTAATTTAGAATCCCCATTACATTCCCGATTTGGTATTTCAAAGTTTCACGATAAAAATCGCGATGTCAACAAGTTTAGCCGGTAGCCCGGCGGCCGCAACCGTATCAGCCATACCCAGTACCACTCCGGAGCCTCGGGAAACCCATACGGATATTCACGAAAGTGTAGGCTCTAAGTTTCGCCATTTAGGCAATCCATATCTCAAATTTAGCGCGCGGGGTCACCATCGTCCATTACGGCACGAAGTGAATCGTTAGGGGGCACCCTGCAGAGCACTCACCCCTAATTTTAATTTATCAAGTTTGTAAGGGGATTTAGTTTTTAAAATCTGCCTTCCATTGTAATAATTTAGAAATAATATCTCAATTCGTTTCAACCCTAAAGGTTAATTCCATGTTTCAACAAGATTTCAAGATTTCGTTCCGGTAAATCACAGTTTACTCCAAAATTCGTCTAAAATCAGATTTAACTCCAAAAATTCCAAAATTTCATATCTGACTCGGAAACATCAAGATCTACAACTTTCGTGTTTTAACTTTTTCAATTCGAGATACCTAATTAGGTCAAAATCGCCAATTTTCGCATAAGAAGAAATCTGTCCGAGTTTAATACATCACAGTTCAAAGATTTCGGATTCTACAATATCAATTCAACTCCAAATTTAATGAAATTTGACAGGGGTCATCTTAAGACATTTATCTACAACTTTCATGTTCGGCCAAAGATCTAAAACAGCCTAGATCCTATGTCAAAAACGTGATCAAGATCATTCCTATGTTCTGTCCAAGATTTCAAGATCTAGAATCAAACAGTTCGGTTTCAACGGGTTTTCACATATCAAATCAACTCCAAAAATTCTCAAATTTTTACAGTAGCTAGGTCTAAGTCTTAGGAACGTTTTTCGTGTTTTAAATTTTTCCGTTTGAGTTTGTTTTAAGGGTCGGAAAAATTCACCAAATCTGTTGCGTCGGTAGAAAAACAAAAGCGGACAGATTTATGGTTCTTGTTGAATCTTTTAGGTTTCGAATGTTTTAGAATCTCCCAAAACCATGTAAGGTTAACTTACAGCGTCTATGAACGTCGGGAATGTCTAGTTCGGAGGCGTGGCTTCCAGATCACCGTTTCTCCTCTCCGTTCGTCGGGTTCTACGATCTAGATTCGATACGGGGTGTAGAAAGAAAAGAACCGAAGATAGAATCCGTTTTCGGATTGAAACGTGAAAAGATTTATCGAACTAGAGCTTACCACAACGTTTGGAGACCTTGGATTTTCGTCCAAGCTGCTGCCTCCGTTTGGTGCTTTCCGTCGACTCCGAATTTAGGGTTTCGAACGTATAGGAGATTGTAGGGTTTTGTAAACTTGTTTGGGGCTCCCAAGGGGCTTATTTATAGAATTCTAAATCCCTAGGGCGTCCACAACCGACCTAAAAGTCTGGAGTCGAGAGATGTTCAACCGAAAGTCGAAAAATCCGCGTTCGGGCGAGAGATTCACGCAACAAACGAATCTGTGGGGTGGCGCGGTCGTGGCGCGCTAAAGCCACTTCACCGCGCGGCCACCGCGCCGACTTCGCCTGGACTTCGGTCCGGGCGGGTCGTGCGATCCGTCGTGCTTTTCCGCCTCTCTTTCGGGTTTCTATCCCTCTATGCTCCCGAATTCCGATTTCCGGGGTATATTCGGGTTCATACCTTCTCTCTAATTTTATTCTCAGTCTAATTGGGTGTTTTGGACTCGAATACTCGAGTTCATTAGTGTCGGGTTTTGGTGTACCATTTATCCATCCTTTTATTGAATTAAATTCCTTTAATTCCTTTTTAAGTAAAAACCTCATTTCTCATTTCCTTATCTTTATTTATTTCTTTTATTTGCTGGATTTGTTTATTTATTTATAGTATTTATTTTATTTATTATTTATTTATTTGATTATTGTTTTATTTTATGTTGGAAAATTCTCGGGTATTACAGATGTTAAGTAATTTTATGAGATAAGTTTTATGCAGGTAGAATTCTCGTCACAATCTAGTGGAATACCAAACCTAGAATGTGCAGTCCTACCTCTTGGAATGAGTAGGAGTGCTATTCCACTTGATGCTATATGCAACACAATATCACTTCTCTCACCAAGGGCTAAACATAATGTTTTCTAAATTAATTATCGTTAAATGTCTTGTCAGTTCCACCAGTAAAGAAAAAAGAATCAACCCTCATCACTATCAACTATATACATTATATAAACATTCCTCTGCTCATTAATCAACAAACGTAATAGCTTAGCATGGTCCGCCTTCATTTCTTTCTTATTATAATATGTATTTTCTAGTATAAATAGATTATCTGTTTCAGAAGTTAAAACTTCATTCAGTACGGGCATTCCAGAGAAACTTTTCAAATTTATAAAACTTGCAGCAATTTTCATTTCAATTTGTAACAAAGCTATATTTATATTTGTTCTTCCGTCAATTGCAAAATCTGTTAAAATATAGATTAATGAAGTATTTATTAAAAAATAGATTAAAAAAATAAATTTTTCTTATTTATTTACTGATGGATTTATTCGCATCCCAATAACTATTTATATACCTGATTTTTTATTTATAATATGCTTTACGAAAATAACTAATTTACTTTAAACCAATTATCCATATAATATGAATTTTCAAAATTCTCTTAATAATTATAATTTCTTGTATTAATATAACAAAACATAAATATGATTTATACTATTTAGTATATATTTATATACAATTAGAATGATATAATTATAAAAAATTATTTTTTTAACGATTAGCAACTATATTGTTGTATATTATTTTTAGTAAATATATAATTGTAGACTTACTTTTAAGAAAAGTGACATTTTGTAAAAAACATGGCCCGTATATATACATTAATTAATATATATACAAAACTTTTTCATATATTCATTAATGTATTTTTAATAATATAAATTTCATGTATACACTGCGAATTCCATACAAATGTGAAATTTCAAATCTTTAAAAATGTGGGAACTCCATATAAATTGGAAATTAAATATTTTTTAAGAACTAAAAATTGGAATTTCATACACATTAATATATTTTTAATATGAATAAATAAATATGATGTGCAATGTATATTTTGATTACATCATTTACCACACAAAAAAATATAACCAAAATTGAGATTAAACCTACAAAAAATTATCGACATTACAATATGATCATCATATTGAAATATAAACACTACATAACTTTTAGTTGTCAGTGCAGAACCTCGTCCTAATAATACCATGATGCAAAAACTGCAAATGCCTATTCATGTTATAATAATCCTATGGTGTAAAACTCAAAATCTGTAAAGAAATAATAAATGCAGGAATAAAACCTAAAATAAAAAATATACTAAATAATAAAATCTAAAATAGGTAAAATAAAAATGCAAAATAATAAAATCCAAATAGATATATAAAAATATAAAATTTCAAATTTTATTTTTCAAATCTTTTTAAAAGTGAATAAATCTCTAATGAATAAGTAAATAAAGGTGAAAATATAATATTAGCCAATATAAAATGTAAAATAATATAAATATAATAAAAAATGAAAAATTTCAAATCTATCAAATATATTTAAAAGTAAAGATTGTGGGAATTCCATATAAATTTGAAATTATATATATTTCAAAAACTAAAAATTATAATGAATAAATAAATGGGCAAATACCAAATAAATACCCACCTACCCAAACTTATACCCACTTTAATACCTAATCAAAAAATTATTCCTTTAAACCCCCTAGAAAGATAAAACTTTGAAAAAATACCCATTTTACCCTTAAAACACAAAAAATGCTTAAAAATCATTATACTACCCTTAATCTTTAATAATAAACCTCTATTAAACCATACATAACTAATAAAAATCTTTAAATAAACTTACAAACTTACAAATCTTTAAATAATCAAGAAGAAATAAATTCGTTAATATATGAATATGGACTATATTTACAAACTATGGAAGAAAGAATCGAAAATTGGAATGACATTGTTTATACTATACTTATATTTTTAACTGAATATAATCAAAAGATATATCCCTATTCAGAAGAAAAAAGTTTTTGGGACAGAATAATTTTTCTAAGAATAGGATCAGATAGTGAAAATTATGATGAAGAAATACCAGACAACTTAAGTAATTATGGTGAATACTATTTTTCTGATTAAATACAACCAGTAACACAATAAAATAAATTCAAACATTTTCATTCAACCCCTATAAAATAAATTCAAACATTTTTCATTCAACCCCTTTTATCAAATTGGTATCAGAGCCCAGAACGATTAACCTGGACATGAGTAACTATAATAATAATGATCATATATTAAACTATCATATGTAAAGATTAAGATTAGATACTTCAGAACACCTATACCCAGAATATATTCCAACAGCAAGATATCCTTTAGATGAAAATCAAGAAATAGATTATCCACTAAGTACGATTAATCCACTCGATACTGAAAACTATATAATAAATAGAAATGATGAATATGCACAAAATAACACCGATAGCTTGATGATACAAGCAAGAATTGAAAGAGCATTTCTAAACAGAATAAGAGGATTAGAACCACAAATAAGACCACTTACAGAAATAAGAACCAATGATAATCGAAGATTTTTAACACCCACATTTAATCCTGATCATGAAATAAGCCAAAGAGAAATAGAAAATATGGATCAACAAATATAAGAAAGAAAAACATACATAGACAGAAGAAGACGAAGAATAAATAGATTGCAAAACGATGAAGAATTTGGAATAAGACTAGGAAATAGAGGAAAAAGATTACTTTGGATAGGAAACTATATAATCGAAACGGAAGAATATAATGGTAATTTAATACAAATTATATCAAAAAGAGATGAAGAACAAGAGTTATTATCACAAGTCAAATTAACTATAATCAACAATGAATTACAACTTACAGAATGTTTCCAGGATATATATTACATAACACCATGTTTACTAGAGCACCTTCACCCGAATTTTCAGATCAAGAATCAAATTATAGTGAAGACTAATAAAATGCCAGGAATAAAGTTAGAAAATGAAACATTAGAAAGACTGATTATTAAAATTCATGAAATATAAAGACAACCACAAGATATAAGCACCATAATAATGAAACAAAAACTATTAAGAATAAAATTCAAGATTTCTAAAATGATAGATGAAAGAGAAGCATATGTAATTATACAAAAACATATATATCCAGAAAAAGAAGAATCGGAGTTAATAAAAGAATGGTATTTAAATGAATTAGAAATAATAGAAATAGAAGAATTAGAAAGGGAAACTGAAATAGATGAAGTAAACGACTTCATTAGAAACATAAGAAATATTAGAAGATGAGTTATCTAGAAGATTTAGAAACAATAAAAGATGGAATTGAACTAATAAAAGAACTAATGATAAGTCTAGATTCAAGACTCTACAATATCGAAAGATACATAGACAAAACAATAATTAAAACTCCACAAAAGCAAGTAGAATTAGAAAAGTCACTCCCACTACCGAAATGGGAGAAGACACCAGAACCAGGAAGTCTCGATCATAGAGTAATGATGAAAGAAATAGAAAAACTGAACAAACAAAACAAAATTAGAATTCATATAGACAAAGTAGAAAAATTAAAAAAGATAAATGAAGAACTAAAGGAAGATAAATTAGAAAGTAGAGAAGATAAGGAAGAAACAGAATGAATACAAGTATAGAAGACTTAATAAATGAATTAAGTAGTGATTTAGAACGACTAAATTTAGAAACAGAATTAGAAACTAATGAAAGCGATTTGGAAGAACAACATAAGGTCTTTATGAATAACCATAGATTATATTTACCATCATCAGAAGTAGTTGGAGAAAGTAGCACTACCTTGCCAAGAGAAGGTGTAACAGGAACTATACCAATGGAAGTAGATCAAACTACAAATAGACAAAATGTAGACAATTATCAGAGTAGATTACAAAATTTACCCTCAAGAAATTTTCCAATAAGAAAAACAACCTCTAAAAAAGAAATTTGGAAATACAATGAAGATTTTGAGTTAAAAGAAACAAGAATAGGAAATGTGAGACCAGGAGATGCAATATTCCTAAACCTAGATTGTCTTAAACAACCAAGTCTAGAACTAGAAAAATGGAAACAGATAATAAGAATACATTTAATGTCAGAAGAAAGTACGTCAAGAGCAAAAACATTAAAAATATGGAATCTAGTCCAAGGAAATGTGGCCCAATTCCTTGCAGGAATTTCCTCAAATACAAAACAAACTTATATGAATACAATTACTCAAGGGTTTGGACAAGATGTAAACACAGGAATAGAGGAATTTATCAATATCATACAAGAAGAATTCCTAGGAGTACAGAATTTAGATAATAATGCTATAATAGAAGAACGAGATCAAGCGTTACTAAGATTAAATAAAATAAGACTAAGAGATTTATGCTTTTTTGATCAATTCTCTGAACAATTTAAAAGTTACTATTATACAGCTTATACAAGCTTACAAAATAATGAACACACCATGAACTCTATATTTCAAAATTACCATCACCATGGGATGAATATATGTGGAAAACATTGATTCAAAATAAAAATGACTATCCGAATAATTTAGGAAGCCGAATAAGATTAATAAGACAGGTAATAACTGAGTTATGTTACCAAAGAAAAATATTAGACCACACTAAAATATATAATAAAGCTGCTGATTTATGCTGTCAAGAAAATGCAGAAAATTTTGAATGGGGAAAAAATAAATCCTATAGAAAAAATAAGAGATTTAAAAAATTTAAACCAATAAAAAGAAAATTTAAGAAAGGAAAAAGATTTAAAATCTTTAATAAGAAAAAATTCTTTAAGCCAAAATTTGGAAGAAAATATTATAAAAGAAGAAATGATAAAAGACAAAATAAAAAGAATCCAACCACATGTAAATGTTATAACTGTGGAGAAATAGGACACTTTGCAAGTGATTGTACAAAACCAAAGAAAAAACAAGTAAGATTTATGGAATATGATATTATAGATGAACAAATATTCAAAGAAATAGAATCAGATCTAGAAAGTATAAGTGAACCAGAATCAGGAGATGAGATATATGAAGTCAAATTCTCTGAAATAGAAAATGAATAAATATAAAGAAATAATCACAGAAGAACAAGAGGAAACAAAAGAAATAGAATATGTAGAACAATATGAAGGACAAAGAGGATATGCAATAAAAGCTATCTTAAGTCCAGAACAAATTAATAAAATACAAGGATTAGATCTAAAACATGGATTCAAGCATACAAATTTTAATATACTATCAAGAATATTCTCAAGAAATAATATAGTAATTCATGAATATCATGAACTAGAAAAAACAGTAGATGTATGTAACACTAATACTACTCTAAAACTGCACCTTTTAACAAAAGATATAATAAATAAAGGGCTAGAAAAATTAAGTAGAAAGAAAACAGAGAAAATACAATACGTACATTTAGCAGGAGTAAAGATTCTAATAAAATCTTTATTTAGAAGTGGAATAGACTTACCAGTAACAATAAGCCTACATGATTCAAGATTATTAAATCCACAAGACTCACACTTAGGAACTATTAATGGAAACCTAATTTACCAAAAACTACTATTTACATGTTACCCAAACTATTGTGTATCTTTACAAGATCAAAATATAGACGAAACATTAACTCTATATATAAAAGTACATAGGAATGATGTAATGAAAAATGAAAGTAAAATATTTACAGTACATTATAGTGCTTTTTATAGCTACCTAAATAGCAATAGACTAAAACCTTATGATGATAAGAAGACAATAGAAATACACGAAGCATGTAGAGACACAATAGTAGATCTAATATTACCAGAACTGAATAATCCAACGTTACAAGATGATTGGATAATTGATCTTGCAGACAAGAAAAATACAATAGAAATTGGAAAACCATTAGAAAATAGGAGACCACAATTATCCTATGTAGGAAGAACAATGAGTAGTAGAAAAAGTATAGACTATAGCCCAAGAACAAATCTAATACTTGATCTACCAAGACATAGTATTGATATCCCATACGAAAAGAGTAAACAAAAAGCCCAAACATGGAGGATTAATATAGAATATTATAATGGCGCAAACTGGATAAAAGGACCAAATATATTAGTAGACACTGGAGCTGGTAAGAATCATATAGGAAAAACTTGTATAAATGGATTAACAAAGCATATAGGAACAGAATATAGATATACTACTTTTGAAGGAGACGTAAAGAGAGTAAATGAAATAGTAATAGTACCAATAAAACTAGGTACAGACTTAATAGAAGAAGTAAAATGTTATGTAGTAGAAGAAGAAGGAACATCTAGTAGCACCTATCATGTCTTGTTAGGCAACGAGTTTTTAGACTCATTAAACAAATATACGATAACAGGAGAAATTTTTAGTGGAAAAACAAAAAATGAAAAAGCTTTCGTAATAGGAAAAGCATATATATGAAAGAAATTAGATTTCCAACAACAGTATACCTAGAGTTAACTATACTACAAACAAATATAACAACATGTGCTATACTAGATACAGGAGCAGAAATCACATTAATACAAGAACATTTAATAAAAGAATGGGAAGTAAATAAAAGACCAATAGAAGTACATGGAGCTACTGGACATAGTCTAATTATTAATAAAATAGCTAAAGATGTTCAAATAATTTTAGGTAATAAAATATTTACAATACAAGAAGTATATGTTAGCCCAGTAAAAACAATTGATGTATTATTAGGGACAGATTTTACAAGTTTATTTCAAAGCTTTAGAGTAGATAGATATAATATTCAACTTAGATCAGCATGTAACCACTATATTACTATTCCGAGAATAAGGAAACCATATAGAGTGCTTCAGAAACGTGGTGAAAAAGGAGAAATTATAAAACAACCAATTACTTATTACATAAAATTTAAAATTCACAAAATTAAAAAACAAGTGCTAATTCAAAAGCCAGAAGATTTTGATAAATATGAACTTCATGAGACAATAAAATACATCTCTGAAAACTATGGAGAAAATCCAATTGAAAAATGGAATCTTAATAAAATATATGCAGAATTAAAAATGAAAAACGACGATATAATAATAAGAACTCAACCGATGATGCATAATCAAGAAGATATTGAAGAACTTCGAAAACAAATAAATGAATTGTTAGAATTAGATCTTATTCAAGAATCTATAGCAGAACATAATAGTCAGGCTTTCTTGGTTAGAAATCGTAGTGAACAAATAAGAAAGAAACCAAGGTTAGTAATAAACTATAAGGAACTAAACAAAAACATGATATTTGATGGATATTTTCTACCTAACAAAGAAAATCTAATAGGATTAGCTAGAGGAAGATCTATCTATTCAAAATTTGATTGTAAAAATGGATTCTGGCAAATTAAAATGCATCCAGAAAGTATAAAATACACAGCCTTTAGTACACCACAAGGACACTATGAATGGAAGGTTATGCCGTTTGGAATAAAAAATGGACCACAAATATTTCAAAGAAAAATGGATAAAACATTTAAAAAATTTAGTAACTTTATATTTGTATACGTAGATGATATACTAATAGCCTCAAACACTATAGAAGAACATAAAAAACATTTAGATATATTTGCAAAACTTTGTAAAGATCATGGATTAATTTTATCAGAAAAGAAAGCAGAAATATTCAAAGATGAAATAGAATTTTTGGGTCTAATATTAAATAAACTTGGAATTAAAATGCAACCACACATAAGTACAAAACTTGTTAAAATGCCTGATGAACTTAGGAATAAATTAAACATACAAAGATTTCTTGGAATTCTAAATTATGCAGAAGGATTTATATCCAATTTAGCAAAAAAGACAAATGATCTAAGAAAATTGATCAGAAAAAATAATAAAATAGGATGGAATGATCAACATACTGAAATTGTCAAACAATTGAAAGAAGAATGCTCCAAACTACCACCGTTAAGATTACCAGACGAAAAAGATAATTTAATAGTACAAACCGATAGCTCAGACTACCATTGAGCAGGATTATTAAAAACCGATACTGGTGAAATCTGTAGATATGCATCCGGAACATTACAAGGAGCAGCCATAAACTATAGTACAAATGAAAAAGAATTACTTGCAGTAATTAAATCAATAGATAAATTTTCATTTTGGTTATTAAGTAGAAAGTTTAAAGTATTAACTGATAATACACAAGTAAAACCTTTAATTTACAATAAAGTTCCAAATAAACCCCAATATAGAAGAATAATAAGATATCAGACTTTCTTGTCAATGTACGACTTTACTGTTGAATATATTAAAGGGACTGAAAATTATCTAGCTGATTTTTTGAGCAGGAACCCTGAATATGGAGAACAATGAACAATGGGATGATGCTGGTCTGACTGACCACATTTACAATGAAATAGATCGACTACAAAAACTACTCCAGTCGACTATGGACAGACAACTAAAACTACAACAATTGATTGTTGGGAACTTTATGGACGAACATAAGACTATCAATGACGATATATATGAATGTAACAAATGCTTGCAGGGATTACTAACTACTATGGAAGAATACTTTTATACCCCTGAAGAACTAAATACTGGTGTTTCAAACCAGGAAGGGAAAGCTAATCATGTTCCAAAAGAGGACAAACAAGCAAAACAATCTGGGGATGCAAGACCTTCGACCTCGTCGAAAAACATTGCAGAAACTAAGAAGTATTTTTGCGACAATATTCCTCAACCAACACCCATTAGCCCCGAAACAAGAAACTTTTTAGCAGAATACCATACCCTGAGCAGCTACGTATACTCTTTACCCAGACAAGAAACATCATTTTACACAGAATTTACCAAATCCCTACATCCACAAGTAACTATTTTACCAGGCTGCGACCCGAACTTTGTTTCGAACTGTTTCAAATTCGGTTTTATCAGAACTATTTTCCTGTCCCCTTTACGAACCGAAATATCCAAATTACCTGTATTACTTGAAGGCCTAAACATAAGACCAAAAACCCAGAAACTAAAAATATTTTCTATTAGTCCAGAAGTCAAACACTCTTCCTACCATCTTGCTATTGCAGAAGAAATCACTAAACCAGAAAGTTATCCTCAAGACTATGGAACCCCCAAAACAGAAATCTTTAATGACAAATACATCCACTTCAAAAGAGCAATGGGAATACGTGCTGTCCATGAACAGATGAAAAGACTATACAACCAATGCGCAGGAATCTTTTTCGGAAATGAAGAAATCGTAATGATTGAGCAATTGAACACTTCGGGATTCAGATCAGGAAATTTAGCAGGACTAATTCAGAAATTTGACACATACAATTTTGAATGCTCAGAAGAAGTCAAGAGTATCTGGAAGAAAGCAGTAGAGAAATCCACCACAAGCCTGAAAACAAGAACATTTCTTCGGAAAGAGACAACAAAATGAAGTAAGCAGTGACGACAGAGAGGACCAATGTAGCACGAAGAAAAGAATAATGCGGCAAGACGTATGCAATGACGCAATTGAACAAGAAGACAAGAACAAAATAATGCAGCAAGACGCATGCAATGACGTAATTAGACAACAAGACAAAGAGGACGACTAATAATGCAGGATTAAAAAGAAGAAAAATGACAGCTATGGAATCTCAATAATGGAAGAAAAAGGAAGGACGGAGATAAGGCCACGTAAATCAATTCAGAACCACATGATCCCCAAGACTCCATCTATAAAAAGAGGAATGATTCACGAAGGATGCAGAAGCGAAGATACCTACCATAGTATTCTTTCTCTTGCATTTCTTTGTAATCTTTAGTTCTCTCTCTGTAATGTAAAACTATGACTGATTTAAAAGCTTTCAATAAAAAGATGATCGGCTAAGTACAATAGCCTGATCATTCCAGTAATATCTTCGGGTATATTTTTCTAAAGTCTACCAAAATTCTGAAATATACGTGAGTGAGTGAAACATTTGTTGAGAGTCATGTCATCGATACAGTGATTTCCGAAAGGTCGTGCATACCGGAGTAAGGCAGAAGGCCTGAAAGAAGGATAGCAGACGAGGAAAGAAGGTTATTCGTTGAAGGACTCGATCAGAAGTTTCAACCACAAAGCTTATACTACGGAAGCGAGGTAGACCCTGGAATTTTACTTTGAATGATAAATACTGTGAATGATCATGGCATATATTTCAATTAGTTACGTTCTCTTCCTAAGATCATAAATAAAATCTAGAAAATAAGATTTGAAAATTGTACAACAATTACTGAACATATATACAAGTCTTTTAATTCCACATATACTAAACTGCTTGATAATATGTACAATACTTATAAGACAAAAGTACTAAACTTGACTAGGGGCATATTTGACAATCTTTACATATAGAGACAAAATTAGGTAGTAAAAAGGAAGAAAAATAGTGCTAGGTACTGAACAAGTAATAAACTTAGAATGAGAGGTATTTATCTATAATTTCCCCTAAATAAATAAATACAAAAATCTAAAATTAATAAATTAAAAATACAAAAATCTATAAAAATTAGAAATTTGAAATGGAGACACCACATTAAATATAGAATGGGTTGTTCACTAATTCTTTAATATATATATATATATATATGAACGAACATCTCAAAGTGCATTGAAACAAAGCAACCTTTGTAAACATATAGGCCGCACATTCTACCACTAAGCCCTCCACACAGAGCACTCATAGACAACCTTCCATCTGCATATATATAACTATCTACCAATCGAACTCACCTGTCTGTACGTGGCTATTTATGTGCACACCCAATCCACATTCTAATAATATAAGATCGTTGCTATCAACCGACAATAATTTTGCCACACACACACCATTTACTCAATACAAACCATCCCCAATTAAAAAATGAAGAAATACATGTTTCAACCCTATTTTGTATATGGAATTTCTTTTCTAACCTCAATTTAATTAAAACTCTTTTTCTACCCATCCGATTGAAGACCTCTGAGTGGCGATCATAATGCAAAATGAGGGTATGTGAGTGAGGGTGGAAAATGCAGGTATGCAAAATGTGGCGATTGAAGACATCCGAGCACAGATTGTTAGCGAATAGATCTAATAAACTTATGGAAGTCTGTAAAATTTTGTGGTATGTGAGTGAGGGTCGAAATGCTTTGGACTGGGCCTCGTTGTCTCCCTCCCATTCCGACTGTCGCCGGCGCCGCCGCTGTTCTCTGTTCTCTTTCGACCGCCATTGGAGACACCACCACCGCCGTTCCTTTGAAGACAAGAATACTTGAAATGGAGTCCAAAGCAAAGGCACCATCACTGTCCCTCTCGTCATCACTGTCCCGTTCACAACTTGCAGCTGCTCGGTGTCTCCCGTCGCCTTGCCGACAGTACCTCATCATCATCGCCGGTCTCCGTCAGCTCAACCATCGCCTGTCGTCATCGTTCCTTGAGGATAGAAAACCCTCAATATATCATTGGCAGGGAGCTTCTCCAACTCCAGTGAGGACCTTCTGTCCTTCCATGGCTGACTCCATCAACCCGCTGCCATCATCTTCTCCGGCCAACGTCTGCGTTCCGGTTGCCATCATCATCAACGGAAGTAGCTACCAACTCCATTCATCATCTTCAGCCGCTCAACACCATCCCTCCACACCCTCCGAAAGCCGCAACTTCTCACAAATCCCCGACTCACCGTGTCAACCGAATGAAGGCGATCACCACTCGAATTTTTGAGTGGAGCTTGTATGGCCTTTTTGGATTTTTATCTTTTTACGCTCATGCGAAGTCAAACGGAAGCTTTCGAACCCTTTCGAACGTCAACCGATTCTTGCTCGAAAGAGTTGATTTTCGCCGTTCATGTATTCGTTCTTATAGGGCAAAAAAAGAGTTTACCTTAAATTGAGGTTAGAAAAGCTTTTTACTATTCCACATGGGTATATTGGTCTTAAACCCTTAAAAAATTCATTGTTATACCATAGTCAGTTACTATTATACACTTGTAAATATTTAAAAAAATAAACAACATTTACTATCCTACACACACTACAAGAAAATTACGTTTTACCGACCGAAATTACCGACCGACATGTTGCGGGTTGGATTGACCGACCGCAGGGTCGACCGCAACATGCGGTCGGTAATTTAGAGCCGTTATGGTGTACCCGGTTTCCGGATGACCGTTGCACCGACCAAATTTAATTCAGGCGGTGATACCGACCACAGTTGCGGTCGGTAAATTTTTTTTAATTTTTTTCAATTTTTTAAAAGTTTTATTATTTTAAAAAAAAATAATTTAATCTACCGACCACATTACCGACCGAAATGTCGGTCGCTAAATTTTTTTCCCATTTTTTATTATTTATTTTTTATTTTTAATAAATGTTTGTTTAATTATTTTTTAAATTTAATTATTCCTTTATTTGAGCATTATTTATTTTATAATGTAATTATTATTTATTTCAACCATTTAATTAATTATTTATTTTATAATCGCAAAAAAATTATTTATTTTATAATTTAATTATTTATATATTTATTTATATAATAATTTATATTTATCTTACTTTCAAAATGATATTATTAATTATTTTATTTAATTCATTTATTTCAGATTTTTTTTATTTAATTATTTTATTTTATATTTTACTATTTAATTAATGAAATTTTATATTTTTTAATTAATATAATTTTAATTTCTATTTTATATTTTAATTTAGTTTCTAATTTACACATTTATATGTATATATGTACTTATATAGGTTATATATATAACATTTCATACAATGACATGAAACATGAAGTGCACAGATGACCACACGCGCGAAGGATTCAATTGCCTACCCGGGTTCGAGGCGTCTCTTCAGCAAATTCTTTCAACATATATATTTGGAAAGGTATACTATATAGGACATATGGCGGAATATGATTGATGGGTTAGAGACCTAGCCAAGCTGGTTAGGGTTGAGGATGATGATGGTGAGGTTGGCAGTTCGAGCCCTCTCGAGAACAATTTTTTCATAAAACAGAATTACCGACCGCAAATTGCGGTCGGCAAGGTTCCGACGGCAAATTTTTTTGGCCGGAGGAAAAATACCTACCAAGGTATTACCGACCGACCCTGGCGGTCGGTGGTCCGGTCGGTAAACTCCGAAACGATCCGCATTCCGGGGTTACCGACCGCATGTGCGGTCGGTAAAACGAATTTTTCTTGTAGTGACACCAATTTTTTAATAAATGCACGACAATAATTATTTATTGAATGCACTGGTATGTTCGAAAATATTCTCATGCATGCAATGTGTTCGAAGTTTTTAACCTAACAAATGCCACATGTATGTTCAAGAATAACTTTTGAACAAATCTTCCTTGTTCATTTTTTTTTTCGAACATGGTGTTTCAGTTAAGTACTCCCTTCGTCCCATTCCAAATGTCATACTTACTATTTTTGGATGTCCCATTACAAATGTCTTCTTTCTATAAATAAAAATAATTTTCCCCTCCAACAACTATGTGGACCCCACCATATACTCACAAACCAACTCTACCTTAATTCCCGTGCCCAACAGTAACAAGACACTTGAAGTGGGACGGAGGGAGTATAATTTTTGTTACGTATCTTTGGGATCACATTAGGCGTAGTGAAAAAAGGGAGGTATGTCGTGTTCGTTTTAGGAGACAATGCCACCAACGTGATATTGTATGTACTGGAAATCAAGTCTTACATTTCCGGCAAGTAGAACCAAGCCTACGTTGTAAAAGTATTCCTTGTAATCCGTACTAATAACACTTCTGCTTATCTCATTTCCCACTGGACTTTCAATCACCAGAGTTGTGCTCCATTTTGTAGATATCGATATACACCCTTGCAATAAGAAAAAAGTTATGATTTTATGTCAAATGTATGTTCAGAAAAATATGTCGAACAAACAATGTCTGTTGAGGAAATTTTTTTCGAACAACTAAGCCATGTTATGAAAAAATATAATATCATATGCGTTCAGGCCATTTTTTTGAACAAAAACCATATGTTCAGAAACCAGTCCAGAAAAGGATGCGAGCAAGATCGAAAAATTCAAATTTCAAGGTGCTTACCTTGACTTTCAGGACAATTTCTCATCCGACATTTTGCATATATCCACTTGTAGAATACTTTAATGTGCTTTTCCACTAATTTGGCTTGGATTTGAGTAGTATTTAGTGTAAGAAAAATACTAGGGTTAGGTTTTATACATGGTGTGTATTTAATAATTTGGTGGGGCGAAGATCGAAATGTGGAGATTTAAATATTGATTTTTGCTTTTTTTTTCTTTTTTTAAATTCACAAGGGGGGTATTTCAGAAATACAAAAATAGGATAATGTGTGTTTAGCAAATGTATACTGTGTAGATAGCAACGGTCCTAATATGAATCGAGTCATATAAATAATCCACCACACAACTATTACAATCCGGTTTTTGTAATGGTATAACAATTGCCAGCAGGTGCAGGCAGCGCTAAAAATGATGTGTAGCCCTTTGTAAAGTGATGTGTTAGCCTTATAAAATGATGTATAGACGATAAGTTGTTTTTATTATTAGTTTTTTGTTCATAACCTTCATCCATCACTTTTTTATACGCACACATCACTTTATATATACATACCCATCACTTTTGAATGTACCAGCACCTACAGCCCGCCTGCACCGAAATCGGCCCCCAACTATTCATTACTAACAACTAGGAATCATTTATGCTACAATAAAACGTGACCGACGGCTATTTTTCCGGGAAATCCCTTGTTGTAAATAGATGATATTCCTGCTGTCTCATTATTTCTGTTTCAAAACTTTTGGACACGTCGTCAATGCATTTATTTAACTGTTAATTTCTTAAAATGTGCTATGTAAAAATTATGTAAAATATATATTTTAAAACTACATGATTAGACGAATCTAACATTAGGTCAAAATTGATCATTAAACAGTGTCAAAAGCCAAAATGTGATATTTTTAGTGGTACTGAGGAGTACTATTTTTTCACAATTTGGTACCAATGTTACGTATTTTTGTTTTTTGGTACCAACTTTGAAAAGGAAAAAAAAATGGCCTTTTTAAGTACTTTCGACTCTTGAGTATTAAAATAGATTATCCCCCAATTTCCTAGGGATTGATTGGCTAACTATAGTACTCCCTATGTCCCAGCTAAAGTGTTCTGTTTGACTTTTTGACACTGTTCATTATTCAACTTTGACTCGATTATATTGCAAGTATATATTTGAAAAAATAGTCGAGTTTGGTCTTGTTAGAATCATATAATCATGTAAATCGTATAATCATGTAGTTTTAAAATATATATTTCACATAATTTTTGTTGTACATATTTTGAAATATTAACAGTTGAAAAAGTACATTGTACTGTGTGCAAAAGTCAAACAAGACAAGTTAAATGGGACGGGGAGTATTATATAATTCATTATACAGTATAGTGAAAACATTAAATTAAATACTTCCTCCGTTCTTAAATAAATGCAACATGTGGAAATATGATATTGTTCACACAAACACTTTGGCTTAAAGTTTTATCATAGTTATATAAGTTAAAATATAAGCAAGTGAGATCTTGTTAGATTCGTCTCGTCGTGTAGTTTTTTAATATCGAACTTTGAGAATTTTTACTTATACCGAACTTAAGTTATTAATGGTTTAAAATGTGCATTGGACTGCGTACTGAGTAGGTCCGTAGCATTTATTAAAAAACAGAGGAAGTATATTAAAACTTTATCCCTCCCGGCTAAAAAAGAATGTTATGCATATTGAATTAGCAACTAAGGGTCAACCAAAACATTTTCCAATTACGTACCTTTAATCAGAATGCACTTATATTAGATCCTATTATTATTGTACCTCTTACCAGAATTTAGAATTTATTATGCATGTAAACAAAACATGTGAATGTCTAGTGTTCAACATCCATGTTCATGCCTTGATCATAAGGTTAGACATGTGAAAGTCTTGAAATGTATATGCCTTGATTATGAGGTTAGTAAATAGTGAGAGGATAAAAAAAGTTTATAAATAGCCTATGTAATGTATTGAGAAGTTAGAAAAATTTTATGCAAGCTTAATACTTGTTTCATTTCATAGCCATAATTATTACACTTTATCCATTTTATTATCCCACTTTTAAACTTCCTTTCTTTCATCATTTAATCCCAATTTCCATTACAATACTTCCACTATAAACACAAGCTAATAAGCCATATACCATTTTATTGTACACATACATAAATAAAGATAGTTATTTCTATAACACGTTATCAGCACGAGGAGACTCTGTCCAGATTATCATTTGAGAAATGGATGCTGGAAATTCAAAAGTCGGAGATGATATCTGCCTCATTGACAGTGCAACAACGCATAGCATTTTCAAAAGCAAAAGCTATTTCTCCAATTTAAAATTGGAAAAGACCGCAGTGAAAACTATAAGCGGTAATGCAAAATGCATTGAAGGCTCCGGTAGAGCTGTTATATTTCTCCCTGAAGGGACAAAAATGGCAATTGAAAATGCCTTGTTCTCATGCAAAGCTCGAAGAAATTTACTGAGCTTCAATGATATTCGAAAAAATGGATATCACATTGAAACTTCAAAAGAGGCAGATCACGAGTATCTTTTGATAACTCGAATTGAAAATGGCAAAAAATTTGTGAATGAAAAATTGCCATGTTACTCCTCTGGCTTATACTATACAAAAATATGTGCCGCAGAAATACATAACCTAGTAGGCTTGAAAGCTACTAGTGAATTTATTACCTGGCACGATAGACTTGGGCATCCTGGCAGTATAATGCTGAGGCGAATTATTGAAAATTCAAATGGCCATACATTGAAAAGGCAAATGATATTGAACCCAAATGAGTTCAATTGTGCAGCCTGTTCACAAGGGAAATTGATAACCAGACCATCTCCAGTAAAAGTGGGAATTGAATCCCCTACATTCCTAGAAAGAATTCAAGGCGATATATGTGGACCTATTGATCCACCGTGTGGACCTTTCAAGTACCTTATGGTATTAATTGATGCGTCATCACGCTGGTCACACGTTTGTTTATTATCAACTCGCAATTTGGCATTCGCAAGATTACTTGCACAAATTATAAAATTGCGAGCACAGTTTCCAGATCATCCGATAAAGAAAATACGCCTTGATAATGCTGGAGAATATACATCACATGCATTTGATGATTTCTGCATGTCGATTGGAATTACTGTTGAACATCCTGTGCCTCATGTGCACACGCAAAATGGTCTGGCAGAAT
The DNA here is from genome assembly GCA_030278955.1 of Hygrophila difformis. NCBI lineage: Eukaryota > Viridiplantae > Streptophyta > Magnoliopsida > Lamiales > Acanthaceae > Hygrophila > Hygrophila difformis. The sequence continues at coordinate 48,798,824 of JAOANR010000003.1, forward strand.
CATTTATTAAGCGATTGCAATTAATTGCAAGACCCTTGTTAATGAAATCAAGACTCCCTGTTTCTGCTTGGGGACATGCTATATTGCATGCAGCCGCACTTGTGAAAATAAGGCCGACAAGCTATCATAGCTACTCCCCTACACAAATTGTGTTTGGAAAGGAGCCCAATATATCCCACTTGCGAATTTTTGGGTGTGCGGTTTATGTACCGATTGCGCCACCACAACGCACAAAAATGGGACCTCAAAGAAGGTTGGGCATATATGTCGGGTATGAATCACCCTCGATTATTAAATATCTTGAGCCAAAAACGGGTGATTTATTTACTGCAAGATTTGCAGACTGTCATTTTGATGAAACTCAATTCCCGACATTAGGGGGAGGAAATGATCAACTGAAAAAGGAAATATCTTGGCAAAGTCCATTTGATTTCCTTGATCCTCGTACAAGGCAATGCGAACTTGAAGTTCAAAGAATTGTGCATTTGCAGGGAATTGCAAATCAATTACCCGATGCTTTTAATGATGCTGCTAAAGTCACAAAATCATATATAAATGATGCAGCAAATGCACCAGCCAATATAAATGTCCCAGAAGGACAAATTCCAAGTGCAAATGAACCTACTGCACGCCTGAAGCGTGGTAGGCCTTTGGGTTCCAAGGATAATGGGTGATAAATCAATCACAGATGATACTCCCGAAGGAGAAATTGATTCAACCCCCGAAAAGGTTGAACCTGAAAATATTCACCCAGAAGAAAATGAAGTTATTGAAACTTCTTTCAATTATATCAATACTGGGAAATGTTGGAACCGAAAAGAAACAAACGTTGATAATGCCTTTGCATACAACGTTGCACTCGATGTAATGGAAAATAACGAGGATCCTGAACCAAGATCAGTTGAAGAATGTCGGAAAAGAAATGATTGGCCAAAATGGAAAGATGCGATTCAGTCTGAACTAGATTCACTGAATAAACGAAAAGTATTCGGCCCTATTGTCCAAACACCAAAAAATGTGAAGCCTGTTGGCTACAGATGGGTGTTTGTGAGAAAAAGAAATGAAAATAATGAAATTGCCAAATATAAGGCAAGGCTTGTAGCCCAAGGTTTTTCACAACGACCGGGAATTGATTTTGAGGAAACATATTCCCCAGTTATGGATGGAATAACATTCAGGTATCTAATGAGTCTAGCAGTACGAGAAAATCTCGAAATGAGGCTGATGGATGTTGTTACTGCATATTTATATGGCTCATTGGAAAATGATATTTATATGAAAGTACCTGAAGGGTTTAAATTACCTGAGTCTTGCAACTCAAAACCCAGAGAAAATTATTCCATCAAACTGCAAAAATCGTTGTATGGGCTCAAGCAATCTGGCCGAATGTGGTACAACCGCCTCAGTGAAAGTTTGATAAAGGAATGCTATACAAATGACCCGATCAGCCCTTGTGTATTTATAAAGAAAAATGGGTCAGAATTTGTGATCGTCGCAGTCTATGTTGACGATTTAAATCTAATTGGAACTCCTGAAGAGTTGAAAAAGGCGGTCGAATATCTGAAAAAGGAGTTTGAAATCAAAGATTTCGGGAAAACGAAATTTTGCCTTGGCCTACAAATTGAGCATTTGGAAATGGGCATATTTGTTCATCAATCAGCTTATACCCAAAAGGTATTAAAGCAATTTCGAATGGATTATGCTCATCCGCTAAATAATCCAATGGTCGTTCGGGCACTTGATCCAGCAAAGGATCCATTTAGGCCAAAAGAAGATAATGAAGAGCAACTTGGCCCAGAAATTCCATATTTAAGCGCAATTGGTGCGTTAATGTATCTTGCAAACAGCACGCGACCTGATATCGCGTTTGCAGTCAATCTACTCGCAAGATTCAGCTCTTGCCCTACTCAACGACATTGGAAAGGCATAAAGCATGTTTTTCGCTATCTCCAAGGAACAATTGATCTTGGGTTATTTTACCCAAAAGACTCTCGACATGAGTTAATTGGCTATGCCGATGCCGGTTATTTATCAGATCCACACAAAGCTAAATCTCAAACAGGCTATATCTTCACGTGTGGTGGAACTGCTATCTCTTGGAGGTCAATGAAGCAGACTATAACTGCTACTTCTTCTAATCATGCCGAAATATTAGCAATCCATGAAGCAAGTCGAGAATGTGTTTGGTTGAGGTCAATGACTCAACATATATTGAAGAGTTGTGGTTTAATCATTGAACCACAAATGCCCCCAACAATTTTATTTGAAGATAATTCGGCTTGTGTAGCCCAGTTGAAAGGGGGTTATATCAAAGGAGATAGAACGAAGCATATTTCACCAAAATTCTTCTACACTCATGATCTTCAAAAGAATGGTGAAGTCGATGTGCAACAAATTCGATCAGAAAATAATTTAGCGGATCTATTTACCAAGGCATTGCCGACTGCAACATTCGAGAAGCTCGTGAAGAAAATTGGAATGCGGCGGCTTCGAGATTTAAAATGATGTCCAAATCAGGGGGAGCATCTGATACAAGAATACTGTACTCTTTTTCCTTCACTTGGATTTTTTCCCACTGGGTTTTTTCCAAGTAAGGTTTTAACGAGGCATATTCTTCGTATTGATGACATTCAAGGGGGAGTATTATGCATGTAAACAAAACATGTGAATGTCTAGTGTTCAACATCCATGTTCATGCCTTGATCATAAGGTTAGACATGTGAAAGTCTGGAAATGTATATGCCTTGATTATGAGGTTAGTAAATAGTGAGAGGATAAAAAAGTTTATAAATAGCCTATGTAATGTATTGAGAAGTTAGAAAAATTTTATGCAAGCTTAATACTTGTTTCATTTCATAGCCATAATTATTACACTTTATCCATTTTATTATCCCACTTTTAAACTTCCTTTCTTTCATCATTTAATCCCAATTTCCATTACAATACTTCCACTATAAACACAAGCTAATAAGCCATATACCATTTTATTGTACACATACATAAATAAAGATAGTTATTTCTATAACAGAATTGTATAATTTCAATTATTACAAGGAGAAAAAGGAATTGTGTGCTTTGGCCATAGGGCAATATAGTGGGGTGCGGAGGGTATGGCCAGAAGGGGTTGTATTTAAAGGTCCCCACTTTTGACAGAATCTCTTCATCTTTTCACCTCACTCCTCTCTATTCATGTCTGCTTGTTCATTTTGTTTGTATGTTGTATCTACTTCCTAATTGGGGGTTCCCTCAAACGCTTCAAAGGACCATCAGACATGGCCACCGCCACTGCCGTTGAGATGCACCCGATGGGTGGAGAGGCCGCCGGAGCCGGGCTGGAGCGGGCCAAATGGCTGCTCAACTCCCCCGACCCGCCTGCCCCATGGCAGGCACTCTGCAGGACCATGAAAAGGTCCATTTTGCCCTCCCTCTCCCGCGGGGATGATGGAAAGAATGGCAGTCGTGGGAACGGGAAATCCAGGGCGGTCGTGTTCCTGGAGGGCCTGTTTCCGATCCTGTTGTGGGGGAGAACTTATAAGCCCACCATGTTCAAGCACGATGTCATGGCCGGACTCACTCTGGCCAGTCTCTGCATTCCTCAGGTATGTCGTATGCGACGTTATTCATGTTCAGATTCCACTCATTACCAATTGGTTTTGAATTGGAATTCCTGATGATGGTTGGGTACGGTGTTGATCTTGGCAGAGCATTGGGTATGCGAATTTGGCGAGGCTTGATCCGCAGTACGGCCTATGTAAGTAGTTACCAAAGTTGTAATAATTGTTAGGTGACCAAACATGGACATACTAGTAGTACATATGTTGTGATGGTCTAATGTTACGGTTTTTAACGGTAGATGCGAGCGTGGTGCCACCATTGATATACTCGGTAATGGGGAGTTCCCGGGAGATTGCCATTGGACCTGTGGCCGTGGTCTCGTTGCTACTATCCGCTATGGTTTCGCAGATCGTGGACCCCACCAAGGATGCTGCTGCCTACACAAGATTGGCCATCACGGTCACTTTCTTCACCGGCGTGTTTCAGACCATTTTCGGGTTGTTTAGGTCGGCTAAATTCCGTCCATAGTCATCTTCCGAGGTTAACTTGTTTGAATTTTTGACACGGCGGCCAAGTTTATATATATATATATTTTTATCTTGGTTTGTGGCGGGCAGGTTGGGATTTCTTATCGATTTCCTGTCACACGCGGCCATAGTCGGATTCATGGGAGGCGCGGCCATTGTTATCGGGCTCCAACAGCTCAAGGGACTGTTCGCAATCAACCATTTCACCACTAAGACAGACGTTGTCTCGGTTCTTGGCTCTGTCGGAAGAGGACTTGAGCACCAGCATGTATGCTTCATACATATATATGCAATAGAATTGTTATTTTTCTCTTGCTAAAATTCAATAATTTCAACGTCATACTACATTAGACATGAAATATTGCTAAATATAATATTACTATATCATTAAACTATGCCTGCAAAATTTTCCTGTAAATTCAGTGATGGACATGTATTTGCTTGTTTTCTACAGTTTTATGAACTCAACTTCATCATCGGTTTTTCATTCCTCGTCTTCATCTTCATCTGCAGATATATTGTAAGTCTTAGCATAACGTAAATGATTTTGAATTTCATCCCTATCCCAAATCTGAAAAAAAAAACTCATCAATCTTTTATACATCATAATCTCTCAGGGTAAAAGAAGCAAGAAACTGTTCTGGATACCGGCCATGTCCCCACTTTTGTCAGTGATATTATCGACTCTGATAGTGTACCTGACGAGGGCTGACCAAAAAGGCGTAAAGATCGTAAAACACTTCAAAGGAGGGATCAATCCAAGCTCACTTCACATGCTCGACTTCGGAGGCCAATACATCGGAGAAGTAGCCAAGATTGGACTCGTCTGTGCCCTAATAGCTCTCACGGTAACTTTTCACTATTTTTGCCTTGAATCGAATATACTACTCCCTCTGTCCCATTTAACTTGTCTTGTTTGACTTCTGCACACAATCCAATGCATTTTTTCAATCATTAATATCTCAAAATATATACAATGAAAAATTATGTAAAATATATATTCTAAACCTACGTGATCTTACGATTCTAACACGACCCAACTCGATTATTTTTTTTCAAATATATACATAAACTATAATTGAGTCAAAGTCGAACAATGAACAGTGTCAAAAAGTCAAACAAGACATGTTAGGCGGGACGGAGGGAGTATAATTTTTCGATGGAATTAGTTACTGATGAATATTTATACATATACTTCAGGAAGCCATTGCGGTAGGCAGATCGTTCGCATCCATAAACGAGTACCATCTCGACGGGAACAAAGAAATGGTTGCAATGGGATTCATGAACATAATTGGCTCCTTCACCTCTTGCTACACCACCACAGGTGACTCCCCAAACCACTGTTAATTAGTCTTAGGAAAAAAACCGATTTAGTCTTTTCAATTTCCAAAACCATCTCACAAATATCGAATTAGACAAATCCGTCCCATAATTACCCTAATTTGTTGAAAAAACGGCATAAACATCAAATGCCGTAAAAGTAACAGGAATCGCCGAAGTCCAAGAAGGAGGCTCATCTACCTCGCCGAAAAGCTTGAAGCCACAATAAGAACAGTATTAGCATGTGTTCATTGTCTGTTGTTTATTTTCGATTCTATAAATAGGTACTTCCATTGTTGTAAAACTCAGAGCGAAGCAAAGCAAGATATACAAAGCAGCTTTAGCTAAACAACTCTCCGCTTTTGGTTATCGTTTTTAGATATCAAAAGTGTAAAGTGTCTTGTGTGTGTGATATCAAAATCTACAAATTGGTATCAGAGCCTGAGCGATCAAAGAGCAAAAATAATTTGAGTATATATACTCAAAGAATTAAATTAAAATTGAGAACAACCTGATTGTTGTGTCTCATATCCTTTCCAGGTCCGTCTCTTTCACCACAACTATACTACCATTGTGCAGGCCTCCACTTCAGCAACAACCGTCCTAGCTCCAATCCACAAACTCGTCGGACGTCGCTCCAAGTCACCAGACACAACACGATCGCCGAGCCAATCGCCGCCACACCTCCGACCAGCCTGCACCACCGTTGTCTCCTACTGGACCGTTGCCACCACGCACCGCCTCTGCTGTCTCGAACACAGACTGCTACCACAGCCTCTTCCAAGCGCCGACCGACCAACCCAGCCTCCTCCGAGTTGCTGCCACCCAGCATCCAGCAGCAGTGCTTCAAGCCACCATAGTCTTGCCGTCCATCGCCCCTGTGTTTTCTGAAATCTCCAGCTAATGGTTGGTGGCTATAAACAATCAAAATGCAGAAAAGCAACGTGCTAGCTGGAAATTAAAAAGGAAGGGGCTGAATTAAATTTTGGTGGTTGAGAATTAAATTTGGTAGTTCGATATTAAAGTCTCTGGTTGGGAAAAATCTTTCTCAATTTAAAAGCTGGAGCACTCACGAAGCTGTGCAAGAAGAAATTTTTGAGCAGAAAATTGTGGAGTCATCGACCGAGTTCGAAATAATTCATCCAATCTTTTTTGGAATTATTGCAGACATTGTTCAAAATGGCGAATATCACGGGACAAATATCACTGCCGCAGCTTACGAAAGCAAATTACGAGAAATGGAGTATTCAAATGAAAGCCCTTCTCGGAGCTCAAGATGCATGGGACGTGGTTCAAAATGGTTTTGTAGAACCAGAAAATACCGGGAAATTAACTGCAGCAGAACAAAAAGCATTGAAAGATGCGCGGTCCAAAGATAGTGGAGCCCTTTACATGTTATTCCGAGCTGTTGACGAATCAGGCTTCGAAAAAATATCCGGTGCCACCACCTCAAAAGAAGCGTGGGACATCCTTGAAAAATCATTCAAAGGAGCCGACCGGGTAAAGCAAGTGCGTCTCCAAACCCTTCGTGGAGAGCTTGAAAGCATGAAAATGAAGGAGTCAGAAAACGTGTCTGACTACATAACACGTGTCCAGACCGTGGCAAACCAACTCAATCGGAACGGAGAAGAATTGTCCGATGCCAGAATTGTGGAGAAAATATTGAGATCATTAACCAATGATTTCGAAAAATGTTGTGTGTGCGATTGAAGAATCAAAAGATCTCAAAGTGCTCACCGTTGAAGAGCTCGCTGGATCTCTTGAAGCACATGAACAAAGGAAAAAGAAAAAGAAAGAGGAGTCACTCGACCACGCACTCCAAACCAAGGCGTCAATAAAAGATGAGAAGGTTCTCTACACTCGAAACTTTCGGGGGAGAGGACATGGCCGTGGAAATCATGGACATGGTCGTGGTATCCAAGGCTACAATTATGAACGATACCATAAGGACAAATTTCAAGGAAGTCAAGCAAACTGGCGTGGAAGAGGACGTGCTCGAGGAAGAGGCGGTCGATCAAATTATTCCCACATCAAATGCCAAAAGTGCCACAAATATGGTCACCATGCCGAAGACTGCAACAACGAGGGTTGTTACAATTGTGGCAAGATGGGACACTTTGCAAAAGAGTGTCGGGCCAACAGACGAGTAGAAGAGACAACCAACCTAGTCGTGGAAGACAAAGCAAATGGAGGTGTTCTCATGATGGCGCACAACGATGTCAACGATGACACATCCTGGTACCTCGATTCTGGAGCAAGCAACCACATGTGCTATGATGAGCATCTATTCAAAGAAATGCAGAAAGTTGACAATGGTCATGTATCATTCGGAAATGCATCAAAAGTGCAAGTCAAAGGCCGTGGTACGATATGTTTCACACAGAATGATGGCTTGATAGGGACAATCCAAGATGTCTACTATGTCCCAGACCTCAAAAACAACATCTTGAGTCTTGGCCAGCTCGCAGAGAAAGGATACTCAACCTTTCTAAAAGATCAGTTGCTGCATCTGAAAGACAAGCAAGGACGTCTGATAGCTCGAGTTGAAATGGAAAGAAATCGAATGTACAAGTTGAACCTGCAAAGCTTGCAAGGGAAATGCTTACAAGTCAAAGAAGTAGATAAAGCGTCGCTATGGCATCATCGCTTTGGCCACTTACATTATGATGGCCTGAAAAAGCTAGTGAAGATGAAGATGGTGAAAGGACTGCCTAGCATGGATTTTGGAGGAGAATTTTGTGAAGATTGTGTATTCGGGAAGCAAAAAAGAGCCTCATTTCAAAAGAAGGCCGAATATGAAGCGAAGCATCCACTTGAGCTGATCCACACCGATATATGTGGACCAATTACTCCCGAATCTTTCAGCGGAAGGAGATACTTCATCTCTTTCATCGATGATTTCTCCCGAAGGACGTGGGTCTATTTGCTGAAAGAAAAATCCGAGGCATTCAAGGTGTTCAAAATATTCAAGGCGAGTGTTGAAAAAGAAACTGGCAGATCCATCAAAGCAATTCGATCTGATAGAGGAGGCGAATACACCTCGACAGCCTTCCGAGAATACTGTGAACGAGAAGGCATAAGAAGATTTCTGACAGCACCATACTCGCCCCAACAAAATGGAGTAGCTGAAAGGAAGAATAGGACCATCCTAGATATGGTTCGGTCGATGCTGAAAAGCAAAAAGATGCCCAAAGAATTCTGGGCAGAAGCTGTGATGTGCGCCGTCTACATACAGAATCGGTGCCCGCACATGAAGTTGAAAAATCGAACACCACTGGAAGCATGGACTGGTAAGAAGCCTACCGTCTCTCATCTAAAGATATTCGGTAGTGTAGCCTATGCACATGTACCAGATCCGCGAAGGATGAAGCTGGAAGATAAAAGCAAAGCATATGTTTTTATCGGATATGACGGACTCACAAAAGGGTATAAGTTGTATGACCCGATAAGCAAGAAGGTGATAGTCAGTCGAGATGTGCGAGTGAATGAAGCAAGTGAATGGGACTGGAATAACTCAAAGGAAGTTACAAACGAAGTCGGAGAATCGTCATCCGTTGTTCCGACAGTTCTATCAACAGATCCTGAAATTGTTGAAGAAGAAGATGAAAAAGATGAGCCACGACAACCCCGAATGAGAAGTCTCCAAGATTTGTACGACTCTACAGAGGTACATCTTGTATGTTTGTTGGCAGATGCTGAAAATATCAAGTATGAAGATGCCGTGCTAGATGAAAGATGGAAAGCAGCCATGGATGAAGAAATTGAAGCAATCGAGCGCAACAACACATGGGAGCTCACTGAATTACCCAAAGGAAGTCAGACCATTGGAGTGAAATGGGTTTATAAGAAAAAGATGAATGCACAAGGGGAGATTGAACGATACAAAGCTCGGCTTGTTGCAAAGGGATACAAGCAAAAGGAAGGAATCGATTATGATGAAGTCTTTGCCCCTGTTGCAAGAATGGAGACAATCCGGCTACTCATTTCTCAAGCTGCTCAGTACAGATGGCCAATATTCCAAATGGATGTCAAGACAGCGTTCTTGAATGGTGTACTCGAAGAAGAAGTCTACATTGAGCAACCACCAGGTTATCTGAAACTTGGAGGAGAAACAAAGGTGTTGAAGTTGAAGAAAGCGCTTTACGGGCTAAAGCAAGCACCGCGAGCGTGGAATACTCGCATTGATGCATATCTCAAGGAGAATGGGTTTGAGCAATGTCCCTACGAGCATGCCCTCTACATCAAGAAAAATGGAGGTAACATTTTTTTTGTTGCTCTTTATGTTGATGACCTCATTTTCATGGGTAACAGTGATGAGATGATAGAAGACTTCAAGAGAAGAATGAAACAGGAGTTTGAGATGACTGATTTAGGCTTGATGAAGTTCTTCCTTGGTCTAGAAGTTAGACAAACCGAAAGAGGCATCTTTGTATCACAGGAGACATATGCGAAGAAGATCTTGAAAGAATTCAAGATGGAGAAGTGCAACCCCGTATCAACACCTATGGAACCTGGAGCAAAACTTTCAAAGTTTGATGAAGGAGAACAAGTTGATCCAGGAAGGTACAGAAGCTTGGTTGGAAGCCTTCGCTACCTCACATGCACAAGGCCAGATATTGCACTAAGTGTTGGCGTTGTGAGTCGGTTCATGGAGAACCCAACTTACTCACACTGGAAGGCGTTAAAGAGAATCCTCAGGTACATTCAAGGAACAGCATCACATGGATTGTTCTACTCGAGGACAGAAGATTACAAGATGATTGGATACTCTGACAGTGATTGGTGTGGAGATATTGATGACCGAAAAAGTACTGCAGGGTACGTGTTCTTTCTGGGAAATACTGCTTTCACTTGGCTTTCAAAGAAGCAACCGATCGTGACGCTCTCAACATGTGAAGCTGAATATGTAGCAGCATCTTGGTGTGTATGTCATGCTGTATGGCTAAGAAATCTACTGAGCAAGATGGAGATGAAGCAGTCAAACGGAACAGTGATTCATATAGACAACAAATCCGCAATTGAATTGGCGAAGAATCCAGTGAATCATGAAAGGAGCAAACACATTGATGTTCGTTTCCACTTTATCCGAGATCATGTGAAAAATGGAAATGTGGAACTAATGCATGTGGCAAGCCAAGAACAAGTGGCAGACATATTTACAAAGCCATTGCCGAAGCTACTGCTGGACAAGTTTAAGAAGATGATAGGGATGATAGATGGCAGAAGCATTTGAAGTTTACGGGGGAGTTTTGTTGAAAAAACGGCATAAACATCAAATGCCGTAAAAGTAACAGGAATCGCCGAAGTCCAAGAAGGAGGCTCATCTACCTCGCCGAAAAGCTTGAAGCCACAATAAGAACAGTATTAGCATGTGTTCATTGTCTGTTGTTTATTTTCGATTCTATAAATAGGTACTTCCATTGTTGTAAAACTCAGAGCGAAGCAAAGCAAGATATACAAAGCAGCTTTAGCTAAACAACTCTCCGCTTTTGGTTATCGTTTTTAGATATCAAAAGTGTAAAGTGTCTTGTGTGTGTGATATCAAAATCTACATAATTATCGCCGAACCCGTCCATGAACCGGTTTTTTTACTAATCATCGCCAAACTCGTCCCATAACTTCCCTAGTGGAGGGATGGGTTCGCCGATGATTAGAGTAGTTATGGGACATGTTTGGCGATGATTAGCGAGAAAACCTGGTTCATGGACGGGTTCAACTATGATTAGGGCAGTTATGGAACGGATTCGTCTAATTCGATATTTGTGGGACTGTTTGAGAATTTTTTTTAAAATTCTAGTACGGTTTTTTTTTCCATTAGTCTTGCCCTTTTTCCAAATGCTTCTGGAATTATAATTGTCCCAAAAGGACAACAACAATAATTGTTAGCAGGGGCGGATCCGATCTACAGGATGTTAAGTGGTGTATAGAACACCACTTAAATTGATAAAATTGATATTTTAAGATTAAACAATTTATTAGTACAACATTTTTAAACAAAAGTTGTTGTGCCTCGTGTGCATCAGGTTCCTTCTCCAGGACGGCGGTGAACTACACGGCTGGTTGTAAAACCGCGGCTTCCAACATTGTGATGGCGATAACGGTGCTCATAACACTACTTTTCTTAACAAAACTAATGTTCTACACGCCACTGTCGATCCTAGCATCGATCATCCTGTCAGCCCTGCCGGGACTCATCGACGTGTGTGAAGCTTACAACATTTGGAAAGTCGACAAGATGGATTTCCTCATTTGCATCGCCACTTTCTTCGGTGTCCTCTTTGGCTCTGTTGAAATCGGCCTCCTCGTTGCGGTAATTTTTTAAAAAAAAATTTAAAGTTATTCCGGTTATAATTCAACCCTTTAAATATAGTCTACATATACAAACATTACATAAGAGATCTCACCCATCATATAGTCTTTCTCATCACATATTCTAACTTCTATCACACAAAATATTTCTCATATCACACACACGCAGAACATTCTCTTGACACATAACATCTCTCATCACTCACACAAAATATTTCTCCTATCACACACGCGCAGAACATTCTCTTAACACATAACATCTCTCATCACTCACACAAAATATTTCTCCTATCACACACGCGCAGAACATTCTCTTAACACATAACATCTCTCATCACATACATAAGCATACATACATAAATTATGCATATACAGGTGTATACATTCAATCATAACCCATATAATGTCCTCTTACTTTTTAAATTTTTCCAAATTATTGGACTAAATATACTGAAGAATAATTGGTTGAGAGGGAAACAAAATAAATAAAAATAAAAAGCCATTATTTTTTATTACGAGGGATAATAATCTGATAAGAACACAGCATGTGACACAAGATGTTGCATACAGAAATCACAAGGGTATAACAGTTGCCAATTATTTAATTTCCCTGTTCCTATTTACTCCAAATGTGGGGCACACTGTTATAATTTCTTTTTCTCTATTTATTTATTAAAATTTCAACATTTATGCTAACTTATTTTCATGTGTCATCTGAGCACTGATTTTCGGATAAAACCATAAATTTTTAAAAATAACGTTTAAATATTTTAACAGAGACTAGGACGTAATGCATATTTATAATTTTTACAACAATTTCCGGTCGATTAATGGTAGAAAATAATTAATAAATAAGACATTACTAGTTTTTTTATGAAAAAGGTAATGTATTTATTAGTTTTATACACAAGAAATAAAATAATTAAAATTAGCATACACTACAAAAATTTTCATGGAACACGAGGAAACAATTTTGTCACCTTGTTCCTCACCTAGTGCACGAGTCGACAAAATCTGGCAAGGAACGATATTCGTCGCCTTGTCGCATTCCCGCGAATTTCTTGTAGTGATAGCAATTAAAAAATTAAATATTTTAAAAGATATGAAAAACATTTTATTTGTTTATTTATATATTTATTATAATTGGGGAGAGAATATAATTTTTTAAAGATGATAAAAATAAATAAATAAATAAACTTTTATCATATGTTGTATGGCATAAAATATTTTAAAATATTTTTTATATAGAAAATGAAATAGAAAGTGACCAAATGTCATTTAGAAAAAGAATAATCAACAGTATATTTTTGTATGTGTGTGTGTAGAATAGACCAAATTAATATTCCTTTATGTGAGGCCATATATTCTTGATGATATTCCTTTAGAATAGACCAAATTGGTTGCGAAATGCAAATTCCCTTATTGATGATATATATGCACCAAATAAATATATTAAAAATATGATAATGATGCACCCGTGAGAATCAGAACTACTAATAATTAACAACATATACAACTTGTGCATAATAAATTTTCTACTGAAACGAAAATAAAAAAACATTATTGATTTTTAATTTGTGCATAATATATTTATGTTAGATTAACTATAATTAGATTTTCTTGTGCGTCACAGTTTACCAAAAAAAAGAACTATAATTAGATTTTGTTAGTTACCATAAATTTTCTTAGTCTTTTGTTTTATATTTTCAAATAGCTAGACTACAATTCCAAAAAAAAAAGATAAAAAATTTTAATAATAAAAATAAAAAGATAGTACTCCCTCCGTCCCACAAATTGTGGCTCGTATTCCTCTTTGGACTATCCCACGAATTGTGGTCACTTTCTCTTTTTAGATAAATTTAATTAATATAAATATTATTAGAATCTTAATGGTTTCTAAATCCCATTAAAAGCAATCACTTTTACTATTCTGCACAACTCTCAATACACTTTTATTTTTCTACACAAAGTCCCTTGCATTTCTTTAATTCTTCATATTTTAAAATTGGTACAAATAAAAATTATATAAAACATATATTCTAAATCTAGACGTCTAGACTATTCTAGACCACACTTGAATATTTTTCTCTAACTAAATCATTACTATAATATTTTGTCAAAGTTAAACAATAAAAAAGTCAAAATTCATTAAAATTTTAAACACAAATACACACAATACTTTAACCACTAAACCTCACCACACCCCACCACATAAATTACTGTGTCCAAAAGAAACGAGCCACAATTTACGGGACGGAGGGAGTACTTATAATTTAACATTTCAATCAAAGGGCTAAATCCTATCTTATCCATTTCATTATCCTGACATATTTCTCTATAACTTTATTTGGGTTATCTATAGGCTATCAAGCAATTATTATTATTATTATTATTATTATTATTATTATTATTATTATTATTATTATTATTATTATATACTCCCTCCGTTTTTAATAAATATAACATTTGCATAGTTGTTACTATTCATTGAGTAACTTTGTTTCAATTTTTAATACAGTTGTATAAAATAGAACATAGTCAAGTGAGATCTTGTTAGATTCGTCTATTCGCCTAGTTTTAGAATATCAAGTTTTTATAATTTTTACTTTTACACAATTTGAGATATTAAGCGTTAAAAATATGTATTGGATTACGTGAAATGAAGGAATGATGCAACTTTTTTAAAAACGGAGGGAGTATTAATCATACGTGGTACTGTAATTTAACTAAAATTTCCCGTTGGATTAAAATAGGGGTTAGGAAAAAGTCTGTATGTAGCCTTCATTTAAAAAACAGCAAACAAAGACGATGCAGCAAATTTACTAGCAAGTCAAAAGATAGAAACTACTGTCTAGGTTCAATGAATCTAGCTAGGGTTATTTGTATCCATCAGAAAAGGACTGTTTTGTTGGTCAATAAAATATTGACTGCAGTGAAAGGGGCACATTGGGTACTGTCCCTTCATTTTGTCTCTTCACTTTTCACACTCAAAAGCCACTTTAATCACTCTGTAAAAACAAGATACGTAACATGCGCTTTTTTTTAAAAAAAAAAAAAATTAAAAAAATGAAAACACTAAAAAATCAACTTATTGAGATTAATAAAATATAAGTAATCTCTCTATAAATTAGACGTTCGTCAAAGCACTCAATTTTATGGTTATTTCCCCATTAATTAATATACCTCTAAATATATTATTATGTATGAAAATAATTTTTTTTATAAAATATATAGTGTAAAATTAACTTATAATTAGATGAATTTGATAATATGTCAATTGACTATATTTCTTTAATTATATACATACAATAAAAATAAATTAAAGATGAATAGTATTAACAAATGAAAGTGTCAAGTCAAGCGCAGTATTATTTTACTAATTACGTTTGATTTTAAATGAAAATTTAAAAATATAATAAAATTCAAATTTATCTTTCTAATTTTGTCTAAAATGAAATCCATGGTGGTACTGTAGGTTTCGATTTCGTTCGGAAAGGTAATACTTGGGTCGATTAAACCTAGTATTGAAGAAGTGGGAAGACTGCCTGAAACAGACATCTTCTGCAGCATACACCAATATCCTCGTGTGGCTATCAAGCTCCCCGCCATTTTGGCTCTTCGTATCAACTCTTCCATGCTATGCTTTGCAAATTCCAATATTATTCGACAAAGGTACAACAACACTACAAGAATTTTCTGTTATAGCGATTGAAATTTTTTGGTAAAATTTAGTTTCTAAAGAGGTTAGCGATCGAAATTCGTTGTTACCATAATTTTAGCGACCAAAATTCGTTAGCCACAACAATGTCAACCACCCAATCCACAATATTTCTAGCAGTGCAATAAAATCCATTTCTCTAATATTATCTTTTCCCCTCATAATCACTTTCATTAATGAGATACGAATATGTAATATTATGTGGTTTATTAGGATTACCAAGTGGGTGAAAAATAGGAATGGGAATGGCGAGAGTTCTAAAGGAGTTGTTCGTGTAGTGATCCTCGACCTGACCTGTGAGTACTATGTTTAATTTGTTCGATTATTTACGTTTATGCTCTAATCGTTTAGTGAAAGTATTGTAACATTTATCTCATCATGCACACGTCTGGACAGATGTTATGAACATCGACACTTCAGGCCTTCACTCCGTGGAAGAACTACATCACGAGCTCACTTCGCAGGGGATCAATGTAAGCGCGCATTAATCCCACCTACGAATTATTGTTACTTCTTTTTTTTCCGTTTAGGACAACGCAAAGAATTATTCTAACATATAGATCTATGATCATTACAACTATAGTTACTCTTCACGAATCCAAGATGGGAAGTGATCATGAAAATGAAGGATGCAAAGCTTATTGAGAAATTGGGATCGGAGTGTATTTTCCTGTCGGTGGCAGACGCCGTGGAAGCTTCGTATCATCTCAAACCGAACAATAATGCAGGGCTGAATATCTGCTGAGGCAAGCATATATAAGTATATATATATGCCATGCCCTTTAATTTCTAATTTCGTGCCTGCTTGAAGAGTGGTTGTAATAAAAGTAGAATGCTAGCTAGCTATTACAGGTGATACTGATCAGTATCTCCATGCTTCTAGCTATTATAGTTGGCATGTCTCTCAGTGTGTGTATGTATCCATGAAACAATGATAGTTGTTCATGGGAGGATCGGTGTTGCCTTCTTGTGAAGAAAAGATGTTCACAAGTCCTCTGTAATATACTAGTATGATTCTAGTAGGCTGTAATAGTTGTAATATAAATATCTTTTTTTCTTTAATTTCATGTGAGATTATATGTTTCACCAATTCGGTTACGGTACAACCCATTCAAGAGCCTTTAGGTAGTGTAGCCATTAAAAAAAAAAAAAAACATCTCGCATCACAAAACACATATCTGACCATCACATTTTTGGCATCACACAATACATTTCTCCGAACACACAAAATACATCATTTGATCCATCACACAATACAACTCTCACATCACACACATGGTGGCTGCATGTGCAGCCACCTGCATACTAACCCCTCCATGTTTCTATTATTATTATTATTATTATTATTATTATTATTATTATTATTATTATTATTATTAAGTAGTAGTACTATATGATCTATGCATTCCACTACCAGAAATGTGGAAATAGAAATACAAATTACATTTCTGACATTGCAATCGAGGCTCTTGAGCATTCACAATATAATAAAAAAGAAATTCGATAGTTATTGAGATTTCGGTAGCGAAAATAATTTTTTCTTAAGTGTTACTTTTTACTGTTAAACTTTGCAACAAGCATTGC
Organism: Hygrophila difformis; assembly: GCA_030278955.1. NCBI lineage: Eukaryota > Viridiplantae > Streptophyta > Magnoliopsida > Lamiales > Acanthaceae > Hygrophila > Hygrophila difformis. The sequence goes on from JAOANR010000003.1 coordinate 48,815,840, forward strand.
CAAACACTTCATGTCCTTAAAACCTTGAGGAAAATCACTCAAATCAACCTTCTTAGTCCTTTGATTTCAATTTGAAAAATTGCCTCGCTCTGTATGGTTGTCTGTCTGTTGCGCCTACCTTCTGTCGACTGCTATCATACTTGTTCTTTTTCTCATACCTATTCTTTCAAAAACTTTTGGCTCTCTTATCCTACAGCGTCATTGCCGACTTCTTTCATATGAATGCCTTCTCTTCCTCAAAAACTTCTGAGCATTCCTCAACAGCTTTATGATGTGCACTTTATCCAATTCTTCAAGAGTAGAAACCTTTGGAATAACCTTCCTTGAAACCGTTCAAAGCATTTCACTTACAAACTTTCCTTCACCATAGACTGTAATCCTAGAAAATATATATATATATATATCGGATTCACAAGATGATTGAAACGTGCTGTTGTGGAATAATGGAGCTATTAATTAAATAATAAAGAGAACACCAAGATTTAACGAGGTTCGGCACAAATATGCCTACGTCCTCCGGGCCCCACCGAACTATTATTTCACTATGAAATGAAATAATATTACAAAAAGGTTATAGGAAATAATCCTATACCACAAAACCCTCTCAACGAGAAACACTCACAAAGGCTAAAAACTACAATAGGAGAAGAGAGATCAAAGGCAAGCCTTTGCTTGTGTTGGGATGTTCTTACAAATGAGTGGCCTTGGTATTTATAGGCACAAAATCCATCCACTCCACTAACTTCATCTACTACATTAAATTCATCAACTCCATTTTCTCCATTGGATTTGGATGCCCACTTCACAAATCTCCACCTTGGTGCATCTCAAATCACATTATCCCCTTCAAGGTTCTCTCGTCACGAAATTCGGTAGGACCTCCAAATGCGCTTTTCAGCGCCAACTTAAAATTCTTGAGACATTAATCAAGTTCAAACAATATTCGAACTTGATACATGTTACAGCCTTCGTCAACATATCTGCGGGATTCTCGGTGGTCTTGATCTTTTGTACCTTGACTCCACCTTCTTCAATTATTTCCCGCACAAAATGGTACCGCACGTCGATATGCTTGGTTCTAGCATGATATACCTGGTTCTTTGCTAGATGAATGGCACTTTGACTATCACAAAACACTGTTACATGTTTCTGACCAACTCCTAAGTCATCCAGCAATCCCTGTAACCAAATGGCTTCCTTAACAGCTTCTGTAATGGCCATGTATTCTGCCTCCGTTGTTGACAAAGCAACGGTTGACTGTAAGGTAGACTTCCAACTAACTGGTGCGTTTGCAAGAGTAAATACGTATCCAGTAGTTGATCGACGTTTATCCAGATCTCCTGCATAATCTGAATCACAGTACCCAACTATATGCTGACCAGTAACATTAGTCTTCTCAAATATCAACCCAATATCTAAGGTTTTCAAGATATACCTTAGAATCCATTTCACGGCTTGCCAATGATCTTTACCGGGATCATGCATGTACCTGCTCACTACTCCAACTGCATGTGAAATGTCAGGCCTTGTACACACCATTGCATACATCAAGCTACCCACCGCATTTGAATAAGGAACCTTTGACATGTATTCTCGTTCCTCTTTCGTCTTCGGGCATTGTGAAGCACTAAGTTTGAAATGAGGAGCAAACGGTGTACTTACAGGTTTGGTTTTGTTCGTTATGCCAAACCGTTGCAATACTTTCTTCAGATATTGCTTCTGAGTCAAACTCAGAGTGCCCCTCTTCCTGTCTCTCGTTATCTCCATACCGAGAATTTTCTTTGCTTCACCGAGATCTTTCATTTCGAACTCCTTGCTGAGTTGAGACTTCAATCTGCTTATCTCTCCTCTATCTTTAGATGCAATTAACATGTCATCTACATATAGAAGAAGATAAATGAAAGATCCATCTTGTAGCTTACGGAAATATACACAATGATCAAAACTGCTCCTGGTGTACTTCTGGCCCATCATGAATTGATCAAATCGCTTATACCATTGTCTTGGTGATTGTTTCAATCCATAAAGCGATTTCTTCAGTCTGCAAACCCAATCTTCTTTT